>CM026088.1:7871956-8614456 GCA_014839685.1 Anableps anableps
AAAAATACCTCAAGCTCAGTCTGTCAATCATGGGAGTGGTAGCATTATGCTGGATTGTGTGTGTGTGCTACTTCTAGATTCTTCAAATTTACCTGAAATCAACAGATATATGGTTAAAATGGGAAGAAATGGGTGTTCCAGCTAGCCAAATCTTCAAACTGCTTTGGGAATGCATAAAGCAGGTTAACAATCAGCTTTTGTGCCAGGAAACCAATAATTTAAATTAGGTTTACCACTTCTGACAAGAAAAGTGGTGAAATATCCAGCCAAAGCCACCAGTGGTGTTCTTGGTCAGAACTGAAGTTAAGCTTGGTGGTACATCTCTGGAAAGCCACGCACTGGGATTGCCTTCTTCCTAATGTGCTTCCTGTAGTAAGTGATTTACCCATACGCAACCATCTAAATGTAAAGGAAAATGTGATTCAGCTCTAAATCTGCCCATTTTCCTTTTTTCCAGCACTTTACAACATTTACAGAACTCATCACTGGCCCTGTCACGTGTAATTGAGCAGAGATCTCGTAAAGAGTCAGCTAACTTTATGACTCTAAACTGCTACTCTGCTAATATTAAGATTTTTTTAATAACTGGATGATTTTCAAGACTATTCCTTCCTGACTAAAATAGGGTGACCTTCATCTTAATAGAAAAAGGTTCCAGAGCTGAGAATATTAGCTTCTGCCTGTGATCCTCTATAGTCAGGTTAGACATCCCTCCACCCACCAGACTACAACTTTGCGACCTGGTAAAACCTTTCCTTTGATTTGATGTTTGTACATTTTCCAACTCCCTGATTAGCACCGTGGAAAAGTATTTATGCTATTTTTGAGTCTTACAGCGTAGTTAGATCCAAGTAATTTATTATATGAAAAATGCAGAAGTTATAACAAAAAAGCAATGTTAGGACTGACATGCATTTTTCAAAAGTTATGGGAAGCATTGTTTATTTTAGCCTTCTTTGAACTCATCTTTGTTCTAATGCAGGCATAAGAGCGAGTAAGAACAGTGCATCAATACTGCAAGAGTTTGAAAGTTATCAAACCAATTTGTTTTGTAAAGATTTTATGATGTTGTAGTCTAATACCACAAAACATGAAGAAACCCTTTCTTTGAGAATGCAATTTAAAAAGCTCAAAAGACCTAGCTTGCCCTCAACTTGACTGTCAGACACCTTATATGCTAACTGGGCACACAATTTGGACTCATATCTACCATCATGTAACATTTCAGTTTCAGTCGAGTGATCTGAGGGCTATCTCACAAAACCATTATCTGTCTGTTTTGGTCTTTCTTATCAGCCTGCATTAAAATACCACTGATTCGTTTTGATTTTCAGTCATACTATTATTTTAACATTATGATGTTAGAATATACCATTATCAATTTTACAATTCTCTATGTGGACAAAGTTACTGTTCAATTGTGTTTCTACAGACTGCTGTTGTTCTAAGTCTGACAGAAGGTCTTTAATAGACTACTGCATGTGTTGAGGGGATTAGAAAAATCACTGATAAAGAAGTAAAGGTGGTGTAATCAAGTCAGGCCAGATAAGTTGGAGCATACCCTCCCGAACGAAAGATGACACTTTACTGATGAATTTTTAGGTTTAATGGCAATAAACCCTCTTAAGCTAAAATAACTTTAGTTTTGGCATGTAATTAAACAAATGCACAGTTTAAGTCACAATATTTAAAGCTGCAGTATGTAACTTTCATTAAAAAAAATACATTTTTCTCCAAATTTCTTGAACCTGTCACTATGTCGTGACATGATGGTAAGAGACATAATTTGTGAATAAAATCGAGGTCCTCTGCCTTCTCCCAGTGCTATCTAAAAACAACCAATCAGAGCCAGGAGGCAGGTCTTAGCGCTGTCAATCACCACGACTGTGGCGCTGTCCCAGGCAAGCTATACGAGAAAAAGATAACCCCACTTAAAAAAGATTCATCCCAAGTTTTATGACCAACAAATTCTGTTAGGTTCTTTACATTGCACACAAGCTTTGAACAGTAGCAGCTTAGAAGTTTACCATGGAGGCTGTGATGTAGATTTTTTCCAAATATTTCCTTGCAAAACCACATTCTGAAGCCTTTCAAATGCCAGAACATAGATCAGTGATGGCATGTGCGTACAACTGACCTGCCGTCCCTACACTACTTCTACTTCCCATAGAAATGATTAAATTAAATTGTTGGTGACAATGTATCACTGCACATGTGACCACATTTCTGCAGTGAAAGCAGGATGAAACAAAATAGAAAAACGAATTAAATGGTTAATTTGGAGATGATGAAAATAATGAAAGCAAATTATGTAAGGTGGAAGTCTTGATTTATCCCGTTTGGCTATTTCTGATCCTCAGAAAAAGCTGTATATTGCTGAATAATTCTGTATTTTTCAGAAGCATCATATGTGATGAGAATATTTTTCAGCAGACCGGTTAACCTTTGCAGAATTGGAGCCAATGAGGATTATTCATGCTTTTACGACCATAATCTGTCCCAGGTCAGTGGTTTGATGTAGTCGCTCACATTTTAGCATTTAATTTTGTCGTGGATCTGTTCACTATTACGTAACACAATACTGCTGCACATTATTGGTACATTCATTTCAGTAAGTCGTTGCCATTTGCTTGACTGATTTCATATTGCTTAAATGAACTGTTGTTACAACTGCAGCTGTTGTTCACTTCCCCACTTGGCAAGAAGCAGCTGATTGATGCCACTCATCCCAGCTCATTATTACAGGACGACACTCAGCTTCTATCCTCAACAGAAAGGAAAACAATCTAAGATGCACTTAAGGGTATCTTCACAGAGGCAAACCCACAGAGGTATCAGAAAAAAGCTGCACCTCGGCGGTCGTTTGGCTTGTTTTCTTGCTGCCGTTTGCCTCTGAACACAGATGGAGATTCATCTGCTGCCTGGTCCCTCTTGACTCGTTTTCCTTTTCTATTCCCATCTCTTTACCCCCCAACACCTTCCTTCTCAAGAGCCCGTCTGCCAGAAGAAGCCCTGTACCTCACCGAGCGCTTATCAAACAGTTTATCCTTTTCCTGTGGGCGCCATCCTCCATCTGTGGATGTGACAGCCAATCGCCACACCGACAGACCATTCCAAACTGTGATTTAGACACCTTGCCTTGCCAACACGGCTCTATCAATCCCGCTTTTCTTTTCCCCCATCCCTCGTGAATATTTCACACACAAGGCCTTTACTTTCTGTCACACAAAGCCTGACACTGACATAAAAAAACCCCCCACACAATAAGACCTTCAGCTTCCTCACTTTTTTAAGCTTTTACACATTTATGTAGTTACAGCAGTAGATGTATGTTTACATTTCATTGTAGCTTACAATAAAACTGCAACTCTGTTTATTTTACTGGGATTTTTTTATGACAGACCAATTCAAAGTACTAGAAAAATGATATATTGTTTTCAATAGACATCTAGTTAGTAAATTCTTCAGTATAAATCCAGCCTCAGAGGTTTGTTAGAAAGCATTAGCAGCTGATCACCATAATAAAGATCATGGAACACAGCAGCAAGTCAGGAAAAAAGTTGTGGAGACATTTAAAGCAGGATTAGGTCACAAAACATTCTCCCAACCTGAATGGCCATTAAAAGAGATATTCAGATGTGAAGCCATGAGGCTCAGAGTACCTCTGGAGGAGCTGCACTAGGTGGGACAGGACTATTAGTCAGGCACTCCACAAATCTGCCTGAGTAAGAGAGTGGCACAAAGAACGGGATTACGAGTGACAAGCAAAAAACAAACGCAACACATCACTCTGAACACACCCCCCTTGAGTGACACACCTTGGTGGCACAGTTGACAGAAAGTTGCATGGGCAAAACTAAGACCGCAATGGCTGCCTTTTAGCAGGACGATGACCCTAAACTTACCACAAGAGCTGTAATGAAACAGGTTTAGATCAAAGCTTATATACATGTAACAAAGTCCAGACTCAAATCCAATTGAGAATTTGTGGCAAAATATATCATATTCACATATTTTCTGAGTCCAATTTAGCAAGACAAAGGAAATGTAAACCTAATCTAAAGAGGTAAAACGCTGCAACAATATGTGGTCTAAACTACCCCCATGTTTACGTTCCGCAGTGCTTAAGCTATCTGTCTCAGCTTGGCTAGATTTGCATCGCTCAGCAATAGTAAACCTCCTCAAGAGGTATCTTTGTTAATATTTCAGTCTGTAGAGATAGTGCATAACAAGCCGGCCCCTTCAAGAAAACAAGAGCAAACAGGGCACTGGGAAAGAGACAGAGAAAGTGGCCAGAAGGGAGACAGAGTCGATGGCTGTCTCAGGGGTGTCGGCCACAATTGTTTTCTCATTTTTAACTTGTCAAGAAGGCTTTATCTATTTTATCACCAATGAAGCTCCAAGTGCACCAAAAGGCTAAGGCAGCTTGACAGAGTCAAAATGGCCATTACAAATTTCAAGGGGGCAGCAAAAGATTTAAAGGGAAAAAAGGAAAAACTGCCTGCCATTTCTCAGCTCATTCCCCTGCTCCCTTTAGAAATATAAGAAAGCGCAAAATTGGAAATAAAAAAATGAGAGTCTGGGAACAGTAAATATTTCTCTACTGCAAAGTGTCTGAAAGTAAAAAAGCAGAAAAGAGGCCTCCAAATCTAAATCCATCACACAGAACTCAAAGCGAGTGCTCCCTGTGACAAACAAGCAAAAAAAAAAAAAAAAAAAAAAAAAAAAAAAGTAACCCAGCACAGCAGGAGAGCGAGAGATAAACATTTGTGCAAAGTCGGCCGGGCCTAGTCAAGTGGCTGCTGCTCCTGGTTCATTTGCAGTTGCCAGCGATGTGTTAAATGACCATATGTGATAGAGTGAGAGCACCTCCTGTAATGATTTCCTGTCTGGGAAGGAAGACTGGTATGTAAGGAGGGCAAAAAACATGCTTTTCAGAGAATGAAAAGTGCAGCTGAAAGTGTAAAAAATGGTGGATGTTTATACTATATGATGCAATACTACTTTGGTTGCAGCTAAGATAGTGTCAGCTTTCACTGCTCAAGTCTATTCCCATTTCTCCAAGCAAGTTTTTGCAGAATACAAAGAACCCAACAGAACAGTGTTCTCTATTACTCTTAAAAGGGCTAAAGGTTGAAATTGCCAACAGACCTTTTAGACTTTCAGCCAAGCTGAGTAATCAGGGACAAAGAGCTTTAGTCAGACAGGTTACCAATAACACAATGGTCACTGTGGAGGATACCCTTTGAAGAGATAGGAGAATTTTACAGTTCAACAACTATTGGTAGCGCTTTCCACCAATCAGGCGGATGAGCAGTCCAATAGATGGCTTCATTACTACAAAGCATCAGACATTTTGTTAGGAATTAGCCAAAGAAAACAACAAAAAGCTGTCAGACCAAGCAAAACCCTGAAATCTGTTGAAACAAATATTGAACTGTACAGTCTCAAATCCCAAAGAATACCATACTTAAAAAAAACAAAAAAACAAAACATTTCTACAGAAAAGCATGTCATTGACAGTTTCATTCTGAGACCTTACGTCTTTCAATCGAAGAGGGCCAGGAGACTTACAACAACAGGATATGGTCCTTGTGAAAATGTACACACAGTGCAGCCTGGTGTTCTTTTCAGCTCGAGGTCACAGCCGCCCATGAATAGCTAAAATCCACAAATCCTTGAGACTGTCTCTAAAATCCTTATAACGGCCTACTTTAATTTACTAGTTCAAACACCAAATACACCTAATATCGTCCAAATCCTAAATTGTCTCAACACAAACGCAGAAGCTATTATCTATCGTCTAACGCCAATAGAGTATCATTCAACAAATCTGACCAAAACTGTCTTCTGGTACCAACTATCAAGCATGGTAGTGGTAGCAACATAAGGAGAGCCTGTTTACAGCCAATGGTGCTGGTGGACTGCACAAAGAGCACAGAATAATTAAAAAGAAAGGGCAACCTCCTAATTCCTTAATTCAAACTCAAATCACCAGATATTACTACAGATTTAAGAATAGACAGACATAGACTTGTCTTTGAATGGGCAAAGAAAGGGATCGCTAAGTTTATACAAAGCAGTGCTTCTGGTACAAAGTGATTAGTTTGGCCTATATTGAGATTAGCTTCACAAAAAGAACTGAAAATGTACAATCATGAACATAAAGAGGAAAGAAAACACGACAACACATCATAATTACACTAAATTTGAAATAACACAGATCAGCCCTTGTTTTGGCAGGTACACCCAGATCGGTGTCACCCACACGTCTCACATCTTTATCTATAATGTGTGTGAAAAACTGCACATCACCTACAAATGCATATAAGGGACATCACGTAAATTTGCATTAATGGATACATGTAAGCAAACTGAACAAAATAAATGGACTGTCTTGTGACTATTATGGTAAGAAGGATGAAAGTATTCTGCTGCCTCTTAGATTAACCACACTGGACCCTAACTGATTTGAAGCAGCTCCATATTATCAAGCCTTCTTCATACAGAACATCTTCTGTCACCGGCATTGTCAGGGAAACACGCAGCAGATGCTAAGATGGATTGCCATTTGTACGTCCAATGCAGCTAACCCCTGAAACGCGAAAGGTCTCCCCTCAGAGGGCATTCGCGGATGCATAATTGCCTGTAATCATCTCTTCACCCAGCCTGCTGTGTAATTTTACAGCTTGACAGCTCTCTACTTTTGTGTTCTGCAGTCCTTCCAGCACCATCAGCACTTCTGTGCTCAGGTTCTGTGGCGGTAATTTAGCTTTCACTCCAGATCTTTCATGCCTATCACCCGTGACTCACGCTCTAAATTTAAACAGGATTGTCGCCACGAGTGGGAAGAATGAACAAGCACATGCAGACTTCAACTCTCACTGTGGGGTTTGTAATGCAGAAAAGTTTGTTTTAATGTTAGTACTGCTTTCGGCTGGCTCTAAGATGTATAGTTAAGTGGAATTGTTCGGAATCAGACTGCATTTATGAATCTGCAAAGAATTTCTGATATGCAACAGCTAAAACATGCAGTATATGCATTTTCAGAATGCATCTGGCAAAGGAGTTAAAGGAGTGGGAGGAATCTGCTGCCTGCCAAACACTGCCTGTATGGAGAATACATTCCCTTGGAAAGAGGCAAAGAGGACAGGCGATGGCCGCCAGCGCTCTCCAGTCAGCCATGAAAACAGTATCACTGTCCCTGCTGCTTGGCCTTCCTGCAGTCTTCCACCAATTCAGGCTGAGGTAATGACACATGACCTGGGGACAGGGCCCTGTGGGGCTGGTCTCTGGCTCATATTAAGACCTTCCTACCAACAATTATTGTGTCTATCGTTGCAGCCTATAACTCAAAAACATACTGTTCAAATTTAGAAGTCAGTAAACAGATCTTAAACTATCCAGTTAAAGGATTGCTCTGAGAGATTTTAATCCATTATTTCAGGAGATAGGAAGCAATTTTCATGTCTTTTTTTTATTGATTATCAAGATAAATTTGCATGAATACTTTTGCAGGAGATTAGAGATTTCATAAGATTTGTATGCAAGATCTGCCATGCTCTAGCACATTGAAGAAAAAGTGAATCAAAGTGGGTAGCGAGGGTGTTTCCACACCAAACAAAAAATAATGTCACAAATCCGAAGGCAGCAGTCTGGCTATTTTAAACCTACACCTACCACTGCACCAAATGACCACAGCACAGTCTGACCTCACATCTCTGTCATCTAGCCAGTCCAATGGGATAGGAAAATAAAAAAAATGTTCTGTTGCCACCTGCAGTGAACAGCATGGAGTCTTGGGTGACACCTAGTCTAAATGGATAAGGTGGCAGTAATTGAGATTTTACTGGTTCCCCTACTTTAAAATGTATGTAACTAGAGTATTTTTATAATTTACTAATACTGCATCAGAACTCTTTTTGTCTTTAGAACTCCCTTTATTCTTTGTGGTACAGACTCATCAAGGTGTCAGAAATGTTCCTCAAAGATTTTGGTTCCAGTTGACATGACAGCATCATGCAGAAAGGCACATCCATGATGTGAATCTCCCATTCCACCACATCCCAAAGATGCTCCGTTGGATCGAGATCTGGCAACTGTAGAGGTCAGGCAGCAACGTATTTAAAAGTTTTAGTCAAGAATACCCGTTGACACATTTCTCCAGCAGCAGAACTTCTACAGTTTTTAACGGCATTTTTTTAAAACCCATACTGTTCTCAATTCAAGTTGTTCTCAAAGTTATTCATACTGAAAAAACTCCAAAATGGATGATTGTTTTTTTTAACTTAAATGTCACCAAGGTTTTATTTACAGGGTTCTGACACACTTGTCTCCTCCTTTCTGGTCTGTTTGTCTCACACCCACAATAAAACATTCATATGGAGCAAACTTATATACACAAGTCCGCTCACACAAACATAGGTCTTCACAGACACACACTACCTTGGGCTGTGGTTGCCACTAAATACACCAGTACTGTGCACTTTTCAGTGGCGTTGTTGTATATGCACATGCTGTGTGCATATACAAACAATATTGCTTCTTGGTTCTCTGTTCTTTCTCTGTTTCTACAGGTGTAAAAGCAGATTCCTATAGTTTTTTTTTTTTATTGTATTCTCTCTATACCTCTTTCTTTATTCTATTTTTCTCACTTTCTCCCTGTAAACTCTCTCCCACCTCTCTTCCCTTCTTTTTTCTCTTTTCCCTTTCTTTTCTGTCACCTTGTCCATTGCTATTGAAATTAACCCAAAGTAAATTCTCAAACCCCCCTCCCCCCAAGTGGATTACAGCCAAAGTCATAATGCTCCATTTGTTTAAGTAAGTCAGTTGGGCTTCTCCTTGGCACTCAAATAATTCTGATTGCTATACAGCCAGACAAGACATGGCTAAAAAACAAAAAAGTCGTTCCTGAAACCGAGAACATTTCAGAAGCATTTCACCTGTAGTTAGGAGAAATAGGGCTGTAGAGTTGCTCAATGGTCCAAAGTCCTGTTTTCAGATGCAAGTCAATTATGCATTTCATTTTGAAATCAAGGTCTCAGTGTCTGAAGGAAGAGTGGAGAGGCACATAATTAAGTTGCTTGTGCAAAGTTTCCAAAGTCATTGATGATTCAGAGAGCTGTATCATCTGCTGGTTGTGGTCTACTGTGTTTCATTAAGTCCAAAATCAGTGTGGGTATCTACCAGGACATTTTAAAGAGTAAAATTAACCTTCAAAACCACCAATACCTGATTTCAAGATAATGTTATCACTGTGCTTGATTGGCAAGCAAACTGGCCTGACCTAAACTCCAGAGAATCTATACGGTATTGTAAGGAAAACGATAAGACCCAACAATGCAGAGGAGCTAAAGGTCAATCACCTTCACACCATGAAGCTCTGATGCAGTAAGTCATGCAAAAGTAGCTCCTAACAATTATTGGGTGCATCTATAGATGGACATACTTTTAAGAGAGCCTAAGTACTGTATAGCTAACTGTACTGGCTTAAGAAAGCCTTTTATTTTTTGGCTTTATGTAATGCTGCAGCAACTCAAGAGTTATTTTTATGTGATCAAATACTGACAGCAGCACTGGAAAAGGAAAGCTGCATATGGATAGTGGTAAGGTGTAGAAACTTTGTCCATTGTCTTTGTAAAGGTCAGAACAAAAGTAATTGTGTAATTTATTTTAGTTGCTGCTTTGAATGTGTCATAATGCATTTGCATTTCATCATTTTTGGATTTGGACTTGAAACAAATGCTCCTTCCTAACCAGAATATATAAATAAATAATTTTAGTAGGAATAACCTCATGCGACAAGGTAAAAAACAAACAAAATTATTTTGAAAGGCTGTCATCGGGACAAAATGGGACGCAAGTTGGGAGACAGAAGGTGAGGGAGGAAGAGATGAGAAGAAAAAAGGAGAAAGAAGAAAAAAAAATAAATACACTGACAGCCGTGTCCAAATGGAAAGGTGAAAACATAGAAGCTGCTTGTATAAAAAAAAAAAAAAAAAAAAAAAAGAAAAATCAGGCTTGTAATTAATAACCTCACGCATATTTAACGTCTTCTTTATTCATGAGCACCTGCTTCTGATGACCTCAGGGGCTGAGCAGAATCAACCTGCATTTTAAACATTCACAGACAAAGGTCGATATATTAGAGCCAAACATGTCTGAGTCATGATTAGGTTGGACAGTACCATTAGGTGCTCATTTATTCAGAGAAACAAACCACTCAACAAATGTAAAGTTTATCGCCCTGTCTGGGGGGAGAAAAAAAAAAAAAAAGTGTTGAAAAGAAATACCTGGAAAACTACTTAAAGCACAGATGCAAATCATTCACGAAAACGCAGATTTTGTATTTTGAATCCAGTTGGACTGGTGTGCAGGATTTTCATCGTAACAGGGACTTTTCTTTTGAAATGAACAGTAAAATAATAATGTTTGGAAACAAATGATTTCCATACTCCGTTTTCTTATTTTACATATTTCCGGGGCAGAAATATACTAAAAGCACTTTTCAAAACAACGGAGAAACCTCTTCAAGTACCAGCCAAGTAACTTTAATGGGAATACAGGCCAGTTTAGTAGATGGACCTTTATAGCATAAAGGCTTGATGTTATGTTACATGCAGAGTCACGTTAGGCAATTGCTTTTTTATTTTTTAAATAAGCAGGTCCTTCCTTGAAAAATACCTGCTCAGATCACTGCATATATATTGCTTGAAAGCCTGTATATATATTGAGAATTATAATAATCCATGCCAAGACTGACGCTGCAATTTTTCTGTCATTTGTCAGATGACATAGTTTTTCACTTCCATCTTCCTGCATTAATTTAAAATCTTTTTTTTTTTTTTTTTTTTTTTTTTTTGCTGTTGTGTTTCATTTTGAATATATTTTAAATAAGAAACTGTGTCATATAGATATTCTGAACATCCCTAGTAAAATTGCTTGAATGAAATAAAATTTCAAAAAAAAAATAATAAAAAAAAAAAAAAAAACTTCTATCTCCTTGGATTACTTTGGATTTTTTTTTTTTTTTTTTTTTTTTTTTTTTTTTTTTTTTTTTTACACAATTATTCATTGTTTTGACCAGGGTAAATTTAGCATTTTTGGATTATTTTTTATGAGAAACTATGGCACCCTCCACATTTATTGGCAACTCTAAAAAATATGTTGTGTGTGCAAAATAACTTAAAACCTTACAAAATCTCAATGTTTTATTTCAATGCAGTTATTTCACACAAAAAAATTAAACTGCTAATAAAGGTACATTTAACTAGAATGGGGGGGGGAAATCCCAAAATGAAGAAATAATTGTTTTTATACTCCAACTAAAGATTTTAATAGAATATATGTAACTATTTTTTTTCTTAATTTTGTATTTCAATCACTTTATCAAAAAGCTTTTTAATAGTACTTTACTTCCTGCTTTATTGATGTAAAATATGACATGACAGATGCACATTTTTATTAACTACTGTTCCAAAAGAGAAAGATGAGAGAACATGGGTTAACTGCTTTGAATTGAATATTTTTCATGAAATGCGCTAAAAATAAAATCTGTAAAGTTTCACAAACATAAAAAAATTACATCAGATGTTAACATGCTACCAACAGACCTAATGGACCAAGACATATTTCATCAGTGCTCTTCAAAATGAAAACATAAAATATTAACACATCTGAGTTTTTTCATATGTTGTGTGATGCAAATTTTTCTCATGAAGTCTGAATTGTAAATTATTAAACACTGAGTGGCTAAATATTATATAGTTGCTGAAACGTGTTGCACAGAAAAAAATGTGTCAATATTTCTCAACTATTTAATTGACTGATGAGGGAGGCCGAATGGAGCAAACTGAGAATCTGCTCAGTTTTGGTTTTTCGGTATCATAATCTCCTAATTGTGGCTCCTTGTTTGCATCTTCATAAATTTATTAATCTCAGAATAACCTGCAGTCTTTTACCTTTTTGTGAAAGCACAAATGTGTTCTTAAATTGCATATATTTATTTGGATTTATATTCCAGTTTTATACCATTCTAAGAGGCTCTATCCAAATTGTCTCAGACTATTTAAGTCACGTCTGAGCACTCTGACCCTGTACTCCATGCCTCCAGTTCCCTCCTGTAGCTCCTTCTGCAACTCCGTTGAGCAGCATCTCTATCCTCACAGCTAGTTACAGCTAATTATGCTCACCTGGCATCCGAGGTGTAAATCAGTGTCTTATTGAAGGTGAAAATGAAGGAATAGTCGACAGCGCTGGTAGAAGAAAGAAAGGAACAATGAAAACTTGAGATACTAAGTGCAGGAATTATTTGCTCCTTTTTCTGCACAGTCCGTCTGTGATCTCCAAAGCATTGCTGAGCTATTTTAGGAATAAAATGCTGCAGCTTACTTCTTAACTTCCATGGATTTTTGTCGGATTTACATCTTGAGTTTGTCGATTTTTTCCCCCCCCTTTTTTTAACCCAGTTTTAAATACATACACATAGACTCCACTCTTTTAACACCACTGGCAAATATGTACGAAAAGCTTTAAAATAAAAGCTTATTTTATCACAGTGGGATAATCCTACACTGAAATTTGAGAAAAATCAGTTTTCAATGCTGCTTCATGAAATTTTCTGAACGGTCCTGGTCATTTAAAATTTTATGACAACGTTTCCTAACAAGCTTCCAAAAGGCCTTTGGAAAAGAAATGGGCCCACAGCATCACATATCCTCCACCAAACATTTAGCAGATGATACCTCTTCACACCAAATGCTTGTTGATGAGAGGGAAAAATAAAATGATTTGGTAAAAGATCCTTCAAATTTGGTTATTTTATCAAAATACTGTTACTGATATGAGTTTTTTTTTTTTTTTTTTTTTTTAAATAGTCCTTGTTATGTAGTGCTTTGGTAAAACTGATCAAGCCCTTGTCTGACAGTACTCAAACAAGCTTTTCATGGCATGTCTCTAAAACAACCAGTTTGTTGCTAGCACCTAATGGTTGCTATGGAGACTCAGTGAGTGCGGCTCTTGAACAGTGAACTTTGTAGATTTGTTTTATTTATGGGACCTTTATCTCTATTAGCACCTTCATGAAGCCCATCAGCAGAAGGAAGCATTATGTGTTCTAAAGCTTCCTGGGATATGGGTACGTTACCGATTCCAAGTTTTGAATTGAATTAATGAAAGATTAAACTTTATGATATTCTTTTTAATACTCAACTTTTGCTCTAATTCCTGCTTTTGGTTGAACACTAAACCTGGTGAGGTTTGAAAACATCAGAGAGAGGAAAAAAAAAAAAAAAAAAAGCAAAGCATTTGTTGGTGACATAAGAGAACCACATACCTTGATACGACTAACACATTTTCTCTCAAAATTTGGGAGACAGCCAAAAAAAAACACTTTCTGCAATATATTTTGTCCACAGAGGATATAAATATTTTAACTCAAATGACATGAAAATGTGAAATTGATATTAACCCGATTACTACTATGTAGGTAACTCCAAGGCTACTTTGCATATTGAAGTTGCAGATTTCAAATAAAAGAATGCTTGAGTGGGTTGTTAAATTTACACAACATTATATAGACTGCAATATTAATAGGTTCTATAATGCAGCACCATGGAAACAAGTGTCTGAGTTAAATCTGATTCCAGAAAACCAATAACCTTACAGAAAGCTATAGACATCATAGACTCTGCTTGTTCCCACAGGGAATCAATGTCAATACAGCAGGAGGCCTAAGTATCAGCCAACAGCCTCATTTACTAAACCTAAATAGAATTCAAAAATTGTTTAATCTTAGCTCTTGAGAGCGCCATGGCAACAGCTGTTTCTTCAGTAGCATTAACATTGGTATTTGACTCAAGCCTGGCTCTCTAAATCTTTTGGATGCTGGAGAACTGTGCAACAAGCGCTCCATCTAGTGGCGCAGGGTGGTAACAAACGGCAGAGACAAATGATTGAACCAATAATTAGTTCAAAGTGTAAAACTTTAAGAATGGTCATTTGCTTCAGAAATCACTGAAAATAAAACATTTGACTGAACAAAACTAAAATACATATGATGTCCATAACGGGGTTCTTTGCAGTGGATAGCAATTTTATTTAAATTAGAAATCAATTTTAACAAAACTTTCAAGTTTTCAGGACAAACGTTGACAGTGCAATAAAGGACTCCATAAAAAAAAAAAAAAAAAAAACACAAAAAAAAAAAAAAAAAAAAAAAAAAACACAACAACATGCTGTACAACAGGAGATCAGAGACAAGACAAAGCAGACAAGTTCCAGGGTTCCCAACAGTGACAGGAACTTGGCACATACAAAAAAAAAATAAAAAAAAATAAAGCAATTTACTTTTAAAACAGTTCATCTGTCAATGCAATTGATTCTCTAATCAACTCTAAAAAAATACATACATTTATTTAAACACCAGCCAGTACCAATTGAATATTAATACTCTGAAAAGGAAGTATATTTTAAATAGCTGGAAAATGCAGATGCCAAATTAAAGATTTCAGTTTTTTCTTTTAATGTGATTTATAAATAAATTTCAAATGTGGTTAAAACTCGCATTAATTACATTTTCAAGGATCATTAAGGACACTTCTTGAAGTTTGCGTTACTTTATCCCTCCTCGTTTTTAAACTCATCTTCTGATTTAAAGCAAAAAAATAAAAATAAAAAAATCATTTTGCAACAGTCCTTTGGAAGAATACTGTAGTGGGTTCTGCAATTAATCAATCAAGTAAACAGCATTTTTGGCCCATTAAAACAATCATTTGAGTCAACCACAAGGCACAGTTTCCACAAGTCAGAATCCAGCTGCTGAGCAGGATCATCTCATCACTTTATATCCATGGAAATGACTTCTGTGTATCCCATAATCCTTTGCAGTTCCTCAATACAAGGGACGATCAACTGGCTTTGCAGCTGAGCCATCTTAAACCTAAAAACAGAAATTGTGACGTTAGTCATGTTTTCCATATGAAAGTCTCCTTCCAACATTAGTCCTGACCTGATATGTCTTACTAATAAAAACAGTGAACAAACTAACAGTGCTGCAGCAGCAATCTCAACAAATCATTTGTACATGTACAGCAGGTTTGGAATAATGTAGACCTGAAAGCTGAGGAAACTTACATTGAACAGGCAGCAAAATGAGACTCCAGTAGGATGTCCATGTTGCTTTCCTTTAGCTGGATGTTTATGCTGGCAAGTGGCAGCCAGCCAATCAGCAGAGGGTTCATCGCAACAGTGTGTCCCAGTTTATTATTTTACGTTAAAAAAAAAACAAACAACCAAACTTCAGAGTATTTTATCAGACTGTCGATCAGTATGACAGGTTATAAATTGCCAAGTGAAAGCATAATTACACATTGTATCCAAAGTTTGGTGGGCATTTTTATTCTATTGATTTAAGAAATTAAATCAAGAGTTCAGCAAACCTTTAAACAAACTCATTTTAGGACTCCTTTTGTGATGTTACCCTTTATTTTCATGAAGACCAGGTAACTTCAGTCAAATCATTCAGGTGGGATTTTAATGCCAGGCACGAAGCTTCACACAAAGCTGCCTGGCTATATCTCAATCAACCCAGACAAGTCATACCAAGTCTGAAAAAGGGGTCTGGAAGCGTTTGTTACATTTTCAAAATCGTCAAATAGCTTAAATTTTTCACCCATTTGCCCACAGAAAGGAGTCAGTGTTTTTTGAATTACTAAGTTAACATCCACTTTCTGGAAATCCCTTACTAACCATTTTCTAGCATTTATCTGCATACAAACCAGCCTTTTCTCCAACTTGAGATGTGTCTACCTTTCATGTATTTCAAAAAGCAGGCAGAGAACGCACGCGTGTTTGCTCCGCCAGCTGTCCTGCCTGAGAACTGTTCAACGTTAAAAGCCAGACCGTTACCTCCTGAGCAGCTCCCGTCCTCTGCTGGGTTCTGGCCGGTAGTGCTGGAGAGCAGCGAGACTGTGAGCGGCCAGGATGCTGTAACACTGTTCTCTCAACGCGTTGTGGTTCACTGTGTCCCACTGTGGTAAATCACTGGTGTATCGCCACGCCATAAGGGAGTGCTCCAACACAGCATCCCACTCTTTGTTCCTCAGGAGAACTTGGCCCCACTCCTGGCATGACACCTGCGGGAAACGGTGAGGCAGTTAAATTTTAGTATGACGCATTAAAATCAGCTGTTTATACAGAGGAGTCAAGCGGTGCAAGAGATTATTCTGTGCAACATTAATGGATTTAAAAATGTATAAATACATACATACGAAATTGAAGGTTTTAGGCATTGGACCCAAAAATTGACACTTTAGCAGTCATTACAGGGTCTTTAATGGGCAAGCATCTGTGATACATACAACTGATTCTATGACAAACTTTATTTCAACACATTACAGAAAACAAACTTCCTTCGACTTTGGCGAACTATTATAAATCCCCCCTTATCAAGTAAATCTGCAAATTTCTAAACAGAATAAACGTTTTTATACATACTTTGAATGCCACCAGGTGAGGATAGGCCTTTCTGTAGCAGTGAGCATCCCTGTTGGAGCCAAACCGTGAGTATGGAATGGACCTGTAAACATTCGTCTTCTTCAGCTGCAGGTCTTCCTGAAGACACTTGAGGTCTGTTGCCACCATTTTGGGCTCATGGCTCTAAGACAATGAATGCAGCACATCATGTTTTAGGCCAAGTCTCGTGCAATAACCTTTTTTATTTTAGAAATAACTTTACACTGTGAAGCTCTCATACTTGTTCAACTAAGATGAGGGATCTGATTAGCTGTACAAGCTGCTGTTTGGAGAGTGGGGTGGGATGTCCGTCCAGCTTTTCACACTGGTCCTCGATTCTTTCTCCCCACACACCACCAAAGTTCAAGTCCACTGCGAGAGAAAACAGTGATTAAAGCACACCGAATATTTGATACTTAAAATCAACCACCATCATTTCCCCATCTCATCAGATTGCACACGAACTTCAACAGAATTATGGTGACTTCACTGTTTTATCCTTTCATAGAAGTTTTTTTTTTTTTTTTTTTTTTAACATTTTGAGCATGGAAAAAATACAGAAATGCATTAAAAAGAAAATTTAATGCATCAGTTTAAACTGCAAAGAGAAAGGTAAGTCCAAAAAACTTGCATGCCTCTGAAGCAGAGTCAAAGTTAAATATTTATTATCTTTATTTCATCAGTTGCTGTGTTAGCCATCAACCATACTGCACATGAGTTAATCTGTCACAGTTCTCCCATCCTTGATCTGCACCAAACCAATAATGATGGAGCATGTGAGCAAAACTGCAAATACGTGGAGTTTTTTTTATATATATTGCTTAAGATTTTGATACCCTAGTCATTTGTGCAAGAACTGCCACTGCATAACAAATCCTAAATATACTTTTAAAATATCTCTTTAATAAATCCAATCCTAGTCCAGCAGCATTTTAAAAGTAGTTGAAGTTGAATTATTTAGTAAGCAAAGAATCAGAAAGGGCTTAATAAAACTTGGGGCATGCATTTCCTAACATTATTCTGCAAAGAAAGTCAACAAATCCCCCAACAGAGAAGTTGTGTATCGCGACAACCCCCCCCCAAAAAAAAAAAAAAAAAAAAAAAAAAAAAAAAAAAAAAAAAAAAATCACAGAAATCAACCAAACTGGCAAATGGATTCAGCCGCACAGGAACTCAAAGTGACACCCACAAAATCAGCTAACTAAGGAAGTGCTCAGCTGTTTAACATTTAAGAAAATTAAAAGACTTAGAAAGGAAATAGCAATGTAATGCTATTACATTGCTATTTTATTTTTTGGACAGGCCTGTCCAAAAGATATGTAACAAATTCGCTTTTACTCCCCCAACATGTGTCATATAACACAAACGCAGCACATTAATTTCGATGGTGCCGTCATTGCAGTTTAACAGATGTACTTACAAGAGTGTGTTCGTTTTGTGTTTGGGTTCTTGCTGCCTCTTGGAAGCGGAGCAGGGGCGAAACGAGCGCTGAGGATTT
Organism: Anableps anableps; assembly: GCA_014839685.1. Taxonomy (NCBI): domain Eukaryota; kingdom Metazoa; phylum Chordata; class Actinopteri; order Cyprinodontiformes; family Anablepidae; genus Anableps; species Anableps anableps. Next base: position 7,889,967 of record CM026088.1, read on the forward strand.
CCAAGTATGACCTCCTCATTCGAGCTGAAAAACGGATGAAACAAAATTTTAAATTATAATATAAAAAACAGCTTATAATTTCGCATTTGCACTAAGACGACTTTTTCTGCAGAAAACTGAGTAAAAGTAAATATTTTAAGTTAAGAGTAAATAAACTTATTTTTAATAGCATCATGGTAACGTTAGCATGGTAGCAAGGGAGCTTGTAGCATAAAGAGCATCATTAAGTGGGCTTTACAACGCGAATAAACACCAGTTCTGTGTCGGAGTCAGACTTACCTGCAATTTTAGGTTGTGGAGCAGGTATTTCCACCAATGCACGTCGTTGCTGACACAGCGCCGACATTGTTACAAAGCTTCGATCAGTGAAGGTTTGGAGCTAACTACCTGCTAATAATATAGCCAGAAGTTTAAACCCCTCGGGGTGCACAACAAATATTTCCCCACTTTGGCAGCCGGCCAGCGAAGAACCAGACAGTCAGCAGCTTTTTTAGGGATGCTGTAAAGTTGCCTTGTATGTCCAAAGCACTGCAGGAGAAACCTTACACGCACACCATGAACTTTTTAAGGCTCAGGACAAGAAGTGTACAACTTTTGTCTGCCAGGACAAGAAGCGCGACACGAGTTGCCGCGCGGGTGTGGCTCGCTGCTGCATGCGCCAAACTGATTGGTTGACGTTGGAACGTACGTAAAGCACGCACCAAACATGCTTAATGAGCTGGGCTCCAACATGCGCACGTACTCTGCTGCTGCCGTGTACAGTGTATTTCCCCACCACACACACTATATGTAACCCCCTAGTACCAAGTTTTGCCCATTTTTACTGAAATAACTTCAGGGGGAGTTCTTTTTGTAGCCTCAAGTCTCTGATATCCGTCTGAGTTTGACGATCCTCTCTCATTTTTACCTCACAGATGTTTAAAAGGGTTTCCTGCTTCTGCAGCCCGTTTCACCACACAATCTCAATGAGCTCAAGATCTTGGCTCAGGACTTTCCTTTTATTCATTTTCAGCAATTTCTCTCAAACTCTTTTGAATACAGAGTAGAATTCCTTCTGGGTTTTGTGATGGGGCGCTGAGTTGACCAGGTCCAACTACAACAAACAATACCCAAACCCCGACATTTCCACCTCCATGGTTCATATTTATAAGATTTGTTCCATAGAATTATGTTTTTGGCAGTTGCAAAATATGTACTATGTTCTAGTTTCCAAGTAATTCAATTTTAGACTCTTCTGTTAAAAAAAAAAAAAAAAAAAAAAAAAGTACTGGTATTTATCTCTGACAATCTTTAGTCTAGGCTTTATGATTTTCTTCAAGAGCAGAGGCGAGAACCTGATGTAGGTAAGGTGATTACATTTTAGGATTTTGGTGACTTAGCATGTTGTGGTTTGCTCTCAAAATGAACTTGCTTGGATGACATGGAAAATGTAAAGTGTTATTTTCAAATGATTTCATTTATTAAGGAGAAAAAAAGCTATCAAACCAATATGGCCCTATCAATTTCTCTAACAACAATCATAGCTTTTACATCTGTCCTCCTTGAATTGGAAATCAGAAGAGTAGGTAAAATATTATTTTAACTTAAAACAAATAAAAATGTAGACTTTTATATGGTAAAAAAAAAAAAAAAAGAATAATTGGCAATATACTATGTGTAAAATTTTAAGAACGTTCCAATACTAACCCAGTTTTAGGAAAATAACATGAATGAAAAGAGTCATCGAATAGATCAGACTGAAAAGCAATCCACAAAAAGGCATATTCTTGTAAAATATATTTTAATAGTTTGTTGGAATATTGCAAAAACAACAAAGCAAATTTAATTTCCTCTTTCTCAAAAGAGATTCTTAGATTGATTGTATGCAAAAAGAAATCGTGTAAGCAGAAAAAAAAAAATCCATCCTAAGCAAACCCCCCCCAAAAAAAAAAAAAAAAAAAAATTGAAAAAATAAAATTCAATAACATCAAACCAAAGCAAGTCAGAATGTGTATGAAATTGCTGATATTACAATGGTATAGTTTTAAGTATTTTGTTTTGTGAGAAATACTTTTACAATTTGTATTTTTCTCACCAGAAATAAAATATGATGGAAAAGCAATGCTATTTAAATTATTACGATTTAAAGCATATTTTTTGTCTTTCAAACAAGCAAAAGTGCAACAATTTAATTCAATAATTTTCTCAGTTGTCTGACAGTGGCAAATTTCACTTTAAACTCTAAAATAGTTTTTCTTATAATTATTATATTTCTATTAAAACTTTACATAAACTGAACATAGTGACTTCCCTCATCCCTGTAAAATATTAAAGTAAATTAAGCCAACTTCATAGCTTCACCAAAGTTCTACTTCAAATAATAAAATTATATAGTATTAATGTACATTATATACACTTTAAATAAGTTACATAATGCACAGGTAAAAGGGTATAGTATCGACTAGGTATGTTTATTACAAAGGTTTGTAACAGTATGGCTTTGTAAATATACATTATATTCATGTCATCAGTAAAAGTATTTACTCTAAGCATTTTCAATATGTCATTTCATGTTAAGTTTAATTGGAATAAATATATCTTTAGACATAAAAACCACCTAGACACAACAGGAAAACAGCTGACTCTTTTTGAGAACTCAAAACAGTCAAATGTCTAAAGACAGACTTCTACTGACTGCATAGGCCATACTATAAAGCATTAGAAATAGCCTCTACTTGCTTAGCAGCGTTTTAAGGGAGCGGGTGAGTGCGTTAGCAATCGCCGACATGGTACTGGAGTGGCGGACTAGGGCTTTCACGCTGTGCTCCCCCGGGGCACCAACAGTTGCAGCTTCGGCTGCTTTAAGCAAACAAATATAGTTCATAACAACCTCATCAACTTTTGCGACAACTTCTCTTTGCTGCTGTGATGCTGAGGCTCCAAGTCCCCTAACCAGACACATACAAGCTTCACACAGACAACATAGCACCTGAAAGCTACATGTAACAGCTAGCAGCATTTCATCTGGACTGCTATGGGCTTGTGCCATTCTTCGGCATGCCCGGCCTAACTCTTTTGACTCGACAGAAAGGAGCTGTTTGTACTGGGAAACATCTTGGATAGGCATCTGGGCACCACGGTCACACCGACCTACACTGGATCTCACCAGTGCAATGAGTTCGCTAGCATCTCGACGAACGTCATTAAAGCCAGAAGGAAAGCCGTACATGCGGTCCTTGAGAGCGTTGATTCTTGCCAGACGGTCACTAAAGCTCATGTTGTCGAGGACCTCTCCATATAACTGCTCATCCACTGCTGAGCCGTAGGGGGTTACAGTTGATGCAACAGCACCATTATTGTCAATATTGCTCCCAACACGGCTCCCTCGAGGCCTCTCCCATTCAATTTCATCATCTTCTCCCTCAGTCTTACGTTTAAAGAAACAGTAGCTGAAGGGGCCATTGCATCTCCAAGGACTGGTGTCTAGTTTTTGGGAGCCCTTCGTATGCTTTGAGTCTTTTTGTAGTGGAAATGCAACAGACGCCCTTCTACTGTCGACCCCACTACCTGTGGACCAACATGTTCCATGTGAAGACACAGATCCTTGGGAGTAGCTTTTGGAAAGACGTTTTCTTGCTTGTCTATGTTGGACTTTGGTGTCACTTTGTTGAAACATAGGTGCTGACAAGGGTTGCTGGCTCCGGCTACGAATAGGCTTATCAAATAAAGTCTCCACACTTCCAGAACTTGTCACATTGCTTGAGCTCCGCTTGAGCTCTCTTCCTCGTTGCATGCTACTGCTGAAGAGGTCTGTCTGTGACAGGGTTGGTGCAACAGTCTGAATGTGGTTCTGGTTCTGCCGCAACTGAATAGGATGAAGGGAATCTTGAGGGCATCCTGAGTTGCTCGCGCTTGAGTTTGCTTGCACTGACAAAGATAAAGGAGGAGGTGGTGGTAGAGGTGGTGGCGGAGGAGGTTGAGATTGTTGATTAGGTGTTGGAGATGAAATAGTAATTTTAGTCCGACTAGACGACTGTCTGATAAAAGCTGATGGGTGGTCGCCCCTTCCTAGTGAGAGGGCATTGAGATCTGCACGCTGACCACTCAAACTGGGAGCAGTTGAGAAACAAAAAGAATCATTAGGTCGAGGAGACTGGAAAGCTGCATGTTTCAACCTCGAGTCAGATCTGAACCCTTCCTCTGTGCTGCCACTAGGTTGACTTCTTGAGCGAGATGGAGGGCGGTTATTGTTACTGCCAAAGTCACGATTTCGACTTGGATTCAATGCCCCGTCACGGTTCACACAGTCTTGTCTTTTAATGTATGAGAGAAATTGCTCTGCATCCATACCATCCCTGCCAAGTTCACTTTCTAGACCAGAAAAGGAGCTCCTCCTTTCAGCCGTAGCACTCCTAAAATCTAAACTTTCATTCAGTCTCTGAACTTGCATATCAGGGCTTCTCTTGAGTTTGGCAGGAAGTGTGGCTGAAAGGTAAGACCTTGGATTTTTATTTGCCAACTGCATTGTGGCTGATGGAGGAGTTACTAAATTAGGGCTGAGAAATGGAGATGACACTGATGAAGGCATACATGGACAGCGAGCAGTGGTACTCCCTCTATTCTTAACCATTTCAACTAGCTGAGGGTTGCTTGTTATAAAGCGTCTGGTGTCTTTTTTAACTGCCCCTCCCATACCTGCACTATGTAACTTCCCTCCCTGATGCATCTGGCTCACTGTAAGATAGTTTATCAGTTGTCTGTAGGCGTCACTGCCTTCCTTTGGGTTAAGCCCCTTAAAACAGGCTTGTTGTTTAGGATGGATGTCATTGTGGTGCTTCTTACTTCCAGCTCCTGTTATCTCCTTATGCTTGGATGGAGTTGCTGAAGAGGGTCGGCTTGTTTCCCCCCCAGCAAGAGGGGGGTGAATATTAGGCAGCATTTTTCGAAGGAGGGCAGGGTCTGCATGAGGATGAAGGTCTTTACTTTGGGTGTTCTGGCTCTGAAATCCAGGTTTGTTGTCTTCAAAGTTTAGCACTCTAAGTAGGGAGGAAGAAGAACTTGAAAGTGGGTGCTTTTGCAAGCGGTGCTGTTTGGACTCAACTGCACCAGGGCCAAGAGGAGAGTCAGTCGGTGTGGCACAGGCACTGCTGTTTGTGCTGCCACCTGCGTCAAGTGATGAGCACAGAGAACCCTGCTGCGAACTATGGCCTTCTCCTTGCAAATTTGAAATCCTTTTTGCCAGGTGGTACTCACACAACCGTGCCACACTCTGTTGTCTTGAAATTGGCTGATGGTCACTTTGTGTATCTGAGCCATGTTCAGAACCTCCTGACCTGGACTGTTTGCTTGGGGACAGTAAGGATGCTACAACTAAATGTTCATCCTGTTCAGCGGCTGTAGCTCCGTTACCTGCATCACAGCCAACATCTAGGAAGCGGTCGGAAACTGTTGAAGAAGGGCGAAGATTATTTCGATGGTCGTGAGCTGGGCTTGTTACTCCAGTGCCCTGAGTTACAGAAGAAGGAGAAGCGACAAAAGAATTCTGTCTCCTCTGACCTTCTTCCTGCTCGCTGAATGAAGTACGCTGGTTCAAATCCAGATAGCTGCGCCTGTTATTGATCTCACTTTGAAGTCCTTCTCTTGTGCTGAAGGTGTTGTATTTTCCACTCGAGTGTGCAGACTTTTTCTGGTGTTTACCTCCTGGTGTTGTCGAACTCGGACGCTGAAGAGTAACCGAGAGAGTAGTCTGGGATTTCACCTCCAATCTGTCCGACCCTGGTGATGTCAGGTCTAGCTGAGGGCTACGTCTTGGAGGAACTGCTGGAGGCTGAAGGTGTCGTGTTGGACTACGGGGTTTCTTATCTTGTGTTGCGCATGAATTGGGTGAGACTGGAAATTCAGTTTTCTCCTCAAGTAAAGGTTGATATCCTTCTCTCGTGGCTACAAGTAAACGCATGTGGCTGTCGGTGAGTCGATGAGTCGCAGCTAGCTCAGAGATCTCAGTCATTTCTGAAGAGTTAGTCTCGTTGCCAGAATCTGAGGATGATTCTGGGCTAAATCCTTGAGATGTGCAAATACCTAAGAAAATACAAATGTAAATATTAATTATGTTACAAAAGATTAACCAATATACAGTGGACCCAATGAATACAAACAAATTCCAATGCACAGTGCTTAGAAAAGGAATAATCCCAACCCAAATTTTTCTCATCACACGAGGACAGATGTTCCTATTATGACCACAATTTTGTTTACCCTGTCAGCTTCACATGTTGCTGCCACAAGTGTGTTGTCAATCCTGTCTTGTGTATTCCCTACCTTACCTCTCCATTCAAAGACAGCAATGAAATAGACTGTGTTGTCGATATCAGATAAGAATTTAGGACTCAAAAATAACATACTGTATTATTGTGATTTTTTTTTGATCAGTGATAATTTAGTTGTGCATGACATCCAGGTATTTCCCTCCATGATATTTTCAACTAAAAATTTCCCATTTAAAATGATCAAATACAAAATTAATGACCTCTCAATGATTTAATTGTCTTTAATGTCACTGAAACCAAATCAGTACTGAATACATTTATATCTGTTCTTATCCGTAGCAGTAAGGTTGCCAGGACAAATAAGTATGCATGCATATTTAAGTCAATTTAAGTCAATTTCTTCAGGACTTTGATATCAATCTTTCAAAGAAGTGTAATTTATGAATCACACTTCAAACATAATGCAGTGTTTCAATAGGAGACAAAAACATATAGAAATTTTTAATCTCTTGTGTAATGATTGTCAGCATTAGGGTTAACTCTAACCCTCAAGCTGTTACTTATCTCACACATAACTTTTTCCACTTCAAAGTTGTTTGCTTTTGAAAAGACGGATATTAAGTTCCACCATTAAAACTACCATCCCAAGCTTTGGATAACAACTTCTTCCATCTGTAGATAACTGCAGTGTGAAAGTGATTAATCCCTTCTTTAATGTTGTAAATGTTGGTTTGGATTGCTCATCTCCATTAACTACACAGTCCAGAATGCTCCAGCTCCACTTTTAACCAGCATTAAAAGGCATGAATACTTTACTCCTATTCAGTCATCTCTTTCCTCAGTTCCCATCTGTTTCCCATTTTTAAATTTTACGATACAATTTCAAGTTTTAAGTGCTTAGCCACCATCTTCTTGAACTGATTGACTCAGAATTCACACACCATTCAACCAGTCAGTTTCTTTTGATTGTTCTGAGATCCAGACTGAAAAATAGAGGAGGCTGAAACTTTGAAGTAACTGTTTTTCTGATTTATGGAAGTTATCAAGACCAAAGATAACTAAAACACTGCTCAAGACTCTTCTGTCTAAATTAACGTAATTCCGATCGAGCATGAGATTTTTTTTGACTTTGTCTTTTTTACTTTTCTCTATATTTATTGTAATTTTTAACTGATTTTTCTGCATGTCTTTGCCCTGCTTGACTAAAGCATATTGTGATTTTAATAGTATCTCACGGACCTGTGTTGTTACTGCTTGGAGGTGGACGAGGAGGTCTCTGTTCAGAGACTGACAGATCCTCTAGTGCTTGTAGAGAATTCATGATTGCATTCTCTACCCTTCTCTCCCCTCCTCTGGTTCCTTCTTCCTCTCCGTGTGTTGGAATGGCATCGATTAACGATACAGGGATGTCATCATTATCACATGTGCTTAGAGGCCGTCCCTCTGGGGCCATGTCCTCTTCTATGCTGTCCCGAAAGCCCGGCGGTGGCGCTGCGATTGCAAGGTTGAGAGTCTGCAGCAGAGTGTCATCCTCATCGTCGTTGACTGCATCGTCTCCTTCGGGAGGCGGCAGCGCCGTGAGGTCTATGATATCATCTATGGACCCAGAGAGAGTAAGAAAAGTGGCTTTGCCAGCTGCTGTTGGCAACCGTGCACCCTGGCTGCCACAGTCATCTCCACCTTCCCTGTTATCACCCACTGGAGTCCCCCCTGTGGAGTCTTCCTCGCAGGAGGCATCCTCATCATCCTCTGCGTCGTCTGTTGTGTCTCGATAAAACAGCTCCCTCAGCACAGGCTCTTCACCACCTTCCTCAGTTATGATGTTGCTGTAGACGTGCGTAAGCTCATTGAACTGGAAGGTCTCCGAAGACTCTGGGCTCTCTGGTAGTACTTCATAGTTCCTGGGTCTATTCAAGGGTGGGTTACCCCCAAAAATAAATGAAACTTTGGCGCTCCGAGGTGAGTCTTGGGTTTTGTGTCTGGAAGGAGGAGGAAGAGGAGGGGGCACCGGGCTTCTTCTTATCCTGTGGTTGCCATCCAGATTTTGAGGTTCGTGGAAGTAAGGAGGAATGCTGTTTTCCCTCTGCCCATTGTCTGGATAGTCCCTGTTGTAGACCTCCCCCTGTGATGGCTCTTCATTTTCCCCTAAAGATGTGCTGTATGGCCACTCTAGGACACGATCTTGACCTGCAGCAAGCAAGCGAATATTACTTTTTGTGTTTCATATTTTATTTTCATTAAACTTTAAAAACACCTGCCCTTTGAGTGCTTTTACTGCAGGATGTTTAAGGTTTTAATGCTTCCCAGTAAAACATAAATTTTTAAGTCGTTTAATCTCACTTTGCATATTATTTCTAAGAGCAAGAGTTTTTAATAGTTTCCTGTGAGAAATTTAGCAAGATCTGAACATCACAATAAAAATGCAAAAGCTTAGTGTGTTTCCTTGGAATAATTATTAGCAAATGTTTAGCACATACTGTTTCAATAGGACAGAGATAAATTTGCAAAAACAATTAAAATATTGATGACTTACTCGTGTCATCCTCTGCTATGTTATTGCAGTGGGTCATGTTGAAAATAGATCTCCGAGAGTCCACTAGGAGGCGGTAGTAGCCTGCCGTCAGGCAAGCAAGGTTCATTGCATCACTTGACTCCATGATCAGTGTGATGGGCTGAGAAAACAGAGAGATGGGCAGAAGGTAATGTGCATAAAACGATTGATAAATCAAGACGATATAGAAAATGTAAGGCACTAATGCACAGCATTTTTTCCAGCTTCCAGACAATCACACTTACTCTTACATCCAAGACATGAAGCTCCAGCCGAACGTTTGTCTCGTCTTCTGTAAGAATCTCAATACGGTTGACGTGGCTAAAGTCGGCCAAGAGGGCTACAAGGTTGGTCCGAGCATTGATGACATGACTGATCCCATATCGAGGGCCCACTAACAGCGTCACATCCGTCTGTTTCTCTCCTTGCTGCAACCCGAAGGACAGAAAATATAAAGACGTTCCCAAAAACAAATCCCAGGATTTGACAAATGTCTTACCAAAAGTATTGATTTGAACTCTCTTCCTCCATACAGTTTCAGTTCACTGATGTACCTCAGGTAATGCACCTTGGCCTGCAATGAAGTTAGCTGTAAAGATAGAAGAGAGATACAAAGGTAATTACTCAGAAATGAAATCACTTCAATCTGAGCAGACGCATTAGAGGCTTCTGGAGGATGTAAAGCACGGTCGAGTCATTTTGATGTGGATCACTGAGTTTCCATTATATCCCATCACATCATTTAAATCTGATCCACTGCAGTGCTCTTTATATCAAATTTGTGTTTAATACGGTTCTGCTGTGAACGGGTTCCTATACATTTTTCCATATGTTTTGAAACTCAAACATTTCTATTTTATGCCATTTTAATAACATTCTGGACATTTGAACACTAAATAATTAACCTTAATTTGCTTGAAAAGGGAGCAGGTCTCACTATCTGCAAGTTTCAAAAATCATAAAACAACCCAAAGCATGTTATTTATCTTTAAATAACTGGACTTGTCAGATGATTTCTTGTAAGCACAGTTGGTAAAAAGTAACATCTTTATCCCATTTGTACAAAGTTTTAAAAATAGTAGTTTTAATGCTCAATTTGGCATTTTTAACAAGACAGTTTGAGAACCACAGATCCAGATGAGCCTGATTTCAAAGATTTGCAGCATGCTAAAAAGCACTGAAACCACCCTATTTCGATTGCCAAATGAACGTTTATTCAGTCAAGATAAAGTACATGGTGGCAATGTAAATCAATGTAAAAACCCTCCACTTATTAAGTTGTCTGCAAAATCAAATTTCTGCTCAATTTTACAGGATTTCTATGTATTTTTTCCACACAAAACCCCCAAACTCTAATCAACCCAACTTTCCAGAGTTCTCAGTGCTTTTAATTTATCTTTAAAATAAAATACTCTAGGTCACAATGAATTTGCATCAGACATTTCTACAAAGTACAGGTTTTAAATATGGAATCTGAAAAAAAAAATTAAAAAAGGAGGACACAAGAAAGGAAAGATGAAGGGGGTAGAAAACAAGAATGAATGAAGAAAGCAAAGGAAGGAAGAACACAGGGAAGGGAGGGTGGTAGGATACAAAAAAGGGAACATTATGATGGATATAAGGACAAAAAGGAGGGAAGAAGGAATAAATAGAGGTGTAACACAAGGACAGAAAGGAAAAGCAAGGAAGGGAAGAAGATTGGAAGCAAACAAAGGAAAGGGCCCAATGAAAGGAAAAAGACAGGAAGAAAGGGACATAAGGTACAAGGATAGTCAGAAGAAAGGAAAGAATGAAGAGAGGTAGAAAACAAATAAGGAGACAATGAAGGAGGCTCAGAAAAAAGAAAGAAGAAAGGGAAAACAAGAAAGAAAACAAAGAGAGTAGGGAGGCACCAAGAATGGGTGGAGGGACACGAGGAAGAAAGGAAAGGATAGGAGGAAGGAGGAAGAACAGAAATCAGGGAGGTAGGACACAAGGATGGAAGGACAGAATCAAGGAAGGAAAGACACACGAAAGAAGGATACAACATTCAGACAATAATGAATTTTTAAGTCTGGAAACAGAAATATTTTTCAATTTCCTCATTTTCCTTTTTCCACACAGTGGGAAACCTGCCAAGCAACGGAATTATTGTATCATTTTTAATTTATGTACAAGCTTTAAGAAAGACAAAATGGATAAAAGACACAAATCAAAACATTGGACTGCATGGTAACTTTTTGAGATACTGCAGTAAGAAAGCTTGTCTTGCATATAGACCATGTAAAATATGCCAGCTGTTGACAACTGATGCTGTGAGTATTTATATGTAGTGCATGGAGAGCAGGGAAATAACAGTTCTGTTTTAAACATTTATGATGTATATAATGCATAGTGAACATAGTGCATGAAACAGATAATCCTGTTCATGCTTTGTATCATATGAAGCAGCTTAGAAAACTGATTGTACCGTGATGTGAGTTTCACATTTGTCTGCTAATGCTTGAGCATCTGGGATCAGAATTACCTTACAATTCAGAACCCATGTTTACCTCAGTGAAGAAATGTTACTTTAGGTAGTTTTGGGACCAAGTCATGTATTGAATAGTTTTCTGTATGAAAATGGAGCATTACAAGGTATCCAGTATTTAGTTTCTCTGGATAGTAAATAAAAATCTTTACAATTACTCCATTTTACAATATGTGTTCCCTCAAAAATGCTTTATAACACCACAGATTAAGCTGCAGATGCTTTACAAATCATCAAGAAGCAGTTAGCGACACAGTGTTAGCAAAGTCCTCAGTACTACTTCTGCACCATCTTGCCACACGGTTTAAAACTGGGACCTCCTTTTTTTGCCATATACATCACCTGACTGATCATTCGATCACACAGCTTCTCATACCATTCCTATGCTGATGATACCCAATTCTATTTGCCATTCCTACCTGATGACAACACGGTCTCAGAACAAATCCTGGATTGTCTCTCTGAGATATCAGCATGGATTAAAAACTCATTGTCTCCAACTAAACATCTCTAAATCTGAACCTCTTGTCTTCTGAGCCAAAACAACCATACACCACAATATCTACATCAAAACTGAATTCCTCTCTCTTCTTCCATCAAAGGAAGAGAGAAAACTCGTGTCATGATTGATGACAAGATGATCTTTTAATGTAATGTTGACTCCATTGCTCAATCATGCCACTTTACATTGATCAATCAGGCCATACCTAATACTACAAGCCCCCCAGCTCATGATGCAGTCTCCAGTCACCTCTAGCCTTAACTAATGCAAGATCCACTTAAATGGTCTCGCAGCGTGTGCTTTGACAACCCTGCAGATGGTCCAGATTTCAGAGTCGTGTCTGCTCTTCAATCACCCTAACAGTTCGTTGAGCTCCCCTTAGCCACCCGCATGAAATTCAACTCACTCCCATCTATTTGAATGGTCTCGCAAAAGATTATGTCATGACACGTTCACTCCAATCGTCGTGGGATTGTCAGCTCTTAGTGCCTACACCAGTAAAGACAATTCAAAATCTTTTCATGTGTTGTCCATGCTGGTGGAATCACCTTCCAAGTGCTAACAAAACTATCTTCAAGAAACTCTTGAAGACTCAGCTATCCAGAGAGCATCTCCGATCCTTGCACATACCCTGCACTTCCCTCGATAGCTACCCTTGATTTTTACCCTTTTATTCCATCCCTTCACACAGAAGCTGACAAGTGGAGTTATGGGTAGCTTCCTTTTAGCTTTGATATAAGTTACAATTGAAGATATAACAATGCAAGTAGCTTTGTTTGAGAACTAGATGGAAATAATGGCATATTACTTAAGGATGCTTGAAGCCTACACATAGTTTAATAGAGTTTTAGAATGCTGAGGAGTTATACTGGCCAAAGTCACCATGAATGTCGTAGACAAGACCAGCTGGAGTCTCAGAAAGTGCTGAAAAGTTCAACCCAGGTCAGATGAGCTGCTCTTAACCAGGACATGTGTGTGAATATGAATACCTCATTATGCACAGACTCTGACAATGCATGTTGCTTGTTTTCCACATTAGCATTCAAGGTCTAGCTTGGCGGAAGGTCTTAGGTTGACAAGGGTGAGAACCTTTACAAGGATGAGTATGGCAGCAAAGATATTTTGGGGGTATTGCATCAGAAATCAGAGTCATGGTGTGTTTGTGAGCATGTGTGTATGAGTGTGTGTTGGAAGTTAATAACAAGGGCAAAGAAAGACAAAGCGAATTGGTTACTTTTTTCCCCGGAGGCACAAGGTTCTGGTTGGTTTTGAGAATGTGCGTCAGAGCCTTCTTGATGTTTTTCTCCTTCATGCTGGACAGCACAGTCGGAGGCAGGAACAGCGACAGACCCCATTCCTTTCTGTGAAGAGAAGATTGATTTTCAACATAAAGCTGCGCTTGGAAAACAAAGTCTTTCCCCCGAAACTAGGTTAAAACAGTTGCAGTAGACAGCCAGAGCAGGAATTTACTGACAAACTAGCTGTGAGGGAGAGAGAAAAACACTGAACTGACTCTCTAAGGAGAACAGCTTTTTCCTCTATTGGTCATGAACACAGAAAGAAAAAAAAAAACCATTTCAAAGTGCTGACACTCAAGGCATCCTTATTAACTTAAAGATCTCGTCAGGAATGTGAAACATATTTTCAACTTACTGAATATATTTCAGTGAAACTTTCTGACTCTGTCTGGCCGTCATGGACAGGATGTACATCTGCAGTGCGGCCAATCGCAGCGCAGCATCATACTTCAGCTCCGGGCCGAAGCGCTCCAAGACCACATCGTTACAACACTGCAAAGCAGAAAGCAAAATGTTCCTGGAGTTCATTTCACTTACTAAATGGAAATATACAGCAGCCTTTAACATTTTCACACCCTTATGACCTTCTCAGCCTTTTGTTCAGCTATAAACTTTAATAGATATTTTTTGGGATTTTATGTGACAGATCAACACTGTATAGTGCATAATTATAAAAGTGAAATGGAAGATTTTTTTTTTTTTAATCAATCAAAATCTAAAAAGTTTAGTGTACATTTAATGTTTGGTTTAAAGCAGCGACACTACACACCACCCTGAAAACACCATCTTAACTGTGAAACAAGGCAGAGGAGGCATTATGCTGTGGAAATATTTTTTTAGCAGGAACAGAGAAGTTGGTTAGCAGATTTCCATCCAAAAAAAAAAAAAAAAAAGAAAATTACGTGTCCTCTTCATTCCCCTTCACAATCATGAATTACTTTGTGTTGGTTTATGACATAAACTCCCATAAAATTAAGCTCAATTTTGTGATTGTAAATTAAAAAAAAAAAAAAAAAAAAAAAAAAAAATTTTTCAAAAGTTTCATAGATGTGAATACTTTCTGAAAACACTGTCATCTTCAACCTTGGTGGGTTGAGATCCCTTTAAGGGAGTAAAACATCCAACTCCCAGATGAAGGTCTAAGAAGCAGGGGATAATAAACTCAGCCTATTCCTCTTTAAATATTATTGAGGAATGAATGAACCAATTTATCATTCTAAGGGACAGTCAATTATCTAATTCTGTTACTTATAACCAATTAGCAAATAGCAAACAGTTTAGATTTGTGGTTATTTAAACAGTTTTACTCATTAAAATTTTAGTTTTGGATCTTCCACCGCAGCTTACTTGTACGTAGAGGTATTCAAACGCCACAGCGTCCCGGCGGAGGAGCTCCACTGGGTCCCTGGGCATGAAGCTGAGTCGAAAGAAACACTTCATCCTGTTAGAACCAGGCCTCTGGGTCACCTGGGTTTGACATAAGTGGAAAAAGAAGAAAAAAATAAACACATGCAGTGGTAAAGTTGCAAAAATACAACATTTTCTGGTGGGATACTAAGAGCAATGCTTTTGGCCAGATCAGAATCTTAGTTATGGACTCAGTTTGAATGGTTTATCAGCTCTGTCAGAGAAGAATGACTCTTGAACACTGCTTTAGCAGAGCATTGGTTCTGAACAGAGTGGCATGAATATTAAAATTGTCCTCATGTGATCGAGCCACCTCATTTAAAAGTAGCGGTCAATGGGAAATGGCGTGTGCCATGTGCTGCTTGTGTGTGCAAGAGCATGAGGGAGGGAGAGGTGTAATGTGAACTGTCACCCCTGCTGCGTCAGTGCTGATAAATGGCACCCAGGTCTAAGTACTGTTTGAATACTTAGCAGTTGTGTGTGTGTGTGTGTGTGAGAGAGAGAGAGAGAGAGAGAGAGAGAGAGAGAAGGGCACAACGAAGGAAAAAGAAACGTCTCTGACCTGAGTAAGCGTCTCCTGCTCATGCAGGAGAAGCAGTTTGCTTCCAGAGCCTTCAGTCCTCTCCTCTAACACCAGGGAGAAGTGCTCAATGCAGCGGATCGACAGCTTCTCTTGCAGGGTCAGAATCACTTCCTGAAATAACAGGAGGAAAAACAAGAAAATGTGTAAGAGTGAAACAAACAAAAAACACAACTGAAAACCAACATCTTCTGGATTTTCCCTTCAAAATTCCCACAGTAAATCATTCGTCTCCATTTAGTCCTATCCTCTGCATCCTCAGCCCTCACACATTTATTTTTTATAAACTGAATGTACTCTTCTAACAGACCACCAACGTCAGAAATACGTCTACAGACTAAAATCAGTAAAAACCTAAAGGCAAAAACTGTTCCATCTTTGCAAAGCTTTTCCAGACCTTCCATGTAACACACTCGGCCAATGTACAGGAAATGTATGTCTTGTACAGTCATGTATGACTGTAAATCTGCATCTAATTTTCATATTTTTTTGATAACATTGAAAAAAAATTGAAACAGCCAGTTTTTCTGCAGATCTTACACACAGAAAACATCTGCTGAGGCTCAGATTTTGGAAGCTCTGTTGATCTCCAAAGAAAGAACCTCTGCACATTTATTTCCACAAGTTACAATTAAGACATCTGGAAAGCACCCAATAATTTGGCACAGATTTTCTTTAGAAAAAAACCCCCTTCTTCATCTATTCTTGTACAACAGTCGAAAAATCATTGTGTGCAGAAAATGAGCCTTATAAGACAGAATGCATCTAAAAGAGCCATTTTGTACTGTTGGCAGGGATTTTTTATTTAATCTCCATTTAGGTTCAACTAACTGAGGATAAAAACTGAATTGAAATCCAACAAGACTATAAATGAGAATATTCTCTTTGCCATCTCAAATTAATAAATAAGGTTCTCCAGTAAACAGGGTTTCAAAGGTGACTAGATTCTGTATTCTCTGGAAGTGTTGGTTCTGAATGATTCTCCCTTGGTAAATAAAGATGCAGGAACTGCTCATAATTTTGTCAAGTTTGCCCCAAAGACACAGAAGGCACGCACCTTGATGGAGGTACTGCTGTCGAAACGAAAAGACTTTGTCTGCCCGTTTTCCAGGTAGACCTTCAGGACATTTGGCATGAACAGAAGAGAGTTGTCCTTCACCGGATTCTGCAAAGAAGGAATATCATCAGTGTTTTTAATCTGTGACTATGTCGTCCCTTTAATATGTGAAAGGAATTCATTTTGTGATTGTCTTATCTATTTTGCATTCAGTGAACTGTCTGTCTTAGGCGGAAACCATCTGGCATTGCCTATATAGGTCATACATAAGCGTGTGTGTGTGTGCTGCAGTACTGACCGGGACCTGGCCATTTATAATGACCTCCTCAGCAAAGCGCACTTTGACCGGATTGGACTTGAGCATGGCTTTTTTGGCTGCACTGATGAACGCTGATTTAGGAGACTAAGAGGCAGTCGTCCAAAAAGAGACAGAAAAAAAGATGAACAAAAGCATTGACACACGAATGAAGGAAGAGAAAAAAAACCCAGCAACAATTGTCATGTACTAAATCTTTTTTTTTTTTTTTTTTTTTCCCCTAATGATTTCAAAATTTCACCAAACAGCACTGTGATCTTAAATTGTTCTCACAACACTGGCTTCAATGTTAAATAGATGGATGAAGAGCAAGACAAGAACTTAAGGAAAAGACATTTATTCCTGATCTCCTGAAGTATTAGAGATGCCCCTATAAATCGACGGGTGACTGGAATCAGTCAATTTTCCGCTAGATTGATCCTGACCAGTGACCATCTGGCCTTTTATCGATCAGTGAATGCACTGTATCTAAGCGCCAGCATTTCCCTCTGACAGCAACACTGAGTGAGAGAAAGTTGTTACTGTAGGAAGAAGACGATTCAGAATCAGTGAGGTGTTTAAAAATGAAGTTGTATTTCCTACTTTATGCTGGCGGATGTCTGCAATTCATTCAGGCTGCGCAAGAGTGAGAGAGAGCAAGACTTCAACAGACAACAGGAAATATGGACATGGAGCAAAGTTTCTGCATTTCATTCTTTTGAACTTGAAACTTCCGCACATCATGGAGCATGCTGGAATTTAAAATGTTGGCAGTGTTGGAAAGTTGGAAATGTTGGAAATTTTTGAGCTATTGAAATGATCTATGATCTCTATAGAATACATATGCAGTCATGTAAAACACAATAATATAAGGTATTACAGATTGTTAAAGATGTCAGCTCTGTCATCATCTCATCTTTGTTTCAGAATAGTAAGTTTTGATATACAGAAACTGCTCTCACTCATACAGTGTAATGCCTCTTCATCTCCTTTACTACTACTTTAAAATAAATGACGGCTCAAAGATGGGGGGCTAGAAAAAAATATTTAATTGCCGTTTTCATACCTTATAGTTCTTAAAGAGAAATTGGATTCTACAGTTCAAAGCTTCACAAAAACCGCAGCTCAGACAACAAATTGTTTGCTGCATCTCTATAAAATTACTTTTTCAATTTTCAGAAACTTTTGCTGAAGTGTACAGATGTTGGGCTCTACTTTATATAATGGATTCATACACAGAGGCAGACCATTAACAGTATGAGCACAAACTTTGGTTTTGACTTAAAAAAAAAAAAAAAAAAAAAAAAAAAAAAAAAAAAAAAAAAAAAAAAAAAGTTGTTAAACACTCTTTTCAAGGTCTCCTGAAAATTCCCATAAAACACTTTCAAGAGGGCTTTTTGTCCCTTTAAATTAAAAGTTCCTGTCAAACACAGAGGCTGCCCTTGACATTTAAAACCTTTTCCTACTTTTTCTACAGCCACGGTCTGCCTTTCTATTCCTCCCCTGATAAAACTTTAAATGGAAAGTTAAGGATTTTTAAAGTGAGCTTCTGTTAAAAGGATTACAACATTTGTATCTTCCCTGCATTAGATAGAATAAGCTGTTCTAAACTGGTCTTGGATGCTGAACCTAACTGCTTGTTCAAATGGGGCCAAGACCAAAGTGGGCTTTTGCAATCTGAAAAAACAGTTCTTATATCAAAAATGTCAAAGCAGTTTATTAGATGTTGTGACCCATTAGAGGAGCTATTAAATGTTTTACACAGGAAATTGTGGTCGGAGGCTGTACATCATCAATAATCTTCCTCTCAGAAACGTAAACGGTGTAAAAAAAAAAAAAGAATACCTAATAATAATAATAACAAGATATGACTAAATACTACAGATATTTTTTGCTTTATTTTTATATCATGGAGTTACTCTGACAGGAAACTACATTAACTATATGGATTGTTCTCAGTGTGTGTTTCACACAGGAAGATTATTGATGAGGCACTGGACCCAACCTTCATTTCCCATGTAAATCAAGCTTCTTTTTTTTTTTTTTTTTTTTTTTTTTTGTAATCAAACAGCAATGTAAAGGTTTATTTAAAAAAAGCAATAACATGAACTGCAATGATCTCTTGAACAGTTTTTTGCATCAAAGCAAAAAACTTCCATAAATGGTTGCCATTTGGTGTAGAATTTGTTCAAGTTTCTACTTTTTGTGCATATACTCCTCCAGATGACCAAAAACCAATGTGAGCTGAAGTGTCAATGGTTCTCGAGAGTACAACAGACATGGTCTGAAAGTAAATTTGCCAAAAATTTGTCAGGACTGGACAGGAGAAAAACATATGTACAAGATAGTGAGGCAAGCTTCCACATCGGTCGCAAACATCTATCATATTTGGGAAGATCTGCGCCAGTCTAGTTTTTCAGTAACGGCAACTGAACATCACTGTGAACTGGATCAAGCGGGCACATAGATGTTTTGTGAGTGGCTTTCATGGCAGATTCCCACCAACGCTCATCAAAAATGAGCCCTAGTTCATGCTCCCAAGCTTTCTTTAATGTGATATTTAACAAATATCACTAAAAAGTAAAGCGTGTTTCAAGAATTATGGACAAGGCCGCATTCAAAGGTGATTTAATAAGCAGCAGTTAAATCATTTTAGCCCTAAACAAACAATCTGCAGTGACATGAAGATCACATTCAGATTAAGCCCACAGATGATTGAGCTTCATTGCACACAGGCTTTAATTGTAATTGAAAGTGCATTAGCAGTAGAATTACACTGCAGAACCTGTAAAGATAAATATATTTATTTTACTGGAATCACTTGCAAAATATCAATGTGCATCTCAAATATACATTTGTAAAAGAAAGCATCCTTTATTTGTTTTTAAAGCATCAGTGCCTGTGAAAAATAGATAAATCCTCTGCGTCTACTCACTGGATATGGTTGAACAACAGTCAGCATGATGGATTCTTTGCAGCTCCTGCAGCAAGCACACAGGGAAACAAGCAAGTCAATTAAATCATGACAAAACAATCACCGAGAGACGACGACAGCCGACAACAGGAAGAATATGATTAGCTTGGGTGAGGTGGAATGAAATGCCTCTGGCAAAGGCCGAACTGATGCGGTTCAAACCAGAGTCTTTCAACTGCACGCTCATTTCTCTTTCATTTTAATTCAAAAACCAAAATGCTAAAGTGATTTTGAGAAACAAGGATTTGAGTCAGGGTAAGCGGAGCACACCAGAAGATGCTTCTCAGTGTTATTTCTCTTGAACAGAACTGGACTGAGACTGAAGCAGATGAGTAGAAACCACTGCTGATACACTGCAAGAACTTCATTGGAGTGATACTAATAAGAATCTTAATGGAAAGTTAATGTTTATGAGTTTAATCAAATGAAAAATACTTGCTTGGCTCTTTTTATTGCAATGATAAATTCTGAAATAATTCAATTTAGTTTATTGATCTAGTGCCAATTAACAAGACAAACAAGTCCAATTTACTTAGTCATTCCACTTTTTAGTTATTTTGGCAGATTCAGATCCAATTACATACATACATACTCCATTAAAGATAAAATCCCATCAAGTTATTGATTTTGAATAATTCCTTCATTCGAGACAAGCATGTGGGGACAGTGGAGAGGAACCACTCCCTTTTAACAGGAAGAAACCGCCAGCAGAATTAGGTTTAATATGAGCAACCATCTGTTCCAACTAGTTGGCTGTTGAGAAGATAGGAGAGAGAGAGAAGAACACACACAAAGACTGGCAGGGGTGTTTGAGAAAGAAAAAAACAAATTAATTACAACAGAGACACAGCTCCTCCCGGGAAAGAGATGCAACTCAACAGAGTAACACTGAATCAGCAGTATTTACTTTGTTGAAGATATACAAAGTGTACACAAAGTTAATGGCACCATTAGGTTTGACAATGGCTCCATTCATTTGAGAAACACAGCTAAACAAACAAAAAAGTAAAAAATCTATATAGGGAAAAACAAAAAGAGCAAAAACTAAATTTATGACATCAATAGCTCTGTCAATGCACTGAGCCAGGACTACCTGCTATGAGAAGAAAAACTGCAAGTGAATACAAAATTAGTGCATTAAATAGAAATAGAAAAGAGGAGGAAAAATTAGAGCAGGAAAAGTGGTCCGTAACTCCTCCTCCGTTGTGCTATTGCAGTCTAAGCCTCCAACAACACAACTAAATAGATGCTTCAGGATAACCAACGCTTGTTCAAGTCATGGTTGGGCACAACAAATCTGTAGTATATTGGAAACAGGCCATGGTGGAGGTTGAAATCAACGAATGAAAGCACAGAACTCAATGAGGAGGACAGTGAAGCCCAGTCAAACATACTGAGGGCTTTCTCAGCTGCTCACAATAAAACAATGAATAAATTTAACGTTTTTTTGCATGCTGATGTTTTAGTATCAGAAGCTCGAATATTTCTGTCCAAACCCATCTGTGCATCTACCTGACGAGATCGATGACTCGTTCCCTGGGGGCTGAGCTGACCGGTTCGTCGTTGATCATGATAATCTCGTCGCCCGGCAGCAGCTTCCCTTCAGATGGACCACCTGCATTGAGAAAAACATTGAATCGAGCCATAGCTGATTAAAGTGCCCCGTTAGAGAGATTAGGTTTGAGTATGATGAACTGAACTAACTGGTGTGTGTACATTGTGCTGTTTTGGAAAAGATCTTATTCGTTGCATGTTTTTTCAGTTTTTTTCCTCTTGACACATGTAATTGGTGTGAGAATCTGAATTTTCTTCCTTGGCCAAACAGTCAGAGCAGAATTTTCATTAGTTGAACAGTCTGCTTGGAGTCCAGCTCTGACTGATTACTAAGAGGACCGTGTGTGTTAGTTTATGCAGCCGACTGGACTGATGACTGAGAACAGTGTGTAGGAGGCTTGGCAGCAATTTTGCAATCAACCAATCAACTAACGCACTTACAGAAAGAAAGGAGACCCTAAACCATCATTTAGGTTCATTTACCTTCTTGCAGGAAAATAAATTGAGCTTAAATTTCACAAATAGCTTCTCATGTGTTATTCTTACACTGACCTGGTGTGACAGAACGGACCACAACCGGTTTCTCACTGCCAGCCACAAACCCGAAGCCCAGGACCGGGTCCCGCCTCATCTCCACCAGACGAGGGGCGGGAGGGAGACCATCCAGGTGGACCTCCTCCAGAGAGCTGCTCTGGGACCCTTGGCTAGAAAACACAAAGCAAAAGGAAACAACCAAAAATATTATTCAAATTAAACATTGAGATTTTGCTGACCCATTTACCAGGAGTGACGTAAAAATGAGTCGGCAGACGTTTTCGCTTCCAAACAACATTGTGGTTAATGGTCAAGATGGCTGCTATTAGGATACAGCCTCTGCATCTGGTAAAGGGGTTTCTATTGCAGAACATGAGGTATATGAGGCACATTAGAGAAAGATTAATGAATTCATGTCCAAAAAAGGAGTAGTTTGAGCACAAAGAGAGAATAATAAAATTACACTGTAGGACTTGAGCGGTTAGATTAGCTGTTCATAAATCACATCCTTGGCTCACATGCAGAGCATTTTAAGCCAAAAGGGCATTTCGCCTGCTGCATTCATAAAACCCCCAGATTTGTGATCTGGAACCAATTTGCCTCCTCAAGACATATAAAATTCTGCAGAACGGGATGATTCAAAGTGCACTGATTACTCAATCAGGTCACTATAATTCATGTTCAAAGTGTAACAAACTCATCTATATGTCTGTTCTGTACTCCATAAAGGTGTTAACTTCCAAATTAAATCAAAGATTTACTCTCGATGTTTCTAATCCTGTCACTAAGTTACAAACTTGTGCAAAGGAAAAGATTTTTCCAGTTAATATGCATAGATACATGCAGTTGAATGTGGAGTTATTGGACTCCTGCACCGTGGAGAGGTAATATGCCACACTTGAAGGGTTTTGAAGGGTTTTCTCATTTTCTGCCTGGGTTTTTCCTCACATGTATTACATCTACAGTATGTAGGATTTCTACAGAATTTAAACAAATTGCAAATATCAAATATTTGTTTGCCGTTTATCATTTTAAAACTCGTTCTGAATACACAAGAACAAAATCTAAAAACAAATTTGCAATTTGAGCTTGTGTAACAAAACAGAAGCATGACAGAATTAATAGACCAAGGGATTCTTCTCAATCATCATTTTAACATCAACAGTCAGCTAAGACCAGTAACGAAAACGGATTCAGTGGTGAGGAGCCCCGCTGATATTGAGTGATGCCCACTGTGACATCTCCACAGTCGCAATTCTATTCCCCTGCATAACCCGAAGCTCTGTTCCACTGGAGAATAAACCTCCCCAGATCATGTTAGAGCCTCCTCCCCTATGCCATGAATTTATGAAAATCAGATGAATAAGGAATAAATTAATGGGTTACTGGTTCTAAAGAAAATTACATTTCCTCTTGACAAAATTTGATGGACTGACATGGATTTTATTTAACACTTATAACAGCATTTTCTTATGGTAGACCAAAAGTTGATTCCTGAAAATTACATTAACCATTGATTTTCCAAGTGGGTATGAACCGTCTTACAAGACGGTATGAACAGTGTTGACAACTTCTTCGTAAGGAAATTAGCTATGGTTGGTTCTTAAGGTTGCAATGATGTCACAATATAATTTGCATAATCTGTCATGTTCAGGGAACAGCTTTTCTAAGAGAGGTTTGATGTTTTGAAAGAGAAACCATGAGAAAATACATTTAGAAATATACTGCATACAGTTTACATTAATCTAAATTTACCAAGAAGAGACAACAGAAAAAAAGAAACAAAACATTTTTTCATGATAATGTGAGAAGAAAATTATAACTTTTCTGTATGGAGCTGGGAGGGACTGCAGTCTGAAGATGGGATCACCTTTGAGTGCTTTGCCATGGGGTCCACAATAGCAGCCATGCTTCTTGAGAAGAAGAGAAATGATACTTTCTTTTGCGTCAGAGTCCCCAAAAGTATCAGACACCACCACTAGATTTGCTGCCAGTTGCCTTTTTGAAAAAAAGTTCACCAGAGTGGAGTACTTTTTAAATCAGGGAGTTGGGGGCTTTAAGTCCTAGCTTTATAGCATAATTGTAGGTTTAAAACAAAACAATTTTCTGCTGTGAAGGACAAAATGAGGCAAGTATGGAAATTTTACATATGTTAAAATTTTGTCTCAATATTTCTTTTTTTGCCAACATAAAACAAGATAAGCGATAATGTTTTAACTAACTTACTAGGGTAAATTTTGCTTGTGTAGTTACCTCTCTTTTATCAAGGGCGTTTTTATCTTAGTGGATCTGAAATATCCTGAGGCAGTTCGTTTTTCAGTTCAATGCATAGGGGAATAAAGCAATAAAAGTGATGCATGGTCAGAAAGAGCAATTGAGGCACCTCAAGCTTAACAAAAGCGGCTGCCTTATATTTCTGTATTTTACTTGCAATGTGTCACCATTTGTCTTTTGTACAACTTTTAAAGTAAGTTGATTCAGATAAAGATTCACATTTTCCTGTTCCTTCCCTGAATTGCAAGTCACTGCAGTCACCTTTGAGGAATCACTAAAATGCAAATGCATCATTTAATTGCACATTTGGTCCCGAGCCTGAAATGTCTGTCTGAACGACACTGAGCATGCAGAATGTCTGTTATTGAACGGGTGATACACAGTTTTAGTGGAGGTAACTCATTCTCTCAGTGCCTCTAAATCATTGCCCTCCTCCTACTTTTTTATGGCTTAGAAACCTCCCTTGGCAGTCTTTGAGTTTGTTATGGTGTGCTTTTATTTTGATAATTATGACCGTATGACCGCTCTGCATAAACAGTGAAAGGACCTTTACTTAAATGTACCCTTATGATTAAAGATTGTCCAATGCTACAACATGCATCACATCAAGCTGTATTGTGGATAGGACAAAACCACAAATTAATTCTGACTAACAAAGCATGTTTCAATTTTCAATACTTGCTAATCTTCTGTATCAGGGTCAGTGGGGTTTAATCCCAATGCAGGACAGAAACACAGTGGATACAAGGGGTAAATATCAAGAAGAACTCAAGAGGTTGAATCTTATTTAAGTTACTCTTTTCTGTAGCATCCTTCCCTTTCACCATAATCAATAAAAAAGATAATTGCAAAACAGGTTTTATAAAATATGAAATAAGATAACTTGAAACAAAAGTTTTTTTCTCCCCAAGATTCAGGTTTAAATTGATGAATACATAAGCTGCATTAAATAGCTTGGCAATTTAAAGAACTTTAGGTTAACATGAGTCAAAACAGATTTAATACCGTCAAGAACAAAGCAGAGCAAGTTATATAACAAGCTTAAAAGATTTGGCTAACCTAGTCTCGACTGTCAGACACACTATATGTTAACTGTGCCAGGGGTGGTTCTTAATTAAGGGCACCCTGGGTGAGTCACTTCTGCTACAGCTTCACACAGAACCAAAAACACACAAACTCCCATAACAAAACCTACCCTGCAAGCAAATGTTTATTTTCCAAAGCTTATCCGAAAGACGAGCAGCGAGAATCTGATATTATGACACATGGAAATAACAAGGTAGTTTAGACTGATTTAGACTTAAATAGTGTTTTTGAGAAAACTAACAAGCTCACTGGTTTTCACCAATGTTTTAGAATATTTATTTTGTGCACGCCATAAGACAGTGGCAATTTTCAATTGAGTAGACATACAAATAAGCAGTAAAAAACTGAGAAGTCATTTTTTTGAGACATGGTGCTCCCTAGGCCATGCCGCCCTGGACAGAAAGCCATATTGCCAATATTGTATGCAACATTTATGCAAACCTCTGCCTCCTAATTGTTATTAATGCAACACTGGATGTGGTTTTTACATATTTTAAAATATCCAGTTAAACTTTAGCTTTTGTTAAAACTTACAATTGGGAATACACCTGGTATTATGGAGTGAAAAGATGTGGTACAAAAAAGGCAAGAAGCGTAAGAAATTATGCAAAGTAAGGAACCAAGAAGACCCATTTTAAGTATCCCAGAAATTAATACAGTGACAATTGTTTTCATCGTAAGAGAAATTTAGGACAAAATCTAATTTTGGTGGCTTGCAAGTACTTGTGTTAAAACTTTTGAGACCACTAATCCAAGCAATCAATGTATTTTCTTTGTATTTGGAAGCTGGGTTTTTTCAAGTTTCCAGGCCAAAATAGAACAAGAACCCCTGATGTTGTAATTCCCACTTGGATAGTCGAGGAGTTCTGAACATAAACTATTTATTCACACTTTTGACAGCATTTATTACAGCAAACAAAAACCCATTTCACAACCTCAGTTTGTAAACATGTCCCTTTAGGGTTAAATTTGTAGTAAGCACAGAGACAGGAAGCACATTCCTCGTGTTCCAACTTGCAACTAGAACGCGCTCAACAAGGTGAAAGTTCTTCAGAGACAAATTGGATACAGTATATTACAGAAAGTGACCAAAGTACAGTACCAATTTTTGTAAACCTTCTAAAAAGTCAAGGCACTTATGTTCCTTCTATGTTCTTAGTAGTTACTACATATCTTTTCTGTATTTTCTGCATCCAAGAGGTGCTGCCTCGCACCCTTGCAATGTTTTACGTCAGCAGCACATTTCCATGACGATCTCAGCACAGCCTGGTCCCCAGCCTGTCAGGCCTCTTTCACACCACACCACAGCTATGTGCTAGAAAATCCCACAGTATGTGTCTCATATAGAATAATTTGGAGGGGAGGGTAAAAAAAAAAAAAAAAAAAAAAAAAAAAAAAAAAAAGAAGTGAAAAACAGACTGAAACCTCAATAAAGCTACTTTTGTTGAAAAGATGAATAAATGCGGACCCACCCAGAACCCCAACAAGTTGCTTTCATTTACTAGCTACAGAACCTGAAGCTTATCTAATTGTCAGCTGTGTTCTTTGTAGAGTCCTGAAGACCTCTGCAAAGACTCGCTGTGTTTTAACTTGTTTTTTTATGTAGTAAAAGTGATAAGGCAGTTAGACCTACTATGTCAAGACTTTGTGCAAAACTTTTTCTATTCATCTGAGAAAACTGAGCTCTGCTGGCCCTTAGACTATCTTGCATTGACCTTTTTGAAAGTGATCCACATTTTAATCCAGAATTTACACAGATGTGAACATTTTTCTATTTATAACTTGCTTGCTTGGTAAGTGAAAGATGTGCACAGCGATAAAGGATGCTATACGAGACCCTACTCTCTCATTTATTCGGTATGATTCTTTTAAATTATATTACACCCTGTTACACCCTGTTGTGACCGACTCCTGAAGAAAAAAGACAGATAACCACATATATGTAATGTACACTATGAGTTGTTTTCAGAATATCTACAAGACTGTAAGAACTGAAACTTGGTCTGTAAAAAAAGTCCAATAGCAGGTGGCTTTTTGTTTGTGAACCCAAATAAGTCAGGTACAAAGAAACCAAAACCACAAAATTCTAAAGGTCCAAAATGACAAGCATTCAAGCATTTCTAACCTAGATACCTATATGGAGGCATTCGTGTCAATGAGCATTATATGGGCTCTTCAGTGAACTTTGGGGTGTGAAACTAAACAGTTGCAACACATAATTAGGATGAAGCGTACTTGGTAAAGAAGTCCCGGCCATCTCTGGTGTTATTCATGTTGTCCCAACTGTATGGGGGCCCCTGCAGCCCTCCCCAGGAGCCTGAGCCAGGTGGGGGCCAGCCTGATGTTTTATTCCTATGGCTGAAAGAAGAGGCAAAGAAAAATCAGGTGATATCTACCCACAAAACATGCTAATAAACTAGGTAAAGTTTAATGACCAGAACCGTGTATAATGATGGTATAGCTCTAAAGTGATTTATATTTGTGAGACCAAAATGAAGCTACAATTAACTATTTTTCCTTTATTGAATCAGTTTTCCTATAAAATTTCCATTTCAAATTTTGAAACTTTTCATAACTCAAACTCCAAGGCTATTCAATCAGGTTTTGTTCAAGTCTGGACATTTGATAGAAAGCACATCCCAAACAGTTTTAGTATCAAATCACATGAAACTTAAATCTTTTTTTAAAACTGTAACACAAATTTACCCACATTCAGTACAGATTATTTAAAGCACAGTCTGTGATCCATGATATCTTTATGATTGGAAAAAAAAAAAAAAAAAGCAATAAAAGTAGGAATGTTAACACCAATCCAAAAAATTAAACTTACGAGATCTCAAAAAGTCATATAAAGTAAACATTTAATAATCTTTATTTTTTAGGCCTCTCAAAGTTCTAAATACTGGGTCTTGACGTGTGTGATTTCAAATTTCCATGCTTATTTATTCATTGCTTCTTTCATCACCAATTATTTTTTTAACAAATTAATTGGTGTCATTCATTTTTTGTGATTTGTATGAAAAAAAAAAAAAAATCCAACCCTGATTAGAGTTGCATGGGTCAATAGAGATCAGAATCCAACAATTTTCCTTTCATGACCTGTTTTTGATGCATTCCTTAAATGTATCAAATATTTTCAATCTGTAAACCTATAAACCAACAGTTTGTACTTTGATGATTTTTTTTTTTTTTTTTTTTGGGTGGGGGGTAATAAAAAATTTACACATATACTTCCTTGGCTTTTCTGTTAGATTTAAAATTCATCTTATCAAAGAAACTGCAGCAAGTTGTGAATGAAAAACAACAACAAATCGGAGCAGATCTTAAAAAAGAAAAAAAACAAAATCAATACTGGCCAAGGAAAGGCTGATCGGCATATCGCCCCCCCGCCGTAAAGGAGGGAAGCAACGGCCGCTGTCAAAAGAAATTTATTTCTGTATGTTTAGCATGACCCTCAATCCTACAACAGAATCATAAAACTGACTTAAAACTATATGTTCAGGCAGTGTAAAATTAAACTATTCATGTTATGTTATCCACAACCAGCTTCTTCATCATTGGTAATGGTATAATTAAATGTGTTTGGCTTGAACATAGGGACTGAAATAGTTGGCTAAAACCTATGGTTAGAAACTCTTATTACAACATTAGTGTAAAAGCATTTCAGTCACATGCTAGGGCTAAAATTATATGCATTCATATTTAACTTCTTTAAAGCATTAGGTAAGTAAATGATTAAATATTTTGTCATAATTTATGTAGATCTTAAAATTAAAACTTGTAGAATCCCTGTAAGAACCACAGAACAGGTTCAGTTTAAAATCCAGGTCTGAGTGGGTCAAAAGGTAAAAATCACTCAGTTTTGACTCAATGTACATTCAAGGATGCCATCTAAATTTAAAATAATGTAAAAAAAAAAAAAAAAAAAAAAGCTTGTTGCATTACACATATTTTTATCTTTTAGAATAAGGAATAAAGTCTAGAACCTCAAAAATTTCTTACTTATCCAGACCTGGAAAATTCTTAAATCAATTTCCACAGTTCCCAAGACTGTGTCGGAACATGGTTCGATTTGCAACAAAAACAAACTTTAAGGGACATTCAAATGGTTTTTGTACTGGGATCTTGATTCAGAAAACCAACAGCTCTTAGTAAAGTTACTCTGTGACACTCTGGTTAGAATGCACTCAGTCCAATTACTGTGACTCCTCGTCTCTCTGCGAGGCTCGCTGTGTGGTTTAGGTCTGCTTAGTGTAATCGACCGCAGTCAAACAACTGCTCATTGATTCCGTAGCTTGGCAATCAATGGCAGCAAATACGAGCACCGTTGTAACGGTCGCACACCAGAATTATACAAGTGAAGCGAGAGAAAGCAAAGTCCTTAAGTGACAGCTGGCTCGCTTATTGCAGATTATACTAATGTTGGTGATGGAGAAAGAGAGGAGACGGAAGAAATATTCAAAAACTTGATATATATAATCCTCGTGGGACAAAAAATGCTTAAGTATAATTGCTGTGAGAATAAAAGATAAATGTTTTCCAGATATTCTGAAATCAGTAGCCAAGGGAAACAAATTCAGATGCATACTATATAAGAACGTCGTCACCGTAAGAATCCAGATGATTGATTCCCACATTTTGCTGTTGATGGATTGGATACATCTTTCTGTCATGCCATTGCTTACAGTAGTTGGAAAATGAAATCCAGAGTAAAAACAAAATCCATGTCTTCTTGCATATTAAGCCTGATAAAATTGGGACAAAAATAAAAAAAATCTGCTATCATTTGTGTCAGCAAGCAGTGATAGTCCAATACATCCATTAATAAGAGGCAATAAAACCAAAACAGCCAGAAATCAGGACATTCCTAAAAGGCACCACTGTTAGGTTTCTCTTTATTCCGTTGCAATCCACGGATTTCTCCTGGAAGCTTGAGTTTCTGCTCATCTTAAGTGATCCGAATGAAAAAAAGAAGAGGGAAAGAAGGGGGCCCAAAAAACACCAGAGCCGCCACCACTCCCGAATCCCAATCAGAAGCTCTCGTGTTCGATATATCTAGTGGCCGTGGTGTTAACGGTGATGCAGATCCTTTGTGTGTGGCCAGACATTCGTCTGTGTTTGTCATTGTGCTGCTGTTCAGAGCAGCTTTGGTCCAAACTGAACTAAACTGCTGCGGCCTTGCCTCCTTTATCCTATAATCCCTCTCATCACAGAGAAAACAAATCCACGCTGTGTGTGTATTTTAGTGTGTGAGTATTTCAGTATGAGTCTATCCAGCTGTGTGCGAGGGTGATTGTGTGTCTATATTCTGAACATGTAAGTCTTTAAGTGTTCTATCTCAAAATGCTGTCAGCAATGAATGTTTACTTGCACCTGAATGCACCTCTTCATTAAAAAAAACTACTTTGAGTGAAGAAAATGAGTCAAACACAAACATGTTCACTGTTCATTTTAGCTAACGAACATAATAAATGGCAGATTAGAACAACATGGACATACATCTGAAACCAGACATTTGCATACAATGTTTAAAAAGACATGACCTGTTTTCTTCATGATTTGAAATGAAATCATAGTAAACCTTTCCTGTTTTAGGTAGGTCATGATTAACATACATTTGCTAAATGCTAGAATAATACAATATATATATTTTAAAAGTTCTTCAAACCCGGAGTTCACGTTCATTAAAATAGCTATGACTAAACAATATGTGAAAGCCCAGCTGATGATGTCATGAATTTAAATGTAATAAAGAAGAAGAAATAAAGATATCAAGATGAGAATTGAGATGGTGTTCTGAAAAAAACCATCTCAGCTGTGAAGTACAGGGGTGGCAACATCATGCTGAGGGGTCTTTTTGATTTCGAATTAACTGGTGCAGTTCATATTATATATACATGACATCAAAGGAAAGGCCTTGAGCTTAGACTTAAAGATGTCCGGGTCAGAGGTGGAGTGAAGGTCTAAAGGGGTGACGGCATGGGTGACCATCTGATTGGGTGATATGCCAATATCACCTGTGATATCTGTGCATTGAATTAAACATGTGTACCTAATAAAGTGGCCAGCAGAGTCGTTGCTGAAGAAAGACTGACAAATCCCAACAAGCTTTCAAGAAAAACCTGACACAATAGAAAAATGTCTTAACAGTACATGATTAAAGAGAAATGCCACAGACCTACTGTGTTGACACTTGGACTTTTCCCCCTAACCGTTTCCCTTCAACAAGATAGAAATCCAATATATGACCAAAAGAAACGGAACTGGTACTATGTTTCAAGACTTGCTTTGGCAGAAAAGGGCAGCTTATCGACTTCTTCCATCCAGGTGATCAATTCATTTTTCTCAAAAACTTTGCCTGAAGGGATCAATTTTCCTCAGACAGTCACTGCATTATGGTCTGTGAATGTCACAACAGAAACGTCATCATCATCTCCTTTCTTTGACAAGTGCCCCTCAGCGTTAATCTTTTTAGAAACATTATGTGTAATGTGACTCACTCAGTGCTGTTCAGTCTGTCCTGACAAACACTTTGCTGCTAGGAAGACGGTGGCTAAAGGTATACATGGCAATGAAGAGGCAGGGATAATTCCAAAGGTTTGCGTAATTATATAAATAATATGTAATCAGTTTGATCCAATTTTGTACACATGAGTATAATGCCTCTAAGTTCAAGATTTTAACATACACTAAACCCTGCTAATCCTTCCGAAAAATGCTTTCCTCTCCATTGATTTTTCATTACTAATCTTACAAGACTGTCATTACAGCTATTGATTAGGTCAAATTTTTCATTAGCTTGTTTAAAAAGCTGCATACTGGCTTGCAATGATTTACTACACAACAATGCACATCCTCTTGCATAACCGCCATCACCATGTAAGAGGTTTTGCTCAATGAACTGTCCTTGCACCTGTATATGTATTTCCACACTTCAAAGAGCTTAAAAACTGCTGAGCAATAGATGCCCAGCCTCATTTAGTACCAAAGTTAATGGTTACTGAGGTTGTCAGGTTGCTTTTTGCAGTATCATATGTCAAAACTGGACACAATGCAGTCGAGCCAGCTGGCACAGGGCATACTGCTAACCACCACTCCAGTCAGCAAGAATGCGCTGCCACACACACAACATGTACCCAATAAACGCCTCAATTCAAATATACGACTGCTTTGATTTAGATTCTTGTTGAAATGTAACTTGAACTAATGCACTTCTACAACAGTAAACTCTACAGCTTAGCAGTCATTATCCATAGGTCTAATGTTCCTTCTTAGAGGTTTCAATCCTTATCCCTCATCCAAAGCCATCAGTCATGTGAACAGTTCCAAACTCATTCTCCTGCCGGAACATTCAATCTGATTCATGAAGAATAAGGAGTCCTCCGACAGCTGGCGTGGGCCCTACAGAGCCCGGAGCTTATCGTTGTCTCTGGGAGCCATTTTGGGATTACATGAAGCAACTGTGTCAGCTTAAATCTGCAGGGAAACTTTAGGAGCTTCTTTAAGACAATGTATGGTGTTGCGTTTAGACATGTCATCTTGTGTTTTTTTTTCTTTATTTTGGACTGTATTCTGTGGTGTGCAGCTGGGTCCAAAATGTGAAATTATTGTAGTATAGTCAAGATCAAGGAGATATTCTTTGTGGCAAAAGCGTTCATGATATATTTTTTTCTGCCGTGTTAACATGTTTTTGAATTTAATTGAATTTCTATAGTTCCAAGTGCTTTTAATGAGATGCCTCAGAAAGTGCTGGAGCAGCCTAGAGCAGCGAATTACAACATTTTCTCCTCCATTGATTACTGTGCACTGCCAGTTAGCAGGCTGAAAAAAGGTTACTACACTTTTCCCTTTACTTACAAAAAAGTCAGATTCAATTTGGAAGTATTTCTGGTCATAAAAATCTTTAAGTCATGATGTGGTAACCTGTGCAGATAGCCCCACTAATCATTCAGTGAATTATTGATGTGTTTATTTTATGTTTGCTTGTGTCTTAACATAAAAAAAAAAAAAAAAAAGGAATAAATCTTTTGTAACTGTAATAATCAGTATTACGTTGTTTTAGCAGTAAAAGGACATTATGTTTCCATTTTTAATAAAAGTTAGATCATGTTATGCAATTAAGTTTTAAATATAATTTCATAGCAGCCCATGACTAGTTTGTCTTATCTGACCATAGAAATTGTGACGAATATCTGACTTGACACATACTAAAGTCTGAAACTTAAATCATCTTTTAAAGCTAGAAAACTTAAAAGTCTTGAAAGTCAAACAAATCACAACCAGCCTTTACGCTCGTTTCAAATGCAGACAAGTCATTTCAAAAAGTACTTTTGTTCAACAAAAATAGCACTTTAAACCATGCGCACAAAAACAGGAAGACTAACATTATATGTACCTGTAGTTATAAATATATTGTTTTCTGGACATAAATATATTTTTAACATTAATATGTCAAATGGATGTGTTGCCACTTAATATGGACATAAAAAAAATTATATAGCGAATACTTATGCTACAAATAGCAACAATGCAGGAAACGTGGGTAAACACTGGTCAGTAGGCCAAATTTCTCTTCACCCACCAAAAACGGTCTATCCATTGGAAACCATTTTTGCCACCAAAAAAAAAGAAAAATTAAAATTTGGGATTTAAAAAAATAAGTCAAATCTTAGGGAACACGACTCTGTTTATGCTTTAGCTTCAACAGATAGCTAAAGCAAGGAATAAACATCCAGACCAAGAGCTGACAGCAGTCAAATATGGGCATAAAGTTTGTTAGGGAACCAAATGCTTTCTTTAACTGATAATTAGCTTTTGCAGCATCTTTTCTTTCTATATGACCAAAATGAAGGTGAGAAATTTTGATGGCATTTACCACCTGAATATCTTAGTTTCCTTTCAATCCATTATGTGCGTCCTATTAGCTTAAGGTGATTTAATTACATGTAGGAAAGATGATTGTAGATAAACTCAGAGTTTAATTAAACCCTCAATAGTTAAACATGGACTGATTATGTGGAGAAAAGTGAAACTTGCATAACCACTGCAAGTATCCTGTCAGCTGGCATTTGAGTAAAAATGTCGCCTCTGTTTAATACTATTGCTTTGGAACTGAGCACAAATTACAGCGTCTATCTAAAGGCTGACCTAATTTTTTTTTAGTTTTTAAATACAGTTTTCATTTCAAGCAGTCATTTTTGTCTTGGCGATTTGCAGGCAGACTGGGCCTCACTGTTGAGCACTTTTAAATCCCTCGGAGGGTTGCCGGTTTGTTAAGCTCCAAAGCTGCTGCCCTTGAGTAACAATTATCCTGACTTTCTCTTCCTCACTGTATAAAGTACTACATAACTCTTTACCTTCTAAACTTAAATTCGAGCTGGAGACTAGGCTATCATTACTTTTTTCCTTGCTGTCCATTGTGTTCTATATTGTTAACCTGGTTTGCCGTACAAGTAAAATCTAAAATCAAATTAGCTCAATACATTCTGAAGATATTTTACTCCTTTACCAATTTAGAGTTCTCAGCCTTCTGGGTCTGAACTCTTTCTGCCTGATCAACTTGCAAATGTACGTCTTTCCAGATTACTTAGACATGTCATTAGTTTCTACATTAGGTC
The DNA here is from genome assembly GCA_014839685.1 of Anableps anableps. Lineage (NCBI taxonomy): Eukaryota > Metazoa > Chordata > Actinopteri > Cyprinodontiformes > Anablepidae > Anableps > Anableps anableps. The sequence continues at coordinate 7,924,450 of CM026088.1, forward strand.
ACTGAGCCCTAACATTATGACAGTCTGTAATAATGTCCAATAAAACTAGAGAGATCTGATCTCAGGTTGTACTTATTACTTTACACAAGATGTCTATGTAAATTGCACAAAAGGCAAAGAGCTCTTCCATGATGTTGTACCCTACATTATAACAATAAAACTAAAAGCCACCTCCCCCAGGTTATCCTGCAGATTTCTTGACCACTTACACTCTACAGAACATCTAGGGTAATTTCAGTTCATGCACAATTCAATGGGAAACATCCCTTTTCTTCCATTTACGTTCTCTGTTGCCGAGTGTCCTGGATGTGACTGAAGATGGCAACCACTTTTAGAAGAAGTTGTAGCTTAAGTGGTCTGGTGGAAAATAAAAGAAGGATGCATGAAACATGTAAAAGAAAATGTGTTTGGGTCACTTGCCTTTCAGCTCTTTTTTTTAAACTGAGCTGAATCTGCTGTTCTTACTCACTCAACCACAAGTAACAGCAGCAAAGAGATGGTGTTGAAGAATGAAGCCATCTTCTACTCCAGTCGCGAAAAAAAAAACAAAAAAAAAAAACAAAAAACAAAAAAAAACCCAAAAAACACATCTGCTTAAACGTTTCTTCTGTCTTATGTGTGTCATGTTAAAGACGACATGTTTGAACACTAGAGTGACAGCTCATCTAAATGAAGTAGATTTGTAGTTCTGTCTGAACAAAAGTGCAACTCAATCTGACATTAATCTCTAACACAAATTGTCTTAATTGGCTTGCTAGACTTTCTCCATCTAACTCATTATCCTCATTAATTCTACAACTTTAATACAATCTTTGCTCCAAGCATGACAACTCCAGCCTCTGCCTGACCCTTCCCCCATCCAATCCACATCTACAAGCCTCTCGTGTCCATTTGCTGCCCTCTTTTTCCACTCTGCTGTTCATAAATGAAACATTGGTGCATGTTGTTAAAAAATAAAAGCGTATAACAAGTGCTTTCACTTCAAGGCCAACATTCTGTAACCTTAGTATCCGATTACAGCAAGCTCTGGTCTGGAGGCCTGACGCAATTAAACATGCACACAAAGAAATTCCTTTTTGTATCCCTTTGAACATTAAAATCCACTCTGTAAGTGTCCTGGATATGATGCAGGAAAGGATGTTTGCAAAGTAAGCAAAATGCTTCATCTAATGCTGATAGAGTTTTGCAAAGATGCAAATTTGCTATAAAAGTTTTGGAATGTCTTGCTATTAAAACATTTGAAAATACAGTCCATGCACAAATAAAAAGTAGCAAAAATCAATCAGGAAGCTAAGCAAACTCACCCTATAAAGTAACTTAATCAGTTTTTGTTCACTCTTTTGTATCTAAAGATCGTTACAGACTGGAGCATGGAGAGACAGATCTTTAATCATTCCTCTTTGGACATTTCTCAAGACCACCCAGAGTTCTGGGTCTATTTAAGAGCCACAATCGTGTAAAATTAGGACACACTCCCAGAGTGTGCCGGCGTGTTTTTCTAACAAAGTTGGACATATGAATATTTAATATCAGTTTTAAAAGCTCAGAAAAGTTTAGGTTGTCCCACCTGGCAGTGATTCCAATGTCAGTGACACTGACCTGTTGAGAGTTGGCACAGCTCTGTGGTACTTATGTTGATGATCATCCATTGCAACAATGCTGTCACGGGGCTCTGCTTTGAACACTATGTATTTAACTTTTTAGCAGACGACAGTGTTGACAAGCAATAGAGATGATAAATAGCCCACAACCTTCTGTAGTGCGCTGCACTTATCAAGTCAGATCTGGTTTTATAAAACGCATCAAATTGTTTTAAAGTCAAAATCATTGATCATGTTGACTAATTATTGCAGCCTTACTTTTAAAAGGTTTTGGTCTAGCCATACAAGGGAATGAACCCTGAAAGCAGACTGCAAAATGCTAAAAGAAGTCTAACAACTGTTATATATTCTATCAGGTCCTACAGCAGGCTCTTGCTACTGCTGATGTAAATTTACATTTTTGTACAAGCAGAAAGAAGCTGCACAAGTTTAACTTTCATGTGAGTTGTGCTACAACTCCACCACCATAGCAACTAATACAGGAAACCCATCATCCCTCAGGTTATCACACTGAACTACCATCACCTTTGAATATGCTGCTGATCACACTGATCACCTATTTGCATAGTTTTGAAATTTTAACTTTCCAAATCAAATTTAAACAATAATAAGTATGAATATTTATAATGATATAATTGTATTGTTTTTGTTTTTTAGTATTTATAGTGTACTGTACAGTATTTATAGGTTTTTCAAGGTACACATATTTTCTGTCTGCTGATTCAAGGCAATTTCCTTGTCCGGGAATAATAAAGAACATCTGTACAATGCTATGTTCTATTCAGTCACAAAATCCACGATGACTTCTATTGCGTATCGGAGGGTGCTTGGGAAAAACGTTAGACCATCTGTAAAACACAGATGTTTGGGTTTCCAAATACAAATGAAAAGTGCCAACCATTTGCCTTCAAAGGTTACTTAAGTTCACCTGTGTGTACTGTGAAGAACTAAAAGGTCCATTAAAGAACATTTGTGAACAAACAGCATCATGAAGACAAAGGAACACAGCAGACAGGTGGGGATAAAGTGGTGGAGAAGATTAAAGTTTGGGTTGTATAACATTGTAAAAATATTTCATTCCACTGAGGAGTGTTCAGTCAATCACATTAAAATGGAAAGAGTATGGCACAGCTGCAAACCTTGCTAAACTAAGCCTTACACCTAAACTGATCAGCCAGACCAGGAGAGCATTAATCAGAGAAGCAACCAAGACGATCATGGTAAATCTGGAGGAGCCACACAGATTCACAGACCAGGAGGGGGAATCTGGTGACTGGAGAACTATTAAATCTGACATTTACAATAGAGTGTCAATTCAAAAGCCATTATTAGAAGAAAGACACAAAAAGCCCCATCAGCAGTTTGCCACAAGCAATTAAAAGAACTCTGGAAAAGAGAAGTAGAAAACTAACATGACCTACCACCTTAAACAATAGAACCCTGTCGTGAGACATGGTAGTGGCACCTTCCATACTGAGAGGGAAGCTGGTCAAGGTAGAAAGGTAGAATGTGAATCCTGGAAGAAAACCCATTAGAGAGTGAAAAAGACTCAATACTGGGATGGAGGTTTGCCTCAAAACACACTAAACCATTTTCATGTGTTAGAATGGTCCTTTCACAGTCCTGACCTAAATACAATTTGCAATCTGTGCAAGACTTCGAAAGCTGTCGTTCAAGGTTATTCTCCATCCAAGCTGATCGTCACAGTTTTGGTTCTTTTACCAATAAACACTAAAGATGCAGTTTTCATCAGTTGATGGAATGTTTATCTTGTAGTACTCTTGCTTATGAATACACTTTGATGGTCTTGCACAGGTACCTGTTGAGTATTTTCAATATTACCAATCTTTAAGACAGCAATCATTTTATACCAACTAACAATCTTCAGCCATTAACAACTAGCAGTGATAGATTTTATAGATTTAATATTCTAAAATTAAATCTATTATTTTGGGATTTGGCCTTATTTGACCCAATCACCACCAAAGCCCACCTGATGTATTAATTTGCATTTCTGTCAGAAATAAAACCACCTAAATGTACACAAGCCTATCCTGCTATTTGATGATTGTGGGAAAATATTGCATTTTTCATGCTCCGCTGTGTGTAATTAAGTCTTCCCTCTGCAAATACACTGTTCACTGAAACTGTAATAAAAGCTGAGCTGCACTTGTGGTGATTAGTGGGATTGGGAGTTTTATATCCTCCAGGGATGAAACCCAGCTTCTCAAAAAAAAACTTTATTGGTATTGGTTATGGAAACGTGCCAATGAGCATGATGAAATCAATTAAAAACTCTATACAAAAAGGCGACTCTTTAAAAATACATCCAGGTAGTTGAGTGTGGGAGGTCACTGAAGTTTCATGCTGCTGACTTCAGAACAACTTCCCACTTATCATGAGACTAATAACACACTGAATACAGGTGGTAAAGTTGAGGAACAATAGACAGACAGCAAACATAGTGGGGATGTTTCAGTATGTACATAGTAAGCTACATATATCTCAAATGGCTGGACTGGCTCAACATTTGACCTCTGCTGTCCTATATAATACTAAAGCTCCCACTCTACGAAGTCAGACATGTTTATCATCTATAACTATAAAACTTCTCGAGTATTCAGAATGTGGCTTTTCAAGGTAGAAAGATTTGACCATTTCATGTGGCTCTTTCCTTAACGACACTCCAGCTCTTATTTTATGGAATTCAACATTACAGATTTCTGTACGTTTTGGATGGAGTCAATACGGTGCATACTTTGAACAATCGGTCAAAATCAGACGGATGGGAGAATATTTCAGAAAATTTTTTAAAGGACTTGAGCAAAAACAGTCCAAAACATACCTGAAACAAAAAAGTTGTTTTAGATCTTAAAATAGACTTTTTGGATGTACACCCATCATTGTAGCTTTTTTCACTTCCCTCTTGGATAGCAATTTATGTCCAAGAAGTAGTTAATCAGTTGCTCAAAAACAAAAAAAAAAAAGCAAGCATCATTTTATAAAAATAAAGAGTAGGAGTTCCCAGAAGCTAAATCTCGCAACTGCTTAGCTAGACATCTTAAAACAAATCTTGTTTCAAGAATAAACCACAGTTATGTCTGCATCAGATTTAAGTAGATTACTACACTAAAGACTATAGGTTATATCCTGTTATTCATTTCCAAGCAAAGTAATGTGACTGAGAAGTGAAGTAGAATAAATATCTTTTGAACTACAAAATTATTGCATGTTATTCTGGTGGGATAAACTTAATACATTCCACTTGGATGTATGTGATTCAAATGGAAGGAAGCATATACAGTATATGGTATACATGAGGGGATAGGGACCACAACCATCTGCCAATAACTAAAACCCGCCAATACTTGAGACCCCCTCTAAAGACACTTATCAGTGCCTATTCTGATAGTTCAATCACTAAATACACCTTCATATGCATTCATACGTACAGTGGAAACCATCTTGGCACCACATCAGAAGCTAACATCAATTTCAATTTATTTCAGCTTTTAGGGGTATGGCCATTCACCTTCAAGGAAAATAAATGGTGTATTTCAGCTTCCCAAACTGCATTTTCATTAGAATATGTTTGATATGCACTATGAAAAAAATCCAAAACGAGGCGAATTTTTCCACGAAAAATTTGGAGTTACATTCCACAGAAAAATCTATGAGTAAGTGAATCCGTGACCACTGAACCACGAATAGGCAGCGGTCTACTGTAATATACTAGAAATATTATAGTGATTTAAAGATTTTTTAAAAAAGTATTTCCATTACCTGCAATAGAAATTTTCCAACTGGAGACATGTAGAAGTGGAAGATGTTTGCTTCTGTTTTGGCCATGCTCTGGATGGCCTTGAGAAGCATAAACTAATCCTGTTTTCATCAAGTTAAAGAACTTCACTCTGAAAAATTATTGCTTGAATATTTTATCATTCGAGTCATTTTTCTCAGCTCTTCTAAGACCAAGGCTATGGTTGTCAACCTAAAAAATAGGAGGACTGCTTCCTCCAGGTTTGGGTCAGTCCTTGCCTTAAAGTTCACAAGTGATGGTTTGATGAAACAAAGGTAGAGCAAAGGACTGGGATCTAGTCTCATGCTATGTGGTTTCACTGCTTTTGAACACAGGGCAGCAGAATGCATGAATATTTATTTGACAAACGGAGGCATTCAGTTGTGCAAAAACAGAAAAAAAAATTACAACCAACTAGAACATCTGCAGTCAAAACTCAGGCATAATTCTGTAAGCTAAAAATACTACAGTAGAACAAGCATCACTAAACGCCCCATGAATAAGATTACACAGGAGAATGGGTGATCATTAGGATGAATGAGAAACACTTAAGCTCACATTGTGCTTCCTGAATCATAATGTTGGAGAGAAAATCTCTTAAGGCGCAGGGTACATTTACTGAAAAAAGGGAATGACAAAATGGGAATTAGAAGCTAAGCTAAAAAAAAAACAAACAAAAAAAACCCCCCTGAAAAATAAAAAGCAAAACAATGAGAAACTGAAGAAATTCCCTTAAATAAATGTATTTAGAAGTGTAATAACCAAAAGCATTCATATTTCTCTCACATTTCTCTGCAAGACAGACAGAAAACACCAAACCCATTTTGTAGAGATGGTATTTTAGAGGCAATTCTCAAAAAATATTGTATAAAGTCTCCTTTTGGTATCAAACTTTTGTGTAATAATTAGCTGCCTTGACAATAGTAGTATTCAATCAGTTGTATATTAAGTTTCAGAAAATCTGTTTCATGTTTCCACTCATTCTCTTCTGCTTATCTGAGACTGGAAATAACAGTTGTAGGAAGAAAACCCAAACATGTGGTTTTCTGGCCAAATGAGCTATACAGTATAGTCTCAAGAGTGAGTTTTACATCTGACCCGGTGTCAACTCCCAGTGGGATATCCCATCCAATCTCAAGACTTAAAGAGAAGTCTCATTTTTTTCAGGTGAGTACCACAGCCCCCGACATAAGAGCTGACTCTCAACCCAACCGCTTTGCACTCAGTTGTGCACTGCTTCACTCTACACTCAAGATGGCCTGAAGATAAAATCTGAAGACTTACAACCCAGCCCCTCTGAGGTATTTCATATGGAGAGCTCTGGGAATCGGTGGTGCAAATGTTTGCAAAGGCTATCCAGATAAAAGTAAAACTGTAGCCATATTCTCAGCACAAACCTTCACAGCATTTTATAAATCCACATAGAGGATTGATAAAGTGATTGCCCCTCTACCTCGTTAAAACATAAAACAGATTTATCACACCACACATCATGCTGAGGTGTAAAGAAATTCAGGAATGAATGAGAAAGGAAGTTATTGAGATCTAGCAGTCTGGAAAGGGTTACAAAGCCATTTCTATACCTTTGGGACTCCAGGATAATGATCCAAAACGGGCAACTCCACCTCTTTATGGCTGAAGACTTGGGAGTGGCCTAATAAAAGTCCTGACCTGAATCCTTTTGAGATGCTGTGGCATGACGTGAAAAAGGCTATTAATGATTGAAAACCCTCCAATGTGGCTGAATTGGAACAATTCTGCTTAGATGAGTGGGCCAAAATTCCTCCAATGCAAGAAAAGACTCATTGCAAGTTATCACACTTGATTGCAGTAGTTGCTGAAAATGGAGACCCAACCACTTAGGTTTAGGGGAGAATCACTTTTTCCACACAGAACTACTGTTACCTACTGATGGAAATTTGTATATTACCATTTTGGTTGGAGGTTTGGCTGATTGTGATATAAGCTGTCTCTAAAAAAAAAAAAAAAAAAAAAAAAGTTTTTCAGAGTTTACACTCTGCAGACAGGATTTAATCAAATACATATGAATTTGCTTTGGACTGTATGTGTGTGGGGTTTGGTACATTTTATTCCTATTTCCTGTGGTTTAGGATGTGGCTGACTGACTGGAGCATGTACTGCTTAGAGCCAGCTGGTCAAAATGATTTACTTCTATTGACTTCTTAGACTGTAATAAAAACACTCAAGAATTGGTGGCAGTTTCCCCAAGAGATGGGTGAAAGCTGTATGACACTAATACAGCCAATTCACTATCAAGTTTCTTCAGAGTTTCTGTATGAAGCAACAACATGACAACTGGATTATCTTAGATTGACATGAAGTTCAACAAAACATGGACACCATCTTTTTCCCAAATGTAAAACAAAGAACATGTAAAACATAGAAATCAAAGTCACTAAAAATCTATAATTATTTGTAGTTTCCTCCTGGTCATCTTTCCAGGCTCATTTTAACATTTCATGAGATAAACTTATAGTGCGTGCAGACTGAATGCGATTTGAGCATCCTAGGCGTTTGGTTTAAATGCAAAGTCTATGTGGACACACGTCTAGGGGGGGTAGAGAAGTCTCGCTGTGCATTTTGAAGCGTTTCGCGCATCTGCGCACTTTCAGATTTTGAGCGTTAAGAGTGTACAGCGTGTCCAAGACAGCAGATGCTAGAGCTGGAAAATCTGAACTTTTGCATCTGGACGCAGAGAGTCAACCAATCAGAGAGACTCCATGATGTAATGTCGTGGAGCATTTTCCGAAGGACTGGAAGGACCAAGAGCCTGGGAAGTCACAACACACAAAGACGACAAAAGAGGACAAACTCAGGGCGATCCCTTTTATCTACGACCAGTTGAGCATGTCGTCAAACTGGGCTCAGGTGAGGCAAAAATAGCGCTGAAAGCGACCCTTGTCAGCGCACAGGTAGGTGGAGTAGGTGCTGAAACTCATTTTTTCATCTGACGCCAAATATGAACACAATAATTTGATCTTGAAACATATTGTGTCATATTCCTTTATATTTTTTGTTCTCAAAATGCACAGTATACATTACACAGATTTATGCTTGAGGGTTGCAGTCTTTTTTTTTTTTTTTTTTTTTTTTACTGATGGAGGGGGGATCTCTGCTCTTTTGAAAGGGTATGTACAGCACAAGCTAAGAAACAAATATCAGCTTCTCAATTTAAAAACCTTTTGATCACAGCAAGCAAAACATAATACCAGCATTTAGTGAACACTAGATAGCTTTCAAAGCTAGGCTTTAAGCTTTCATATTAAAAAAAAAAAAAAAAAAAAAAAAAAAAAAAAAAAAAAAACATGTATTAAGACTTGCTATTGCTATTCCACAATTCAGGCTGCTGGAGAAGATGCTGTCCTCTTTTCCTCACTCTCCATTTATGCATTGCAGTTTGCAATTATTGCTCCCATTTATATTGCCTTCTCTCAATAGTGGTCACGGATTCAACAGTTTCATTATTCCACAAAAAGGACTCTTAGGTGGGTGCTTTTTTTTGTTTAGATACTTTCTGAATGAAGCCATTTAAGGAGATATTGCTACCATTAGCTGTATGTAGTTTTAGTCTCTTTCCCATTTAAATGTATTCCTTGCCCAGTGTTCCTGTGCCTTGCTGTCTCTTTCCTGAATTAACTGCTACTTTTAACTATATGCAGTCGCTTTGTTTTTCTCTCCTATAGAAGTTCACCTGGTTCAGATTTTCCTGAATTTAGCTGTGTTCCTTGACAGAGCTATTCTGGCCAGTCCAGGGGCAAACCCCTCAGGGGCTGAGGCCAAATATCGGATCTATATCTTAATATGATGTGCACTAGAGGAAAGAGGTGGTTGAGTGAGAAAATCAAAACACTTAAAGTCATGTCATGGTTACAAAGAAGCCTTTATCTACTGATACAGCAAAAACAGCTGTGCCTATGTGTCAGCTCAGCAGTGTTTCCTTCAAACTAAGGCTTCAGAGGGACGTGCAAATAGGAAACACTTGCTGTGTTTATTCATGTTACGTCTATATTACACTTAATGCTCTCCCGTTGCTGAGAGTTCAATAGGAATGTCTCAGTTTTGAATCACAGATCAGCAAACAACTTCAGTCAGCTTTTGGTTTGAAGATGTCACTGGGAGAAGATGCTCTCTTTGAAAGCTACTTGTCTTTGCTACGAAGCAAAGATGAGGGAAGGAAGTTTAAATCTTGAGAGTGCAGCAAACAATAGGTTAGTGAATCATTTGCATATGTGATTAAATTTGGTTACATGTCAAAAGGGGAGCAGAAGCCATTTCAGTTTCTGCAGCACAGAGATGACGGGAAATTCAGAGAAGGAAAAAGTGGTGATCATAAGCTAGCAGAATATTAGTGTTTGCGGGAAAATGAATCTCTCGAGAAGATACAGCTGAAAATGCAAGACTGATGAAAGCGGAGCTGATATCTTTTATGAAATAAGCTCTGTGGGATAACAAATGTCTCAGACGGCAGGCTGAATTAAACTTGCAACTCTATGAAAGCAGCCTGTCCCCAGTATAAATTATAAGCAGAGACAGTGCAGGGATAAATGGATGGATGTGCTTCCATATGAAGCATCGGTAAGAGATGCAGAGAGTGAGAGAGATATGTGACTTTATGTATAAGATGAAACAGCCAGCTGAGTGTTGGTGACCTATCCTGTACTGATAACCAATCAAATCCCTTTGGAGGATTATCCAGACTCAAATAAAGAAAATCATGCAACTTTAAGGGTCAACAGTAGACAGTGAGAAAAAAAAAAAAAAAAAAAAAAAAAAATGGGGGAGAGGGGAAGGGGGAGGCTGACATGTGGGGTCTAAAACATATCTCAGCCTCATTAAAAATGGATCTTTGCAAAATTGTTCATAGAGTTGATTTACATTTTGTCTTCTTACAGCCACAAACTTCAATGCATTTAATTTTTGGATTTCAAATGATAGACCAAAACAAGGTAGTGCATAATTGTGAAGCGGAAGGAAAGTGGTACAGTGGACTCCCCTATTTATGGTTCAGCATTCCTCGATTCACCTACTCGTGGATTTTTCAGTGGATTGTGACTTGAAAATATTGGACATAAATCCACCTATTTACGGATGTTTTCGAAGAGCACATCTAAAATATTCCAAAGAAAATGCAGCTTGGGAAGATGAAATACCGAGGCAAAATGCTACTTGACACAGTTGGCTGGTGTTTGTAAAGCAGCCAATCCAGGATCACCATTCATTTTCTTTGGTGTTGATTGGCTGTACTGCTATGAGCAGATATAAGTAAGACTCGAGCTTCTGTAGTAGTGCGAAGATAGTTTCTACTGTGCGCATTAATGCATATTAAGGTATATTTGATGTTTGAACTAGAAAATAGGAAATACAAGTATTAAATAAGCATTTTTAGAGGGGGGTCTAAAGTATACTGGGGTAAATTCTCATTGTATACAAATTGCATCAGAGAAGCAACCAAGAGGACCCTGGTTATTGTGGAGAAGCAAGAGAGATCCAAAGCTCAGGTGGGGAAGTCTTTCAACAAGTAAAGCACCAGTTTTGCACTCTAGTAATCTGGCTGTTTTTGAGGATTAAGTGCGACTCTGTTGGTCCATCACATGTATCCCAATGACGTTTGAGGTTAAAAAAAAAAAAAAAAAAAAAAAAAAAAAAAAAAAAAAAAAAAAAAAAATTAACAATATGGATAGTTGCAAGGTACTGTATAAAAGATAGTGCTATTGAATAATAAAATAATTATGTGAATATGACTGATAGTGAGGGAAATGTCAATAAGTGTCACCAACTTATTTTTTATGAATAAGTTGGTGATTTACACTTATTGACACTGAATAAATTCCCTCAAATATAAATTTCATTGTGAAATTACCCAACTACAATAAATGATGAATTTATTTTAAGGCTTTTTCATATTTTTACCAGGGGTCCACATAAGTGTGGTGTGCACCAACAAAAATGTTACTGTGGGCTGCAGGTGAGAATAAAGTCAGTTTTGGAGGAGAAATATTACCTCCTCTAACTGGCATTTGCTAATAAAGCAACACGGTCCTAATGTAAGATGACATCTGGGGGACATCTTTACTTGCATGTTGAAATCATTTATGTAAAGTCTTTTATGGCTGAACACAGACCAAGATGTTCAAGTTTTGCTGAGAAAATGCTTCCAAAATGCAATCTCAGTGCATTCAGCCATAAACCAAATCTATAGCAGGAGTGGGATCTGTGTGAAAGTCATTTATACAACATAAAATGTCAAGCTTCATCAGCAATGAGTAAAGAATTGATTGTCTTTGATCCAAACCTCACAGCGCAGTCTGGGTACAAAAAGCAGCAGGATAGTGTAAGAGTGGGAAAAAAAAAAAGACCCTGTTTTAGAGTCAAACATGATGGATTTAACTGAAAATCCTCAACAATAATGGACAGACATTCCTCAAAATGACACTGACAAATAATAGTATGAAGGATGATAGCATTGACAGGTGGAAAACATCACTGCAATGTCGCTCATTAAAGCCCCAAGTTAATTTTTTCAAAGTACGGTCACTGCCTGGCCCAGATAACACACGAGCAAAATCTCATGATGTCTTGTGGGCCCTATTAAAGCAACAAATGGAGCAGCAGCTTAATGAACTCTGCTCTAGGTCCCACAATAGCTTGCATGGTCTGATGAAATCAGCAACCATTGTTGACACCACGTTGTGACAGAAGCTTGATATTCCTGATGAAAAGGCTGAAAGATGCAGGACATTTCCTCCATATCAATGCAGGTAGAGCTTAGGGAGTTTCTCCAGAACACACAAAGAAGCTCTCTTAAACCATATAACTTTTAATCTCCCTGGGGATGACGTCATGTACGTTTAAAGACTTCTGCTGTAAATTTAATTGAAGAAAAACTGCTGCCTGGAGCGCTCGTCACCTCAGGTCTGAACCTGCATTCGATTTTAAAAAAGTAAACATTTTTTAAACCGGGATTTGGTGACTGTAGTGTGAAACACAGATGAGAGATGAGTAGAGAAGCATATGAGGATAACACTAAACCACAAGGACATCGCAGTAACTAATTAAATTAAGTGCAGATATCCAGTATAAATTGGTATAATCAGATCCAAATGCTTACAGGATGTCCTAAATATGCTAACCTTATTTACTGAAGATGTGTCTTTAGCTTTAGTTTAGTTTTATCATATAAAACAGAACCCTTTAGAAAAATCCAACCTTTAACATGTGTGTATTTATTCAGTGTGATGAAGAAAAATCCATCTTAGAAAATACCACAGGTAATGACCCGACTGCCCCCCATATTATATCTCTTAACTTAAGCATTTTTGTAAGTTGTACCTCACTTTACATTGATCAGACTGTCAAGAAAGCTTTAGTTGGTAAGATTGTAATCCATGACTTGCCATTATCAGATGCATTTCTTGTAGGAACAACTCAAAATGGTTGAGACAGGTGAACATGCCATTCAAGAAATGCAAATGTGGGTTCATCTTCAAGTCAGATGCATAAAAAAGGTACAAAATCTACCCATATCTAGAGTCAGACTAATGATTAAAAAGTTTAAAACAGACCGGAACGGTGACAATCAAGGTTTGATGAGTACCCAGGTTTATCTTTCAGAAGGATGGTCAAGGATGTTTGATTTCCCATCATTCTGATGACTTTATGATGCTGAGATCTGGATCTGTTTTCAAAGATGCATCCAAAATTTGCAGATTGGTCACCCACCTATTATCTAGAATCAGAAATTCATCACTGCCCATGTCCCTAAGAACACCCCCCCCCAATTTCTATGACACCTTTTGCAGAATCTTTGTCTTGACTGTCATTTGTTGTTTTTCCTTCTTAAAAATGTCCTTGTGGCAACCCAGTGGGGATATCTGCAGCAGGTTTAAGTATTAAATGATTATTATCAAACAATAAGAGACTTTATTCCTGAAAAAGTACACATGCCGTTGCTTGTTTATGTGTGGAGAGCTGCTCTTTTGTCAGTTGTTGTACACTCACCGGTCACATCATTAAGCAAACCTAATTAATTGCTTGTTAGCACAAATGGCAAATCAGGAAACACATAGCAGCAAATAGAGCTCAACTCAAGCATCGATGTGGGGAGGATAGGGGACTCAAATGACTTAAAACATGGTGGGATTGTTAAAGAAACTGCTGACCTATTGGAATTTCCACACACAACCATTTCTCAAGTTTACAGAAAATGGTCCCAAAATAGAACATGTACACATTAAGAGGCAGCTGTGTGGACAAAAATATCTTGTTGATGTCAGTGGAGAATAGGCACACCAATTCGAGGTGACAGAATGCAAACATATCCAACATTTAAGCTGTAGCAAAGAAAAGGAAAACGAGGTTGCAATTCACACAGGCTCTCCAAAATTGATCAATTACAGATCAGATGGTGATGGTAGCATTCTGGTATTGGGTATATTTTCTTGGCACACCTTGGATGCTTGCTGAGCATCATTTGAGTATTGCTGCTGACCATGTTCAGCTCATAATGACGATAGTGTTCCCATCTTCTTCTGGTGACTTCCAGTATAATAACGCATCCATATAAAGAAAAAAGTCTAAATCTGTCAAACTGGCCGGTGAGTATAAACAGAGTATTCATTCTGTAAGAATCACCTGAAAATGTAATTGAATGAAAAGATGCCAATTCAGAAACAGTGGTTTTAACACTGGTGGTCCTTGAACGAAAATAAAGTACATATACAAATAAATATATATTTAGCTTGATTTTATTTGACACCATCAATGCTGGAAATTTAATTCCAAATATATTTGCTTAATAGTGCGTTACAATGTCAAGCATGGTCATATGGCTCTTGGTATAGTGGAACTCGGCCTCACAAGTAGCAACATGCATTTGGCACACATTGATGAAACCCAATACACTGAACACAAACAAGCAGTGCTGGCTTGTTTTACTGCCAAAAGCCAACACAATGAAGCCAAGAAATGCCCCACACAGCAAAAGCTGATACAGTTACTGTCTGTGTCTTTAGGATTCATAGACTGGCATCTTGGACAAAATGGACTAGACTGATTTTCTTGAAACTAAGCCGTGTGTGAATCAAAAAATATCAACATTTTCCACAATTAGAATAGGCAGAACATGTAACACCTGCTGTAGCTATCTTATTTCTCGTTTTACAATGAATGATTCATTTCCACCATAGAACTGTGATCAAAAAAGTTCTTTTTGATATCTACAAAGCACTTTTGGCTTGTACACCAAGTACAAATATCAACCACTATCGTGACATCTTACAGATGCGCACCAGCTGTGTGGGATTGCAAAATTCCAGAATAAAGAGTGTTGTGTAAAAGTGGGTTTGGGAATCTTTGCATGGCTAACCCACAAGAACAACAATAAAAACTGGAATTGCTTTCCTTTGAGAAAAACAAGGGTTGTGGGAAACACTTCTGCATGGAAATTGCAGCTATTAATGCAAATGAGATGTCATAAGAGGAAAAGAATGTGAGTACATCCTCTACTGTTCTCTACAGTGTGATGCATTCATCTATATCAGTATGCTGGAAGGTTTTCCATTTTATGTACCATTTGGGACAAAACTTGTCACTCTTACCATTTCCATAAGAAAAAAATGGGTAAGAATTTATTTTTTCCACATTATGTTGTGATTATAACCAGAATTTTTTTTAACATTTTTTGGAACAGAGAGAACCTTTGGAAGAAAACCTTCATAAAACAATCTTATTACCATATATACAAATATTTAAAAATAATTTTTCTCAAAAGGGAAATTAAATGTCTTAACTCACATCATCCAAGTATGTTCAAGGAATCATTTTTGATGGTGACCCTGAAGTAAGGATCTCCAATAGCAGTCAGTCTTGCAATGATTCTGAAGAGAACTCTGACTTAAGACTGTTGATGTACGACAGTCCCATGACTGTAATGACATACTAACAGCTCACGCTCCGAGCAGCAAAGACAATATCCCACAGTAAAATGTCCTGAATGACACCATCTTGGCAAGCACTGTTCATCCATCTCATTTGCTTTTACTGCTCCTTTTTAAAACTTTATCTGGCCTATGATCAACGGAAGAGATGGTATGAACTTCCTCCTCTCTCTCTTCATGGATGCAGAGCAGGACCAAAGATCAGCCTCCTTTTCAACTCTTCAGGGATTTGGGGTGGAGTTCAAGTAATATTTGAGTTTTAAGATGCTAATCAGCTGCTCCCAGTTGCAAAATCAAAACATTGTTGTCATGGTTATGGATTATAACAATTCTCCAACAGTTAAAAAACGAAGTGCAGAAATACTTCCAGCTGCACAGTATTCAAACGCAGAGGAAATAACTGTCAAAAATGCAATTCTTCAACCAAAAAAAAAAAAAAAAAAAATTATTTACAAAAATCAACAAAAAGAAATGAAAACTAATGTAACTACTCCAACATGCTGCTGCCATGACATTCATAAAATTAAACCAAAACCCACTCACTCCAAAGTCCTCCCAGACTCATGACAGCTTGAAAAACGGTTCCCCCCGCCGCCGAGTGTCCAGACAAACTGAACAGACTACTTTCCAGAAGTCCAACTTCTCCAATCTCACAATCTGTGGGATTAGCTTGAATGGACTTTTCAGTGCCAAATAACTTGTTGTAACAAAACCAAATGTAAACCGCCGAAATTTTTGTTTTGTGAATTTTTATCAACTTTAGGTTTTGTGGTGAAATCAGACTGGGCTCTTTACAACCCTTAAGGCTGTTTTCACACCTGATAGTCAGATAGACTTTGTTCATTTGGGGACCAAAACTGCAACATTTGTTACATATTGTGCTGGTGCTGTTCGCTTTCACACTGCACTGTGTCAAATAAACCAGACCCTTTGAGTAACCTGTTTACCCCCCTTGCCTGTGGTTGGCTGTGCCAAGAAGCACTGAAGAAAACAACATGAAAACCTCTAAAGACACTGAGCACAACTTCCTTCTTTATGAAATGTAAACAAAAATGGAGTGAAGTCAGGGTTTAGTGGTTGCAGGATTTCTCTTTCGTCTTTGGCAAAAGACCATGAGCCATGGTCTTTTGGTCTAGACTCCAATTTGATTAGATTTAACCAGAAAGTTCCGCCTTTGGAGCGGTCTCCAGTACACTTGGCATTCACATATGCATTCAAACCGTGGCAGAGTTCACTTCAACCACACCAAGACCTAGGTTTTTAGGCAGAACAGAATTCGCTTTTTTGGTCAGCATCAGAGTTGGATAGCAGATTCACACCTCCCCAAACGAATGAGACTTTCTTGGCAAACAAACTAGAGTTCTATTAAAGCAGACTAAAAAGGGCTGGTGAGAATGCACCCTAAAAGCTGCACTGTTAGATCTATATTGTAAAGCCTTCCTCTTTTTCACTGAACAAATTCCCACATATATCACATTTGAGCCTGCGTGGCCATTGTGATCTGCATACATGGTCAATGCATACCCCATATCAAACGTCGTCACCTGAAAGTTGTTTTAATTCACATACACCTAAGGGTTTGAGCATGAAACCTTTGTTTAAGGTCATCCCACAGCATCTCAAAGCAGATTTAAGTCTGTAGTTTTAATAGGCCACGGAGTGGACATGCTGGTGTCCTTTTGGACACTGTTCTGCTGCATAACCCAAGTGCACTTGAGGTTAAGGTCACACACTGATGGTTGGATATTCTCCTTGAGGATTTTCCGCAAGACAGCAGATGTCATGGATCCACCAATTAAGGAAAGTCATCAGTGACAGCTTAAGGTAAGCTGAAAGATCTCAAAAGCAACATCTCAATGCCATGTTGAAAGGAAATTCAAAAGCAGAAGAGAAACAAAATCATTGACATCCATCAGTCTGAAAAGAGCTATAGCAAACAGTGAAAACAGGCAAAGTAGAAGAAATTTGTTAGGGGCAAATACTTTCCACAACACTGTAAGTAAAGGTAAAAACATATTAAGCGGGATACATCCCCACTGTCTTCATACGTCATTGTATTTTCAGCTTAAAACATCAGTAACAGTATTATCATTTAAAACTAATCTGCTGCTTCTATCTGATGTCAAAGCTGTTTCCTACACTTCAAGTTTCTTTATCTTATAGTGAATTTTTTAGAATATAAAGTCCAGTTCTGAAGGTATGTTCTGAAGAAATAAACAATTTTAAACCAATGTTGCTCTGAATAATGCTGTACATGATCATTCCTGACTTATCTTTTGTTGGAAAAAAAAAAAAACCAACAAAAAACTATCATTGGTAAAATTAGGCTGTTTATAAAAAAATGATTTCATGATACTCTTTTTCTCGAGTGTATTTGTTGTAAAATAATATAAAAAGCACTGAAAACTTCCAAAATGTTTTAAAAATCCATGCATGCACTCACCCAGACTGCTTTGGCTTCTTGGAGAAGCCAAACATGTCCACATGCTCTTGTTACAGAGCTCTGCGTCCCAAATCTTAGGTGCTCCTCATCAGCATTCTAATCCACAACTGAATCCCTTCACATTTCCAGCTGAAACAATCCAGTGTCAGCCCAGGTCCATATCAGGAATCAACAGAAGTCTGCTGAATCTCTTTGCATTTACAGAAACGAACTCAAAGGGAAGCGAGAATCAGCAAATGAGTAGCTCAGTCCATCGGACAGACAGTCCCATTTTTCTGTCATCACTCTTCCAAAGTGATGACAGAGACAGCAGGAGTTATCTTCACCTCTCTGCTCTGTCCAGGAAAAGGCATCCCTTCCTGCCCCTCTACACCTGGATGACTGAGGCTGCAGAGAGCGTATGTGAGCGTATGTGCTCCACATCCCAGAGCACGGGGAAGTGTAGCGATCGTAGCTGCGGCAGGGAGGGGGGCTGGAGGGGTGAGAGGGAGGATCAGACCGGATGGATGACGGATGCTCTCTGGCTATGGTTCTGTCCTCTGTTTATCTGGGCTGCAGGATACATTGGGGGGGTGGGGTGGCTTGAAATAAGGAGGAGATGGTGGAGGGGACGAACAGAGAGGAGCAAAAGTGCATTGGCTGTAAAGAGAAAGCAACTTAGAGATACAGACAGTGAAGGATAGAGTGATGATGGGTTAAATAAAGCTAATTCTGCAGAATGGGACCAAGATAAGAGCAACATCCCATTACACGTTTTCTCCTTTTTAAAAAAACTCCCTCCATACTAATGTTTGACTTTGCATGACCTTTAAAAATGGTGTCTTGTTTGAAAACTCCATTAAGTTCCAATAAATCTTGTCTTTTTGTTTTATCTGCCAATTGTCTTTGACAGGAACTCTCAAGGACTCTGTCTTCTTTCTCTCATGATCAGCTAAATGTGTATTTGTATGTGTTTCATTGCACAGATGGTCCAGCTTTGACAAAATGCTGTGTTCATTGGCCTGGTGCCACAAGTGGCTAAATACCCATCTACCAAACAAACCTCAGTGGTGCTGATAGACTTCCTGTGAATGCAAATGAGTTGGAGGGAAGGACATTTTTCTCAGTTGCCTTTAGTATGGACGCTAACGAGAGTACCCTTCAACAGCACCATCACATTTACACATCAGAAAGAGAAAAGTACTAAGTGATGAATAGAAGAATGTCTTGGAGGATATATGAAATCAGCTGATGGAAGAAATGTTATTCTGGATCCTACTGGCTATTATCTGATATCTTCTGCCACCACAGTCAGTCTCCAACCTTCGGGTTAAGAAAGTAGGAAACTTTTATGGCAAAAACAAAAACATTGATAAGAAAATTAAGAAAAAGCTCAAAGAAAATCCTTTAAACAACTTTTTCTTCAATGTGATGCTTACAAGCATCCAATAAAAACACCAAAAGCAAGGGTGCATCAATTGCAGTTTTTCTGGCCGATCCTTTACCAATCCTTAAAAGCCTGATATGTCGATACCAATTTTTTTTAACCACCAACAACAGCATACCAATAACACAAAGAAGTTGCAAGATTTGTTGCTAGTCGCTTTTCTGGGTTCTGAAAAGTCGCTAAATATAGAGACCAAGTTCCTAAGTTGGCAATAGTGGGGTGACTATTGTTAACTGTGCCTATGCAGATATGACCTAGAGGGCGGGCCTGTCAGTCAACCCCCTCTCACTGCAGAGCAAAGGGGGCAGTGGATGATTTTCAGATCTTTGCGGTGGTAAATAAGATCGGTGGATAAGATAGGTTTCACATGTAAGTATTAGTCGATCGTTGGTCACCCAAAATTAAGAAGATTGAGGTCATGCATCTGTCGCTACAATTTTACATACTTTCAGACTCCTCATTGGACTCCTTATTGGTTTTTAGCCCATCTTAAAATATGTAAACAAATATTTAGTATAATTTCATAGTCAACCTTTGTGGATGGATGAATGAACAGAGGGTTTTGTGATGATAGAAAAGGGTGGTAATACAAATATTTTTCCATAAAAACATCTATTAAGTGAGCATGAAGCAATTTAAGCTGGCATTTTCAAGTGGAGCACCAGAAGATTAAAAAAAATTCCAAAGTGATTCTGATTAACACAGTATTCTAGAGAATTAACACAAGACTTGATATAGACAATTTGATATAGAAGTTTGGTCCTCTCTTGCTCTCAGTGCAAAGCAGCCAATTTATATCAGGCAACTTTTAGCCAAAGTTTCTTTGATGACAGCTTGCAGCATGTCTCCTCAAGGAACACACTGCAAACATCCCCTGCATGGAAACATATTAAAACATACTTCTGTGGGTGGCAAGACAAAGGGACCCTTGTTGCCCCCTCATAATTTCAAATTGGTTAACACCCAAACTGATCTCGGAAGATGACAGAGACAAATGAGTCTAGGCCCCCTTATCCGTCAGTAAATTCAATTTCCTGTCTGTACTTTATCACTGATATAACTTGTTATAGGGCATTATGCATCCCTGGCAGCATTCCGGTGGCAGTTTTCAGGAATTTATCATGATACTGCTTTTGAAATGATGTGAATTTGAAAGATGAATAAATCTAATATGTTTCCTCTCCGACTGTTACTGTCCAAATTGGGTAGGTATCTCCAGTATATCTTCGGACAATGAAATTACAAAAGCAACGACCTAAATAGATACATAAAATAAAAACCGAGGCAAATATCAGCTTCTTCTTGGTGCATTTGATGAGTTATTCATTACAAATATTATTTAGTCTGATAGCATGTACACGATTGAAGCTTTTTTTTTTTTTTTTTTTTTTTTTTTTTTAAACGAGGGTTATAGCTTGACCAGCAATTTTGAATATTAGTTGCTTTTTATATAATGTAATAATCATGTATTCTAGGTTTGGCTGTGAGGGAGACACCCCATCTACTTTTAAGAGAAGGCTTAAAACTTTTCTTACTCATAAAGCTCCCACTTAGAGTGGCATAGGTTATCCTGAGCTATCTCTGTAGTCATGCTGTAATGAGATTATGCTACTGGAGGATAAACTCACCACTTTTTCTCACTCTGCTACTTTCTCCTACAACTCTCCTATTAAGCATCATCTCCACTAATTGCTGCCACATGGTTGTTTATTTAGAGATCTAGTGAGTTTTCCTTTACAAAATCTTTTACCAGTTGGAATCAAACTGAACTTGACTGCAATGCTTCATAAATAGGATCAAACTGGAATGTTTGAATTTGTATAAATCTGAATCCTTCTTTATGATTGGACTTAAATGACTGTATTCTACTGAATATAAAATCAGATTGACTGGTTTTTAAAGACTTTTGTTGTGAATACAACTAATTTTTTTAAAATAAAGTGCATTCTGTCCCTTTCTGAACCTTAGCAATCCAGTTTTGTCACTCTGCACAGTGAGAAGGTTAGCAACGTGGGTAAGAAAATCAAGGTTCACCGTTGGAGAGCTGAATCAAAGAGTGGAAAGTCACCAAGTCTCCATAACAACAATTAATCACCACCAGCATACAAGCTGTTTTTTGTCCTATCACAAATATAAACGTGGAGTTTGCTAAACTCTACTGGTATTTTAACTGGGACTGTGTGTTGTGTTTAGATGAAACTAATTTTAAAGTTTTTGGCAACAAACTCTCCAAGTGGGTCTGGCATGAAACAAGATGAATGTGAGGAAAGTACCTCATGCTCAGCATCAGGTTTAGCAGAAGATCTGTGATACTATGGGCCAACTTATCTTCAAAAGACTCAAAACATGTTGAAAGTTAAAATACCAGGAAATTGAAATAAAAAATAAAAATAAAAATAAAAAAAAATTGCGTTGGCTTTCAGAAATCTGTTCTGCTTTTCTAATAAAAGATGAATCTCTACCAGGGATGTTGATAAGGGCAGAAAGTGCTGTAGCTATCCAAGAGTAGATATTGGCTTTAGATTAAAGAGAATAACAAAAGGTGACTGAAGAAGTATTTCCATATTTTGAATTCATAGGTAGAAGCAAGACTAAGAAAATGCATAGAAGACAATGTTCAACCACTGACATGCTTGGAATTAATCAGGACATATAGGAGAGGGAATGAACTATTGCCAAGGGCTACAAATTTCAATATCATCATAGATTCTGTTGTGAAAGGTGCAAAGGGGTGAAAACTGACAGACTATTGATTGCCCAAGATGTTTCCCACCAAGCTTTCAACTTGTTGCAGGGTGCCACTGTAATAATCAGTTCCATGAAGAATTAAGTGGAGACTTCAGGCAATTTTAATTTGATTCTCTTGATTTAATATTATACTGATTCATATTTTCTGTTTCATGTTATTCTTCTTATTGAAAAGTTGGGAAAAGGCCAATTCTGTTCACCAAAAGTCACACACTGAGGCAGAAATGCATAATGAAAGTGAAAGAACTAAACCGATGGTTATAAGAAGTTTTACTCTTAATAAACGGAGCACTGGGGAGATGTTGATCTTTATCATGGAAGTTTGTCATTTGCTTCTGCATTTCACTAACTATTGCTCCAATAACTTAAGCTTTATCCTCTAAATGGGTCTTCCAGTGCAAATGATGAAAACTGGACTTCGAAACAAACTCAAACAGGGTAAAGAAATTTAAGGAAAATCCTTAAGATGTTTTCTTTTCATGATTAAATTTCTAAAATTGATCATCATTTGTGAAAATGCACCATTTCAAACAATCAGTTCTTTTTTTTTTTTTTTTTTAATGAGAGAATTGTGGGGAGATGAGTCCAAGCCCTTAGCTCAAATCTGAGCATTTGCCAATTGACTTCGTCTTATGCATGAAACATAGATATGGCGGGCTGGGATAAAATCCAAGCAGTATTCAAAATATTATACTCAAAACTGCCACATTTTTATATAACAAACCTATACTGAATAATGGTAAATTAGGTTTATAAATCAACGTCAATATAATCTATGGCAAACTGTTTGCTATCAAGCATTATGCACAAATACATCTGTAAAGTTACTATACCTATTACTGTTTTTACGCAATAACACTTAAATGATAATGATTCTTGGAACAGAATCTTAGGGATTGACAACTTTGCAATCTGTAAATCCACAAATGGCAACTGCTGTTGTGACTTATTTACAGTTATATGTTAAGTATAATTTACATGATTATTATTATTATTCACTGAATTTAATATGATTGTACATAATTACAAAAGGTAGTGAAATGTAGTCAAGTGCCAAGCATGATTCGTTTTGGAAAAAGGAAGATTTTTATTTTGACGAGTTTCTAACAAGATCTGGTTTTGTCTTTGTTGCCATCTTGTCTTTTGCTTAGTGTTGCTAGGATACAATCAACTGTTCTGTTGACAGCAGTTGCCTTTGCTTGCTCAGTTAAAAAAGCTGAACAACTGTTCAGAAAAGACATCTGAGCCACCGTCATGATTGCAGAAGCTTTCACTACATAATAGCTGTGGTACAAACATCTGTAAAGTTAACGACAACTGCATGTAAGGCATTGGTACTAGAACACGACGGCGAGCCAGTAATTGCCAACACGAAGACTTTTTTTAGAACACTTTACAAGTCAGGTAACAACTGGATGTAATACACTACCACAAGGTGGTGGCTTCTGTTTTCTGAGAGCAAAGTGACACTGTAATGCAAAAACACTGTTCAATTTTGTCTCAGAAGTTGAAATTTGGGAATTGAATTATGTCACATCTGAGTTGACTGGATTTTCATTGGACGTCGGAAAAGTTTAAGTGTTGTGGTGCTAACTACTGTTAGCAATGTAATATGTAAAAAAAAAAAAAAAAAAAAAAAAACATTTTTTCCTCTATTGTATGCACTTAAACACTGAAAGAACATGCTAACACGGAGTTATATTAAGTTTCAATCTGACAGCCATGCAATTAAGTTGTTTGTGTTGGAAACTTTCCCTATGTTTATACCTACAGCAACCATAATGGATACTGAACTTAGAGCAACTGACTCAACCTGGTTTTCCCAGGCGGTACTCTGACTTCAGTGGGTATTCTTATTGTATTTCTTGAACTCATTACAAACAGAAAAGGTTTCAGGCATTCTAAAGTCAAATCCAAACCATTCATCAAAAAGAGAAACACTGATGACAACGCACATTTCAAGTATTGAGGGCTTGTTCAAAAATTTTACTCAGGTTGGTTGTAAATTTAAGAAATTACAACCCATGAGACTCCCTGTGTTCCAATTACCCTGCAGTAATAAACTCAAGCCATTAGAGGAGTAATTTGGGGTACCTGAACAAAGATGTAAATGGCGGAACTGATTTAAGAAGGTCAGTAAGGACTGCAGTCTTTGGAGCTGATAGGTGATGCTGGAGCTGGCCAGAAGTGCTCATCCATCCTAGGTTGCACCACATATTGTAGATGCAGAACATGTTAAATATTAATTGTGCTTTGGAGTGGTTTCTTCAGAATAAAAGTGTACTTCTTATTACCTTAGTTTTTATAAACTCCACTGTTCAGACTGCAAGAGTGACACAAAACTTCAAAGTATGAGATCTGACAGTATTAAAATGCCTTGATCTTTCTTGCTAAAGTGAATTCTGTCTTGGAAAAGGCTACCTAGTTGCAGTTAACATGTGGCTTTGTGAGAAGGAACAAGTATATGTGAATATTATTAGTCAGATTATCAATTTATTCAACAGGAAAAAGGTGGAGTGCTTGCTGCTGATTGGGGGTCAGTCTCTGCATCAAGTGGAGCAGTTCAAGTTTGCTGGTGTCTAATCCACAAGCAGTGGTGGTATGTAGCAGAAGGGGAGATGATTTGGAGTCTAAACTATTTTCTTGTCCATAATCAACAGGCATCATGACTGACAAAGATTTCAGATACATCTTAGAGATCAAAAATAGTCAATTGAGGTGGCTTGGGAATTCTGCTTAAGACTCCTCCAGGGTACCTCCATTTGGAGGTTTTACAGGCATATTGCACCAGAAGGAAACCCCATGGTAGACCCAGAACATGTTGGAGAGACTATTTTCCTCTTGGCCTGGAATACTCTTGAATGAGCTGAACAAAGCTGTTGGAGGGGAGGGAGATCTGGTTTTCCTTCCAGAACCTGTTGCACAATCTCTGATAGGGAAGGAATGACGGCTGGATATTAGCAGCCCAAGACATTAAGATGAATGCTTTTGGCTCAATGCTTTGTATCTATTTTTAAGACTCGGCACACTAATAAATATTGCTTATCTGCCGAAATAGCAAGTTCCTGTATATCTTTCCAACAAAGATGCCATCACAACTTGTGTTAAAGCATTCTAGGTACAAAGCAGAAAAAAGAATCATCCAAAGTGCCAGACTAGATACAGCCAGGAGGAATGTTTTATAAACACACACATTGCTGCAACCTGACAACACTGAAGGTCACACTAAAATAATGGACCCTGCGAATGATCCATAACACAAAACCTTCCAGACAGTGACCCAGCTCTGGCTGTGGCTTTATATCTATGTCAAAACAGTTCATGTTTTTATTGTATTGTCTAATCAAAATTAATTACAGCCTTTTATTGAAGTTCATGAACTTGCTGGCAGGTTTTCCTTCATTTCACAGCTGCTGTCTGATCTTGCCACTTGGTTGATTTAAAGCAACAGTGATCATTACGGGAGACGATAGATAGGAACGCCAGTGGCATCTCACTCCTGCTTTGTGTCCCACAGAGATAGCAGGAGAAAAGCAGTCGACGTGCCTTTGTCCACTAATGAATAACAATATAGCCCAAGGTCACCGCTGGAGAGGGAATGACCGTGCGAATTAGAGTAAGAACTGAGAAAGACAAAGAAAGACTGAGTGTTGGATTATTGTATCCTACATTGGCATTAAACGCTCCTTCTCATTGTGCTTCAAAGACAGTTGGCAGATGTGTAGAGTTAATCATTAAGATTTATTTGGGTGTGTGAATGTGTGTACTGGCCTACTTTTCTCCTTTCTCCTTTCTTTTAAAAAGGAAAAGATATTGAATGTTCACTAAAACAAAAAACTTCCACCTAATAGGATGTTGCTTCAAAAGGAATAAACCCACGTGGAGAATGTATTATGTTCTCAAGAATATCAATTAGCCTTTACAGTGTTTACAGTTAACCTCAGGTATAATTAAATTTAACATGTCAGCTTGTAGTGCACCTCACTATTCTCTGATGTACTTAAAACAAGGTACAGGAAAAAGTCGATTGTATCTGCTAGATACAGTACTTAGGGATGCAACGGTACACAAACATCACAGTTTGATTCGTACTGTGGTTTTAAAGTCAAGGCTCAGAACGGTCGCTTCAGTCAAGAAAAACAAATTAAAACAGGCCTCTATCAAACTAATTGGAGATTTGATTTATTTATTTATTTATTTTTTTAATAAAGGATAAACAATAATAGCGAATGGACAGATAAATCAATTAGAAAACAATAAAAGCATTTAAAAATAGTCAATGTTGTTTAGGAATTTTTTTAATAACACTGTACTGATATTTCAAAATAAAACAAAAACGGTTTAAATCACCTGTTTAGATACTTGGACATTCCAGTGTACAAGATGTAGTTGAATGCACCATAAAAGGCCAGCTCTCTGGTCAGAGGGAATTCGCAGGACAGTACCAGAGAGTTGTCATATCTCATAAGTTGTATAATGTTTTGGACTGGTTAAATCCTGCAGGAATATGGATTTTTACTGATTTCAGCTTTGGCTTTTTGTTTTGCGCCGTTATCCTGCTCTAAGATGAACCTCCACCTTAATCTTAAGTTGTTTGCAGCCTCTGACAGGTTTTCTTGTCCTGCATTTAGCTTCATCTATTTCCCCACATATCTTTACAGGCTTCTGTTCGTGCAAAAGAAAAGTACCCCCACAGCTGTGGAACCCTGCAGCTCTTCCAGGGCTGTCATGGACCTCTTGGCTGCTTCGTATCCAACCTATCGGGTTAGGTGAAACGTCACATATTCGCATATTTGCAGTTGTGCCATGCTCTTTTTGGATGAGAGATTGAACAGTGCTCTGTGAGCTGTTTAAAGTTTGGAATATTTCTTATGACCTGCTTAAATTTTCTCCACAACTTAATTCCTGATCTGTTGACTTATCTTCATGATGCTGTTCGCTCACAAATGTCCCAGCAACAAGCTTTTGAGGAACATCAAATTGATTTATTCTGAGATGAAATGACACACAGGTTGGTTCAACTTACCAACTCGGTGACTTCTAAAGGTAATTGGTGGCACTGTCTTTCAATTCGGGGGCTGAATACATATGTATGCTACACTTCTCAGACAGCTATTTGCGGTGGCCTGTGATCCCTACCAGGGGTCTACTGTATTTGCATTTATGTTTCAGTAACAACTGTTTTAATAATCCATAAAACCACTGCTTTCTGTGGGTGAAAATACCATTACAATGGTTAGGATTTTGTATTTTATTTCACCAAATTTTCAAGATCCTGCCATTTGTAATCATCTGGTATAATTTTCAGTCACGGCCTTTGATGTTTGATTAGCATGCTGAGCCATTCACAACATAGTTTTAGTGCTTACATCAATCTTTCTAGTTCTTTTGTTTGTTAATGTGGAGAAGTAATTTTTCCCATAGGAGAAAAGTATTATATTCCTGTCTTCTGACATAGTAGCAATACACTGTATCAGCTGGGTCAGTTGATATTAAATAAGATTAACACTTTTCGGCACTGCAGTAGTTTTTCACTGTAAGGCTTTTATCCACTTATCAATTCCAGGTAGTATTTTCTTGGCCCAACAGGACATAGTATATATCCTGAGACACTTCTTACTTTCCTTTACAGAGACACACAGAAAAAAAAAATAAAAATGACACTAAGCTGGTGATTCAAGAAGAAATAGTTCAATATCTTGTTGGGTAAACGTGAGGCACAGTTGTGCTGAAAGACTACTCATCTTAAATTTACTTGATTTGAGCCACAACCCCAACTTACAATAATACAATGTTATATTTACAGCACTACATGTTGCAATAAACACTTTTGATCAAGATCATGATTCTTAAAACAAACTAAGCGTGAGATATTTAAATAATTTACATTCCTCATGGTACATCCTCATAATCTAACAATACTTTATTCTGGTAATGTAGTAGGAGCAGATTTTCAGATCATTTTTTTGCAGGCCATAAACAATGGATCATAATATAAGTTAAAATATAACAGAAGTATATCCCAGGTACAGTATGTGGTCCATTTATTTTTAGTTTCTATATAACTGATTTGCATTATTGTCCTGAGCAGATTTTTAGATGTATACTGATGACATGGTGTTACATATATTTTCTAAACGCATTTCATTTGCTTTAACACAACTGTTTTGTCATTTGCATTCTGTTGCAACACAGTTTGATGAACCAAATTTCATGTTAAATGTCACACAAACCGTTTAAATTTGCTTTTCTGAAATTTTAGGAAAAATACAAAAGCAAACTTGTATATCGTTTTATTAATTATAGACTGCCTAACATTTCATGGTGTATTTAAACTACTATGCAACTTCTTGGCCCCAAGCAGCACTTTTTCCATTTAATTCAATGTGATTGTGTTTTACTGTTTTTGTATGACTGGGTATTGACAAGTCTTTTTTTTACTTGTTTTAATTTGCATTTTAACCCTTGCATGATATTCTTTACTACTTTCTGTAACCAATACCCAATGTGAAATTAGTTTAGGCTGTAAATGTTTAACTGTAAGTATTCGTTCATATTTAACATTTGTCCCTAAAGCTAAAGATGCGTGCATTATTTTTCCCAGAATGCAGCAGTGCAGGGTCAGTCTTTCTTGGCCAGCTCCCTGTTATTACAGGGGATAAAGCAGACGCTGGCCGTTGCACGCACGCACACATACACAAACTTTATGACTCTTCCAAACAATGAGATCATAGAATTTCATTCCCGCACCCTGTTTTAATCCAACAAGCAATCTCGCTGGGTCTTTCTTTTCCTTATGACGCCGCCCTAATCTGATTGGGCGGACAACCCTAGCACGGGAGGGGTGGGATTGGGAAAAATAGACTAGACTAATATGAGGATAAACAGGAGATGTATAGAGAGAGGGCATTGGGTTGGACAAAAATGGGGTTGGACGACTAAAACACGATGCAGTAGAACGTAAAACTGTCAAGCAGAAATTAAGAGGAAAAAGTATATAATTATCAAAAAAAAAAAAAAAAAAGAAAGAAAAAAAAATTCTGTATTGGATGAGAATACGTTACACCTACAGAACATCTATTTCAAGAATGTTAAGAGACAGAAGGGTAAAATCCCCCAAAACCTTTGTGCAAGAATGTTTTCTGATCGGTTTAAACTGAACTTGAAGTTTTGGGGAACAATTTCAAAAAGTATCTTTTGGTGTAAAGCCAACACTAAACTTCACCAAAAAAATAAGAGAAATAAAGAAACATATCCACAGTGAAACATGGTGGTGGCAGCATCATGCTCTGGGGTTACTTTCATCCGACAGAACCGGAGTGAAGAGTGATGCAATTATGAACAGCTCCAAATATTAGAAGGTTTTGATCCAAACCCCTTCAGGTGTCAAAGTAACTGAAGATCAAGAACGATGATTTTACAGACTTCATTTGAGTCAAACACCCATAGGAAGGATTTCAGGAAGGAAAAAATAAAGTTCGGGAATACAGCCCAGATATAAATCTTTCAGAAAATATGTGCAGTCACTGGAAGAGAGCTGGGGACAAGAGATGTCCTTACAATCTAGAAAATTTAGAGTAATTTTTCAAGGTCGAGTTGGCAAATATTGCAAAGTCAAAACGCTATTTCAGCCTTTACATTCATGTTTTTCAGTTTAATTGTACAATATATGTAACATTTGTGGAAAACATTTAAATAAAACAATTAAAAATATTAAAACTCTTTATCACAGTATCATTTTGCATCACAAAGGTGTAAACATTTAACAGCCACTAGATCTTTAAATTTTATATCTCAAAAACAATCATTCCTGACAAAAGTAAAGATTGCTATGTTGTTGAATCACCCTATAAAACCTTTTTCCTATGAGAACCCTTCTGGTGCATATAAATTTGCTTAATTTCCTCCCAGAGCAGCTAAGTTTTTAAATCTACTTGGCATATGTTATCTACCTGGAAGCATTCAAACGCGCTCTGATGCATTAAAGCGGTTGACGGCTCCATCTGAGCTTAAACAAATAAAGCATTTGCCTTGGCTCTACATTTTCTATTTCGTCCTCTGTCCCCGAGCATACTGCCGTCAGCTTGCTAAACTTCCCCCTGCAATAACACAGCCTGTTTCAGACATTTAAGAGATAAGGAAAACCAGGCAATGGAAGGAAGCCATTTGTCAACCTCGGAGCAAACCAGACTCCACAAAGGGCATGCATCTTTCAAACAAAACGTGACTGCTGTAAAGTCATATTAGGCATGCGGTGCACATATCTCTGCTGTACAAGACCTGAGCATGCATCAAAACGTAGAGATGAATGCCAACAAGTAGACGGAACAAATTGATTAAATGCTATTAGCTATTCCTCAGGCCCAGTGTGACATTTAATTACACACACTCAAAGCTGAATTTCTGACCAGAACTCAGAGTAATACAAAAAGATGTGTGAAGATATGTGGCTACTTTGAATATGCATGAAATAACACTGAATAAATCATGAATGTTTTCATATATATTAAAAACTAAGAAAACCACAGCATGAATATTTGTCTCACTAGTGTGTTTGTTCAACATTTCCCAGTAAACGTAGAGTTTACAAGGCAAAGGAGGCCTGAGGGGTTTCTGGCTGGGTAACAATCTGAAGCTTGCTGCACATGACTGGGCAGTGATCCCAGAGATGAGACGGAAAAGTGGGAGTGATGGTGGAAGTGTTCTGAGCAGGAGGTGATGTTATAAATAACAGACTGTCCCAGTGCACACGCCGAGGGGCTGCAGTGAAGCGTTTCGTGTGTGTTGCACTTCCTTTCCCGTCATAAAGACAGTGACAGAGAAAATACACTGTGCTCTGTATAACTTTTTAAATACAGACTGTTTATATATTTATGGTCAGAACCCAGTATCTTGACTTTGTAATATTTGAGCACTCTACAATGCAAAAGCTCTTTTCAGATGGTGAAGACAGCCCTTTTCAGGTGACCCCAAAGGTATGTATTGACGAACTGCAACGTATCCCAGCAGGCTTATGGTTTTAGCACAAAACTAACTGATAATTGGAACTGTTCATGATTTCACTTTCACGATTATGTAGTTATGGTGTTCTCCACGCACTATGTGGTGCCGTTTCTATGCCAAACATATGTTTCGGAACCGTTTGGTTTCATCAGACCATAAATCTATCAAAATATATACACAGGATGTATTTTTAAAAGTTATACAGAGCTCACAGTATTTTCTCAGTCACTGTTTATATAGCATGGTTTTTAGGGGATTTCAGTTAGGCTGGATGTTTGGGGAAGGGGATTGGGGGGGGGACGATTGCATGAAAACATGAGGAATTTGAGGATTTTTAACACAATCCCTTCATTTCAGGGCCTCAAAGTCAAATTAACTGTAAATAAACTGTTCATTTTCAATACTTGGTTGAAAACAAGCCTCAAGTGTTAAAATCAGGGACATCACTGGAAATTGGGTTTGCTCTTTTTTAATGCCTGGCCAGGCCTTTACCGCTGCAGCTTGTTCGAGGTCCTTTCTGTCAGAAGTTTAATCTTTAACAAGTAAAATGAATTCTCAACTGGGTCAAGATCAGGTTACTGACTTAGTCATTCAAGAGTTTCGCATTTCTTTGCTTAAATAAACTCTTGGGTTGTTTTAGCTGTGTGTTTTGGGTCATGCTCCAGCTGTATAATGAAATGGCGGCCAATCAGTTTGACTGCATTTAGCTGGACTGAAGTCGGCAGTTTATCAATGAACACCTCAGAATTCATTCAGCCGCTTCTGTCCTGTGTCACATCATCGATAAACCTCGTTATCCCAGTGCCGCTGGGAGCCATGCGCGCCCAAGTCATCACACGTCCTCTGCCGTGTTTTTATAGATGTGGTATACTTTGGATCATGAGCTATTCAGAACAACACGTGTCTCTAAAAATTTAACTCTTTGTTCCTGAATGCAATTTGCAAATTATAATGTGGCATTTTATGCTGCAAAAGCAGCATTGGCTTCTTTCTCACTGAGTGAGCCTTTCAGCCTATGTTGGACTCAAACTCAGTTCCCAGTTTATTATGACACATGCTTACCAGTTTCAATCAGCATCAGCTCAAGCTCTTTAGCCTTTGTTTTTGGATTGATGCACAAATATTTAATCAAATGTGAGTTACCTCATCTGCTACAGTGAGTGTATATATATATATATATATATATATATATATATATATATATATATATATATATATATATATATATTCATTCTATTTTAATATTTATAAGCAGTGGTAGCTGTTCTACTTTTGTCATACACATGTATGATGACAATAAAGGCTTTGAAATTAAAATTGAGACCATATGTAAGTAAGTGGCTTTTGGGTCTCAAATCTCCAGTGTCATAACCTTATTACATGTAACTGCTGCTGGTTGTTGCCAAATCTGTATTAAGCTACTAAAGGATTGAAGAATGAAACTAGCACATCAAAATATCTCTGTTTAGTGAACACCACAGATTTCCACTTAGTGTGGTTCACTGACTGGGCAACAGGTCCAAATATTCCAGCACTCTCGTGAATGATATTTCCAGTAAGATCAACATCTGCTTCAATGAATCTTCATATGAATCACAAAGATCCACTGAATGCAGTAGCAGAAGAACGAGCTGAGAATACTAAGTAAAAACCATCCTGATGAAGGCCACCAACTTCCTTGGCAGTCTGATTTGCAGCCGTGTAGTGTACATCATTTCTATTTCCTCTTCATGACCCAGAGGAATTTACATCAATTTCCACATGACTGGAAGGAAAAGGAGTACAACTACAGACGGAAAATCTGCCAGGACACTAATCGGTGTGTGACCCGCTTGGCCTCCAGACCCCTCCCGTCTGACCTAACCAATCAGGGTAGAAACATCCTGTGATGTGACATGATCAGAGGTGGGGAAGGAGTATTTTAAAGACTAAAGACTGAGCTGTCTTAGTAGAAACACTTGAGTTCCCAACCTATATTTGACAATGGAGCAATAAGATTTAGCTCCCAACAAAGATGACAATGTTTCTTTGTTATCCAGACAAGAAAAATAAAGAATATGGTAAATTTCATTACAATCAAAAAATATTACAGAAAGTCTACACTGCCACAGTATGTAATTTCAATAATCGCATTGTATAGATATTTAAAGAGATTAGAAATGCAGAACAGAAAAAAAGATGATCCATGATATTTATAGGTAGGGAGGAGAGCATGAAACTTAGGAGGAACATGAGCAGTAATGAATCCAAACATCCAGTCTCCCACCTTTCCTCATTACGTCCATTCATCCATCGGTTCGTCTACCAACCTGTCTCTCCATTTTTTTTTTCCAGTTACATCCATCCATTCACCACTAAGTCATCTGTATGTCTACCCACCGTCAATCCACCCATCCAACAAGGAAAAGGTTTCATGTTCTATGTTTGCCAATTCTTTAGTTTCCAACCAATCACCTGCTGTAAACCCTTAATTGCTTATAAACCCTTAATTATCCATGAGAAGGTTTAAGTCCAGTGCTTAAGATACTTTTGCGTGTCTCCTAATACTTAGATTTTCACTAAATCACTTATTTCTTAAAGATTTTCCAGAACAAAGAAGATGACTACGGATTTATAAAATGCCATCAAAAATGAATCAGAATGAAAAGCTGATTCACTTGAATTTGCTTTTTCTGCAGGTGCTGAGTCAGTCAGATATTTGGAATATCTGTTGCTGGAAAACCAGGCACAGCAGGGGGCACAGACTGGAAGAAAATAAGTCGATGTCAACCTGTCTATCAAATTTCATTTGACTTGCTTCTCTGGCCCACATGTTTCCTCACCAATGATCTGTCACCTCTTCACAGTAATCCTTCAACAATGATGCTGCGATTTGGCGCTCCTGGAATCCTAAAGTTCACTGCTGACCGGCAGCTGTACGGGTCAGTGTGCATAAGGAGAAAAGGAGACAAAAAGCTTATGTCTACTTTTGTCCTCTGTGGCTTCAGATTCAGTTCAAGTGAGCTGTTTATTTCAATCTATTAAAGACAACTCAAAAAGTGAGTAAAATGTCTTAATAAATACATTATTTCATTAATGTAAACACCGCCAGGCAAACCCTCTAAAGCCATGAAATAATCTCTATAGGTACTCAGTAATTACAAGGGGTAATCCTGGGTTCATCCTAGCTCAGAATCTCCTCGTCTTTATATAACCTGCCGCCAGTTCAGTGATCAAGACCACAATAGGGCAGCTCTGAAGACCATGACAAACAAAAATGATCTAAAACAGGTCCATTTTAATCTCATGAAAACATAACCAGAAATCACCTCCACTTAGTTTGCTTAATAGAAAGCTATACATAGATGTCCAGGTCAGCTTGACTGGGGGGGTAAAGCTAGCATATTTTCCACAAACAGCTTGTAAAACTTCTCAAAATCCAGCCTGCTGAAACGTCCTTATAAATAAACGCCATTATTATGACAGATAACCTTCTTAAAAGTGGAATGTGAACCAACTGTGGAATCTTGACATTTGAACGACAAAGACTCTTTGTTATTTTACTAACTTCAGCTGGCTTTGAACATTTGGATGAAATAAACCTTTGTTTTCGCTGTCACAGTAGTTTTCTAAAAAAAAAAATAATTGTCTGGTTTTTAAAAATTTCCAACCTTCCAAACTCTTGTACCTTTTTTATACAAATACCACCAAAATTGAACCTAAAGTCTCTGATATGCTGTAAGTGAAGTACAAATTTAATGATGTGACATTTCTTCCCCTGGAAAACTTATTGCAAAAGGTGCACCAAAACCTCTTCTGATTGGCTGCTCTGTATCTCATGATGGCTCCTTTCCTGGAAGCCTCCACAGCAGATAAGCCGTTTTGTTCGTAAACAGAACCAAACTCAAGATTTTAGCTAGGAGAGCACGATAACTATCGGCCCAATAACAAGAAAGGATGATGTCATTCTTATCGGTCCGATATCACAAACAGAACAGATATGTTCAGTGATCTGGGTGACGGGTGTTGTTTTTTTTTGTTTTTGCTTTTTTAAAATCAAACACTCCCACTCTTGCATGAAGTTCAAGTATAATTGGAGAACACAACTCTCTTACAAGAAATAAATAATTTTAAAATTCCCTCATGTCAGAAAACAACTGAGTCATAATTTTAAAAATAGTTCAAAGAAAATAATATGAATTACATCAGGGTGTTACACACAAACAGAAATATAAACATAAAAGGTCAGAACAACTTCCAAACTGGGAACTTCCAACATCATGTGAATGCAGCCCAGCTCGTCAGTGAACAGAGAACATCAAGGCTTCAGTTTCAAAGGAAGACAATATGCTGGCTTTGTGTAACAAATGTTGAAAGAAAGTTCCGCGAGGAGAAAAACAGCGCGCTTAACACGTCAAATTTGATGAGTCACCTGAAGCACAACCATTGCTTTGATGGAGTATTCAAAGCGTTTGAGGACGCCTGCCATGCTATAGACGCCAAGACCGCCTTCAAGAAGCCATCGGACTCAAATCCATTGGTGAAGCTTTTGATGAAACCTGAACATCTGCCCGAGAGGATACAAGGGCTGAAGCGATTAAAGATCTCATGATGGAAACGATGGCACTTCAGGACCAGTTCTCCACCCTCACCAAAGATGGGGGGTGTAACTATCAGTTATCGGTATCTGTTTTAAAAATAAATAAATAAAAAATAAAACAAAATTATCATGCATCCCTAATTTTAGTCGTCAAAGTAACTGGACCTCACCCAGTCAAGAGGCCTGATCAACCTGTTTAGACGGGTTTTCTGCAGGTCACACTATAATTCGTTGTGTATTTTTGAGTAAAACTCTCCAAAAGCCAGCAACAAGCAGTTTGTTTCAAGAGAGATTCAGCAATGACTGGCACGTGTGGAACTGTACATGTGGACAAGCTAACCTAGTTTTGAATAGAAAGGTGGCAGCTGCCTCGCCTGGACCAAAAGTAACTGGTCTTTTATCCATCCTTTTGCTGGTGGTTTGATACTGAAAGCTTACAGATTGTCCTGGTCTTCTGGCTTCCTTTGTTTAATTCTTCATCCATTTTAACCTCCCCTTTTAGATTTAAAAAAGGTAAAAAAAAAAAACAATTACTGCATTAAATGACCTTCCTCTCAACATATTGGAGTTAGACTCTCAACCATTATCTCTTATTAGTTTTAATTCCTACAGAAATCCTTATAACTCTTCATATTTCAGTTTGCCCTCATTTCTTTAATTTTTTGACACTAATAGCAAGTAACCAATAATTGTTTAGTCTTAGATGTGATATTTCCTCCTGTCTCTAGTAAACTAACATTTTCCATGTTGATTATTTCTCTAACAGGTAATCGAACAGATAATATAAGAAATCCTGTGCTCAACTTTAGAAGTGCA
This sequence comes from Anableps anableps, assembly GCA_014839685.1. Taxonomy (NCBI): domain Eukaryota; kingdom Metazoa; phylum Chordata; class Actinopteri; order Cyprinodontiformes; family Anablepidae; genus Anableps; species Anableps anableps. The sequence goes on from CM026088.1 coordinate 7,960,821, forward strand.
ACCGTTACTCAATGGACAGGTGTTATTCTTGCTAATTAATTTTACTGACAAGTTACAAGACTGGAATTATTTTGATAATCAGACTGGTTAGGTAATGAAAACTAGTATCTTTGTATCCAATCAGCATTTCTTATCCTGCCATGGTCTACCAAAACTGGCATGTTTCCCACAAACTCACTGGATTTTTAGAATTTTCTGATTCTAGAATGGTCAAGTGCGCTTTTAAAAACAGTCATCAAAATTTATTACATTAAGCTTGATGAAGTAAAATCTTCCTGTGCTTATTTTACAATGAATTGGATATTGTTATATCCATAAGGCAAAAAAAGTTATTATAAAGTGAAATGCGCATACATTTCTGGCCCTAATTTAAAATCTAACAGACTCCCATAATAATATTCGTAAATGTTTCAATGACAAAATCCAAACTAAAACAGACTCAAAACTCCAGATAGGTGGTTCTGAAGATGTCACTCCAACATAAACAACAAAAACAAGCAGATTAAAAAAAATAAAACAAGGATATGAAAACTTACTGGAAAGCTGTTAACATTCCCAATTCATCATCATCATCACATGGCTCCATCGTTTCTTCTGGGTAATGAAGGAATAATGGGTCGGTGTGAGTGGGATGGAAGCCCCAGCCCCACTACTGCTAAAAGGCTCAGAACATTGGAGAAAGAGTTGCTTCCTTGCTCACAGTCTAACTCATCCACTGAAAAAATGGGGAAAAAAAAAAAAAAAAAAAAAAAAAAATCCCCAAACTCAATTTTCTCAGTGCGTACATGTGTATGTGTGTATGTCTGTGTTTTTTTTTTTTCCCCATTTCTAGTTTGGTGCCAAATGTTCCAGCTTAGCAATGCTGTGCAGCGCTGCTGGTGATGGATTTAGCTGGGGCATCTGGGCCAGCGGGGATAAACTTCATTCACACACAAACCCATGCACACACGCATACCTACATGAAAGACAGCACACACACACACACATCAGCAGAATGTCACAGAACAGAAGGAACAATCCTGTGAGGACCTCCACGAGACACAGTTTCATCAGGACGATCACACAGCTTGGCAATTGTGGATAAATTTATGCAGAAACAGATGTGTACCAACTTTTTAGGTGACACTCAAACTGGACATTTTTTTCCAATTCTATTCAAAAATACTTTTTTTTTTATCCCAAAGGGAAATTAAATGTTGATTTAACTCATTTAATTAAGGAGTTATTATAGATTGTGATGGACAGGAAAGATCTCCTGTAGAGGTCAGTTTTACAACCAGTCTGAAGAAGCCTCTGACTGAAGAGACTGTTTTCCAATGACAGTCTCATGAAGAGGATGGTCATAAGTTTCTTGATTTTATGCAAAATCCTTCTTTGCATAATCATCTCCAGAGGTTCCACAGTCGTCCCCGGAACAGAACCAGCCTTCTTTATCAGGTTATTGAGCCTTTTTAGATCTTTGGCTCTAATGCTGCTGCCCCGACAGATGATGGCAGAGGAGATGATGCTCTCAACAACAGACTTATAGAAGATCTGCAACATCTTGCTGCAAACCTTGAAGGATCTGAGCTTCCTCAAGAAATACAGTCTGCTCTGTCCTTTCTTGTAGGCGACTTCACTGTTGAGTCTCCCGTCCAGTCTGTTGTCTCGATGAACACAGAGGTATTTATATTCCTCGACCACCTCCACTTCTTCTCCCATGATGGAAATAGGGTTTGATCTGACCCTGTTTCTCCTGAAATCAACAATCACCTCCTTTGTTTTGTTCACATTCAAGATGATTGTTTCCAAACCATGACACAAAGCGGTCCACCAGCTCTCTGGAGTTCAGGTTCCTCAACTGAACCTGTTTTATATGTTCAGCTCATTTGCTCTGTCCAGACTTCAATCTATCTGATCCTCCTTTTGCTTGAAGCCTGTGATCTTCTTCATCCCAGACCACACATCTCTGATACTGTTCCTCTGCAGTTTACTTTCCATCTTCTTCCTCCACACCACCTTGCTGTCTCCAATCTTGACTTTGAGCTATTTTTGTATACTCTTCAATAACTCTCTGTCTTGCTCCCTAAAGGCTCTTTTTTTTTCCCTGTTTAACATTTCCTTTAAATCACTGGAGATCCAGGGTTTATTATTAGGGAAGCATCTCACTGTTCTGGTGGGGATGGTGTTGTCCACACAGAAGTTTATACAGTCAGTCACACACTCAGTCATAGTGTCCAATCGGTAGCATCAAAACAACTCTGTAGGGCTTCTTCGACTTTCTGTGACCACTTTCTCAGTCTTTTTTTGTTCCAGGTAGTCTTTGGACAAGGGGTTTGTATTCTGAGAAGAGTAAAACAAGGTTGTGATCTGATTTATCAAGAGGAGGTTTTGCTTTGGAAATATATGAATCCTTGACATTTGTGTGAAACAAATCCAACGTCTTGTTTTCTCTGGTCGAGCAGCTGACAAACTGTTGAAACGTTGGAAGTGTAGCAGAGAGTGATGCATGATGAAAATCACCAGATATTGCCACATAAGAATCGGGGTGTTGTATCTAAATCTTAGCAACAGCGGAACTGATGACTTCACATGCTTTGTTGGCAATGGCTGAGGGTGGAATGTAAACCGCTACCAAAATAACACTGGTGAACTCTCTTGGCAAATAATATGGACAAAAACTTACTGCCAATAGTTCAATGTCTGGACTGCAGAGACGACACTTCACAATAACGTGTCCTGGGTGACAAAATCTGTTGTTGACAAGCACTGCCAACCCATCTCCTTTCCTTTTCCTGCTACTCTTTAAATCTCTGTCCGCCTGTATAGTAAGGAAGCCCGGCAGAGAGACAGAGTCGGGAATATGATCCTGCAGCCATGTCTCAGTAAAACACATAATACGGCATTCCCGATACTCTTGCTAGGTCCTTGCCGGGGCTTGAAGTTCATCCAACTTGTTAGTTAACGATCTCACATTGCCCATTATGATAGATGACAGAGATGGTTTGAACTTCGTCCTTCTTTCTCTCCTCTGTGTTCCTGCTCTGCATCCAAGACACCTCTTTTTCAATTCCTCTGGGATTTCTGGCTTCAGTTGTCATATTTCTGCTTTTGGAATGCTAATCAGCTGCTCTCTATTGTAAACCACCATGTTGCTATGGTTACGCATCATAACAAAAGAGCAAAAATATTAAAGATATTGGGACAAACAAAAACAAAATCAAGCCAGCTGCACAGTAGCCAAGACAAAAAGGAACAGTTCTCCAAAAGAGCAATTTTTTTCCCCAAGAAAAGCAGGAATTAAATTTTGAAAAATGAAAAAAAAAAAAAAAAAAAAAAAAAAAAAAAAATCTCCAATGTGCTGCCACCCTGAGCGGCGCAATTGGAGAATTATTATGCAGAAAGAACTGAGAAAGAATTTGCATCCTTATTGATTTGTTTAGCTTTTGCTCTGTTGTCACACAAATGTTTTAGATCAAACAAATGTCAACATCAGACAAAGACAACAGAATCCTGTCTTCAAATCATAATTTCATGAATAAAGGAAGCAGATTTGAGGGTTTCATTGATAATCCCACATCATTCAAGTCTGGATGAAGCAAAGCAGCCACAGACCATCACACTACCACTGCTAAGCAATGTTTGATTGTCGGCACCAGTGGTGAGCACACTTCCGCTTATCCACCAATGCGCAGCTGCGCCAATTTTTTGCTTAGGGCTTTAGCATTTTTGCTAACTTTGAAAACATTTAGTTGCCAAACTTTCCACTATGTAATTTATCTAAAATTCTTTGTCAGTTTAACACCAGAAATTAACAGGATGCACATCTCCTAAAATGTTCCACTTTTGTTTGACAGTCCACAGAACATTTCCCTTAAAGTCTTAAGGATCGTCACAATGTTTTTCTTGCAAGATGTGGGACAGGCCTCTGTGTTCTTGTTTTTCAGCAGTGCTTTTGGACTTTGGACTCTCCCATGGATCCCACTTTTGCTCAGACTTTGTAGTTTTGAGTTACAAGAAAAGACCTTAATTAAGGCAAGTGACCCGTGCAGTGCTTTATCTGATTTCTTTTGTGACCTCCTGGATGAGTCCTTGATGCATTCTTAAAGTAATTTAGGAAGGCTGACCACTCCTATGAAGATTTATCACTGTTCCATGCTTTCTTCCTTTGTGGTCTACTGGAGTCCCAAAGCAGTAGAAATGGATTTCTAACCTTTTCCATACTTTGTTTCTGATCTGTTCTTAAATCTCTATAGTCTTGGTTTTGTGAGATATTTTAACCTAGTTCATGTTGTTAGATAGGTTCTATTAGAGTTTAATCTTGATTCCGGTCTGGGGATTTGAATTAAAAAAAAAAAAAAAAAAAAAAAAAAGGCGTTCATCACAGCTAATTGGGGAGCAATTTTTTTCACATAGGACCAATTTGCTTTGGAGAGCATTTTCTGTACATATACAAAGCTATCATTTGAAAACTACATTTTGTATTTACTCAAGATTATTTGAAACATCCAAATGTGACACAAAAAAGAATCAACAGAATACCTCAATACTTTGACGGGAGTGAAAATCTGCATAACCCGAAAATGTATTTTCAAACCTAAAGCTACAGCACAAGGGTTTGTGATTAGAATATGGGTTAAACCACCACAGTGTACTTTAAATGTGTGCAAGTTTATATGGTGAAGCAAGAATAGATTATGAGTAGTGCTCTCGTAACAGCAAAAGTAGTGTGAGATTAAAGCAGCAACAAAGAACATGATAATAATAATAGTGCACCTGTCTATGCTGACTACTGGAACTAATATCTCATGGGGAGGACAGGGAAAAATCATGGCAACATCACTGCCCCTTTTTATCTTTGCTCCTTTTTTTTCACTAAGAGGATAAAAGAGCAGGATTTTTTAAAATCAAAAGTAAAATTATGTCATTCGATCAATGCACATGTAGGTATACAGGAGCTCAAGGACTAGGGCTGAACTTTCTGAAATAATTAATTTCATAAAATGTAACCTTAAAAAAATGCAGCTAAAACAATTAAGTTAAATGCTTCTTCAAGACAACCTTAGATGTTTTTATGATAGTTTGTACTGATCCCTATCATGTTATACTTTTAATAAGGCTTTATTGTACTATGTCTACTTTGTACAAAGTAACTCTGGAACTTGTAAGTTACTTTCCTATACTTACTAGAACTTATAAGGTCACTTTTCTGCAATTAACAGGAAATAACCTTGTAAATTCAAAAAAGTGCACTGTAAGGTCCTGTAAAGAATCCATCAAATATCATGTGTGTTCCAGGAAAGTACCATAAAGACATGAAAAGTACTCTCCAGGAATATAACCTGTGTATACCTGGAAAGCAAATGTAATGCCCTGAAATGCAGCTTGTAAATTTGAGAAAAGTAAACACTTAGTTTCAGCAAAGTACTGAATATGGAAAGTAATCTGAAAGTTTCCTATACATGTACCAATATGTTGAAAACACCCTAGATGTCCTAGAACTTGCAAATTAAATTTATGTAACCTCTTTCATTAAAGCAACCTGTGAGTTCCTTTATGTTCAAGGAATGCAACATATAATTGGAAAGTACCCTGGAAGTCTTGAAGTAAAATTTTGTAATTTTGGTAGTGTGACTAAATTCTGTAAACTGCATGCAAATAATCTGTCAGTTCCACAAAAATAACCTCCATGTTCAAGTCAAGTAAATGCATAGAGGTACCCTGGACTTCCTGGAATGAATTCTGGAGAGTACCCTGTAAGGATATCAACCTTTATTTCACAAATATAACCTGTAACCTACAAGTTCTGGAATGCAACTTCAAAACTGTGAAAAGGTAACCTGTAAGCCATGCAAAGTAAGCTAGAAAGTAATCTGTTAGTTCCAGGAAAGTGATCTGGGTGGTTCGGCGATGTAACCTGGGAGCACCTGAAAGTACCATGGATCCCCAGTAATGCACCTTGTAAAGTCCACAAACTAAACCTATAAATTTCAGCAAAGTGTCGTGTGATTACCAAAAAAGTACCATAAACTTTCCAACCTATAAATTCTGCAAAAGTTCCTGTTGGTTTCAGAAATGGTATAGGACAATAGCCTGAAAACTGCAGAGAAGTACAACAAACCCAATCAGATGCCACCTGGAAGTTATTCTTAGCTGAATGTGTTTATAGAAAACACTTTTTCACTTTATATGGGTTCTACAAAGAGCTTTACAATCTTTCCACACACTTGAAAGACAAATCAAGTAATTGGGTTATGTGGAGATCTGATGCTTTGCCTAAGGACTGACACATGGTGCAAGCTGGGAATCAAACCAATTATTTTCCAGCATGAATATACTTCCTATTGAGCCACAGTCATCTAACTTTGAATGTACTACAGAATGAGAATTATGTATTAGTATTTGTACACTGCAATTATTTGTGTTGGTTGTATTTTTCCCTCCTATAAAACAAAATTGTTTAATTTTTTTTGGAAAAATATGCATTGATCACAGCCACTATAAATGCCATAGTTGAGTTGGAAATAAGCTTCTGAATGGAAGAAAACAAATACAAAGAGATGTTTCTGTACATTTTAAAACATAATCTAACATCTGCTAATAGCTGAGCCATAAGTGCTGTTCATTGATTTGAACTTACAAATGGACACAAGAACTGAAGCAGAGGCCAAGAAGGAAAAACTTGTGATTTAAACTGCATAATCATTGCAAAACGCAAAAAACATTTCAATATCAGCTATATTTGGGACACAAAATAATGTCATTGTTATTCAAAGCTAAATTACCATCCAATACTGTAATCACTTATCTTCATTCTCTCTTCACGATTGACTCTTGAATGTGGGGGAAGTGATGCAATGTGAAGCTAACTCCCAGGTGTTGTAGACCCTTGTTGGTTTGAAAATAAATTTTTCACATCCTGTGTTACCATTCACAAAACACCATTACTATTAAACTGTGCTACAACCAGAGCTGGGCAGAAATCCATCCAGAAACTGTATTTTTCATGAAAATCTAGCTTATTTATGGGGAGAAAAAAAAACAACAATTCTTAGAATTTCATAAAGGTAGACAACAGTTTCATGATATGTACTTCCTATTCATGCATTCACAATTTAGCTAGCATTTCATACAATAAATTTCTAGCATGCTTTTTTTTAATTCACCTAGTCAGCAGTGAATAGGTTAATTATTAATAAATGATATTGATTCTATAGTTCATTACTGTCCATCTTTTTAATTTGAACTAAAATAAACCTTTATGAAAAATATACAGAAATCCTTTTTTTTTTCTTATCTGAAATCAATGCAATTACAGAGTTTGAAACCCCCACATAATTTTCACAAACAGAAGCTTCCTTTGAAATTCCCTTGAAGACCAAACTATTTACAGCTTTGCCTCAGATGAAATGATGCAAAGTGCACTGGAACATGGAAATACCCTCTTCCATAAGAAGCCTGACTATATCTTAATCCTCAGGTTGCCACCAGCAGAAGTGCAAGGTCCAACAACAACAACGGTGGGGGAATAGAGTGGAGGGAAAAAAAATATCAAAGCAAAAATTTAACTTAAAAGGTTATAAAAAAAAAAATGAGGACAAAAAAGTGGAAACGGGTATTAACCTGTTGGTGGATTCCTTTTGGTCTCTGTTGTATAAGTATTTAATATTCATTCTCACTTTCTGTACTAGTGTTTAAAAAGAAACTGTACGGCAGGAACCCAAACAGCGAGTAACCTACAGAAACATTCTTGTTTTTTGTTATTTTCATTGCAGATGGTTCAGTGTAACTAAGCTCTCCTAAACGTACTGGTCAACCATGCAGACATGCTGGTATTAAGGTGGCAGGTTTCCAAAAGTTATGGTTTGAAACCGCCCTAAGTTTTCTATCATCCTGTTGCTATGCTTTAAAGACCTTGTAAAGAAAAGCCAGAGAAAAGCCAAGTTTTCTCCTGCTGTATGGAGCACAGAGTAATAATCACTGCCCCTCCCCTGCATGTTGCTGTAAACTGACTCAGTTGGCTAAGGGTACTACACAATAACATGCTGTGGGTTGTTTTTGTTGTTATTCGTTAAAGTTACACGAGGCAATGACATTTGTCCCGATGCACTGCAAAAAGGCAATTAAAGACAGCCAAGGCTTAAGTGTAATAAAAACGTCAAACATTTGGCTTCAGTTCAGAAAACAGAAAGTCGTCTCTGTTCTCACTGCAGGACCACTGCCCTGTCCTGGATAGCAGCATTAAACTACCTGCAAACAATTTTACTAATTTTTCTCCAACTTTTGCTTTTAATTATTTTTTTGTTGTTCGCAGGGATTTAGGATGGATGGGTGTTAATTCCTATTCAGTTTTTTGCACATTTGTTTTGTACATTATCTTTCAAGGTAACAAAAGAGGTATTCTCCTAGTTTGTTAATTTCAGATAGTATTATTTGTACCTGCACTCATAACATTTCATACCCTCCCTGATAAATAAAATCACTTCTATAATCTATACCTGTTCTACTGTAAGGAAATGTGTCTCTTGAGCCAGTATAGTGCCTTGCAAAAGTATAGCTGTCCCTTATACCTCACTGCATTTTCTCACCGAGCATCAAAGTTCAAGGTATTTTATTGTCAGTGATAATATTTTGGAACATTATATATCAATTCAAGTTCGGGATTCTATGATTAAAAATTGTCGACAACTAAAAATGATAAGTAACATCTCCTGGCAGGAAGTCAGTTTGTTTTTCTCGTTTGATCGGTCGTCTTAACTTTGTAAATAAAATTGCCTGACAACAATATCCAATAATTTAAAGACAGATTTGACTATTTTTATAGTTATGTGCCTTCATATTATGTGTAAAACACCTACCAAAACAAATGAACTGACACACAATGGCAACTGGCCTTTTGGATCAGTGTGTTGCAAAACTTGAATTTTGATCATCCAAGAAGTTTAAAATGTAGTAAATAAAAGCAGCCTGCAACATCACTGTTAGTGACCTCCAAGCTTGAGAAAAGTTTTCCCTGACTGGACTTTAGATCTCCTGAAGCAGGCAGTTTCTCTGCTCAGATGCAAAACTCCTTCAATGATTAAAAATAAAAACCCAACCAGAAAGGACAAAGGCAATGCAAATGCCGAGGCTTTTGTGTGACGGAGAAATGTAATTCCACCTATCAGATCCCTAAAGCGTGATGGTGGGTTGCAAAATGAAAGGAAATGAGAAAGAAGAGACTAAATGCGGGTGAATAATACCCTTGGTTTTCCCAATTCCCAGACATTCTCGGAGGACTTCCAGGAGGAGCTGTGATTTATAGCCTCCATCTATTGCGGGGCTTTGTTTTGCCCGCTCTCATCGTCCTGCTACAGGGAATCACATTGCATTACAGAAGCACTTGTGATTAAAATCTGATGAAACAGATAATCATTGTCAGAGTGAGCTGAAACCTTTGTTTCACTTTCATGCTTCAGGCACAGATCTTCGGTGAGTCAAGTCCATTTCTATATTTGCAGCACTCAATTTAGCAGTTCTATTGAAAAGTCAACTTTAAATTCAAGAGTTATCAGTTTCCTTCTTAATTTGCTTTTAAATCTTCCTGTTTTACTTACATATTGAGAAAAGATGTCTCCCTCCATTCGGCTTTGCAGAGTCGCTCTTCGGTTGCAAGTAGATGACACTTCTTCGAAACCTGGTCCTCAAAAGCTTTGCAGTTGGTGCCGGTCAAGGATTGTTCGGAGCTGACTGATGTGAGGTCTGTGCTGAGGTCAAACGACGTCCAGGACGAGTCAGATGAGAAGGAAGAGCTGGTATCCACCCACTCCTCAAACAATCCATGTTTGGAGTCCATGATGACAAGAGTGGGACACAACCAGCAACAAAGGAAGACAAATGCAAGATTGGGACATCGAGAGGGCTAACTAGGAAATGTCTTGAAGAGGCATGAGCTTGGGGATGAGTCAGAATGAACTTTTAGACTGGTATGCACTCTTCAGTCAAGAGCTAGAGAGAGTTAGGCTAACAGAAACACAATGCACCAATGAACATAAGAGAAGTGGGATCATGATTTGAAGGAAGAAAAGAAAACCACTCAGACTGTAGAAGAAGAGAAGAGCGGGAAGGGTAAAAACAAGAAACCACTGCTGAAGAAGGTAGGGGCAAAACTTCCAGGGTAAAAGGTGCAAGCAGCAGCACTTCACAGGCGATTGCTCACATCTCATTAAACTCCTTTTTTGCCCCGCATCAATTAAATTATGGGGTAATCTGATAGTGCAGGATAGGAAATCGATTGGCGATGCATTGAGAGGCTTGAACTCGTGGCTTCTGTGGCTATGTGATAGCGCCGTCTGAGAGTGCATTGTCTTAGATTGCACTGATACGCGGTTCATTACTAGGAGACTGATCCAGGCAAAATTCAATTAATGTTCACCACTAAAACCAATTAGACCTCTGATGTGGGGAGAACATGCTCACCAGTTTCCCATAGGTGCAATGGGAGTAAACTAAGAGCATAATTCCTTTGACAGGGAAGGTGGTAAAGTATAAAGGAAGAACAGAGTGGTGATCTGATTTCTTTGAAATTTAAGCTTTATTCAGTATCGACCTTGATATTATATTCAGCTGTGCATATTCAGGTGAACATATATCCATTAGACAGTACAGTAAAGGTGAACAAGAATAAATGATTGTGTTACAGAAAGTTCTACAGTGGGCCCCTGGTATTTGCAAGGGTTAGGGACCAAACCAGCTAAAATCCACAAACACTTGAGACCCCTCTGAAAACTCTTATAACTGCCTATTTTAATAGTTCAAACACCAAATCTACCTTAAAATGCACTGATATGCATAATGGAAACAGTCTTGGCACTACAGGGGAAGCTAACATCTATAGTCTTCTCTCCGTTATTGGTGGTACAGCAAACTAAAGAAATTTAATGGTGCTCCTGGATTGGCTGCTTTGTAAACACCAGCATGTCAAGAAGCTTTGCGGTATTTCAGGTTCCCAAAACACAATTTTTTTTTCACACATTTGTTTTCTGTTTGACAGCAGAATCCATGTGTCAATCAACTTCAAAAAGTCCTACAGTGCAGAGCAGCCCCAGACCATCACACCACCACCACCAGTCTTCGACCGTTAGGATAATCCATTTTTGAAATGCTGTTAATTTGAAATTAGACGTAACATGACACACACCTTCCACTTCTGTTTCGTCAGAATATTTTGTTTCAGCATCACTTACCTCCATGACATTACATGATTTAAAAAGTAAAACTAAATGCTTGTACGGTTATGCCAGATTTCAGGGCTAAATTTGATAGAAAATCTGTTTGGTAAACTGAAAAGGGCTGTAGACAAGAGATGTCTAAGAGACCTGGACAAGTTCTGTTAGGTTGAGGGGGCCGAGTTAATCAAGATGTGGCATGCCAGTATACTACTAGCATAGAAGACTAAATACCAAAAATGTAATCAAATTATGAATAACATTTTAGATGATTAGTGCCAAAGATTTTACATCCTCCAAAATCTAGTCACATCTCAGTCCATTCTTAAAGCTTCTTGAGGATTCAACCATAATCACTGCCAGTTTCAGAGTATTATGCATGCATGTATAGAAAATGTGACAATTTTAGAAAAACTTATTTATTATTATTATTATTTATTTTTTTATTTATTTATTTATTTTTTTTTACAAAGAACAAAGCCACAGAGGAAAAAAAACTCACTGCAAGGAAATGGAATAAAGGCCAACAAATTTTAAAAGACATTTTGGATTATTTGCTTATAGTTTTAGGTCCTATCAAAGTGGTTTAATTGTATTCAAAGAAAAATAAATAGCATATGGGTATGGTGTACATATTTACATTTTCACCAGATAATCCGATTAGGTTGTCATATCTGGAGTGGATGAGTATGTACATAGCTTTCTTCGATGTTACAATAAAACCAAAATCTCTCTTCAAATTGGTTTAATTGGTCTTTTTTCTTCATATTCAATGTATTGATATAAGCTAATGCAGCGTTAGCACACTGCTGAATGGAACACATTCATACTTTTTAAAATGAAACGTTGCTGGGATGCGTCAGAATAAAACATTTGATTTTGAAGAAAACGTCAGCAACAGCTAATTTCGCAACATTCAAGGAGAAAATTTTGACAGAAAAACAGGAGGAAAAGACAACATTCATGAGCAGAAGAGTTAGAAATTGCAGCAGGACAAATCAAGGATAGAAAGAGAAAGTCCTGTTGTAGTCTGGCAGTATTCTGGGCCACTGAGAAGTGGACAAAGTCACTCTTTGGAAAGAGCTAAGCTTCCAAACAGACGTACAATCCCTTCCACAGTAATCAAAATTACTTTCCTGGGCAAGCAGAAAAACAGCAACACAGGACTGTGTCCTTTTTACCCCATATTTTTCAACGAACACTCGCAAAACTGCCGTTTCTGATGGAAAATATGAAAATTGCTACAGAAACTAGGGATTGTCGTGAGAACTTTCGACTTCAGCAGACCGGCATTCATGGAAATCAGCATGCATTCCACGTTAATGCGAAGCAGGAGATTGTAGTCCTGCATGCAGGAGAGATCTGAAAGTGACTGGATCCACGCGGCAGCAGCAGGAGAAAGCATGTTAGAAAAGAGCAGAAGGAGGTCTGGAAAACGGAAGTGTTTTTTTTCCCCTCTCCGAACACGGGTCCGGAGATGCTGCAGGAAGATTAGAGAGAGGAAAAAGAAGATGTCCAGGACTCCTTTAATAAACCGGCCTCGGCTGTTTCATGTTGTAGTGGGCCTCTGATGCAGACACGTATGCAGACTCCGGAAAAAAATCCTCATGGAACTCTGCCAGAAACCTAAGAGAGAGGTCAGGGGAAAGGGAGGTACAAGTAGGGGGGAAATCTATGAGATATTCTGGCTAGTTTTTACATTTAATCATCATCAGCTATTTATTGGATCAAACAGTCCGGCCACACGTTCCAGTTCACATCATGCTGTGGTTTTTCCTAGATATCCACCCACTCATTCCAAGAAACCTTAAGCCTATTTCCCCTCGGCCTTTGTATATATTTTATAGACAACCCTCGAAACATTCGTCTTTATATCAGAAGAAACCAATCGCTATCAGAGACAGAGTGGACATGGGAATGCATGCCCAACGATCGGAAAGCGGCAGGAGTTAAAAAAATAAATAAAAATTCCCCCTCCCTCTTCACATCTAATCAGCAGCGGGGAAAACTAATCCGGAATCTTCTTAGTATCCGCTACTCGGCCAAATCCTCTAAATCTTGCCATCTCATCTTAGCTCCACCGGCCTTTCTAATCTCAATGCAAACAAATTATCCTCATCAGAGGAGAACTTATAAAGAGTAAAGAGGACGTCGAGACGATGGATGCCGAAGGTAAAGAAGGTCAGAAAGAGCAGGGTCTGGTGGTTTTTCAGTCAGCAGTAAAGGCTAACCCTCAACTGATAATATTCAGACATACATTTAATAATAAGCAACGATTTTAGGACTCTTTGGATTTTTGTTAGCATGCAGCTCAATTGCTGTCAGAAGAGTATCAAAACAAAGGGCACCGTGTGCACCCCACACCCAGACTTAATCATGATCATTCTTACAGAGAGAAAGAGGAGAGTGGAGAGATCAGCTGTGGCCAAATCCCAGCATGCACTGCGCGTCAGTCTCCGGGACATCAATCAGTTTTTGCCCACTCGGCACAATCTGCCCAGAGGCTGATTACAGAGTAAAAACACAGAGTCTTTCCCAAAAGAGCCGTGGTCAGTGTCCTGCTGAGTCCACAATGTGCTGAGCAAAATATTTATATTAACAAAGATTGAAAAGTATTTTATTTTTATTAAAATGAAAAAATATGTAAGATTAAAACTATTAAACATAGAAAACGTGTTTGAATTAAAAAAAAATGGAAGCAAAATAAAAGAAAAAATATAAAAACTTAAAGATAAAAAATATAATTTTAATTGAACAGACATAGAAAGAGAGAGAATTGACTGTACCATTTGGCTGATTGAAGCAGGTCAAGAGATGCCCTTTGACCCTGCAAATGATGGTGCTGCACAAGAAGCTTTCCAAAGGAGAAGCTGCTGAGGCTTCAGGTATCGGTATTCTACATGCATAGAAAGCAAGTGAAAGCCAATTCTGCAGCTGTTTGTGCAGCCAGGAGGCAAAAAAAAAAAAAAAAAAAAAAAAAGGTTCCTGATGATCACAAAATCAGCTCTTTAGCGCTACCTTTTGACAGGACAGGGGTATTGTTTGAGTTTGATTAGAGAATGAAAAGGGCTAAATCCCTGAAGATCGCTGGTGAGGATTTAAAGATTAGACTCCCGTGCTTGTGTAACGCCCACTCATCTCCCGCCCTCTACCAATTCACCAGCTCCTCCCGTCTTTTAGACGTTGAGCTTCCAGGTTGTTTTCATGCATCTCTGGCAGCACCTCCAGAGCAGTAATACGTAAAAAATGCTCTTCAAATTGAATTTCCTGGTATTTTAGTTTTAACACACACACCTTCTTAGTGACTTACTCTCGTTTCTCATACGTTATTTCACTCAACTTTAATTCACCTAAGAGTGTTTCAGTGAGGCGGCTTAAATAGCTCCCCCAATGTCATGCTAAGTTGGTTCTCGTTTAACACCATGATGGTTGTTTTATTGCTAGAAGACAATCAATACCTGAGGAAGAGCTCTAGATGTTTGATTAAGGCTCGGAGGTTCCGCTCAGGGATCTGCATTTTTCCCAGGATCTCCGGCAGCTTCACTGGAAGGAGAGAAAGTCAGGATGTGTGAATGTTCTGTGTTTAAGCCTGCTGGAGTGGGACAGGTGTGACTGGAATGAAAACCCCCACCGAAAAGCCGCAGGAGGTGCTGGGATCCGTACAAGTAAGAGGGCGGAGTGGGTTGGTCATTGAGAGGGTAGTTATCAGGGGTCAGCTTCCAGCTCAGAACCTGGTGGATGAGACGGTGAGGCTTTTTTTTTTTTTTTTTTTTTTCAAAAAAAAAAAATAAAGGGTTTTAGCTTCCTTGACTGTTGGGGGAAAACATCATTTTAGCTGTAAACTGAACCGTATCACAGGGATTAAACCGTTTCACCACCTCATTGAGCTCATTGTTTCTCCGGCTCTCCAGCCCGTAGAAAAGTCCGCTCCGCTCTTTGCTTGGTGTCAGCGGCAACGGGGATGAGGAGCCACTGTGGACTGGGGTTTCTGGGTAAAAAGAGGGGTCGGGGAGAGAGCATAGTCTCAGAAATGAAAACATGCACACTGCATTTGCAGATGTTTAAAGGCTTTCTTCTGACAAGAAAACCAGGAGGATACTGCCATCTACTGGACTAAAACGGTCGCTATAATCTCAAACCATTTACTGAATATTTCATCATTCAATTTAAACAAAAAAAAAAAAAAAAAAAAAAAAAAAAAAAAAAAAAAAAAAAAAAAAAAGCTTAAATCATACTTTTTTCTAGGTTGAGGAAGAACTTGGGTTGCGACGATGTGTCGGTCAAACGCCGTTTGAGCTGCGGAGAAGCAGTAGCACTGCCTCCACCTGTTGGTATGTCATATTTACACGTCAAAAATCATAAATCTGATCATAAAAGGCCACAGGCTGCAAGTCTTCTGACCTCCGCTGCTTCCTTCAGCGGGCCGCTCTCCTCCTGACGTGTTCCTGGTGGAGCGCCTGAGGGACTGGGACTGGGACTGGAAGGAGATGCAGTCCATGTCGGGGTGGCGGCGGCGCTTCGGAGTGGGAGCCGGAGCCGTGGGGGTGGTGGCGGAGGTGTCGCTCAACGCTGGCTGGCTGTCCGTGGACTGAGGCGTGGGGGGGTTGTGAGCCGGCGGGCTCGGGCTGCGTTCTCGTTGGGCACTGGGAGAAATAAAAGTCGGATCAAAATGATGAAATCTCACCCATCACTGAGTGAAAACGTTTGGGCAGGACACCTACTTGCTGGAGCTGGGCGAGGTTTCGTTGGCTGTGAGGAGCAGCCTGGAGGAGCTGACTTTCTTAAACTGAGCTTGTTCGCAGGGGTAGAGGAGGATCATGGGCAAGGTGAAGTCGAAGGTAATCCTCAGACCATCAACCATTTCCTTACAAAGCTCCTCGCTGGAAAACAAACCCAGTTCACAATGAACGCGCACATTTCATGCCCGTTTTTCCCGAACATCAACAGCATGGGATCCTCACCTCCTCTCTGGAGGGATTGGCTGCGGGCTGCTGCTCTGCGTGGTGTTCTGCTGGCGCCTGTACCGCTCATTGGCCATGAAGGCCTTGTTGATCGTAAAGTGCTTCACGTAGGACTCCAGGATGTGGACCACGTTCGTTTGACAGGGAACCAGAACGAGCTGGGAGAGGGGACACGTTAAAACGCGCAAAAGAACAAAAACAAGCACAAATCTTGCTGAGGATGATGATCACCTTCTTCCTCTTGTTGATGTAAAAGCAGTCATCTTCAAGTTTCTTCTTCAGAACATCTGGGATGTTGATGTCCACGTGAACCACCTTCTCCTCGCTTTCCCTCTTCACATTAATATCTGGTTCAACCCTCTGAAACACAAAGGCGGAGGAATACTTTAACAAAGCACCATGCCTATAAAATAGCTCCCGAAACTATCTGTTCAGACTCTTCACCATTTTGTTGATGTCTTCCGAGAAGGTGCTGTCGCCGCTGTTCGAAGAGTCAGGGTCCGAGTCGTCCCCTTCGCTGCTGTCCGAGGTCGAAATCAAACCTGAAGGCGGCAAGATAAAACGTGCGGCTTTCAAATGATTGCAGACGTGGGAGGAAGAACAGGTGATGCAGGCGGAGTTCTCACACGCGTCATCGCTGTCCTCCTCCTTGGGGAGAGTCTTCAGAGAAGATTTGTTACCAGACTGACGACGACGCCTCTTCGTCCATCCCTTTTTCTTCCTTATCGTCGGGATTAAATGGAGCAAACGGAAAAGTTGAAAAAGCTGAAACCTCTTATTCCCATCATGGAACTGCTCTCTGAATGATTAGACCAAGAACTTACATGCGCCCCAGAGCTTTGCGAGCCAGCTTACGTTGCAATTTGCGGTTTTCCTCCGTGTCCCTTAGGACATGATCCTCGGCAGCCCAACGATCCCAGCTGCACAAACACAAGCGTCAGTTTAATCAAAAGAGTCAAAAACTCCAAACATGAAACTAAATGTGACGTGGTGAATATGCCGTCACCTTCTGCTCCAACCGCTGAAGTGAATCAGGTACTTTGGGACTCGTCTCCCATGTTCATCTGTACCGATCAAGACATCAAGGACCTGCAGGGCCAGAGCAAAACTTCAGATTGTCAGTTCCAAGGAAATTAAAGCTGAACAAGTTGTACAATTACTGGAGAACAAATGTGAAGGTATACTTGTGCAGGTATACTTTTACACATCATTGTTTTTGGTTTTCCAGAGACATGAGATCTCACAATATTTCTGGTTGAAGTTAAATCTATTTCATGAAGCATTACCAAGTTGCAGTATTGGTCTGTTATAATGAGCCCTAGACTGAAAAATCTGCATTCCTGATATCAAAATGGAATAAAAACTTGTTTAAACCTTCAATATAGACAAAAATAGTTAAATATTTCTTGAATACTCAACTCACCATTTATTTTTGTTCATTTTGATGGTTATGGTGGTGAAATCCTAACATTCAGCTTCACAGAAATGTGATGTTACAGGCAACATCATATTGACCAGCATATAATGTATTAAGCCACAGAAAGTCACAACATATTAATGAAGCTGACTGTTCACAGAGCACTGTATCCAGGCATATTAATGGAAGGTTTAGTGGAAGGAAAAAGTATGGTAGAAAAAAAACTAAAAAGCAACAGCAATGTATGTAACCTGATACAGGACTGAGAAGCAATGGAGCTAAAAGAATAAACTGTTGCATAGTGGTCTAAAATAGTCTACTCAGATTAAAGGAAATCTTGAATTTCATTCTGAAATCAAGATCCCAGAATCAGTCAGTGATGATTTGGGGTGCCATGTCATCTGTTGGTGTTGGTCGACTGTATTTTCTAAACTCTTCAGTATCTTTATCCATCAAGAAATTTTAGGCATGTTTCCTTCATCTGACAAACTTTATAGAGAAACTGGTTTCTTTTTCCAGCAGGACTTGCCACCTGCCTCCACTCTTAAAATAAGTACCAGGAGATATTTCTATATGACACTATCTTCACTTTTTGAACAAATTTACTGAAATGAATTAAATGTAAGGTACTCAAATTATTTAGATGCATCTGTATTATAATGGAGTTAACTGCAATACATTATGTAATACCAGGTATGATTAATAGGTTAAAAAAAAACGCAACAAGTGCCTGAATGTAGTATAATTAGCAATATTAATATAAAGTTAAAATATTTCTATATTTTATCATTTTCGCTAAATTGACTCAGGTGTGTTAAATAAACGGAAACAATAAACAATGACTGAGTTGTTTTAAATCGTGCAAAAGACTAAGATACAAGACGGGCTTGGTGTTGGGATGCTAACCAATAGCTAGCAAGCTCAGGTTAGCACAAGACGAAATTTAGGGCTTACTTTCTCAAAATATCCGTCTCTAATTATTAAACATCAAGCCTGTTCATTTATTGAAACGTTGCATGAAACACAGCTAAATGTACAGCAGAAAGAGACCTTTTTCAGCAACGCAGCAAAGCTAAAGTCGACATTAGCTGCGTTGTCACGGTGAGTTTATTTGGTGTTGACACTAAATGGCACTTAAGTCATCAGATATATCATTATGATAAACATTTTTTAATGTTTATTAAAAAAATTAAAAAAAGACTATAACCAATGTGTAAGAAACTGTTCTGGTTTGAAGTTCTCCTCAAATGGACTCACAACCGTGCAAAACTGTAATACTACAGTTGTTTACTTTTTTTTTTTTTTTTTTTTTTTTTTTTTTTTTTTTTTTTTTTAAATATAAACCCATCCTTAAGCCACAATCATAATCGAACGCACCCGGAAACCATGCTAAAAGTCAAAGAGAAACAGCTCCGGTAAATGAAAACTAACAGACTGCCTATTACTTATAATGGCCTAAATCGTCTTTGTGGTCACTCGTGGCCCCATACCGTATAAAAACAGCCTCTCTTTCCTTCTTTAAATGATTCCTATTTCTAGAGTTTAAACACCGAATGTCAACATTAGCTTGGTTAAAATCTTACCTTAGCGTCATACAAGACTTTAGCCTTGGTTGGGTCTGGTTCAAAGCACAAGACTCGTTCTCCTTTGTGAAACTGGTATTTAATTCCCCGCGAATTCATTTGTTCATGGCGACGTGTGGGAGAGAAGGCATCGGTCGGATCCTTAAACCCTCTTAACCCTTTCCTTTCCTATGTGGGAGTTTCACAGCAAAACGAGCCTCTGGAAAAGATGGCGCTGTTGTGGGAACACAGGGCGAAACTTTACAGTGCTGCTTTCACTGGCAACTGGAAATCTCTACACTCATAATTGTCAGCGCTGACATGTTTCACAAGACGTATTATGTTAGTCATTTTTTAAATGTGGGTTTAATGCTATAGGATTTTTTTTCTTTTAAAAAACGGATTCAATGATTACCGCTAACGTCAGTCGCACTCTCCTGAATGTTTACGACGTTCCGCGCAGACGAGAATGCAGCAGGAAAACATTGCTTGAGAATTGCGATTTCAAAATCCAACCAGCAGATGGCAATATAAAACACGGGAAAAGTTAAGGACACAACCAAAACAATGAAAAGAGGGGCTCCATAAAAGGAACGTCGTATCTTCTCTATTGATCATAATAATTGTGTAAAACATTTCTACTATTGGATCCGTCTGTTTCTTCCTACGGTTAATGTATACCTTGGTTGGTACTGCTCTGTCTGGCCTTTGCATTTGACAGTATTTTAACTGGGTGGATCTGAGTCCAACTGTGACTAGATTGTAGTGGAATGAATATAGTTGATTTTAGTTCAATTTTGAACGAATATTCTATTCTATATAATTCTATATATTTATGTAAACTTAACCTGTTTGTGTAATAAAGTGCCTTCAGATGAAAATTGTTAAAGTATTCGATCCAAAAAACTGATTTCAAACTAACTGATTAGCAGTGTTTTTCTCTCCAAGATAACTAGGGTCAATAATTCCTCAAATGTTTGTTTTCTTTCTTCTGCTATGCAAAAGACAATGTTTATCTCAATCTGCAGCTTCTGCATTTCACCCCCCTCTCTCAGACTGTTTTTAGAAGGGTCAGATCTATCTGAGTTGTTATCGGTGTCCTGTCATGCTGTGTTGTTTGCATGTGAAAGTGTCATGTGGAGCTGCTTCATGTGCTCCCTCATCAGCGGGCCTCCACTCAGGGTTCCTGCCGTCTCCTTTCAATTTCGCCGTACTTTTGTACACGGGGCCACCCTTGCTTCTGCTTCCCTCCACCCAGTACTTCTATCATTCCAACAACATACTAAAGCTGATGAACTCCTGTGCATACAACTGCAGTACAGTGCCTTAGAAAAGTACTTTAAACCTTTCAGTACTTTATCATGCTTCAACCAGAAACATTAACCTATTTTACTAGAATTTTATTTGTGTCTGCCCAAAGAAATGGATAACTGAAATATAATAAAAATAAACACTTCTCAAAACTTTCATAGCATCCCCACTGTGAAACATGAGGGAAGCAGCATCATGGTTTCAGGACGATTTTCATAAGCAGGGACAGTTTAGATGGATGGAGCTAAATACAGTGCAATCCTAGAAGAAAAACTCTTAAAAGCTGCACAGAACAATAGAATTGGAACGGTTTAGATTAGGGGTGCCCAAATTCAGTTCTATAGAGATACTATTCTGCAGCTTTCTCCAGTATCTGAACCAAATTAATGACTTTAGTAGGCTTCTGTAGAATGGAAAGGCATTTAATTAATCTAATTCAGGTGTGTCAGAGCATAGAAGCATTCAAATGCTGCAGGAAAGTAGCTCTCAAATGTGGTTCTAAGACATTTTGACTCAGGAGGCTGGATACAAACACCCCCCACACTTTTCAGATTTTTTTTAAATCCTTAAAAAGTGTAAACTTTGTCTAATTTTGTAAATTACTTTTCTCTTGGTCTCATAATCAGTATCCCCCCAAAAACCGAAGCTTGAGGTTTTGCAACAACATAAAGCAAATACTTTTGCAAGGCAATGTATATGAAGAAATTAAGAGCTATTAATCCCAGCGTTCGCTTATTGCTTGGCTAATAATAGGACACAGAAGGCTTCCCCTGATAGGCCTATTGTTGCCAGACAGGTGGATTAATAGGAGAGGATTAATATTCCTATTTTCATCTCAGCTAAATCATGGATGTGCCTGTACATGACCTGTCTGATGACTCCATACTTGAAGTGGTTACAAATGATAAGCAGCACAAATTAAGTTTTTCAGATTTATTTAATGGATGGATTTCAGAAGATGAGGTTGTGGATCGGATTATTTGCCTACAATTTAAAAGTGAAGTTTAAAGGTGGCTAAAACACAGCTTTTGACCACCTCCCTCTACACACACACACACACAAGCCCCACTTACGCCTATTCTTCAGAAGACACAAGAGAGAGGAAGACTTGATCAGTCTTTACGCAGCGTCCCTAGCTCTCCATGGGCTCTGCTTTCAATGGAACACCTCTAAACTCCAGACTTTTATTCGCTGCCCTCAGCGAATAAAAAGTTGGGAAAGTTGTTGAGCTGATCCAAAGTTGAGGAGACATGTCAACGGCGCAGGGACTTCTCAACAGCGTCTTTTCATGCTCCTCTCCTGCCTCCAAAGCGATAGCCAAGAGGAGGCTGCGCCAAACGCGCAGCCTGGACCCTGCTATTATACGGCACTGCGGGACCGGGACCTATGGGATGAGCGGGGCGCAGTTTGCGGCTGCCGACGCAGGTGCGCCTCCGGGTGCGAAGCCGGCTTTGCGCACCAGGATCCCAACGCTGAAAGAACCCATCACACCATCGGTTTCCTCTCCATCCATACCTTCGGACGTTTCTCCATCCTCAAATTTCCACTTCGACTACGATATTGCGAAGCGCCCAAAAAGGAATACAGCGGGGGATTTACCGTTTATGGTAAGGGGAGCAGGCGCTGCGCCGTCGGGGAGCACCGGCGCGCTCTTCTCGCCGCGGAGGTGGCTCCAGAGGAAAGTTCAGCCGACCTGCCCTCACGCGTATGTTGTGTGGAAATCAGAGGTAAGCAAACCAACGATGTTACAAACATGCATTACAAGATTTGTAATATTTGCAAATACGTAGCTTTAGAAAACCTCATCCACATAGATTCCTATTCTTGCTTCGTTGAAAAATCATTGAACTAATTTGCAGAAAAAAAAATAATAAAATAAAATAATAATCCTTTCACTTTTCCACATTTTGTCACGATGAGACTACAAACCTCGAGGTATTTTACTGGGGTATTATCTAACAGAGCAACACAAAGCAGTTTGCTTCTGAAGTGGAAGTAAGACCATAGCTTAAATTTTCCAAAGAAAACTACCTTAAATTATTACCATCTTAGCTTCCCTTTTCCCGGTAGAAGAAAAGCATCTCTTCTGCATGACGCTGCCACCACCATGGTTCACTGTTGGAATGGGGTATCTAGGGTGACATGCATGGTTTGTTTTCTTAGTGTTTTTAATCTGATTAGACCCCAGTTTAGGTCAGAAGAGTCCAATTCCAGTCCAACATGTTTTAGATGTCTTTCTGCATCAACATGGCATGCAATCCAGATCTCCAGATGCATGGTAACAAACCATTATATCGATTTATGCATATTAATAAGATGGTCTATTAATAGTGCTCTGTGACCTCAATGCTCTTTTGGCAGCATCATGCTGTGAGGATGCCTCCCCAAGAGGCACACAGAAGTCAAGCAGATCAAAATTGAAGCAAATTGCACTGACTTAGCTGCAATAGCTTTATTTAGGGGTAAAAAGGCTTGGTAAAAAACAAAACAAAAAAAACAAAAACAACACTTTTCCTTTTCCGATGTCTATTTGTTTAAAATAAAAACAGAAACACCTGAAAGCTATGTATCACAATACTTCCACCTCACCATTTGGTGCTGCTCTGTGTTGGTTATCACACAGAATCTCAATAAAATACCTTGAATATGTGCATTTGAAAGGCACACTTTTTCCAAGCCACTGTACATGTGGGAAAGCATAAGAAAATGTTCAAGGAGCTTTTAAGGATTAAACAAACCCAACAAAAGGTGCAATGAAGTGCAGTTAGTTTCCCCCCTGCTGTTGCCATCATTGACTTAGGGAACCTTTTGTCTTCATAAGAACTTCAAACTGAGAGTGAATGAAGTGCAGGCAGGTATGAAATCCTAACCAAAACATACTTGGTTGACTTATTTTAAGTGAAGTAGGAGGAGGGTGCTTTACAGGCTGCATACTTGGCATGAGTCCACTTGCACTGGTGGAAAGGTATTATGATTTTATTCCTTTTTTTTCTTGAAGAAATTGAGGTATTTTCCTTTTCTGGTTAAGTTTTGTTGGCCTTTTGCTCAGGGTGAAGGCGTGTGGGTGTACATGCAGCACTTATTTAAGGGTCTCAGGACCACACGGCTAAGAAGAAAGTTCTCACGACTGGGAGGGGGTCACAGGGTCAAAAACCACACGGCCCTTGTTCAGCTATCCCATCAGCGTTTGCTTCGTTCCCTGATCTACTTCTCTTGCAGCGTGCCTCTGTTGCTTGTTTAAACGCTCATGGAGTCAGTCTTTGAATCTCCAAGCTCTCACTATGGAGAGTTTCCCACCACAATAAGTGTATTTTCCATGTAGTTACACCCCCCTGTTAAGGCCCACCAAGGCTCGCATGAGGCCATCAGCATGGAGTCACTGGTCCAATCCAGACTGTAAAGTTATTGCACCTCAGGGTTTTCATAAAAATCCAGAGCTAAGACGTTGCTGTTGGGATGTGTTCCACACCGTTGGCTGTGGAGAAAAAAATATTACATTCAGGATAAACTAAGACAGTCAGAGAGTTGTCAAATGAGGACAGAATTGATATACTTTTGCCCAATTAGGACAGGCATACACAGTTTATTTAAGAGAAAACACATTCTTTCTTGCAGCTATACTAACACGAGGTGTGTGAGATAGCTGTAATCTGCATACCAGCGTTGTTTTCAGCTCGAGTGGAAGCTTGCTCCGTTTATTATAATGTTGTCTGCTCATCAGGGAAATTTTGGTCCACATCCAAGTGATAGCATAGGAATGAGTGTGCCAATCCAATTCTGTTTGTCGGTACTTGCAGTATCTAGAACTCCCTTTTCTCTGGGAAAGAAACGTGAGCCAGTCATCTTTATGGGATAAGAAATGTAAAATATCCAAGCTTTGAAAGTCTAAAATGTACCGCTGAAATCTAAAATTCTAAATAATCCTGACTTCCTACTTTTTGTATAGTTCCTAATTCCAAAAATACCAACTCATGTAAAATGGTAATATTCAACAAAAACATACTGTTCTGATGTACCGCACTGCAAACAATGAGAATATAGTCAAAAATTGTTTTAATTTCAGTAATTCCATTAAAAAAAAATTAAACTCATAAATAAAATAGTAAAACAGAAATGGCATGATACGGCCTACAAAATGATGGAGAGGGCGGCTCGAGATTTCCAACAGGATGGTAAACCACAAAAGCTAACTGCTAAAGAAACTGGTTCACTCAATGCTATATCCAAGCAGATCTATGGAAGGTTTCATGGAAGGAAAAATTGTTGTAGATGAATGTGCACAAGGAACAAGGATAAACACAGTACTGCTGGGGTAATCAAGAGTCAGTCTTTTAGGAGCCTCCACACCCAGACATATCCATAAATTTGATATCAGTCCCTTTCAAGTTGCTGTGACATTGCCTCTGTTTTTGTCACATATGCTGGCATATTTAAAGATGGAGCTTTTCTAGGGTTCAAGGAAATAAAGCCCATTTTGTGAAACATCTTGCTCCGTCACTGCCATGATTTACATATTTCTCTTATGATGCACCCCAGTTTTGTATCTTGCATCTGTATTGGGAGGAAGAGTGTAAAATCTACAGTGTGCTTCCAGTTTGGGACAAAGTAAATTAATCTTGGAGTGACATCTGTCTCATCTTTTGTTTTTCCACATGATTCCAAAAATGACTTGACTGAGGGCTACAAGTTCAGTGGTTAAATTACTCAGAATGAGTGAATTCCTCATCTATGGCAAGTATTCAAGGACTGAATATTCAGAAGTGCAAACAGAAGGTCTGCATAGTATAGCATGAGAGTAAAGCTGTGGCACCTTGTATGTACTCTACATGTAGTGTCTGAGTTACACTGACATATCTACACAATGTGTATGCCTGATACAGTTTGGGATCAAATTGCAACAGAATCAAGTGTATAGAAATGCAAGGCAGGCAACATAAGAGTAACAGAGGTATAAATCTAAACCAAAGAAGAAATTTGACAGAACTTTATTCATAATTCATAGAGAATTTGACTTACTGACAGATATTCAAACATTCCTGAAAGCAGAACACAAATATTCATTCCATTTAAGATTCAGTGGTGTCTAAAAGGTTGTTATAGCTAAAGGAGTTCAACAAGTATATTTTTAAGGGCACTGATGAAAACAAAAAAGAAGCGTTAAAGTTTGTGAATAATACAAATCATTACCACCCTCATGTATATTTTACTGTTTTCGCTTCTGATAAAAAAAAAAATCTTAACAGAAAAAGTTCAGCTCAAAAATGTAAAATATAAAAGTTCAATATTTTTTGTATGTCATGTCAGAAAGTCAAACTCATTGCATGGACTGAAATCTTTTGAGTCTTTATTTATTGCCATTTTGATGATTAGGGCAGAAAATGAAAATTCTACTTTCTGAAATGAGTGATAAACATTGAACTATTTCACAACTTTCATATTTTTTGAGTTGTACATGTAATGCTGTTTTGGGGCTCAGTATGTTGTTTCAGATTTAAAAATGTAGTCAACTTCAAACAGGCATGGATGTGGTTGACCAAAGAAAAGACTGAAATCAGTCATTCGGTGATGTTTGAGAACATCTGAATGTACCGTTTTTTTACTTTTGAACAATTTTTTCCCCAATCGTGATATATTGTCCGTCCTTAATTTAAAGGCATTGAAACAGATTTTAACGTGTATTTCTTCTTCATAAATAAAGTAAAATAAATTTTGACTATCAAAATTATCAGCTAAAGTCAAATACAACCAATGTCTGAGTTATAACAGAGATATTTTCAATATGCAGTCGGTTTAAGTCAGTGAATTACTATCCAAAGATTTGTTTGAATTAAGGTCCCATTGTAAATTCTTTAAAGGTATACACTGTAAATTGAGTGTCTCCACTTCATAAGGCAACCTGCCCAGATTCGTATCGCCTTATGCCTTTTTATGGAGAGAGACGAGGGCAGAGAGGCAGAGAGATGAGGAGTTGAAGAAAGAAACACAATTGAAGGCATAATGGTTTGAAGAACATGTCTGAGAGGTATGCTGTCTGATTTATCTTAAAAGGTACATTTTTCTATGTTGAAGGACCAGTGATGCGAAACCATTCATTTTTTTTCTCGTGTTTTTACATCACAGCAATTAGTAGTGATTGGTTCTGGCTATAAAGTAGGAACTCACATCAACACTTGCTCTTATGAAATAGCTAAATAATAAAAACAGAATGGGTTATTTTGAGACATAAGTGAACACTGGCAAGCTGGAATCTCCAGCTTTGGTCTATGAAGAATATGTTTAACCTACTGCTAACTTTTCTTACCAATATTATGCACACACAACTCCACACACTAAAAGATAGAGTGAAAGCAGTGGTCGACAAATTGAATGAAGCACTGGAACGTTGACATTGTAATTCTAATTTTAGGTCTACAGCGCCAACCCTAATGCTTCAGAGAAGAGACTATGATGACATTTATTCAAAAACAAAAATGGGGATCTCTGCAATTTAAATACACTTCTGATTGAATGGTAACAGACAAATATTTGCCTGTCCAGGAGAGTAAGACTACAGTATCATTACAAACTGTATTAATAATAATAGCTTTAGCTTTGAGAATAAAGACATGAATGTAGGTGGTACTATTAAAAGAGATTTAAATTTTCAAGCACAGTGCTTTAAAAAAAAAGCGTTTGCCCTGATACAGGTTACTAAAACAGATCATTTTCACAAACCACTCCCAGGTTTGATCACCGCAAGGCCTGTATCGTTAAAAAATTCACTTAAGTAGAACCTGTCTGACAACATGAAGTGGGCTAACAGATCATAAAACGCAGCCTATGAAGTAAAAAACAGATGAGAAACAAAGTCAATCACATTCATGTTTCTCTAAAGCTGATGATGGAAAAACCTAAAAGGTGAGGTATGTAATCATGTTCCACACCACCAGGTCAAAATATTTAGAACCACCTTTTGATGCAATTATAGCTGCAAGCCTTTTGGTGTATGCCTCTACCAGCTTTCCACATCTTGAGACTGAAATTGTCCATTCTTCTCTGTGAAATAGCTCAATCTCAGTCAGATTAGATCGAGATTGTCTGTGAACAGCAGAGTTTAAGTCTTGCCACAGATGTGTTCTCTCCCTGGCATGTTAGTTTGGGTGGATGGCCACGTCTTGGTAGGTTGACGTTTGGACTTTACTTTTTTTTCCAGTTTCAGATAAATGACTGAACAGAGTTCTGTGAGCTCTTCAAAGCTTTGGATATATTGCTTTAAAACCTAAATCTGACTCAAACTAACTCCACATCCTTATCCCTGACCTGTCTGCTGGTTTCTTTTGTCTTTATGATGCTGATGTTCACTAATGTTCTCTAACAAATCTCTGAGGCCTTCACAGAACTGCTGCATTTATACTGTGATTACACATAGAAGGACTGTTTATTAATTAGGTGACTTCTGAAGGCAGATGGCAACACTGAATTCTACTTAGAGGTATTGGAGTAAAAGTGTCTGAATACAAATACATACCACACTTTTCAGATTGATATTTGTTAAAAAAAAACAAAACAAAAAAAAAAAAAAAAAAAAAAACACAGATTAAAACCCAATTATCCTCTTCCTTCAATTTCACAACTACTCACTACTTGCTGGTCTATCACACAACATCCCAAATAAAATTGAACGCTGTGGGATTTCCTTATTATGCAAATGGACAAGGGTAAATACTCTCAGCTACACAAGCTGATAGCAACATATGCATTTAAATGCTAGACAGAATATTTTCTCCAAAAATATGGAGAGTCCAGTCTGTGCTGCTTTCAAAAGGTCAAAGAAACAGTTCATTACTGCAACCTTCACTGCAGTTTATACAGTGGCAGCCATATTGGATTCTAAGCTGGAGTACCTCAGATGTTCCCCAAATCAGAATTTCTGCCTCAGCGGGGCATTCCGGTTGGTTTTTCTAATTGTAATCTCAGTAGTTAACATTTCAGAGTACTATTAAAATGCACCATATGGCAGCTCACTCACACATTTCCATTCAACTTCTACTAACCTGCTGTAGCATTTGCATCAAGTCAATTTTTTAAGTTGCCTTCATTCCTTCTATCTTTTTAAAGTGTTTTATTTTTTATTAACTACCTATACTTTTAATCAACATTATGTTGGCTGAACCTGTGATGCACCAAGCTGTATTGATGCCAACATAAGTGGAGCCTTGCAGAGCAGCTCACACTGCTGTAAATTCTTGGTTTTATCTTTATGGTTGAGTCTCACTGAAATATCTTGGGAGTATCAACTCCCTTAAAGAGCATTTTATTCACTAAAACGTGAGCTCTGAAAATGCAAACAATCAGCACTCACATAAAGACTTCAGCATTTCTTAACCCATCAGCTTTACTCGTAGTAAAAAATAGAATAAATAAAATTTTATGATATTAAAAAATTGGCTTCTGGAACAATTAAGGATGTATTAAAACAAGAGCTGCACAAAGCACTTGTGGAATAACAGTTACAATGCCATGAGAGCATTTTCAATCAATTTTCAAGATTGAATTGATTAAAAAAATAATTGAATTAAAATCTAAACTCTTAGACTGGATCATATCAAAGCCTTCATTTTGTTTTTCTTTCTTTAGAGGTTGACTTGCTCCTTCTGGATTTTGTGGTAGAACATGATTCATTGTTCCATCACATTTATCTTAAAGTGTTAGGCGTCAAACAAGAAGTGCTTTAGCAAATACAACATGGGTCTTGGGCTTTGGAACTCTCGCAAAGCCTTCCACTGTAAATGACGGACAGTGATGTGTTGCTTTTTGAGATCTTTTAGGCTACTCCATGTTGTCAGGCAGGTTCTATTTAAGTGATTTCTTCATTCCACAGGTCTGGATGCGATCGGACCTGGGTATGGTGGGCTAAACTGAATCATAAGATTGTGGTTATCCTTACTTAATTCTGTATTTTACAAAGGTGGGCACTGATATTTACCATATGGTCTGTTTAATTTGTAAGATTTTTTCTTTCTCAAATGAAATGACCATTTAACAACTGCATTTCGTCTTTACTCCTGTTGTCTTTGTCTGATCTGAAACATTCAAGCATGGCAGAATAAAAATAATTCACATTATTCTCCACAGTTAATAAGTAATCACGGCCATCAACTGCAGTATAAACCTAAATGAGAGAGTTTGTTAGGCCATGATGTATTCTTAAGTAATCCAGCTACAACATATATGAAACATCTATTTAAAAAACATCATTGTTGAGATTTTTCTGAAGCTGGCATATTGAATTTTGTATACGTTCGCCATTGCTAATATTGTAGATCATACAGTCTTTTTGTGCTATACTTGAATTTCACAATAAATAACTCATTGTTAAAATTAAACAAGCTATCAATACTCCTGTAGTATTCAGGATCTATTTCAGCCTCATTTAACTTAGAATGGCAACCACAGTCTGATTTTCAGGAATGCATTCTAAAGTCGGTTTAACTCATCTTGGAATTAATTCCTTTGTCAATCAATCAAAAACCTTTAATTAGTCCAATCATGCTAATAAAATTTGACTAAAGCAGGAGAAAAACCTGTATGTTGAGGATACATTTACAAGCGGTTGATTCTTAGACAGACTTCAGAAACTAACGCTTGAACTTCTGAACCCAACTGCTGTCAATTTCGCCTTTCCTCCCTTATTTCCTCCCTATGTTCCCTCAAAATGATGAGGCTGCGTTGGAGGAACAAGACCTTTGCAGGCTGACATCTTTGGAATGCTTATAGCAAAAACACCCAAGAAAAAACAATAAAATCAGATAACTGTGTGCAGTTCAGCCAACATTCGGAAATCCCACTGATTTAGATATCCTTGTTCTTGTGGACTGAAGGTTTCTGCTGCATCAGAGAAAGGGCTTAGAGTAGTAGATGACAAGATCTTGTTCAAGGAGTCAAGCATAGGATGTCATCACAATGTTGCAAGAGCCACCATTTTTGTGAATACTGAAAATGTGATGTAATACTGTAATGTAAATGATTTTCTTGGCTTGAGGATTGTGGAACAGTCTACAGTTGCTTTGAAGGCAAAGTCAGACCTCACAGCTTTGTGATTCAAGTTTGAAGAACCTTTTCAAAATTGTTAGCTTCATAAGGGATTTCAGGATCGTTACTATTCTCAGTAATATTTTTAAATCAAACTATTTTATATCAGACAAAGATTAACCTCACTTTTTCCATTTAGTTTCAGGCAAAGAGATTATAACAACTGTCCAACATGGTGGTGGTAAAGTAATGGTCCGGGGTTGCTGTGCTCTATCGCTACCTCAAATGATCAGTTATAGATAGTTTTATCAGTTATGGATAAAACTATGTATTATGCTGTAAAAGAAAAATCATGAAGGAGAATATCCAGCAGTATGCCTATGGCCTTAAGCTCAAGCGTAGTTCAGTGGTACACCCAGAAATTGATGTTAGTTTAAAACTGCCAAATGTGATTGAATAAAAACAATTATGGAAAGAAGACCTTCACAACAATAATTCCTACACTGGGATGTAAAAGACCCATCATCAGTTATTGCAAACACTTGATGGCAGTCACTCACGGCAAGGGTGGCAAAACCAGTTATCAGGTTTAGGATACAGTTACTTTTTCACGTGAGGCAAGGTTGATTTGATAGTTCCTTTAATTAAACTACCTTTTGTATTTACCCTTTGTCTGATATTCAACCTTTTTTTGATGATGTTCAACATTTCATTGATTAAAAGCACATGAAAAAAGAAAGATGGCAAATACTTTCACAGCATTGCTTTTGGCCATCTCCAAGAAAAACGGCTATCGTTAACGACTTAGCTGCAATTGGTAAAATGATGGGAGGGGAAGGGTACACAGTCACACTATCATCAGAAGATGAAATTTCTTTTTCAATTAAAATTGTTTAAATCTGAAATAATTCTACTTCACCTTCAAAGCTATTTCCCACTCAAATCTGTCCACCCTTATTTTTGAAGTAAAATTATTTGGAAAAATATAGAACAAGGACATTTTAATTTACGACATCACTGATGGAGCAATTTAACCTATACCCACACTATACCAGAGAATAAAACTGGTGTATGCATGAAAAATATATACATATTAAAAAGGCCTACATTCTACAACAATACTTATGCCAATACTTCAACAAACAAAATAGCTAACAAATAACAGACATAGGGCTGAAAGAATCACAGTCTAAGGAAAACTAATATGTTGCACAAGCTTGAATTGCAACAATAACAGTGATAAAGAGCAATAAAGATTATCAAAAAAAATAGTTTGCACTGTGGTGGTTTTGTAGAGTGAGTTCTCCCGTTTTTAGCTTTTGTTTGATACTTTCCAGCTCCATTTTGTCACTTGTTGTGGGTCAACTGCAAATCCTCAGATGTGTGATAAGAGCAAAGCAGGGTGGGCAGGGCGACATGCGCAATTAGTTGTGCAATGCGCCAAATTTTGTGTCGGGTTCAGCTCGGGCCATAAATCGAAACTCGAGTTGGGGGAGAGTAACTTACTATTACCATAATATTACTGTCTAGTGTTTTTCTTCCTCTACTTAATTGTCTGACCAACAGGGGTTGAATGTTCAGTGTTCTAGACACAGTCAATGAGCGCTGTCAAGAGGTCAAATAATTATTAGCTGAATTAACAGGAAAGTTGTCTCAAGTGCCATCAGTTGGAGCCACTTCAGGGATTCAACATATTGAGATTGACTTCATCTCTTACCCACTCGCCACTGAGACGGGCTCCAACGATGCTAAAATGGGATTTAGTAAGCATGTAAAATGATAATGAAAATAGACTTTTTGCTTTTATATAGGCTTGCTAGCGAGTGACATGTTTGTAAGAGAACCCCCCCTACATTTAAAGTGTATCGCTTCAAAAATCTAAAGTCCACTTCATTTTCCCTCTTTGAAGAAAGAACGCCAACATCACAGTGTAATGGCTGTCAGTGAAGAATGGTCTAGAAGGCCTTCAAAGAAGAGCAGAAAGCCATGGTAGTGGCAGAAGTGACAAGGACTGAGCAGCAGCACCCTAACATTAAAGCGGCTTCTCAGAGATGACAGAAAGGCTGGATATGAAGGGAAGGCGTCACAGACAGGCCCTTTTCATGGTCTGAATTGTGGCAGATTGCCTAAGCCAGGCTGAGCTTCCTGACCAGATCCACCTATGACACCCTCCCTTGTCCCAGATAGCTCCACCAGTGGTTCACAGCTGAAGAGATTGGTAAGCTTTGCAGTAACAGCAATGCAAGCCTGCACCTTATCCTGTCAAGCTGCAAGACAGCTTTGTCCCAGGACCGCTACAGGCAGCGACATGATCTGGTGTTTAGGAAGCTGTTAGAGGTGGCAGTGTCATGTCGACAGGAGAATAACAGCAGACATTCCGCTCTAACAAGACATCTGATCCTGTTTGTAAGAGCAGGAGAAAACATCATTCCACCTTCTCCCAAGAGTAATACCAAAAGTCCTCTCACCTGGCAGTGTACCATTCAGGTCAACCTGGGCCTGCTCTGCGACATGGGATCAAAAAGAGCAGGGAAGGGCAGCAGTTGGTGATGTTAATATAACTTAAAGTTTGCTTTTCTAACTGTAAATTCATCCACAGAAGAAGATGTGGCACACAGACATTTGCTTGGCATGACTGGTAGCTGCATTGTATAGAAAAGCATCAAATCTTAGAGGTTGGGGAAGATGTTGATTTAAAGCAGCCTCAAAGTTTGATCATGAGGTAATTAGAGAAACAAAATAGCTTAAAGATTGAACATTCTATTTTGAGGCCATTAAAGGATGATAAAAATCAACTTGTGTCTGAGGAATACTCTAAATATATTTTAAAATGTGCGTAAAAATGTTTTCTGTTTCGTCTCATTTGTGCTCAGTAACTTAATCCCGCACAGGGCCATTTTTTGACAAGTTTCCATGATACGCTGCTGAAGAGAACCATATGAATCAGCAGGGTTTATTTGGCACTGTTTTGGTTCTAAGAGAGCTCACATCTCCTCTGGGTTGTTTTCTCAACAATGAAGGCAAAGCGAGCAGCCTGAAATAGAGACGGCTGAAAAGTAAACATTAATTTCCGTTGTCAGAATCTGTCTGTTGCAGATTAAACCTCTCCTTTGGTTCAGAATCTGCAGTGTTTAGTTACTTTTTATGTCAGTAAATGCACTTATGGATACTTGGAAGAGAATCCAAAGCCAGTGGGTGGATGATCCAATTGTGAACTTTCTTGTCTTTAGGCTAGACATCTATCCTCATGTGTATTTTCTGTGTGTGTATTACACAGATCCTAATGTTCGCTAATATGCTCCCTAATCTGGTTTGTCATGACTCAGAGGGGGTGTAGGGATATCATGCAGTCATCTGAGGCTGTGTGTAAACTGTGCTGATATGATACACAGAGTGAAAATGTTTCGTAACATCTCAAAACACACTTAGACTATCTTGGAAAAGATTAACTCTGACTAAATGACTGATTTAGTTTATCACCACACAAATACTTCATTTGTAAATTCTTTTCATGTACCTCTTTACATTGTGGCTTGAGGTTGGATTATAAGGTTCAGGCACACCTTGGAATATTGGAAACTCTTCATACCGTTACATGCTGGAATTAATGATTACTATAGTATTGGAATTGCAACTTGCAACACAAAGAAGGTCATACAATTAAAAAGGCTACACAAAGTGCCACATAGCTGCATTAGGAAAAACTGTATTTTTGTCAGTTCCTGAATGCACCAAGTAATCTGATCTTCCGAGAGGGGCTCCTACATGAACTTTAACCCATCTTCAAAAAAAAACCCCTATCAAAACTCATTAGGAAAAATGTGAAAAAGGTTAAACCCACTCTTAAGGAAGAAATATGTGACGGTAATACTAGCCCCTTAGTTTAATTATATAGTAATAAAACTGCTAATAGTAATGCTAACATTTTGTCTTTCACCAATTTTTATAGAAAGAAAAGAAAAATAATGAAAAAAAAAGATGCAGTTTTTGAGGTTGCTTTAACCAAGCAGAATTTATACTGGTGAACAAGCATGTGTTTAAACTGCAGTTAAAAGTGTGGCTGAAATGGTAGACAAAATTCATTGTTCAGAATATAACTTGGTTTTGAAGAGACAGTTACTTTTCAAGAAAAAATGAAAATGTCTATGGTTTTTAAGTTGCACAGAAGAACAGGGTTCTGCACATAAGAGTTCTGGATGTGTACAGGTTTAGCATCATTCTGCATTCATTTAGTAGTTATCCATACCAATTCTAATGACCAATAACTAAGGTTTTCCAGTAAAAACACTTAATCTTTGGTTATTTTATTTTAGCTAAGAATCAATTTTTTTCCAGGGACTTCTAATATTTAATGTCTCCCGGGGGTATAGGGTGTGATGTGACAGATAGGCTCATTTATTTGCACAGCAGACCCCTGGTATTTGCAGGGATTAAGGACCACAGCTCGCAAACAGCTAAAATCCATGAATATGTGAGACAGTCTAAAAACACTTGTAAGTGGCTATTTTAATTGTTTAAACACCAAGTATAGCTGAATATGAATTAATATGCACAGTCGAAACAGTCTTAGCACTAATACAGAAACTAAAATTTACAGTCTTGGTAAAGCCAGTCAGCACCAAGGAAAATAAATGGCTCTTCTGGATCGGCTTGTTTGTGAATGCCAGTCAATAGAGTGTCAAGTAGCACTGGCCCAAGGCATTTCAGATTCCTAAGATGCATTTTCAGACTGAAATCCTATAGAAAACTTGTAATGTTCTGTAGGCAAAAAGGTAGTTCTAGTAGTAGGTTGAATATCAGACAAAGTATTAACAGCATAAGAAACTATAATTGGGCCACCAGCAATCTTGTTTAAAAATGTCTTTCTGAACTGAATATTTTTTTGTTCTCAACTAAAAAGGTTCTCAAAATTTATATTGGACATTGAGGAAAAATTTGATTTACATTTTTACCTGAGGTGGCAGTAAAGTTAAACGTGACTAATTCTTAACGCAAATGCAGTCACTGTCTATGTGGGAACATGAAAAATTAACTCCACCTGTATACATCATTGTGTTTTGAAATGTTACACCACTGGTTTATCAAACTATACATGGATAAGTGGTCTTTAAAATGATTCAGCCATTGAGTTTCAATTGCTTGTCACAAAAAAGACTTTGAACCTCTACATACCAAGCGATTAACTAACAGTATCTGAGCACATATTTGATGCAAGTACACAACAAGCAATGCCTTTCTGGTTAATCATTTGCTAAATTATAGTTTTAAAAATACAATGCACAAAGCTTTATCTGCTGTAGGCTGTATGTTGTTTCAATGAGTGCGTTTGCATTCATATATCAAAGAAATACTTTCTGTTCATATCCTGTCCGGTTCCTGAGAAATGAGCCGAAAAGAATGATATCAAAATTTGCTCTTGATTTTATCTGCTCTGCTTTATTATCTCAGAACTGATTTGTGAGATTTAATTTAAAATTAGTTCAGTGGAAGACATACCACTCAGTCCACATATTTGTCTTTGTTAGTTGCATTTGCCTATTGTAACAAGGGAGATACCACACTTAACATTTTATTCTCTGTTGGATGTATACCTTTACATTTATTTGTATGCACTTGTATCCATTTGACTCAAGTGTCATAGGTTTTTTGCATTTTTGTTCATGAAAAGCAAATATATTTCAGAGCCTTATAACTTATAAATACACAAGTATAAAACACAAAAATCATAGTTAGCGTTTTTGTTGTTTTTCAAAGCCGAAAGGAAAAACAAACAAACAAACAAACAAACAAACAAAAAAAACAGTTCTTGACAGCAAGGATAATTTTGTAGTCAGTCCATTGTTATAAACAGTGAGTATATTGATGATATATTATCTGGATCTTGATTTAAAAAAAAAAAAAAAAAAAAAAATGCATGCTCTTTAGAGATATGTCAAATTGCTGCAAGGACTGTTACTGGCAACACAGAAAGGATCAATTGAGGACATTTGGTCCAAAGATCCTCGAAGACACAGATGAGCTATATGGATTTTTATATTAATGCACAAAAACATGCCATTTCTATTTTTCATGTGCCCTTTTTTTCAGTAGAAAGTATCTGGCAATCAACATGAATAGCATTTTTTTCCTGTGAGCCAAATGAAGGTGGGTGTATGAGTCCCCAGTATAATGTTATGACAATTACATTACTTATTTTTCAATAACAGTTTTTGTCAAAAGCAGAAATTTATGTACCTTTCTTTTTGGGTTGACATTTGGTGGGCGATGCCCGAGTTAGGAGTTCAAACCATAACATTATCCCTCTTCATTTACTCTCAGCTCTGTTCTCGGCCACCTCCCCATTAATTTACATATTATTCAATCACAGTCCATGAAAAAACATATCACGTGCTACAAACCTGAACAGTGAAGTAAGGGAAAGTTTGAGATATGTGCACTTTCATGAATAAAACTGCTTTGTGCTGTTTTAGATGAAAATGAACAGGAATTACCGATTAAACAGTGGAATTTTGGTCGTGCGCTATTTTATGCTGTGTGTTAGCATGTCTGGGCCTTTTTCAGTGCGATACAGGGAAGAGGGTGGCGTTAGGGAATTATTTATTTGGAATTCCAGGTTAGAGCTTTTGCCGATGCCCCAGGGCTGACTCACTCAGTGACCCCCTGATGACTTGCTCTCCTTTTTGCATGGTTTTATTTTCTCTGAAAAGAAGCTCGCTTTCTTAATTTAATTTTATAGATAACTATGTTTGCTAACAACTAAAGCGGCAGTTTATTGGAAATACAACTGTACACTTAGTTTTGAGGGAACTCAAACTCTAAAATCAAACTTGTGCCATTACATGTTATTGCATGGAAATAAAAGGGTTACTTAAATTAGTATGCTAAGTGTCCAACACAAACTGATGGAGGTTTTAGAAAAAGTAGTATCCAGGAAGCTGAGATGCCAGATGCTCCCTTTGTTGGGAATCTCTTTTTAATAAGTCTTTCTCAACGTCCTTGCCAATAGGACCCCATTTAGTCTTTAACCTTCGACGAGGTTGGAACATATATAAAGGGATATTTGCTCTGTCTTTTCAGCCTCTAGATGCTAAGAGGAATGGTGTCTACAAAAGGGACCCTGTCCTGCAGGTTTTAGATGCATCTCTGCTTCAACACACCTGAATCAGATCATTAGGTCATTTGCACGACTGTACAACTTCACTGCATGCATTCAGCCATTTGACAGGGGTGTGTTGCAGCAGGAACACATCTAAAAGGTGGCAGGACAATGGCCATCAACAACAAGAGCCTTGGGACCTTCCTTATGCTCTCTTCTCTTTAGCCAACGCCACTGGTGTTTAATTTAGGTTCAGACGGTAAGATGGTCATGAAAGAA
Organism: Anableps anableps; assembly: GCA_014839685.1. Classification (NCBI taxonomy): domain Eukaryota; kingdom Metazoa; phylum Chordata; class Actinopteri; order Cyprinodontiformes; family Anablepidae; genus Anableps; species Anableps anableps. The sequence continues at coordinate 7,998,644 of CM026088.1, forward strand.
GGGTAATAGTTTGCTAAGTAAATCATCATAACCGACTTAGACCCATTTTGATATTTTAGAATAAATTTGAAGATCGACTGAAAACCTTTGTCACTAAAACATGAATTAACATCTCTAGATTTGAAAAAAAAGAGCAAATTTAATGTAATAGGACATTACTGACCTTCCCTCACCTCTTTTGCCACCCCCACAAAACTGCCCCATACAGTAAGGAAGAAAAACTGTGAGAGACGGGCCAGAGTTCTGTATCTATAAATAGAAAATAGCTCCCCACAGGAGTGGATTGACATGCTCAAGTTCCAGGAGAGAAGCAGAGAAAGATATAGCAGCTTATAGTTAAATGTGAGAGGCTCAAGTAAATGACGGCTCATGCATACAGTATAACATACTGTATGAGGAAGCTTGTTTGGGTTTAACTTTAAGTCAAGCAACTTTATAGCTCGAAGCAAAACACTGATAGCAATGCTACTGAAATCTGAGAAACATAAGTGATCAGTTTTGGGATGTTTGTGAGCCATCTAGTGGACAGTTTTGGGGAAATTAGTTTTGTTTTCAACATTAATTATTAATTTCATTCAACATCTAATTATTATACAGTTATTTTTCCAGGAAAGAAATTAATTATTATTCATCTTTTTTTTTTTTACAAGGGTGTCCTGGCCAGATGTAAGAAATGACCATGTTTTAATTAGATTTAAGTAAATTCCCTTATGGTTTTTTTGTAGTTTAGTTTCAAAAGTTCAGCCCTTAAAGAATTACATTTTTTCTTTGACTGCCAAACATGTTTTATCACTCTCTGTAATACAAAGGCAATTTACTTTTGAAACCTTATGAATTGTTTGTTTTTTGAAATCGTAAAATCACAAAGGTGATATTTGTAGATTTAAGGACAAACAGTAATTCTTTAAGCACCATTTAAAACACTGGAGAGGAAGTGGAGGCAGTGGAGGTTCCATGAATGGCACCCTGGGGAGGCCTCTTCTGCCTGCTTTCAAACTCCCTACAGTGCAATTTGGAGAAATGTATTATCTTCATATTTCCAGTTGAGAGTAATTATTAAATTTAGAGCTAAAACACTCAAGCTAAAAGAAGATAAAAAGTCAAATAGTATTTATGGTACTCCATGTGGACTCAGTGTATGACAGCAAGCGTACGTCAATCTCATTCTCGGCAGCAAGCAGATGCACATTCGTTTAAGGAATATAAAACTTTTTTGGGTTGCAAATGTCAGATAATTTCTTTTTTTAATCAGTATGGTTCTTGAATAATTTCTTCATTATTTCTTGAATAATTCTTTAGGTTTAGTTTTACATTGTCATCTAGTGGCAAAGTTGCAGATTGCAACTAACTGAATGCTGTTTTTCCAGGTTTGTAAGAACACTTGAGACATAATCAAAGCTTGTATTTAAAAGCTACACTTTTTTGAAGTCATAATTTTATTAGTTTGAGGACAATGAGGTAAAATACTCAAAAGCTGCACAGTATATCATTTGTTTTTCCAGCTTTCCTTTTGTTTTCTGGCTCATAGCCAACGATAGCAATATAAATTTTGTATGACTGCAATCAAGAAATATGTCAAAATGCAGGTGAAATCTACCAAAGAAATAGCATTAGGTCTATATTTACAACAGTAAACACTGGCATCAATGCATAAGATGGTTTCCACATAAGACAAAAGTGGTGACAGCTTGATTGGAGCTCCTGAACTGAATCACCACCACATGGCTTTTTTTTTTTGCCTAAAAAGTCGCTTCTGGCTAATGCTGCACGTGCAATGTGAAGTAAAAATGACTGCAGCTTCAATTAAACACAATTTGGCACAGACACAGAAAAAAAAAAAAAAAAAGTTGTAGCTGAAGCTAATTATCATAGCTAAATATACAGGATACAGCAATAAATTTAATTTAGTCTGTGGACAACAGCAGACATTTTCTACTGACAAATGACAAAGTAAAAACCGCTGTAAAGGGAAGCATTTTTTTCCCTGAGAATTGATAATCACAAACAAAAGCTGCAGTCATCTGTGGTGTAACTGTTTACTTTGAGTTCAAGCAAGCAATAGCATGGACTGTCTTGTGTCCCCCTCTAAATTTGGTTCTTTTCCTCATCTCAGATTAAGATTGTAATTGCTTCATACCCCTGCGGGGGGGGGGGGGGATTGGCAATGGAGGGACTTTTTCAAAATTTGATAGTTGGAACAAACATGCTCACTACATTGTTTTATTTTGACAATTAGTGGTCACACATCCATTTGACATAGTCCTGTTTAAAGGGCTTTAAATCTAGTAAATAGTCTGTGAGCCACGTACACCAGACAGAATAGCCATGTGGCACACCAACTATACATGGTACACACTTCCTATTTGTAAGAGGCATAGGGTCAAAAAGAGCTTTTAGAATCTCTCATCTGCTTTGAAAATCTGTGAAAGGATCAATTTGGTTTAATTATGTGTCATTTCTATTATTTATAAGTTTTATGGCTCTAAAATTATATATATTCTCCCTTAAGGAACAAAGTAAATGTAAAGATCTTTTTAACCAAGAGAGGGCAGCAGTAACCTTTCCAAATATTATGTACCAGGTTATGAAAACAAACCATTTAAAATGTAAGGGTATCTTGACTGTCTCACACACTAAAACATATATACTGAAATGATTAACAACAGTAATATGTGGGTGGGCTGTATTGTGGCTTGTCACAGCTGCAAACATCTGTCTTCTCAGCCTCTCCACATCATATTTATCTCCCAAAAACAATAAAATACTGATACCAGCTGCAGTCAGAGCATATTTCACAGCGCCCAGGCCAAACCAAACTGTTTCCAATGTGGCGGAGTGGGAGGATGAAACCAAACTATTTGATCCTGGTTTGTTTGGGTCTTTTACAAGCCTCAAACATTTGAACCTTATTTAGATAAAAACCTTTCCCTTGCAACTTTTTAATGGCCCCTCCAGTTAATGGAGGCCCGTATTGTAAGGTGACACATTTGTTTAGTGTTCTCATGAACTCCTCAAGAGTGCAGTTGTTTGTACTGTCAGCAACACGTTCAGACAAATGTGCATAAACAGAGTCTCATATCCGTGCACCAACATAACAGTGTGTGCTTGCACTGTTTGAGGGAACAGTGTCACTTCCAAGCAGGGATCATATTCTCCCCTGCAGTGTGCATTCCCAGAACATCCATGGGTCTATGTTTAAGAGGGCATGAGTGTGTGTGTGTTAGTGTGCAAGGACTGGAAGACATATCTGAAGAGGATTTTTACCATTACTTTTGATCTTGCCATCAGTTGATTCTTCCATCAAGCATATGTTTGATTATGTATTGATCAATACAGAAAGCTCTGGAGGAAGTTAATTTTCCCAAACAGCTGTTGTCCAATATGTCTTTCATGGGAAAATGGATAAACACTATGTTTACACAGTGTCAAATCACTGGTCACTTTTTATTAATGATTTAAATTTCTATTCCTCCTGTCATTTTCTTTGGAAATCGAATAACAAATGTTAATTTGAGTTATGATGCAGTTAAATACCACAAGATTTTGGGAATTGCAAGATGGCAATTAAGATTTAATTACATTAAAGATTACATTAAGTCCTAATGGATAACATTAAATCTTAATGTTATCCATTATCCTGGACAAGCATGGGTGACACTGGAGAGGAACAACTTCCTTGTAACAGGCATACATTTGGTCAAGACAAAAAATGTTGGCCTATTGACAAAAAGCCATGGCAATACCATGCTATAGGAAAGCTTTTCTTCAGCAGGAACAGGGAGGCTGTTTGGAGTTGGTAAGAAAGTGGGGGGAGTTACATACAGAGCAATTATGAGTGAAAAATCTCAGTGAGAATGGAAAGGATTTGAGATTGGGGGCTAAGGTACCTTAAAGATAGAGTTGGGCAACAATGGAACTACTTACCTTTCTTCTTGAATTCAAAGCTTGCTTTTATAAGCCTGTTGTCACTGTTCGTCATCTTTTAGTCTCAATATTGAGAAACCAGCTAAATAGGAAGCAGATGTTTTGCCTCAATTCCGCATCTTATCTGTCTGTTTTTGTGTCTTGCCCTTGAACATTTCAGATGAAGATTAAGGGCTGAAAGATGTAAAAAAAAAAAAAAAAAAAAACATGGCTATAACTGTAGCAGAGAACAGTCAGGTGAAAGCATTAGCCTTTTTTAGACTGAAGGCAAGATGTGTTTACGTGGTTCCCTCTGGGAGCAGCAGTTTGCCATAATTTGACCTAATGAAACGTTTTGTATTGGCAGATATGTCAGGTTAACGTGAGAGATGGGAAAAACTGGGACTATTTTGAAGGGCAGATATAAACCAAAAGGGGGGAAGGAGAGATTTGGAAAGGTAAGAAAAAAGGAAGGTAGGAACGACAGGGCAGAGAAGGGAAAAGGTGAAAACACTCTCACACATGGGTTAGATTACCTGTGGTTAGCAAGGAGGCTACGTGTTAATGGAGATTTAATAGGTTCTGAATTCACTTACTGGAGTCATGCAGCATGTGTCCATGCGTGTGTGTATGTTTGGGGTTTTTTTTTTTTGGCTTTATATGTAATTAAATCTTTCCATTTTCTCTCTGTAGACAGTGGAGGCAGGCAGCTACTGAAAGGGCCAATCATAACCACGCAGAACTGAATAAGGTGCAAATTTGACTGAATGCTGAAGAATACTCGATTAATTTTCTTCGAAGGCATTAAAATGTTTTGAGAATAGTTTGCTTTTGCTTAAAAACCATATTTGAATTTTTCAATAGAAAAGTACTTGTGTTTCAATTGTCCAAAGGCAGCACTCACTGAGGGACCATGGAAAAATGAGGGCTGCTCTGTTCATCTAAGAGCTTAGAAGAAAAAGCAGTTCCCCAAACACAAAAATGCGTCACGCTTTCTGTTTCATTTTATTTTTCAAGGACTTCTCCATCCAAGTCTGCAAGCTTCCTCGAGCTGTCTGACTGCAAGGCTCAGTCTGTTGCTACGGTAACAGTTCGCTGATGTAAACACCACTGCCTGACCCCGGCAGTAGGAGTGAGAACAAAGAAAGCATCTTTCTCAAACGTAAGCATCAGGAGATAGTTTATATGTCGAAAGGCTCTGACGCAGTCGGCAAAACTTCTCGGCAATGGAAAAAAAAAAAAAAAAAAAAAAAAAAAAATCACGACGTGCAGAACTTCATCTCAAAGCATAAATAGATGGCAAAATAGCAACAAAGTTGGGGACAAAACGTCAGATACTGCACCTCCAACATCTTTCATGCCTACACTGACATTACAGGAGCAAAATGTTATGCATGAGGGTGATTCATAGTAAGAGTTACAGAGAACATTTGCATGTCTGATAACTATGGAGCACAAGTTCAACTGCAATTTCTGTGCTGAAGCTGCTGTCAAAGTGTTTCTTACCTTGTCTTGAATATTGGCTTATCTAAAGAAGATGTCATGATGTCTATCATCAAATCATGATGTCTATCATGATTTGATGACTCATCCACATTTATACATTTCTGTTGATGAAGTGTGTATAATTTATCATATTCTTGTGTATCAATAAGAATAAGGGTATGTTACTATAGCCATGACATAATGACCTCCTGGACATTTTGAGATTCAAGTTCAATTCCTTACACACTGTCTCAGAGTGCCCCCAAAGTAGTCAAATAAAAATTCACTTAATACTCAAAGATCGGGCAGCCATCAACTGGAGCTCGTTCAAGCACTCAGCATGTCGAAGTGAGGGAATCTTCATTGCTATGCACAGAAAGTCTGATCAGCGTAACATGAGATGTTATGATTGGCTCACTGCCATGAGTGATTTTCTAACCATGATGCACATGTGCAGGAGATTTGGTTTGATGCTTCTGCAACATTTCCCCCCCAAAATTACCTAAAAGCAGCTTATATTCCTGTCCCATTGAAACAAAGACAGATACACGACAACGCAATGAAACTAAAAATACGACATTTGAGAAAACATTTATCTTAAGAATGGACTATATCATACTATTTTTAAAAGCCTAAATTATCCAATAGTTTTTACTGTTTTTACTTTTGTATGACTGCTTTTCTGGGTAATTGCTAGAAAGATTTATCTTAAAGATTTACTTTAAGAGATATTAGGAATGATAAAAGACAAGAGGTTATACAGATAGATCATTAAACTGATAGTTTAAATCAAGATTTCCCTGTCATGTCCTACACCAGGGATGCCCAAATCAAGTCCTTGAGAGCTGCTTTCCTGCACCATATAGATGCATCCCTGCAGCAACACCACTGAATCAAATGTCTGAATTTCCTCAGCATTCATCTCTGCAGAGGCCTGGTAACTAGCAATTCGTCTTACTTAGGTGTTAGAGAAGGGATGCATTTTGAAGTTGCAGAGTAGTAGCTCTTGAGAACTGGACTGCGGCACCCTTGCTCTGCACCTTATAACCACAAAAAACTTTTTCATATATGCAGTTTAAATGTAGAGTGAGTTAGTTAAAAGTATACATAGTTTAGCCCATTTACAGCTTATCACAAGTCATGTAGAGGATGCAGCAAAGATTTATATTATCTTTTCTCCTGATGAGACCAAAGCTAAACTTCTTATAAAACATGCACAAAGATTGGTGGAGAATCTTTGTGGGTACAGGATACAGGGTTCTTCTGGAAAAAAACAAACTGTTCGACCACAACCTATGGAATGGTTTTGATAAAAGATTTTGGTTTTGTGTGTTAGAATGGTTCAGTCAAAGTCCAGAGCTAAATTAATTTGATGATTGTGGCAAAACTCGAAAATGATCATTCCCAGATTCTTGTCTTTCCAATCATACTGAATTTGAGGTAGTTTGCCAAAAAAATGACAAAAATGTTAGTCTCTAGACATGCAAAGTTGGTGCAAAACATACCCCAAAAGAATTGCAGCTGTAATTTCAGTGTCGTTTAATCCTTTGTGTCAGAATTTTCAGACCAATTTCAAAATCAGACAACTGGAACTCATAAATTAGTGGATTTGTATTGACTTTAATATGGACCAGGTCGGTTTGCAGAATTTAATGTTAAATAAACTGGTGTCATACAGTTTGGTGATTATTGTGGCCATATATTGAAATAAAAAACATTTGTTTGACATGCTGTTGCTATGAGGCCTTAACTGTTCAAGCACAACAACAAAAAAGAAAAATTCCTGCAACCATTAATTTTACTGTGAAGGTTAATTTTGTGAATGCAGGCCTTCTGTGCCAGCCAGTGCTTTGTGCCAGAGATGGACAAATGCTCTCTCCAACACAAGGAGTGATCTCAGTTCCATATCAGCTGCAAAGCGCCAGCTGTTAATCAGTGATTTCATGGTGAAAATGACCCAACAGAGCAATAACCAGTGCAATGGGTGCATGTATGTGCACTGTAGTATGATACGAGGTGCTGGGAGTGTGCGTGGAGTCAACAAGGGAGGCAAGCTTGGATTCCAACAACATTCCAGAGACAAAAAAAAAAAAAAAAAAAAAAGATGGGATAGATCTGTCAACCCCCATCTCCATTTCTTTCTTCTACGTCTTACTTTTTCATTCTTCATCTCTAACTAGTCACACATAAATACAAACACTGGGGCTCATGTTTGGGCTCCTGACAATGCTGTCTGGAAAATGGAAACCCTTCTGGGAACATGAAACCTTCCCGTGTGTCTAAGTGAATTTGTTTTAAAAACAACAACAAAACAAACAAACAAACAAACAAACTTGTGTTTACATGCTTTTTATGACTTTGGACAACTCCAAATCAGACAAAACACAAGTTTAAACTAAGGGGAGATAACTTTGACGAGATTTATTTTTAGGAAGATTGTGAAAGATGCCAAAGGCCTTTTAAAGCTTTGCCTCAAGAGGAAACAGTTTTTCACAATTTTTAAGCAGTCTGGAATTTATTTCAGTGTTTTCTAAGTCGAGAAAAGTATATAGAAATGGGAAATAACCTTTTTTTATTTCCAGATTTTATTCTGTGCCTCCTTGTCTGAATATGGTGTCTTTTCTTTGCTTCTGTCCTTCCTTTCTCGTGTCTTACCGCCATACCATCTTCCTTCTCTTCTATCTTTCCTTGGGTTCTTTCCTCCTTTCCTTCCTTGTTTCCAACCTTCCTCCCTTCTCCATGCCCTCCTGCTTTCCTCCTTTTTTCCCTCGTTCAATACCTGGGTCTTAAAAACATTTGCCAAGTTATGTTTATTTACTTGTGTTTAATGAGTCGCCAGGTAAGTCTTGGTCATGTCAGTTTTAAGCAACAGATGGTATGAGTGTCACAGCCATAGTTACTGCAGAATCATCGAAATGTGCAGAGCGAACATTGGTAGGCCATGCTTCCTCTGAAGTGACTTCAGTTCTGACTACACAGGAAGATATCCACAGGCAATATTATATTCTAAATGCCATGATGTTGATTTGATTTTTGATTTTCAGACAGAAAAGAACCTTTTATTATGTATTGCAGTAAATAAAAGAGCTCCCACTAAACGACCTACTGAGGAAGTAGCCAGCTGACGAACGGAGAGCGCATAGAATGTGGTGTTTTTGCAATAAAAGGCTGGACAACAAAGCTACTAGACATTCAGTTTCTCTCCTTTGTCCTTCAAATAAGGATTATTCACAGTTTTAAGTGGTAATATGTATAATTAAATGTAGCAGACGCCTTTGCTTTTGTTTGATGGGCTGCAAAGTAAAATATGAATGTACTTTCAATGCTAACAGCTAACATTTTATGCAGGCGTCAAGATGTTGGGTGTATGTATTATCTGCATTACTTGCCCTACCAGCACTTCTCTTTTGGCTGTGGGGTATGGTTGTTCAGTTAATGGTTGAAAATAGGAAAAACAGTTGCATAATAATTGCAACAACAGACATTGTAATATTTTCATTGAAGCTTCTTTAGGTTTCTTCATGCTGCAACATGTTAATTTCTCCAACAGAGAATATTTGTATCTGTGGTACATTTGAAAAATGTATCAGTTTTGTATTTTAAAAATCTTATCAGTTTCACGGTAAAGCATTACTTTTCTTCGTGAGCAGAGCATTCCTAGAAGGCCACTGTATTTATACTGCAGACGAAATATTTATCCCATGAGCTGAGAAGAACAGCTCATTTTGTCTTTGTAAAGCTTTGTTTCACTGTAGAACAGGTGACCACATGCTGCACAGACCACACATATCCCACATGTGATGTTTATACAGTTATGCAAACAATCTCGGCAGTACATGTGGTGCATTGGCAGGTTCTACACATGCGTTGAGGCTTAGACAGCAATAAAACAAAATTTAACAGAAATCTATGGAGTCCAGATGAAGAGCAATACTCCCACTACCACAAACATCTTGGTCTATGTATGGTGGGTTAAATTACATTAAAAGGTTATAAATTAGTCAGTCACCTAATTTAGTAAATATCATTAAATCTCAAAATTTCAATCTCTTATTTCTTAGGTGCAGGAAATGTTTTAGCATCTTCAGTAAAAATTATCTTACAGCTACAAGTGGAGAAAACAGAGATGGCCAAAGTTTTGAATGAGCTTTGATCCATTAGCTTTCAGCACCAGAACTACCACAATCAAGCAACCAAAGCTCAGAAGAGCAAGTCTTCGTGGTGGATTTGCTGGTTCTTTCTGAGTCAGAGTAGGAAGCCACAAGGGGGATTGTGCTTCTGGGAGAAGAGACATCAGTGGATTGATCAGCCAATCAGAGGTAGTCTTGGAATTGCTCAAGAACTATATCACAGTCAGCCAATGAAGCAAAAGGTTCTGTTTTTCTCAAACAAAATTTTTAGACAAGAGAGACCAAAAAATGTCAGGCTTCTATTGCTGTTAAAAAAAAAACAAAAAAACAAACAAAAAAAAAACCACATCATTATCACTAAAACATAACATTGCATTTCTAATTTAGTATGTAGTGTTATAGTAAATAAAAACAGGGTTTGAAAACTTTATCAATATTTAATGTTACAAATAACTATTTCTTTAAAACTTTATTGTGCTAATTTAGATATTCATAATCATATTGGACAGTCTAACACATACTGACAGGCATTAGGAGACATGCTGTCTCGTCAAAGTCATAAAAGTATTAATACTTTGGAGATTCAAGGATATGATCTCCATGGGATAAGAGGTTATTTTGTTTAAACTTGAAAATTCAGTGAGGGCATGTTAAAATGACCTGGAGAAAAGCAGTTCAAGTCAGCACAGTCTCAAACATTGGTTTGCTATGCATTTAATGGGTTTGGCTTGCTTCATGTTCCTTCATAGGACTGACCACAAAAATGGGATCTATAAATTACGTTTCATTGCTTGGTAGAATAAAGTGGATAGCTCCTAAAAATAATCTGGAGGGGCAAATTTATTTCAAAGGGCTTAAACTCAAATCCAAATTTAAATCTTGCATTGAGTGTTTTCCTCTCTGCAAATTCAAAATGAACAAACACACACACACATTGGGTTGAATGAAGTGAAAAGATAGTGTCTCCCAGAATGATAGGGAAGCAAAAATATGGAAGGGTAAAAAGCAAGCTAAAATATAAATAAAGAAAAAGAAAGGCAGGGCAGAGAAAAAGATGCAACTCCAGAGAGGCAGGAAATAATAGTTCTCTTGCATTTTTGTGTAAAATCACATTTTATTCATAGGTGTCCTTTTTTTAAATGAACAAACTATTGTACTGCACTGTGGACAGCAACCTACTGTGGGCTCTACATCATCATCCAGAAACAACTAAAAATTCATGAGATAAACTGATTTACATGTGGAATAAGTGCAATTGTTTACAGCCTGGGCTAATTAGATTATCATAGGAAACGAGCATAACAATACAGGCAGTTGAAACGGTTTATCTGTCATATATGTGACCTTGCTTTCATACATGGGGGTTGATTTAATTTGAAAGAGGGAAAACACAAAGCAGGAAAATGGGGCTCAACCAAGTGCTGAACAAGTGCTGGATAGTTAATAGTATAATTCCATTTCACTTTAGGAAATTAACTTCCTAAAATTAAATGACAGAATAAATGAAAGATTTGGAACAAGATAGAATGTTGGTCATAAAGAAGACAATGCAGTGAATTGATGTCAGAAAATATATCACACCTCACGAAAACCCCTAATATGGACCTCAAACAATATCATAAAATTTCAAACCTCAGCGTAACATGAAAGTTTGCCTGCATTTACAGCTGAAAATTCTCTATATTGCTTAACATAGAAGGATATAGACTAAAACTTTGCAAATAACCTCATCTGACAGTAATCTGTCCCCTGCCCCAAAAATTTAAACTTAAACCTATATTTTATAGGTTTTTCAAAGCTACACACAAAATAAAACGAGGGAACAAATACTGCTGTCATATAGGTGAAGTGACAAATGCAAACAATGCATACAATGCAGTGAAAAAGTATTTGCCCCTTTACAGATTCAAGTTTTTTTTTGTTTGTTTTTTTGTTTTTTTTACATTTAAATGTATCAGATCATGAACAAACTTTTAGGCAACCTGAGTAAATACAAAACACAGTTTTGAAATTAATATTTCTTTTAATAGGGTGGATTCTAGCCATGTCAATGCTGCCCCATGTGAGAATATAATTGGCCTCTACACCTATGAATTGCTTGTAGCATCATTATGAGCAAAATGTGCCATCAACCATTCAAACAACTAGAAAGGTCTTTTTATATTGCCATGAAGGAATTTTGGCCCATTATTTACAAAATTGTTTTGAAGGTTTTTGGCCTAAACTGCCTGTTTATCGTCGTACGACAGCATCTCAGTCAAATCTAAGTCCAGACTTTGACTAGGCCACTCCAAAATCCTGTATGTTTTTATTAATTAATTGATATTTCGTGATTTAGAAGTGGAGATGATGTGTTTTGGGCCATTTCTTAAATACTGCATGACCCAAGCACGCTTGAGGTTAAGCTAATGAACTAATCGTTGGAAGTTCTCCCACAGGATTTTCAGGTTGAGAGTAAAAATGCAATGTATGACTCTGCCATTGACTTCAAGTTGAAAGGAACAAAGCAGCCCCAGACCATTACACTGCCACCAACATGTTTGACTGTAAGTTGTAACTGTTCTACTATGGTGTGTCTGTTTAGAGTTAGATATATCATGACATCAGAAATGTCAATTTTGTCTTGTCAGTCCACAGAATGTTTTCCAAAAGTCTTGGGAATCATAAGGATGTTTTGTGGAAAATATAAGACAAGCCTTTGTTTTCTTTTTGGACGGCAGGGATTTTTGCCTTGGAACACTCCTGTGGATGTCATTATTCCTCAGTTTCTTTCTTTTGAATCATGAACACTGATTTCAAATAAGATGAATCAGAGCTGCAGAGCTTTAGATGTTACATTTTTGTCTTTTGTGACCTCCTAGATGAGTAGATGTACTGTTGGAATAATTTTGGCAAGCCAGTCTCTCCTGAGAAGGTTCACCGCTGTTCAAATTCTTCTCCATATGTGAATAATGACTCTCACTATCGTTCTCTGGAGTCCCAAATCCTTAGAAATGACATTGTAACCCTTTCCATGCTGATAGATATCGAAGAATGTTTCTGTTGTCGAATTTGAAAGCTCAGTGATTTTTGGAGAAAAAAAACCCAGCTTTATCTACAGATACAAATGGTAAGAAGTAACTTCTAAAGTTGCTTCCAAAAGTAAGGCGATGAGAATTGGACAGGGTTGAACCTACAAAAAGTGTCCTGTTTGTTAAACATGTTCAAACTTGTTCCAAACATCCAATTTTCCAAACCTCCACAAACAGCCATAAAATTACCTCAAAGAAATCATGATGGCAGATTCCTAAATACAAAAGACTAGGTAGGAACACACACTTACAGACATAAGAAATGTTTGGACATTTTTTTCCAAGAGAGATGCTTTCCTTCATCTTGAGAAGGCTGAGCCAGCAAACTTGCGTCACATCACGCAATATTTTATTCTCCAAGTCACGCTATTACAAACCCTACCGGGTATTTACTCATGGGACCTTCCACTCAGTGTCAGCCAGAATGATCAGTGCAAAAGAATTGAGCACATTGTAAAAAGTTATAGCATAGTAAGTGTGAATCTCTTCTTCTCACTTCTGCCACACTTTGTAAATTACAGACAATAAATGATTAATATTTGAATCTATGGGTGAGACAACTAAAAAAAAAGCTCAACATTTTACATGTGCAGTGGCTAGCAGCACAAACTGCAATCAATGTATGATAATGGGATTTTATGCAACGGACCAAGACAAACTAAAGAGTGATACCTGATCTTCACATTAAGACAAAACTGAAAAAAGTTATACGATTCAGCCTGGGAAAATATTTTTCACAACCAATTAATGACATCTGCAAGTCTTTCCTAGAGTACATGTACCAGCTTTGTACCACTAGAGATTGCACATTCTGCTTTGACTTCCCTGTCCATGAATAAGAAACTCATCCCCACAGTATGATGCTGCCATCCTCATGTTTCATAGTGGCAATGGTGTGTTGACGTTTCAACAACACTGTGTTTTGTATGTATGGCACAAAACACAATAGTTGTCTCATCTGACCTAAATCATCTTTCACCTCTTAGTTGTTTCCCCCACATGGATTGTGTTACAGTTCACTATTATGTACGATGTTGTGTTAAAATACACTGAAGTTTGTGGTTATAATGCAAAAACAACTTTAAGAGGTATGAACACTTGAGGCACAATGATATATTAAATGAGAAATGCATCATTAGTGGGTTATGAGGCATTAAAACACATTCAACTACCAAAAGGAGAGTGCAAACCTGTGTGTCATAACGCACGGCGTCATTAAAATCCACACATCCTTGTTACTGTGCCGTCCAGAGCAGCAGGCGAGCTGAGACACCATGGCAACTGTTGATGCAGAAGACATTAAGGAGGCGTAGGAGGTTGACAAAAGTGGGCACAAGAGTGTGTGTATGTGTGTGTATATCAATGTGGAGCGGCTGAAGCTGAAAGACTAAATATGTTTATTCGAAAAAACAGCCTGAATTAAATAGACACTGATGCCATTCAGTTACACTTGAACAATCAGGTGGTGTTTTTGTAATGCAACTGGGCCCCATCTGAATGGTCCCCTTTCTAATTAGATCTATAGAAACAAAACATGTGGTCAGAAAACATAATTCCATTCTATCTTGGTTAAAACCAAGGTAGTATAATTAAAAGGCACAAAATATAAATTACCTTAAACACCTAAAACACCATTCAAAACCATTTCAGTTGTTTCGCATGTAAAACCTAATCATATAGTTGTTGTTTTTACAAGACTCATAACTAAAAAAAAAAAAACAAAAAAACTAAATACAATAAAAGAATAGCAGCACATTTTTGATAGTCTTTGTTTTTGAATTATAGTTTTATGTTGAATTAGGATTTTCTGTTGTAACTCTTTGTGAAAAGGTCCAAGATAAACATAAAATGCTAAACTACATAACTGACATTCTTCATTGAAATAAACTGTAAACCATTTAAAATTAACTTTTACATCACAAAAATTGTCAGATCTGATTTTGATTAAAAAAAAAAAAAAAAAAAAAAAAAAAAAAAAGACTTGTGAAACATGCTATGCTATATCATCAGTCTTTTACTTTATATTCAGTATGTTATTTTAAAAAATTATATTTCCAAAGTTTACTTTTAGTTCAGATTCAAAGTGGACTTCCTCTCTTGCCATTTTGATCTGTGATTCAAGGTATTTGATAGTTGCTCTGACAAGAAAGTGGTCTAGGATGAAAGCCATTTTGCTGTTTATAAGAACGTGAATATATTGTGAATCAGAGCAGGCCAAGGTTGTGCGAGTTCCTAACCTGATTGGTCTCAGAACTTGGCTCAGATCCAGGAATTACGTCACACACGGTTTAGGAATGTTCTTATAGCAAGTTATGTGTTGCAACAAAACCCGGTGAGATTTGTTCGTTATCACGGTACTAAACAGTATTAGCAGTTCAGGCCAGTAGTAATGTATTTTGCTTCATTTCATTTGTTAAGTCCTTAAAGAAACATACTCCAAGAATATAGATGGCACTGACCTCTGGGTGACACTAGCTTCAAGAAACAACAGTGTGCAGTGGAGACACTTATGTTCTTGTGCAATTTTTAATAGGTTTTACCTGTGAGGCAGCCATATTGGATTCTTCCTAACATCTTACGTAGAAACTCCTGAAACCCTGTTCACTCTGAAGACTTTTTACACCAAGTGTTTGGGACTTGCATGTGTGCCTACAAAATGCTTACTATAAAACTGAAGATCATCTTCTTACCTCTTGTCATCAGCCTTCTTAGGAGAATAGTTGAGGCTCATGTATGAGGGTTGTTGTTCAGGGGTCTTGCAACAGGTGTCTTTCTCTCTGTGGTGGAAATTTGCTAATAATTGACTCTGAGCACACCATTTCATGCAAAAAAAACCCATTGAAAAACAAATTTAGTGACTTAATTTAGTGGGTGTGCTCATAATGTTAATGTCTTTGCCATTTAGAACTGCTGCAACTGGAGCCTCTTTTTCTTTCAGAAATGTCCTAATTTTTTTTTGTCTGAATTTTTCCTCTGAGATTTTGGTCCATATTTTAGTTGGTACAGTTACATTTAAAGTGACTTAAATCTCCTTTCTTCTCCATTCTGATGTTCAGTTGGACTTCAGCAAGTTTGTGTCATGTTCCTAATCAAAGATAAATTCACATCTGCAGAGGACAATTAAGAACCCACTGATTTAAATAAAGTATGCTGAAGCAGGGCTGCAGCTACAACATGCAGGTCCCTGCTCCTAAAGGACCGGAATTAGACACCACAGCTCTTGTCAGCTGAACCCCTCATGGAAAACTGACGCAGCATTATTTGTGGATTCACAGGAAGAAATCTGTCAACCAACTAGCAAGAGAAAAAAAAAAAAAAAAAAGCTGATGTGAAAGTATGCATCACCTGTGACAGAAGGGTGAAAGGTCACACCAGCAGATAGCAGCATCAGCAGCAAGGAAACAACCTCCAACAAACCCTGCTCTGGCTGTGTGCAAGCAAGTTCATCCAGAGAGCAGAGCGCAAGATGTTAAAAGAAATCTCCAAAAACCATAAAATGTCAGCACAGGCTCTTGTTGATATGAAAATGTGTGCTTAGATAATCAGAAAGGACTGTTCAAGTTTAGTGGGAAATGTACAAAGGATTGCTTTGATCGCCAAGGAAAAAAGAAGCCCAAACAGAAGTTTTCCTGAGAGAGAAGACCAGGACAAATGAAATAATTATTTTTTTGGACAGATGAGTTTGAAATTTAATTATTCACACACCACAACAGAGAACTTGTTTGGCATGAACCAGGAAAAAAAAAAAAAAAAAATCCAGACAATACCAACTGTAAGGCACCAACGTGCAAGTGTCACAGTCAAGGGATGCTTTGCAGGAACAAACCTCACTCTCATAGAATTCACCATGAATTCTGCCATGTCAATGTAACAAATCTGGGTCTCAGCGTCTGGAGGAAGAGTAAAGAGGCACAGAATCTAAGCTGCTTGAGTAAGTTTCCACAGTCAGCAAGGATTTGGGCAGGAATGTTTTCTGCAGGTACAGGTGCAACATGTTTTATCAACCCCAAATTCAGCTTGGTTTTCTACCAGAAAAATTTAGAGCACTTCAAGCTTCCTCTGCTAGCAAGCTTTATGAAGATGCTGATTTCATTTTCCAGCTGGACGTGGTACCTGCCTACACCGCTAAAGGTACCAAAAGCTGCCTCAATGACCATGGTGGTACTGGTTTTGATTGGTCAGAAAAACTCACCTGATCTGAACCACGCAAACAATCGTATAGGGGTTGGTGGTCCAGACTCATTGATGGATTTTTACAGTAGTAGGGTATGAAGCAAGAATAAATGAACAAATAAATGTTCAAACCCCTTGAAGATTAGCTACTGTGTTTTTTTTAAAGAATTTTTTTGACACTAGTGGCCTTTATTTAAAAGTAAGCTGACAGCAAGGGGGCCAGGAGTCGAACTCTGGACGACAGCATCGAGGGCTGTAGCCTCTGTATACGGGGCACCCGCTCTAACCACTGCACCACGCGACACCCCTACCCTCTCCCTTTCTTGATAGATTTAAAAAGTCGGATGCTTCCAAGGTTGTTTGGCCAGGGTTGCCAGTACACGAGCCAGCTAATTTATAGGCATGGCCTTTTACCTGAAGTCCCCTGGCGCCACTGAACTCTGTTAGACTTTTACTCATAGAACAAGCCTTTAAATAGGATCTTATTGCTAAAGTTTAAACCAATAGTTTCCAAAGTTTCAACATCTTACATCACAACCTTTCCAAATGTTTATACAGAGTTAAGAAGATCCATAGAGATAACATTTTTTTTTCCTCTTTTCACATAGTTTTGATTCAGTTGAATGACTTGTTCATTCGGACTGGAGGTTGCAGAATCTGTCTGGTCGTCTGTAGCCCATTTGCATTTGTGGTATTGACCTTTTGTATGTTGGTACATGCAGCAAAACACTAAAATGTGAAGTCTAAACCAAAAAGTGTCTCTCCAAATGCTTGCTAGCTTTTTAAATTTGAATTTGCATCCAAATAAGTTTTATCTGGATGCACTTAAAGCTTCCATGTCATTTTTGCTGCTAAATCCACTTGTGTTTTTAATGCTTTACACAATTTCATCAACCTAAAGCCTGCAGCAATCAAACTTTCCAGGCTGAATATGCAGGTGGTTAAAAATTGCTTCATTGTAAAAAGTGTCATGCTGCAGTTAACAAGTTGTATGCAGGTAGTGTTTGAATAAACATAAGCTAATGGAATAAAGAAGGAGATTAGAGCTAAACAGTGACAAAGAACTGTTCCTCAAATTTTTTTCCTTGTATCCTCCAGTTCTCCTCTTTCACTTTTCTCTGCCTTTTGGCTTTCTGGGCCGAGTATGAAGATTTAGGACAAGTGGATCGGCTTGTTGATGGAAGCATCCAGATTGAATCCAGACCTATGCTGTTGTCACTTAGTGTGCACATGATTGTGTGTGTCCTGGATTTGAAGGACGGTCAGAGATTCGATTATAGGAGAAAAGAAAAAAAAAAAAAAAGTTATTTCTTACAGGTGATCGTAATCTCTCACGTCTGATGGTAGTCTTAGAACCTGAAGATGATATAATTTTTAAGTGATTTTTGTTTTAATTTGCTTGCATCCACTGTTTACCTCCCAAGTTAACTGTAGAGCATATGTCTGCTGTTTCCCTCTTTTTCTTCTGCACACAGCCGTGCACACATTCTCCAGTTCTGAGGTCATCACCCAGCGCTGCTTTGTGCAGCTCCTGCTGTAAATTCGTTAACATATACTCTGTCTTTACCATCCACCTTCCTCTTCCATTTTGGTCTTTTTCTTTAAACACTTCGTAGGATTGTCTTGTAAAAACAGAGGTCATAGTGCAACATCAGAGAGAAAGAGATTTAAAAAAAAAAAAAACAAAGACCATAAAGCTAATAAGCCTGAAAACATGTGGATTCCAGTATTTTAAGTACACACACAGCTGTTAAAATGCCATGTGTTGATTAGAAACTATTGCTCATTTCCAAACTGTTTCCATGTTTAATGCAATCATTATCTTATGAAGTTCAACTGAAATGAAAAAACTGTTTTGGGAATAATTAAAACAAAATCAGTAAATGGTGGTCATCCTCATAATGGAAGAGTTTTGGAGAACTTTTTGCATGTTAGACTGGGTAAATAATTATATCAAATCCATCAGAGAAATCTAATAACACACCACCCTTAATTTGTTATCCATTTCTCTGAGCAAATCTTAAATCATTTGAACCAAAGCAGTTTTAGCACAATAAGTTGGTCTATATGCATGTTGATGAACTGTCTTGAAATCATTTTTAGAAGAACAGTCTTGTATTTGTTGTTACATCTCTTTGTCCATTATTTTACGTATTGCAGTTAAACGACTGACTGGATGACTATTTGGGGTGGAAAAAGGGACACTTATGTTCTTGTGCAATGATATAACCTTAGCTATTTTCTATGCTGATGGAAATTCACAATAGGAATTTAATGCAAGTTGCTATAATAATTTTCAACAAATTTCCATCCATATTATTATAAATCCCTGCAGGATTATCTCTGCTTGCGAACAATTTTTCAACATAACTCACAGTAACTTTATGAGAATGAAATCGACACACCTTCCCTTTCATAATTTTGATTATTATATTCCAGAATTTATCAACAGGCAATCCCCACACAGTGAGCAGGTGTATGAAAAGCTAAAATAAGCAGTAACTTGCACCTGGATTTTTAGCTTATATATTCTTGATCAACCAAACACTTGTGTCCAAAGTGATGCATCATTCAACATGAATTGCAGTTTATTTAGACTTATTTAAACTTATTTAAACTGGCAATTCCCTGAGTTTCAGAAGCATCATTAAACAACTAAAAATCAGATTATTTGAAAATCTTCACAACTTCCTCTGATAGTTTTATTCGATGCTGTTCTTAGAGTTTTAAACCAACATCCTCAAAAAGTCAGCCATGGTTGCAAATTCTGTTGCAACCATGGTTTGCAACAGCTTGTTTAGTGTTTAATAAACAAATCAAATGCCTGCACAGATTTTTCTCTGTCTTTTACTGGTCTGTCTTAAAGCACTTTTGTAAAAATACTTTCCATTTAATGGAGTGATTTCACAATTCAGGCATCTTGCTTTTGGAAGGATGCTGCACCTTCCAAGTAAATGATCTTGTAAAACCATATAAGATTTCTCTCTGGTATGGTCGGCTGAGCTAATATTTCTCATTAAATATTACTGACAATTTTAAAATGTGGATTTGAGCTGATTTTAGCAGCATTGGCAGTGTGAACCTGTTGGACCATTATTTCTACTCTATTCTTTAAATAGATTTGGCAATTATTACTTTTGGCAGCATTATTAACTACTCATTTTGTCATGTCCTCCAAGGCTGGAGGCTTATGCAACAGTGGTTGCTGCTTTGTGCAGCAGACAACAAAGGAGTTTGCATATGGAGCTCAGTTCATGGCTTCAGCTCAGCAGTGATGGCCAAGCCAGATGCAAATCTGAAAGCCTGCTTACAAACCAGTTCTCAGACCTCTTCTGAATCTAAATCGATCTAAACATATGACTCAGGCTCAAAAGAACTTTTTATAAAAAGATCTTTTTCTCTAGGTTTTTTTCCAACCTAAAAATGAAACTGTCAAACATAACACTCTTGAAGTGGTACATTTTTTTCTAACTCCTACTGTTTTCCAAACCCTTCCAACATATTCTAGAGGCTAAATATGACCAAATACCAAGGATACTGAAGTCAAAAGTGTAAAAAGCAATTTCCCTGTATATCCACAGTGGTAAAACCCAAGTATTCTGTTTAAACATTCTGTGAGCTTGTCATCCATCAACCTTAAATTTTTGCTTAGACTTATTTCTTACACCAGTAAATTACATTAAATTGGAATTTTAACATCACCATTGCAAGATGTATTCTTCTGTACACCATGCAATTTATATCCGAGTCATTTGTTACTTTAATATTGAGTCAGATGCTTAGTTTGTTCCTGGGTTGAACTTTGCTGAAATATCTGCAAACTTTAAATGCTGAGCAAAAGTATTTACCCCCTTTCAGATTTCCTTTGGTTTTATTTTTTGCTCCTTTCTCACACTTAAATATTTCAGATCACCAAGCAAATTTTAATATACGACAAATGATCCAATACTAGTTTTCATTAATAAGAAAAAAAGCCCAATGTGAACAGAACTCTCCCTATGTTGAAAAAGTGATCAGGTCTGATTACCCCCAGACCAAAAGAACCAAGAACTCACTGAAATATGAGCTGTCTCACAATATGAAGTAGGCTAAATGATCTCAAAAAGCAACACATCATGCCCTAATAAAAAAGGCAACACATTCCCTTCCCAACTGCAATACAAGTTGACTAATATTAAGGAAGAAAGTATGAACTTTGAATAAAATGTTTACAAAAGTAAAATCTAGGGCATATATTAAAAAGTAATGTACATCTCTTACAGCGATACTGATAAAGGAAGTAAGACAGTTTTTAATCACAATGCGGATTTTGAAAACTACTGAGAAACACCAAGCTGAGGTTTTGTTCCTTTATGCAACATGATTGGAATAAATTATTACACGATTAGAATCTTATCTTTTCAGTATCACTAAACTTGCTGTACATTAACTATACAAGAAACCTGGAGAACTTGGTGAAAATCCGCACAAGCATGTGGAAATTTTGCCACATATTACTACAAATCCTACATTCAGGATCTTTCTGCTGTGCTGGAAAGTTTTGGCCGAGAGTTTGCAATCACACTGAAGCTCACGATACTTTACAAAGTAATTAAAATGTCATTTTCTCAAAGCAAATTGTAGAGGCAGAAAGAAAACTATTTGGGATTTGGACCAGACATTGTTTTGATTGGTGAGTAATTTGTTTAGTCAATGTTGTAAGGCACAAGCTAAATTGCTTGCAGCTGTTGATCAAATATCTTAAACCGAACCAAAGTGGAGAATCATTGCACTTCCATTTTGAAAAGCCAGAGTCTAATGTAAAGTGTTTGCAGCCCTTGCAGATTTCTTGCATGCTATCTCAGTCCAAATCAAGACAGAAATGTGCCTCATGCGTATACATTTAATGAATACAACCATAAGTATCAATTTTATTCGGATTTTATGTGTTAAACCAACACACAGTAGTACCCAACTGATGTGGAAAAGCAAGGATAAATGATTATATAAAAACTGAAAAGTGTGGTTAGTATTTTTCATCTTATTTTACTCTGATCCCCCCCAAATATGAAATGACTTCAGACTTATATAATACTTTTCAGAACCCTCAAAGACACTTTACAATGAAATCAGTCACTGCTATTCACGCACACATTCACACGCTGATGATGGCAAGCTACTGGATTGTAGCCACAGCTGCTCTGGGGCAGTCTGACGAAATCAAGTCCAGTTCAACCAGTCTTCTTGACAAGTCCTCCAAAAGTTTTGGTTGTAATATAAAAAGAAAGAAGGGGTATAAATACTTTTCAAAGCATCGAAAACAATTTCACAAATTGAGGAAAAAAAAAAATATTTTATAAAAATATTTTTCTTAATTGCTGACATTTTTAGCCCCTTTTAGTTTTAGTTTATGTCGTAAACTTACAGAATTCTAAACCTCATTTAGACAACATCTGATAAGCCTATCATGTACAAAAACAGGTTTTCTTTCTGTGGTAATCTTATAACACTGCAAGTGTTTTCATGATGCCAGTGTGAGATACTCACACAGTCCCTTACATATACATCACAGCAGCTACTTTACACCCAAGCCAGTACTTTGGAGTCTGTTATCTCAGAATAAGCACCCTTTTAACTTCTTGGCATTCTTCAAATGGTTTTCAGCCCAATCTGATAAGCAGGGAAGGAGGATTCCAGCTTTTCTTGCTCACTAGCTCATTCACACATTTGGTATATTGAATTAAAATAAAAAGAACCTGGTGTCCTGCTCTGGAAAAAGGGGGAAAAATAACTAAAGAAAGCAGATGGTTTTCGTTAACTCAAGTGTGTGTGCCTTTATATGTGTGTGTGTGTGTGTGTGTGTGTGTGTGTGTGTGTGTGTGTGTGTGTGTCTATCTCATTTCTCAGTAGTCACATCCCTGACGAAATCAACTTCTGTTTTTTTTTTTTTTTTTTTTTAAATGAGACTAGATGCAAGTGGACTATTTAGACATAGATTGCCTAATATTGGTTCAACTTTAAGTATGACAACGATGAATGAGTCAAAGTGGCTGATTTTAAGAGTATATTTAAGAAGAAAGGGGAGCTAATGAACAACAGTGACTGCTGATAATTGCACGTGAAGCATTTCATTCCAGTTTGGCTCCATAGAGTGCCTGGTTTGGCTTTATTTACATCAATTGACTTCCCGCAATCATCTTACCCCACCAAGTTATTTACACCTTACAAAAGAGGTTGAAAAAAATTGTCTTTTCCACTTGAGTTAATTGTAAATACAGCAGCTTCTCCCTGTGGAGTGAACTCCTGCACCCTAAACAACCTTCCTGCATGGGGTTCTCTGCAGTCCAATCTTATCAACTGCAGAGCCCCATTTGTGGGTCAGTGACATGAAAACATTTGAGCAGCCCTGCTGCTGATAATCAGAGCTCTTTCCACTGCTGGTTCTCCTCCTCCAGTGCCCCGCCCACCATTCTCTTCTCCAAAATCCCAAACACACTGTGAGGAGAAGTACAATGAAATAATCCAGGTAAAAGACAGTCTCATCTTCAAAATAAAAGCATCTCAGACATGAACCTTCAGGGAAATGAATGTTGAAAGATGAATTTAACTTAAAGATTGACTTGAATTAGTGCAGCTTGATCACGAACATGTACGTGGTGAAAACTGCTTTAACAGCATTATTGTATGAAGTTTGCAAATCACTTAAAATGTGCTCAACTGCCGAGTACATTTTTCTGACAAAAAAAAAAAAAAAAAAAAAAAAAAGTTCCTCTCCGCATAAACAATTACATTTTATTTTGAAAGGGTCTACCGGAAGTTGCATTTGTAAAGGTTCTGACTTAACTCCATAGTCGCTCTCCTCTGCTCCGGTACAGCATCTGCCTTTAGAATCCACGGGGCGCGCAGTATGGATCCGTTACGCGTTACGCACCGCAGTGTCTTTTTTGGCACAGTCGGTTTCCTTACGCGCGTTTCTTAGTGCTTTTTAAGACATCAGAGCTTTAAAAATAAACTCAAAAAGTGTTATCCTCGATTGCCTTAAAAACAGAAGAGGGAGAAGACAAGTGATTCGCGGATACTTTTTTTTTTTTTTTTTTTTTTTAAACCAAAAGCGCACACATACGCTTTTCTGGACTTTGGATGTAATTTATTCTCCTCTATATTTTGGGTGTCTACTTTATGTGGAAATTTACTGTTGATGATGGGAGACTCTGTGTTCCTGGACAGGCAGCACTCGTATCTTGTAAGTAGTCAGCTGAATACATTGTGATGTTCCAACCCTCCCTGAGCGCATTCATCCTCTTGTCTGACAGCTTGCGTGTGTAAAAGTAACACTGTTGCTTTAATACTTTAAAACTTTCGCTGTGCAAAAAAGCAGTGAAATTTTTTTTCTGAAAAACGTGTTCACATTTTTAAAAATTACATCTTGTAATTTATTACTCTGATTACTGACTTTAAAACAAGTCAAAAGGAACTTCCTCTTAAACTGTGAGTGGCGCTGAGACAGAAATGTGAAAGTTAGACCAAAAAGGGTCCCAGCATGCAAAAACTTCCTGTGATGGAACTTCCTAAGTGACATGTAGTGCAAAGAGCAAGTATGCGTTCAGATGAGGCGCAAGACCACACATGTTTCCTGATTTTTTTTAACAGCTCAGAAAAAGATGCAGCAACTTGCGAGTTCAGTGCAGGGCTGTACAGAGAAACAGGTGTTATGTTACATGTTACACCCTCAAAGCTTGGCCGTTAAGGGATGAAGGCAAAACATGCAGATATGGGTCAAGACTTTGTGGACTCATGAGGGTTACTGTGAGAACAGTGCTTCAATTTGAAACACAGCAATTCTCTATGCTCAGATTTGACTATTTAGCATATTTCTGGCAAAGATGAGAAAGACAAGGTTATGAGAAACAGGTTGTTCTCAGAAGCGGTTCATTTTAAAGGTGGAGTTGTTTTAATCAGTTGCTGTTTTTCGTATGGGCTGAATGGTTCCTTACCCTAGGTGGCACCACTTTAGGGGAGTCATGACTAACCAGATTTTAAAGAAGTTATCAGTCAGCTGCAACCAAAATGAGTTTTATATACGAGTATTGTGTATTCAAAAGGAAGCAATGGTGTATTTGATTAGTTGGGTGTGTTCTGGTGCAAATCAGAAAACCACTGGGACTTAATTATCTTGGTCCCAACTACTACTTTGAATATAATGGGAACAATACCCTAAACTCCCTCTGTAGTGTGCACTGTAAGAAAATATGTCAAAATCACCACCGCACACTGTAATGTAATGTAGGTAATGAAAATCAAGAAAGTTACTTCAGTGTTTTATTAGGAACCTATTCGATAATCATTCCTCATATCTAAAATATTTAAACTGATCAAACCTGGTCTGGATTGTTCTACACTATCCAAACATATTAGACAGTATGAAATGATATAAAACCCAAGCACAGCTACTGATTTATATATATCCACAGAATGAAAGTGTTATCTTCCTCCAGTGGTCTGTCGGCTCTTTATGAGCAATGTTTTTGTGGCTGGAAGTCCCCCATAAAACATCAAGCACTGATTGGGAAATGATACAATTTTACTTTGGCTTTACAGGCACAATATTGTGGTTTGAATTAGGGCTTTGTAGCTGGACTGTGTGGCATGGAAGCTCTGCCACACTGCCCACAGTAATGAGTCTAAAATCCAATACAAGCCTTTTCTCAATGTAATTGTCAGCTACAGTGCATGTCATCATCCTTGCGAGATTATATTTGATGTGTCTGGATGTGCCTTTGTTGGACTGAGATTCTTTCCTCCTCTTGTCAGCCTAAAAAAAAAAAAAAAAAACACTGAGGGAACACTTGTAGAAACTTTCCTGATAAGTCTTACTAGGAAAGACTTTCTGATCCCAAAAGCAGACAAGTAGCTGTAGATAAAAAGTGATTTATTGGTCCAAAATTAATTATTCCCCAGTATTATCATTTCCTCCTAGCATAACAGGTACGCAGAATCCAATATAGATTAGTTAGATAAACAAACACCTGCACTACTTAGCGTGGCATGCAACCACAAAGGCCCCATAAAGGGGCAAAATAAGTATTTAAGTATGAATTACAGCTCAGAAAACCCTACTAACTTGTATGTTTTTATAGTATTTAAAAAGCTAAATTAGTTATTAGTAAACTAAAATGACTTGCATAACTAAAAATGACTAGTTTGTTGCCACATTCATTAATAACCCATTCCACCATATGCCAAAAATGTTCCATCTGATTTAGATTTGAGGACTGTGGAGGTTCAAGATCCCAGTTTTAGATTGCTTAAGCTTAGTGGTGTGGTGTCTGTCAAGAAAATATCCCCCATACAGTTATACCATTCACCACTCATCTTGCTTTCATATCATTCATTGCCAAAATTCTAAACCCAAAAATCCGAATACCTCATCTGAAACTAAAGCTTGCTTTATCAGAAAAAAATATGTTCTATTTATTTTAGCAGGTCTTGCTGAGTATAAGCCTCAGTTTACTGTTCTTAGGTGTCAGTAATGGAACCCTGCCGTGCTCTTCTGCTAGCATCCAAAAAAAAAAAAAAAAAAAATCCCTTTTCTTGCCTTTTTAAGCTACTCCCTTTCCAGCTCTGATTGCCACAGAATTAAAAAAGCACTTCATTAAAACTTTTCTGTGCCTGTACTTGTGTGTAGTTCAGCTAGCTAAATAAAATTAGTCAATCTAGATCAGCTGAGCAGGTAAACAGTTTGCTTGCCCCTCTAGATTATCATCGAAAGATAACCTCTAACGAATGTAATCAAGCAAATTATAGTCTATCCCTTTGCGCTTGGTGGAAAATTCAAACCACATGAGCACTTAGTCACATTTATTGCTTTTATATGGTGCATATTCAATTCAACCTATGTCCCTTCAAATTAGATTTTCCAATAACACCAAAAACAACAGTGGATGTTACGCTCCAATTTTGTTATTTCAAACCACAAGATGCTTAGGTCGTGTGCACCCAGGAACACTTTGCTGTCTGGCTGTCACATTGTGACAGAGAAATTAATGAACAAGGAAGTTTAAAGGAAGCCAAGCCTGGAAAGCAGACAGCTCATACTGATGGTTTGCCAAAAATCAAATCAAGGCTGCCTTTGTCTTGAACCCATGCTCTTTGTTTGCAAGTTTTGGCAGTTTGTTTCAAGTTGTATACACCATAGAAAGACTGTCATTTAGATAAAGGCTTTGTGAGAGAGCCTGCTTTTTTACAGAATGCAAGAGCATCTTCAGCAGTTCAAAGATCTGACCAGCAACTGTTAAGACAGAATCTCATTTTTCTGTACTCTTGACATTTTGCTGCTATGTTACAATCACTAATCTTTATGTATTTTGTGTTCTAGACCAGCATAAAGTATTGCATAGATTCTTGTCCTCAGGGCCGACTGTCTTTGCATGTTTTAGATGCGTCTCTGGTCCAGCACACCTGATTGAAAGGATTGCATTGCCACATCAAGGAGCCATGTAATCACTTGTTTATTTAAGTCAGGTATGTGGTTCCAGGGAGTCACCTAAAACATGCCGGACAATAGCTCCTGAGGATGAGGATTGATAATCACTGGTTTAGATAGATTCATAGTCATAAAATGGTTTTGATTTATAAAAATCTTTGAAAATCCATGTACCATTTGGACTCAATTATGGACTACTTTGGGTTTGTCTGTCACAGAAAATTGCGATAATATGCATTGGTTTGTAATTATGTGACAAAATGTGAAGATTTTCAAGTAGTAAGAATATTCTTGCAAGGCATTATATTGTTCACAGTGGAACACATGAAAATGATTAGTTTCATTCAGTGAGTGGGAGAACAACTGCCTGTCTTTACAAGTGGGGTACTTCTTTAAGCCCCCCCTTCTGAACAAGTGTCACTTTTCCAAGAATTTCAACTTGCTCCTTTGTCTGCTCGGCAATGCCAAAAGCAAACATGTTCCAGCACACCGTTTTCTGCTTACCTGCTGATGTGTGACTACCTTCTAACAGCAGTTACAAGTGTTTGCTTTACTCTCCTGCCACTCCCAGTACAAACAACTCTGGCCCGAAAAAGTCTACAATGCATTGCCTCATAAACGTCCCTTCAATTAGACTTAACTGAAGAAGTAAATTTTAACTGATTTATGGTCTAAAAAACAAAAACAAAAAAACCCTTATCTTGGGTGAATCAACACCACACGTGGCTCTCTAGCCATCAGCAGACTAAGTTTATTTACATGGATTACATGTTTTCCTAAGCACACCCTGACCCAGGAGGAGAGCTTAGCAGGAGTGGACATTTTGTCCACAAGGGTGCAGTTATTTGGAATGTGTATGCTGAAAGAAAGTTTAGCTTGCTGTACAATCTCAGTTCTAATTTTGGGGATATAACCCCTTTTATTTTCTCTGCAAACACCAATTCAAGCTTGTTGAGTGTTTATGTATGGCATTTGTTATCACCATACAGTGATATGCAGTGCAGCAATTATCCTCTGTTTTTGCTGCACCGGACAATTTAAAAGCATTAACAGCTTGTTTCAGGTTAGTTCACAGCAGTGTAAACTTTGTGTAGGCCACTTGAAATCCTTCATTATGTTTTATGTTTTTTAAATCTATTCAGCGATGGATATGCCTGTATGCTTTGATCATTTTCCTGCTACATTAGACAAACACTAAAGGTCCAAAACTGGTAGCAGCACATTCTCCTTCAGGATTTTGCAGTTGAAAACAGGATTAATAGTTCCATCAGATATGGAAACTCTAGGTTCTAAAGACACTAAAGCCCCTTCTCCACAGGCGTAGCTTTAACCGGTTCTGCCCAAGTCTGCCCTGGCCAGTTTCGTCTCCATTGGAAGAGCCTGCGCAGTTCTTTACCATTTTTCCAAATCACCTCATGGGTAGTACAAGCGATTTTATTTGACAGCAGACTGCATTCATGGATTTGCCCGTGATTTACGTCACTGCATGCGAAAAGGCCAGACCTTAAACTTTAAACAACAACAACATTATTTCAACCACCGCAGATGCAGACGGCGTCTGCTATCAAAGAGCTGCTCGGTGTGGAGAAGTGTAATCATGAGCAGCACCTGCCTTAACTTTTGGAGCAGGATGACTGATTTTGCAGCTCTGCAAGGAGCACAACTGTAAGAAGAATGGATACACAATAAAGAAGCCAGAAAATAAGTAGCTTTCATCAACATTCTGTCAGAGTTAGTAACAGTTGTGCACTGGCTGGTGTGAAACACTGGAACAATATAACATTAGTCTGGCATGATGTGTATATTTATTTGGGTTTTACTTTTCAATAAATTTTATGAGTAGATATTAGTGTACATCTTTTGACTGCATTACCAAAATCCAAAGGTAACATGTTTAAAAATAGAAATAAAGTGCCACAATATAGACTGATTTTTACATATAGCAAACTAGCTAATCTGAAACATTTTTATTATGTTTGGGCCAGCAGTGAATTTCTACAAGACAAAATGAAATATCTTTGTTTATTTGAGTCAGCCATGATAATGTCCAGATGGAGGATGAGATGGAATATCATTTTAGACTTTAATCTGAACTACTTTTGATTGTCTTTAAGACAAAATTAAACATCTGGGTTTATTTGAGTCCATCAAACCACATCCTCAAGGTTCTCCATTGCAGAGTGTCGCTGCAAACATAATTGGATCAACAACTACAGCTCCTGTGCGCTCATGGCCCACTTATGTTCTTGGCCATATTGATGCCCACAACAGTAAGGAACAGACTGCAATGGAGACACTCCCAACTTGCTAGAACTGAACCAGACATTAACCAACTAGAGTGAGACTTGACATTGCAGAAGCAGGTAAAGATGACCAAAAACGTCATACTACCACTAACTTGTTTTTTGGCAAACGTGAGACGGGCTGTTGTGTTCTTTTTGTTCAGCAGGGTTTTGGATTTTAAACTCACCCATGAAGATCATCTGTGTTTAGTCTCTCTCTTACTGTGGACTCGTGAACACTCATCTTACCTTAGAAACTGGGTCTTGCAATGTGCAAGCACTTGGCTCTTTTGTGCCCTCATGGATGAGTTACTGATAGACTCGTGGGAGTAATTTAGGTGGAGTAACTCCTGGGAAGGTTCCCTATTGTTCCATGTTCCTCTGTGTGTGGTTTACTGGAGTCCCAAAGTCTTAGATATGACTTTGTATTCCTTTTCAGACTACTAGCTATCAGTGACTGTATTTCTAATATTTTCTTGAATTTTTGTTGATCTGAATATGATGTTTTAGTTGAAACTTTTTAGCCCATTTCATGTTGCCAGACAGGTTCTGTTTAATTGATTTCTCAATTGTAAACATGGTTTGGAGTGGCAAGTGAAACTCAACAGAAGGAATTGCAAACTCCATTAGTTAACGGGAGGCAACTTTTTTTTTTTTTTTTTTTTTTTTTTTTTTTTTTTTTTTTTTTTTTTTTTAATAAACACAGGGCTAGGTAAGCTTTGAAACCATTTACCCACTTAAAAAAAGTATTTGTCAAATCAGCTGTTCTCAAATCAATCTAATACATTTAAGTGCTATTAAAAAAAAAGTTAAATCGGAAGAAATCTTTTTAGGGGCAAATACTTTTTCTTCATAGCAGCATGAGATCCTTCATTCCTGATATCCACTTATTTGGAATTGGACAGAATTCAGTCTCTGATATTGTAAAGTGGAGTGCTGCTATATCAAGTCTGGAAATGAATACGGGTTTGCGCATTCCGTGGCTGTCACTTTTGGCCCATCATGACAATACCGTCCGTCCTTTGTTTTTCATCGTGTCAGGCTAAAAGCACTTGCTTTATTATCAACAGCACAGGAGAAGTCCGCCCCTCCTCGAGACTTGTCTTTTTATGGAGACGGACCGAGAAGGCTGAGGGGAGAGCAGTGGGGAGAAAGCTCTGTTGAGATCGGATCCAGTGTGTGCAGAGCCAGATGTGCCTCCAGCAGCAGGGGTTCGTCTCCTAACTGTAGCAAAATATGCGGTGCAAGGAGGATGATTTATACCCAACACTCCTGCCATGCTTTCGTCATTAGTTTAACCTGAAGGTGTTTTCTTTCCTTCTCAGTTTTGGGGGAATTTGCTGAACAGGGTTAAACACATTTCCCCCACTGTGCAGAAGCTGTTTAAGCATTGTGACGTTTGACATGTCACTGTACAACATCTTAAATCTTACACACCTTTTTTAAATGATCTGCCAACGCTGCAGAATTGTGAAATGACTTGAAATAGAGGCAGAGCTGATTATTCTGGGCTTTATGAGCACAGATTGTGCTGTCCCATATAGAAATGCCACAAGACAGCTGTTGCTCCATACGTGACATAAGCAGCATAGCTATGCCAAACAGCAATAGCTGCTACATCTGATCCCAAGGCAGTTATTTCCCCTGCTTGAATCGCAAAGTCACAGACAAGAAGTGATCCGCTGCTCACAAAATAAAACTTTTACTCTCAAACTGGGTTAAAAATTTCCTCTCTGGAAAAAGTCAACAAGTCATAAAGGTCAGGCAGGGGGGTCTCTGTGGAATCATTACATCAAGCGTCAAGTCATCTGGTGCTGCTTCAGTGAGTCTCTGGAGGTCAGAAAGCATTTGACAAACTGGGTCTGATTGTTTTTACTTGAATGAGGCAGATGTGTTGTTCTCTTGGAGAACTTTCTTGGAGTTTCACTGTGGACTGATTTACTAGAACTTCCTGTTGAAAGGGACTTTTTTCCATTTTTATTTTCACCAACTGCCATTTGCACGTTGAGAAAAAGGGATTCAATTTAAATGCAACCTTTATGTTGGGTCCCCTTTTTTAAAATCAACTAAACTAGACTTGTGTTTAATGGCGGTCATGAACTTACATGTAACAGTAACCTTTATTAATTTCTCAGTGCTGTCTGGGCAAGCAAATAAACACATGCTGGTCCTCTGCAAAGAATGGAGCATTGCATGGTGGGGATACAAATTGATGAAGGACACGATTTTTTGTGTGTTGCCAAAAAAAAAAAAAAAAAAAAAAAAAAAAAACAGAGCCTTTGAGTTTAATAATATATGATATATATTGAAATATGTACTTAGTGATGGTTTATTATAATGCTACTAATAAATTTAGACAAGTAGTCTCAAGGTAAAGCATATAAGTAAACTTTGTTGTTGTTAATCATAATGGTGATTAAGGCCAGTCAAAGATTATCCAACATGATTTTCATGTCTATGTAACTCCCCCTTAAAGCGCAATCAAATCATCATGGTTGTAGAGAACATGAAATCTTAGACATATTGGAGTCTGCTGACCAGATAGCATCAATCAGATTTGCTGACAGACAGGAAGTCGGAAGTCAAATTTCCAGCCGGGTGACAAGTCAGACAGCCTCGCCGAGGGAAACATCCAGACAGAGAGCAATGCAGATGATGCCAAGAGTAACACAGATATTTAGGTCAAGAATCACACACATATTTAAAGTAGTAGGAACACAGTGGACATGCATCGTATGTGTACGATGTGTCCCCCAGGATTTCAGGGGGTCTTTTTTAGAGCTAGATGAGCTTCTCTCAAGGTAGTCGGTGGAATGTGAGGATCAACAAGTCTGTTGTGGTAGTGCACGTTCAAACTCACGACCTCGTTTCACCATGGCACAGTGACTGTTTACCAACCAGACTATCACTCTTTATTAATATACCCTGGCTACTCAAAGGCTATTTCCTTTCTCTTTTCTCACTGCTAGAATATGATCTAGTGATCTAAGGAAATAAATGGTTATTTTTTATAATTTACATTACTGGGCAGCTATGTGCAAATGTAAATGGAGGCTGAATAACATTTTTGTATCCAGTAGTTGTATTCATTAGGGTACGCCAACTGATCTTTTTGAACCTTAACTTTAAACAGTACGATTCATAAATTCTTAGAACAGCAGAATTGGATAGTATGGCTTAGACTCAAGTCATCCATCAGGCCTTTACCTTGTTACCTTTCTTTCTGAGGTATTTTTGAACTTATGCTGCCTAATCACCAGCATAAAAGGAATATAGTGGCCCAAAGACAAGTTGCTACAGTTAAATTTGCAAATTCCTGAAAAATATCCAGTTTAATCTAAATAAAATGGTATGTTTGCATCAACAAGGTGATTTGTATACAACTTAGCTGGAAACTTAGAAGTTTATTCTTCATGTGGATGGCTTTGACATTTAACTTTTTAAACCACATCTTTAGACTTTTTTGATTTATTCTTTTAAATGCAAGGCGAGGTTGTCTTTTTTCATTTCAACCCACTTTTGTCAGGTCTGTGGGGAAGTTTTTTAGATGAGTTTCAAAAGCCATTTACACTTTTTTTGTGCACCACCTCGTTTTATTTTTCAAAACAAGCTGTAAAATGTTACTATTGTTAGGTTAGGCACCAGGGATGCACCAGAGAATTGATCCAAACTACTTTAATAGAGCAGAGATC
Source organism: Anableps anableps (assembly GCA_014839685.1). Taxonomy (NCBI): domain Eukaryota; kingdom Metazoa; phylum Chordata; class Actinopteri; order Cyprinodontiformes; family Anablepidae; genus Anableps; species Anableps anableps. The sequence continues at coordinate 8,031,842 of CM026088.1, forward strand.
ATATACTTGTGCTGTGCAAAAAACATATTCATTGATTACTTTAACAAGTCAATAATCATTCAGCAACAACAGCAACCACATATGATGGAGCAGATGGAATATATTGCAGCACAGTGCATTTTAGGGAATATGACAAGTTCAGATACCTTCATGGCCTTGCCTTCCAAGCCAGTCAAATCTAAACCAAGCTTGTGATACCAACCTATTAAGTGTAGAAGCCTGTGAGAAGGTAATAAGTAGCTTACCATGTTCATTAAACAGCCTATTAGCACTTATTAGCACCTACTTTAACTGGTCTTTATTAGCTATTGTTAACACATAGCTTTCTTTACTGAGGTGTTCACACACACACAGACACACACACTTTGTGATCAGCTAAAGTTTGTCTGGTTGCGTTACAAAGAACAGCAACAGTGAAGCATTCTGTTCGTTCTCTTTCCGTCAGGAAATCAATAATAGACCAGCTGCCCCGACAGTGACCTCTGTTACACGTGCACAAACCTGTATGCATATAAACACATGCGCAGTCGCAGCTACTGTGCAGAGAGAACAAAGCTCCGTTGGGCCGTATCGGGTGTGGTGTGGGTCTTCAGGAAGTTACACTTGGCTAAAACTTCCTGAACTGAAACAAGGCTGCTGTTTTTAAATTGCTCATTTTATTTCTCTTAACATATTTCACAGATGGTTTGCACAGTGGGGCAGTTGGTAGCACTGTTGTCTTGCAACAAAAAGGTTCTGGGTCTGAATCTCAGCCTGGGGTCTTTCTGCATGGTGTTTGCATGCTCTCTCTGTGCATGTGTGGGCTCTCCCCAGGTACTAGTGCAAAAACATGACTGCAAGGATAAGCAGGTATAGATGATGGATTTCACAGACCGATTTTCTTTTTCCAGAGTTATCAATTTCATTCGGTTTGCTACTATAGAAACTTTATCACCTGCCTTCCACATTTAGTAGCACCCGTATTTCAGAAGCTTAAATACATACAAAGCAAGAGACCAGGCCATTCAAGTAAGGCATTTGTGTGTTCATCCCTTTAAGTTTGAAGATGGATACAATAAAATAGCTGCTTACATTCTATTAGTGTATTCAGAGGGATTTTTTTTTTTTTTTTTTTTTTTTTTTTTTTTTTTTTTTTTTTTTTTTTAATGGGCAGTTGTCCAGGATGGTATTACATAAGGGGAAAACCCGGCAGCATTTGAAAAAAATATCTTGAACCCTGAACAAGTGCAGTCAATGAGGAGTCAGAGCCTCTTGCTTGATGCTGTGAACAGATATTCTGCTAAAAAGAAAAAAATAAAAATAAAAATAAAAATAAATAAATAAATAAAAAAAATACTATAATGTGCTAGAGACTTGAAAGGAAGCAATTGGATATGGTAGCTTCTTAGGCAACAATACGGTTTAGCAGGTGATAATTTGTCATTTGATAACTTCTGTACAGTGGTGGGCTATTTCTTCAGTATTGTTAGGTATTAGTTGTTGGTCATTAGTTGTGGATAAGTGAAAATTCGGCAGAACGTACTGAAGAGGGCAAGAGAGAGAGTTAGTTCAAGGTGTCAAATTTCATTTAAGTTATTTTTGATATATACAGCACTTTCTTAACAACTGAAGGTACCAGTCACTTGATTGTGGTATGAAATTGCATCATGTGCCTGGAAAATACATCATGCTCCCACTTTAAAAGGTTTCTTTTACAACTGTTTTTCTTTTTTTTGTTGCTTGCATTTTAAATGCTGTTAAAAAGCATTTCGTGACTCAATAAATGTTTTTAATTGAAAAACAAAAAAGTAATTGTCCCCTCCCCTTTAACCAACCACATAATAATATCTTTGTCTTAATTTTGATTAATTGCATGACCGCAAACATTTGTGGCAAAAAAGCTAACTAATCTTTTTACCCCATTTTATGTGGAACTGTAAGCACACCGTATGCACTTGCAGCAACTAAATACTACCATGTTTCTCATAAAGAGACTACATATCTACTTTTTACTCTCATTTTCATCACCAGCATCATCTAGATTCTCAGGAACAGACCTAACATTTTATAATCCCTTCTCTTCAGCCACCTCAAAGGATTAACCTAGAACCCACGTGGGACACAAAGTCTTAAAGAGTCTTCTCTCTGATCCTATTGCATTAAAGGATATGGTGAAAAAAAGCAGAGGCGAAACAAAAAAAAAAAAATGTTGCAAGTTTTTAAGCCTCTGATCTTGCCAGCGGTGCGAAAAACAAATAATTCCCTAAGAGGATCAACACAATCTCATATCCATGAAAAACTATCACTCGTGTGGATGCATTCAAGCTATGTGGAAATGGAAATTTAAGCATAGCTGCTGAAAGGATGAGGTCATACAGCTCAGTTTGCTGGATTTACCATGTAAAAGTATTCGTTTGAAGCAGTTCAGAGAGATGTTAGCCTTATCATGAATGACAGTTGTAGCCCCATTTCCTCAAGAAATGCCACCAGATCCTACCGGTTGACTAATCGCGAACTAAAAACGCCTACATCCAGACTGTGCGCTTGAGTTTGTCGTGAAATGTCATGTTTTTGGCAAAAGTCATGTATTAGATGGCACCTGTTACAAGAAATGACCGATTAATGTAACTTCAAGCTTAAGACAAGAAGCTAATTTCAACAAATTGCTTGACTAGTTTGTTCTGTGCTTTAGGGCAGGCCTTAAGGCAGCTGAAAACACCGGGTGTGTTGTTGCCACATTTTCTGTTACTGTCATCGCTCTGGACGGCTTGAAATCATGCACTGAATTTTGTCATTGTACATTTTTTATGCTTGACACATAAATATGTCGACAGCTGAAAGTCAAAAACTTCTCAGCCTTGAAGGTGTTTACAGTGTGTGCATTGCTGAGCCTGAGGATGAAACCTGAGGAAGCATGACTGGAGCTGAAAGTATTTCAATTGCTTAGACATTTCCATTCACAGTCAGGTCAAAAGATAAGATGGGATGATTTAGATTATAGTTTAACATCTGAAGGCTGACACATTACAGCCTTTTGGGCGACAATACCAGAGCTGATCTTTGAATCAGATTTTTTAAAACATTTCCTGCATTGATGGGTCTTACTACTTTGCTGTGAGTGCTCTCTGTTCTGCCCAGGCATATAAATCTGAGTGCGGGAGATCCAGTTCTCACGGTGCTAGTATGGCAGAACATTTGGGCTGCAAAAAGTTGATGGGAACCTTATACCCATGGGTCTACTTATGCAACTATTTTGACTGATTGACAGATTAATTCTGCTCAAATGCTGAGGCATGCTCTTTATTCACTTTGCATTAGATTTTTGTCTATGGAGGCACATATGGGAGATTCTTTCTTGCACAGACTCTCTTCTCTGGGAACACAAATTGTTTAAACTCACATGCCTGCGGTTTGTTCTCTTTCTGCTATAATGCCAATATCTTCAATGCTGGTGTGTAAAATATAAAAGGAACATTTTTGTGCAAATATGATTCGAAAATGCAAATAAAAAGCTTTGATTACTGCTTCCCCATTTATCCACTGTAGATGCCTGTTGACTGTGTTTGCTATAAGCCAAGAGTGATTGGTTCAAGGACAAGTCACTGATTGTAATGTATTGGAAAACAGCCACATGCTACAGGCTGCAACACACAAGTTTGAATCAATTGAAAATATCGTATTTACTTACTGGTTAATGGGTTGGCCTTCTCAGGTTGTTGGAGAGTTTTTCTAAGGTGCACCAAGAATAAAGTTTGTGACCCAGTATGGATGATGAAAAATTTTTTTTTAATTGTTTTTAAGATGCACAAAACTTCTATGTGGGGTTCAGCAGTGATGGTGGTCCATGTGGTGTCTTTTCTGCAGATGTGTCAACCTCACATTCTACCACTGCTAATGAAGGAAGGGCTGACTTTAACCTCTCTGGCCATTTCAGTCTTTTTTTTTTTTATTTTTTTTTATTTGTGTGTTTTGTGAAAAAACAATTTAAATCACTCCTTTAAATGTTTTGTTTAAGAAGAAAAAGATCAATCTGGACTAGACACTCAGAACAGAGCTCCCAGCATGGGAGAGGAGTAAAGTTGTGAGTTTTTTTAACTTACCTTTTTGGCAAGTATTAACATCGCAGAAGCAACATAAAACTACAATTCAGATGAAATTAGATTTTTTAATTTTAGCATCATCCAACAAAACTTTAATGGCTCTGTAAATCCTGGAGAGATTGTGAGGAGGTCTAAATTAGGGCTTTCCACCAACACAGTTTGAAGCCTGTTCTGGTTCCCAAAGGTGATTTTGAACCAGTGTCACGTGTTTCCACCAAAAGAACCAAGTTCCTGAACGTCAAATTTAGTTCCACGAGCAAGGTGGAGTACTGGGTTCTTTTCACTGTTGTTTTTACCCCATGAATCGTAGAGGTCTGTGTGCCAAGATAGGGTTTAATGTCTCTAACATAATCCAATGTGCCAGTGGCAGCTGATTAAACGAACGCTTTGACAGATTTTTGTATGTTATCAGTGGTTGGTCTATCACGCACAGATAACACCACAAACACACCCACAAAACCCATGCACTTCCTTTACTTCTCCTTCCACTTTCGGACCTGGTCTTGATGCATCATGTTATTTTGCTTTTGCTGCTTATGTAACAATTATGCAAAGGCTTTAATTCTCGAAACTCTGCCCTCATTATTGCTGCAGGCCTTTCGTATTATTCTGTCTGAAGAGATGTTTGTAGTCTGCCTGAGGCTTTAGATGTTCTTGCCAGTGATTCGGATAGTGGTGGTGGGGAGTATTTGGAGCACACACTCCAAGTTGCTCATTCTTGTCACCAAGCCAGTAAGGACTCATTAAATGCAAAGGGAGCTTTTACAACAATGTGCAGTGAAAGTTGAAAGCTTTGCTTTAAGTGCTTCATAGCTAGTGTTGAAATCATGTAAATCTACACTAATGCCTTGCCCTATGTCATCCAGAAGAAATTTAAAGTGAATCAGATAAAAAGGTGGTTGCTGGGTCTATTAAATAACAATTAAAACAGACATTTTAAGTGCACTATGTATGTTTTGAAGGCAGTTCCTCTCGGATCTCGTTAAATTGAAACTAAATCAAGATGCTCCTAATGTGTAAATTTCATTAAACCTACAACATTATGTCTAAAATTCATCCTTAATCATGAACAGTAACCCTGTCAAAATATGTGGGTAAAAATTTATTCAATTGCATTCTTCTGGAAAATAATTACAAATTTAAAACAATAGGATCTATATAGCAATTTTACTTTTGTTCCTATAATGTAAGAATGATGTGTTGCTAACTGATGAGAACTGGTTTTAAAGTTAAATAACTTAAAGTTCCTGTATTTTATACTCTGGATTTATGGAGGTACATTTTATTACAGTGCTCTCTACAGCAAATCATTTCAACACAATCTAAAGTAATGTGCTACATACATTCAATGCTAATATTTAGTATGCTGGCCAAAATATTTCACAAACAATGACAAATCTTCAGGACATATACATTTCATAAATTAGTAACGCTTAATCCACTGATAATATATTTAATCCGAAACTAATCCATTGAACATATCTTTTTTTTTTAAATAGCTTGGGTCACATTGCAGCTTTCAAGAGACGGGATGATACATAGTACTGAGTTCAAAATAACCAGAAAAGAAAGGAAGTTAGCAATATTTTTGGGAAAACTAGGACTTCCTGTTTCTAGTTTACAAAAATAGAGTAAAAGTTTAACAATTCACAAACTGTGTTTATAAGGTCTGTAATCAGTATGCAGTCAGTCATTCACTCCAGGTTCTACAGGTTCACATATTCAAGTTTTTATACTTTTTAAAACTTGAATTCTAAGGCGGTTCCAATGTCAAAAAACATAAAAAGTTACCTTTTATATTTTCACATGAGTCACATATATGATCAATTTACTTGGGCTCTGGAGCTCTGTACTTTGAAATACCTTAATGTTAGCAACCTCTAATTGTTAGCACTCAATCCCAATCATGGTGTTGTCAAAACCGAGTATACACACACTATTATAATGAAATGGAAGCTATGATAACTCTTATTTAGACCCTCAGACTGTTTGTCATTCAAAGCAATGGCATGACCTCATATACTGGAGTTCCGTAACCTCAAATTCTTGAGTTAATAAATAAAACAGATAAATTGCTTTTGCATTGAGTTTTTTTTTTTTTTTTTTTACCATGCATAACATGGATTCAAAAATTTGTGGCTGTTTTTCTCTCAGCAAGTTTAAAAACAGGTGGAAAAGGCCATTAATTGTGAATCTGGGACAGATAAGTCTACAAACATGGCTACGCACACTATCATCACTAGCTGGCAGGGCGGGTTGGTCGGTAATTACAAGCAGATGTGAGTGCTGGGGAGGTTCCAGGTCAGTAAAATCCATGTATTATTGACTTACTCATGCATGTGTGAAGCCAACTTGTAAAAAACAAACAATGCAGAGAGAAAGAAATAAGAAGCAGCATTGGAACATACTTGTACATTCCATCCTGTTCAGTGTTATGATTCCAAATCTCTGCTCAAGGGTCATTTAAAACCAGCTGCAAAACATAAGAAGAAAACAAACCAAGAGTACAATGTGATTTTTTTGGACAGCTCTGTTTGTGCCTTTGTGTCCTCTGTTAGAAAGCTCTTGTACACTTATTGTTAAAGTTTAAAGACGTAATAAATTGTTTCATATCATGACTTATCGTTATCTCAGTAGTACCACAAAATAACGTCATAAAATTTTAAGTCCATATCCCCCACCCCTACTTGGTGTTTCTCACTAAACTTCCTGGTTATTACCATACATCTAAAAATCAATGAAACTCCCGTTATAAGAAAGATTGTTTTAAAACTACAGAAAACTATGTAACTTCTAACAAGCATTTAATCAACAGATTAAACAAGAATAACTTACAAGACAAAACATAACATGATGCTTAAGGTCTTGCACATCTGGTGACTTATGAAAATGAATGATAACATGACTGAAAACACATGGGAGTGAAGATCACCATACCCTCGGTTGCTGCTGTGCTTTAAGCTACAGTAAAATGGGGAACATAATGTTCCTTTAAATGGAAAAAATTTGCTAAAGGTTTTCAGAAAGTATTGCTCCTGAAGGTTACCATTGACAACTGATCTGTTTATCCTATTATAGAACTCTATACAGAACAGCATCATATCTAAAATCTTGGTCCTTGACCATGCCAAACAAGTTTTGTTTTTTTTTTTGTTATTGTTATAAAATCAGCTGCATTAGTAAATTGAATTCACATTTTCTGCTGCCTCAAACATATTTTAAATATACAATAAAGCTGTTGAATTTTAATACCGCGTCTTCTCCACCATCCAATGGGCTGCGTCTTAAAAAAAAAAAGAAGAAATTCAAAGGAAACCATACCAAACCTCAGTGACCTTAACTAGCTTCTTGACAATACCATGACTGAAACATCTCTTTTGATACCTTTCCATTTTTTTCAAAACCAGACCTTTAAAATGGTCAAAACAAAAAAGCAAGGCCCCTCTTCTATTTAAATCATTTTGAAGTGATATTCTTATTTTCATTTAAACATGAATTTACCTAAGGTACACTTTTCATGCATTATTTACATGTTGTATGCCATTACATATTTAAAAGAACATTTGCAAGTCTGCGGTTATTGTTTTAAATCTCAGTCGTGTTCGATAATTTCAGCAGTGCGTCATAGCAACATGTGTCCCACTGTCTTTGTCTGACCTCCAAGTGGGTTGCCATAGTAATATTTCTTTCACTTCCTCGCCCTTTGGGTTTCTGTATGTATATGTTGCTATGGAAACTGACATATTCTTTTGCGCCATTTGTCCCTTTGTCTAAAATAGAACAAAAACCACATGCTGCGCAGCACTGTACTGAATCTCCAGATGGCATTAGTCATCTAACTGCATGGTGCGCGTGCAGTTAGAATTATTAATCTTTCCAGCAAAGCATTCGTCACATGTGCACAAAATAGCAGCAGCAATGACAGTTTGGCATTTTCAGTATTTTATAAAGAATTCTGAGTAAAGACTCAAATTTCAAAAGCTTTCTATAATTAGTCTGATGAAGTAACGGAAATGATTGACAATAATCAACTCAAAACACCTTATTGTACTGTAGATGGAAGTCCAGTGTGTTTAAAGGAAGCAAAAACTAAGCAATGTATTTTGAGACTTCTCTGTTGATGTTGTGGAGCAACTTTTTTTTTTGTGGAACAACTTAAGATAAACAAAGACTTGATAAAATTACGCAGTACTTAAAAGGGAAAAATATGTTTATACAAAACCCTGGCAAGTTCATGTTAGCTTGTTAACTAACCAGTGTTTGCTGGTTAAGCTGATGATCAGCCTTCAAAGATTGCTTTGTTAAATCAAAAAACATGCAAGCTACGGTAGCTTGGTGCCAAGCTTGTTTTATAAGAAGCAGAGTTATGATTTCTTCTATTTTTCAAGCTCAAACAAATACAACAGTACACTTGATGTTTTTTCAAACTATTAAAAAAGTACAGCAGCAGACAGCTCATAGTGGGTGCTTGTCATTTCGTACCTTTTCAGTGTTGTTTTGGTATGAAATGGTGCCATCTACCTTGGGTTGTTTTATGCCAACCAAGCCTTATTTCATTTCCACCAGCGGGGTGTTCATACCCACATTTTTTACCAATAATTTGAAGTCAGTTTCAATATTTCACTCAGGCCCTGTCCACACAGAGAAACACAGTAAATTTTCAAAAATGATTAAGAAGAGATGTGCATACACATGATAGGATGCAGGACCACAGAAAACTTGGTAATAGACATGCCAGGTCAACCCGTGGCGCTGCAACACTGCCACAGAACACAGAAGAGAATACAGAATGGCATCATGTTTGTTCTTTGGGAGAGATTTATGGAGGTTACACAGAAAGCTGGAGCAATGATGCCATCGTTTCAAAAAAGTTGGCTCGTATGTACACAATGAAACAAGAAACCGGCATTTTGAAACCTTTCCACTCTGAGACCCGTTTTTCAAAAATGATATTTTCTGGCCTCCCAAAATCCTGGCTCTGTGTGGATGCACAGCCAAAACAACAAAAACTCTTTGTCGTTATACCTAATCAAGCCTGTGTGTGGATGGGGCCTCTCAGAGTTATTTTTGTTTGTTTCGGTCATCATTTGTTATGTTTTGGAAGTTTAAACTTGCCAAATGGAGGTGAAAAACATAAAACAATGGGAACAAAGTGTAATACAATGTCTTTTCCAAAATTTACAATTGGGTTAAACTGAGATTGGATATTCGATTTTTTTTTTTTTTTTTTTTTTTTTTTTTTTAACCCTTACTGTTCATTTATCATGAAGATTTTTATTTTGATTTTTTTTAAGATACAGTTTAAAAAGTATAAAACTGGTTGTTTACCAATTGAAATGGAAGTAAGATTGGGCAAAATGGCAATATGTAGGCACAGAATGGATTAGGAATGACGTGGAGGGGGGATGCTCCTCCATGCAAAATACAACTGTAGAATGTCTGCACTATTTTTGGATCTCATTAAAAATATTTAAACACATTGGCATTATATAAAATATTAGATAAAAACTGGAACTTTGTAATGGCACAGTAAACCTTGGAATCAGAAACGTATCAATCAAATACAATCACAAGCTTGTAATAATAGCTTGTTGTCCTCACACAAACCATCCAAACAGTTTGTTTTTATATCATACAGAGATCTCACACAATGAATGCCTTCAGAGCTATTATTGCACAGTCGCCTAACATTTGTCTTTAAATGGAATTTGTGGCCCAGTAATATATGATCTCATTAACCTTAATGGGCCTCAGTGTAATATTAGGAAATTGGCTATGATGTTATCATGCATGTGTGTTTTGTACTACTCATTAGTTCTATTGATATAGCCAAAAACTAATTACCATGGGTTCTGTTTAATATGTACATAATAGTAGCTGGCTGTTATTACAACAAGGGTAAAGAAACTGAGCTCTTAATCAGTTTAGTGTTTTCGATTTCTGTCTGTTATGTAACCATATGGACAATTTGTCTTGCAACATTTTGAGCAGCATTTGTATCTGCTATTAAGAGCAATCATTAAAAATAAACATTAACATTGAACTAGAATAGTTTGAAAGTCAAAATCAAATCCAAGATACTGTTTTCCTTTAAGCAAGAATGTCTGGAAAAAGGAGTTGGAAAACCTATTTCCCATCTTTTCGTTTTGGTTCTTATAACATAATGCACCCCTATAAATGGGAACTAGTACTCTACAGTATTATGTATGAGAAAGAATTTAACAGTGATTTCAAAGAATATTTAAGAGTGCCCAGCTTGTGTCCCAGTCATTTTAAATATAACCGGAAATCGTGAGCAACAATCTTGTTACCTGGAGTTTATTTCCTGGCCCTCAACCAACTTCTCTAATAAATAAAAGTTTGGCTTCATAATTCCAAACTATTAAACATATAATTCTGTTCTTAAGGCTTAGTGTTGAGCAGACCAGTAGAATTTTTAAAGAATTTTTTTGTGTAATTTAAAATGTATTGTCCCATCAGTGATAGTAAGCCAACCAAGTCCCTAAAGTTCCTCTTTAAAAGTCCCAGTTGGTCACTGTGCAAACTCCATTACCATTAGATGAGCATCAGAAGATAAATGGACTAGCTTCATTCCTTTGTTAGAAAAGACAGATACAGTGTCCTTTCGATCATTGAGAAGGGCGTACTCTATTGTAAAATCTCTTGGTCAGATCTTGTTAACAGTTCTGAACAAGACTCAGGTAATTAAATTGCTCAGCCCTGACTAACACCCACTGGGACTAGAAGTTCAATAGACCCAAACATTTTTGTAACCACTCACAACTCAAATCTCAACCATGTATGAGCATTGGAATGATGGACCTGTTACTCAAGAGCTTCAACTTCAGTACTTGTTTTCGATCACCGACTTGATAAATGCCCTGATCCATCAGTCAAACTGTAGCTTCAGCCTGTCGTCAGTTCTGAAGAAAATGATATGAGTAAGAGTCTAGGCATGTAGAGGACAAGCTATGTACTATTGTGCCTCAGCTATGCAGCATGAATGACATAATAAACAAATTTGCTCTTGGTTAGCTTTGGAACATCTTGGTTTGGACGCCTGATGGGTCATTCCGGCTTGCAGTTTATTGTTACCAGGGCCCAGCAGTCTTCCTTGTATTTAATCTCTCCCATCACTCAACACCAGCATTCCCATAGTTTCACTCGAGCTCGTCCATCCCTGTCAAGCATCCTGCTGGGCGGAACCAACTTAACAGTCGGCGGCTCTCTTATCAAAGTTTTAACGACCTGTTGTCTTTTCTTTCGCTGCAGACTTGTGGTCATGCAAAGGCATGTGCATCTTTGTGCACTGCTGAGCTGTGAGTGAGGTTATTCAGGAGGCAAAAGGCTTTCCTCAGTCAGTGATAAGGAATGGCCTACACAGGCATGCACTCACAACAGCACAGAACAGCTGTGCTGGATGAAATGTAGCAAGGCGGCAACATGCTTTGTTGACTCGTGACTGTTCTTTCATTGGCAGACAGATTTTCAGGATTGTTTTGAGATATACAATTAATGCTTTTAGAGAAAATAAAAAAGGATATCCTTTGTATGAAATGTGTATTGTCTGCTTGCAAAATTACTAAATTATGTAAACACAGACACATTTGAGGACATTGGTAAGCCATCTGTCTGAAAAAGGCATTAGATAGACTTTAACAAAGTCTTTCCCTTTGACTTAGACACAAGAATGCATGACCGGAGATCGAGAAGGATCAACAGTTCATCTTAGCCAGGTCCTTAGGTTTCCAGCAGCTCATTGCTTGTCTAAGTTCAGTCTCACCTTGAGAACAACTGATGAATTTGTCTGATACTTTCAATATCCTCAGGCCCTACTGGCTGGCGATATCAAGGCAGCCTGTCCAGGAGCAACATTTATTTTCCTTGGCGCTGACTGGTTGTACCTCGAAGAGCAGAAACAAGTTAAACTGTATATGTTATCTGTGGTAGTACTAAGACTGTTTCCTCTGTCGTGATTAATGGATATTAAGGTGCATTTGGTGTTTGAACTATTAAAATAGGCATAAGCGTTTCTGGTCACAAGTGTTCGCAGATTTTAGGAGGCAGCTGTGGTCCACAACCCTCATGAATACCGGGAGTCCCCTATACTGGGTCAAAAATACCATTATGGTGCAACCATAGAGAATACAAATATGGAGCTTATTAAAATGAAATATGTGGACAACCACTTTGTGCACACCTGCTAGTGCTTTTGTATTTATTTTTTTATGCTTTTTCAAATCCGATTTTGTTGTGTTCTGAATAAATCTTAAACTGGAGTGATGTAGGAAAAATTCAGGCCTCAATCAGGCATATATTTAGTTCAGCTTTAGCCATGTTCAGGTGCAATATTTTGCATATTTTCAGGGTAGGAAAGAAAACAAATCAAGTACCAAGAGTCTGGGTCTTTAAGTCCTCCTTTCTCAGAATGTGTAATTAGTCCCTTCTTTTATGTCTCGGTCTTTTTTTAATTTTGTCTGAACTCCCCCTTGTTTTTTTGTTGTTTTTTTTCCATCTCAGGGAGATTTCACCTGGAGCAGTCTGTCAGGGCGGAGTGTACGCCTGACTCCAGTCGCCATCCAGAGCCTGTCAGAGCTGGAAAGAGCCCGGCTGCAGGAAGTAGCCTACACCCGCCTACTCCAGGACTATGACCTGGGATGTCAAATAACCATCCCAAAGGGTAGGAGCGCTACATAGTTTTTTTTCCAAAAGCTGCAGACATGATCCATACAGTGTTGCATGAAACTTTAGCTTGTTACTCTTAATAAACTGACATTTATACAATTGTTAACTGTTGCTAAATGCAGCCAGAACTTAAAACTGTAGCTACTATCCAGAAACTTTCAAGTCACCCAATAAAGTTAAGCAAACATTTAGGTCTTTTATGAGATGTCACCATCCCTGGACTGTATTTCAAGAAAACTTGCTCATGGTCTGTGTTTCAGGAAGTTATGAAAACAGATAAATTTAGATGTAAACCACACTTCACATAGTGATTTGGTGCTTCCTGTTTAACAGTATCTTATGACCATTCATGTAGTGACACATGACTCTTTTTCCAGTTTGGAGAGAGTGTTACCTTTTTTCATCACTGTGGAAAAACCTCTTAATTATATAAAAATAAAGCTATGATTCTTGTTGTGATTCTTTTTGTGGTAAAAACAGTTTACCAACAGTTTTTTTCCAATAAGCTAAAGGTTTATCTGAAAAATAACAAAATTAAACAATTATTGCAAATCTAGCACACAAGTATACAGAAGGAGTCTGTGGTTTTCCACTGGGCTCGCCCATTCTAAATGTCCCACCATGAGTCAAAAGCTCTACAAGGAAGAAATTTAAATATTTCCACTCAATTTGAAACAACAGAGCCACGTTAAAAAAGAAACACAAGCTATAAGTTCTCGAGCAGGTCTCTGCAACTCCAGTCATATGCCACTGTCCTGCAACTTTTAGATGCAAACCATTTAGAAATGTATAAATGATCTGGTCTTTTCGAGGTTCTACTGGGCATTTAACACATAATCTGTGTTTATAAAAGCAAAAACTGCAGAATACTTTGCAAAGATGAAGCCAAACTCAAAATGCTTGTGAATAAATTAGGTATTCTGCAACATACAGAACTCTGAAATTGGGCGTAATTTTTTTTTGCCATTACCAAACACCAGGCCAACAGCTTAGATATTTCTGCTAAAGTTAAAGCTTCATCCAACCATCCGTCTTCTACAGCCTAGATTAAGAGGGGGGGAGGGGCAGGAGGAAGTGATACCAAGGGATTCCTGCCCTTTTACCTTATTCAACTCGTTTTGACATTAACTGATATCTTCATGAACACTTGTTCCCACTCTTTCACTTTTTAACAACATACTCATGTTTACATAGAAGGTAACCAAAGTGTCTGCTGGCTCCTTGCTGGACACCAATCCTACATGGTGGAGAGCCGATGGTTTAGAAACATTAACTTGGGTTTTGGGTCCTTTAGCCTTTGGTTTCGTTTCAAATAGTGCAAGCAACTTATATGCTCCTTTAACTTATTTTTATCAACTGATTTTTGCATGTTTCCAGATCTCTGGATTTCCTCAGTGTTGCATTATTCGTTACTTTCCTTCAGAGATTACGAATCATTTTTACAATCGTTAGTCACAGATACACGTCATGCACACTAAGGGCTGCATTTGTTCCACTATACTGTATAACACTGGAGTTAGTTTCATAGCAGCAGTGTTGAGCAGCTAATGGATTACCCAGGGCCCTGCATTCCAGCTGAAGGTTAAACCTCTCCCCACCATGATTTAATACATACTTGTCTGCGTTGCTTATGAATTCCAGAGCTCCTGACTGCTGCCATGTGCAAGCAAGGGAAATATTTCAAATGGACAAGTGTGTGCATCTGTGAGGGCTATTTCAGCTAATGCTTGTTTTCCAGCCCTAGCTTTTTCTTAGATAATATTTATGCAAGTGCCTGTGGGTTGAATTTCTGGCATTTCTTCAAGAAGAAAAAGCAGATTAAAGAAAGACAGAATTAAGAGAGACAAGAAAGGACGTGAAGATTATGTGATGAGACAGAAAGTCAGCTGAGGTTCATCAGATGGCGTTGCAAACAGGTCTGGAGCAGAAACAGAGTGTGGAGGTTTGGGGGATTTCCATACAGCTTTGGGAGCCATCTGTCAAAAATATAAACCATTTCCTATCTTCCTATTCTCTTTTTCCCCTCGGCCTCCATCACAACATCTGCTTCAGTTTCTCCTCGCAGTTTTCTCCCCATCCTCTCTGATGTCGTGTTGCAGATGCCCAGAATTTCTTTACTATTCTTTAAATCACAGAAAAACAAAGCTTCATTAACTTTGGTAGCTGTCTAAATTTCCAGTGCTCCAACTTATTTAGAGTCGTGAAAAATGGTTTGATACATGGTGAAATTAAATCTTGCTTTTGCAAGATCGTTTTATCATACAAAACTACAGTCTTTTCCCAATGTTCGTTATCTACCCTCTTTACCCAATTACCTCTGAACAGATTTACTAACCCTGTAAAAAAAAAAAAAAAAAAAAAAAAAAAAGGTTTCCCACAGCATGATGCTGTCACCATGTATCACCATGAGGGTGGTACATTAGTTTCTCTCTACATTGCATTTTGAACGTTGGCCAAAAAGTTCAATATCTATCTCTGTTTGACCAAAGCACTGAGCTCCAATCAACATCTTCTTAAACTGAACATCTGACATTCATCTTTTCACAGGTGTTTTCTTCTTAAAGGCCAGAAATGGGGAGTGAAGGATAAATGCTGTCCTTTTCACAGATTTTCACACCTATGATGTAAATCTCTGCAGCTCCCCCAGAGTTACCGTGGGCTTCTCGGCTACTTTTCTGATCCAATGATCTTGTTGGCTGGCCTGTTAGTTTTGGAGAGGTCTCTGACATGTTCAAAGCCTGAAGCACAGTTTAAAAACTCAACCCTGATTTAAGCTTCTCCCCAACTTCATTCCTGACGGGTCTGCTGAGCTTTTAAGACATCTGGCTGAACGGTTTTTTTTCCTTCTTTCAGGGGTATTCTTGGAAAATGGTTTCTGATTTTTATTTTTAAAAACATGTAGGATTTTCCTAGTCTCTGTTGCTTTTTCACATAAAATCACAATAAAATCCATTTACGTTTTGTCATTGTATTCTGACAAAAGATGAAGCAGCTCAAGGGGAATTTAAATGAGATTTACTCTGACTCAGACCTTCAGGAACTCCTGAGATTCAAATTGAGGTCTGAGTCAAAAAAAATGCACATTTTAAAAAAGGGATTTTATGCATTAAGGAGTTGGTTTTGGATAGCACAAATACAAACACTCGAGTTAAAAGCTTTCCACAAAAATGACATCATGGTCCAAGATGCCCTGAAAGACTTGAAACTTGCTTGCATCTCGATTTCCAGAGTTTCCTGACTGTTAATCAGCAGATCCAAGAGTCATTTATCATGCTGGGAGCTGACAGAATGGCTTCCTTCCATCCAAACACAAATATCCTCATGTGATTGTGAGCAGTAACTGAGCTGTTTGCTGCTGAATTTCTTGTGGACAACTATTTTTGTGCCGATCCGTGTAATTGTTGCTGTTCGTTTATTTTTCTCTTTTTTAATGAGTCGAGAAGACATCAAAGATGATCAAAAGAGGAAGACAGCCCGAGTAATTTAAAGATGACCATGTATGGCAATGTACAACCAAAGTTAATAAAAGCCACAGCGGAGAGTTTGTGTAGGCAATCTGACTAATTGTGTTTTGATAGAAATTTTTTTTGTGGTGGCTGCTACTATTTCTAACCTGACTGTTCTTTGAAATTGTTTCCCCCTGTGGTTAATTTATGTCTGCATTCCTGGCATAATTTCATTAAACATAAGAGATGAGAATCTGTAGATATGAGAACCATTTGTTTCACATGATTTATTTACTTGTTTATTGGGTTGTTTGTTTGTTTTTTTTACCCCTGGGACAGATGGACAGAAGAGGAAAAAATCATTAAGAAGGAAGTTGGACTCTCTGGCCAAAGAGAAGAGCAAAGACAAAGGTAAGTAGAGCTCTTTAAACATTACAAATTTTTTTGCTCCCCTTTTTTTGTTGATCTTCGTCCCGTTCTGTCACCAGCATTTAAAGAAATTGCCTGTTTGTGATCTTCACAGGTGGACAGTGAGGATCTAAAAACGGTATCTGCTTTATAAAGTTTATGAGAGTTCAAATTTTGCTTAAAATGAAAAGGTATAAACAAACAGGTTCTATGATGAACTAAGCTAACTTAAGCTCACATAGAGCAGTAATCAGGTTTTGTCAGAGTAAATAGACACATAACTTGACTAAACTGTTTTATATTGTGCCACAATGTTTCCACCTCCCAAAAATGACAATTTATTGGTAGTTTTGGTTGGTCAGTCAAATACAGACAATTTACGTCAGCCCCGCTCCGATTTTAGCCTAAACAACCAAATTGGAAGTCAGATTTTGTTGACAATAAAAATCCGAGGGATCTCATTGTTAAAAAAAAAACAACAGGAGAAGGACTTCCAGTGCATTAGATATACCCTGGAACGCTGAAGAATCTCATCACCAATTGGAGAAAATATGGACGAAGAGTGACATTACCACGGACTGGAGGTCTCTGCTACATTGATGACGAGAAGAAAGTTCTTCAGGAGGACTGTCGAGATGAAGAAATTTGGAATTTTTAGTTGTCCAGCACATCTACCAACAATTTCTCATATTCTTTATATATATATTTATACTTTGTGTGTATGCTGTGAGTGCATGAAAACCGAAGTCAAATTCCTTGTTTGTGCACACAATCTTGTCCAATAAAAGCTGATTCTGATATCGGGGCAGTAGAGTGGCAAGATGGATGCCTCGTTTTAAGAAAAACAGCCAAGCTCAACTTAATTTCTCAAACACAAATTTAAACTCTAAGCATTTGAGAAAATGTATTAGGTTCTGATGAAACCAAGGCTAAACATTTTTGCAATAATTTTGGATCATACGTTTGATACAAAGACAACACTTCACATTCCAAAGAAGGACTTTACCTTTCAGCAACAAGCAGAAAAATCCATCCTAATCAAGAAAAAGAATGACTTTAAAAGAAGGAAAGGGCTTCCCACAGCCTAAAATTAAATCTGCTTGAAAAATCTGTGGGTTGATCTGAAAAGAGCTGCACTTTGGAGATTTCTGTCGCAGTCTGACAGATTCAAGTCAAAATGTACCACACCAATAGTCCTCCAAAACAAAAACTGGTAGTGTAGAAATATCAAAAGGTGCTTCAAGAAAGTTTTAAGGCTGTGTACACTAATGTGACCACTTTAGTTAGTTGAGTTGTGCAGGTTTTAAGTCTTAAGGATGCAAAAACATCTAAAATTATTTATCAAGGTCTATTTTCCACCACAAAAGCCAGCCAGTTTATGGGAGTGTGCAGATTTTATACGTGTGCTGTAATTGGACAAACAATTTGTTTATAGTTTGAAGCAACATTTTTAATCAATCCAGATTTAGACTGAAATGACATTGGAGGCTTCTCCACTCCAGCTGTGAAAATACTTGTTTGGGTTACATGTGAGCTCATGTTGAGAATAACAAAATCAGGTGATTCATTTGTGTCTCCAAGGTGTTTGTCATAAATCTGGTATGGTTGTCTTTTTCTACCATTGCATTCAGGGTTAAGATGTATCTGTGTGTTAAAGTGCGAGTGATTCAGTTTCATCTTTTCTTCACGGTTCCAGATATCAACCTTGATTTTCACTTAGAAGAGGGTTTAAGCAAGACAGTCAAATGGATAAATGGAAAATATAAATTTTGTTGCAGAAATCTGGTCTGCAGAACTATTTTGAGCAAACTGGTAAGAGATCAACATCAGCAAACACAGCATGTTTAACCTACACTGAGAACTGCACAAGTCTAAATTAGTCTCATCTCAGTAAACAAAATAATTTACCAAACTTGCCTTCATACATTTTTTTTAGCTCTTTTGTTGAACTGCAAGTTAATCCCCACCTACCTTAACACATTACCATCCACGATTCAAACTTTGCACATCTTTTCCCAGGGCTATTTTGACACATCTGACATCATAACAAATGTGGTTTGGCTGCAGACTCATCTGTGAAATCCAATAATTGGAGTCACATAGACTATAAATGCATTTCTGTGTTTATGTGTGATTATGTAAGGCCTTTTAACGCGGTGAGTTTCCAGAGCAAACACATTGTGTCACAGTGTAAGCAGTCATGTTGTTTGAAAACCACAGCCCTGTATTTGTGGTTGTGGAATGCATTTTTTCTTTGCTCTCCGAGTCTCTCACTCATAGACCTGCACTCTGAGATTTTGCGTTACAGCACAATCCAGATATCATTTAGTCTTTCTTAACATATTCAGAAGTTTGAAGTGTACAATGAGAAGAATCATTGATCATTGCTCTGTGGACTGTCCCTCAATAGTGTCTTCTCTTCATCTCGCTCTGCAGGTTTTCTGTTGGATTTAAGTCTGAAACTGAGGTCATCAAGAAAGCGGGATGAATTTGTGTCTTGGAAAAATTTTTGTCAGTTTTGCCAGGTTATATAAGAAATTATGGTCAGAAAATTTTTATTTTTAAAAATGTTACTGGATGTCTATAACAAAAAAAAAAGCCCAATTAAAATACTGCCTAGTTTTCAATATTTTTGCGTTGTACTACACATATAATACTTTGTAGGCACAATTCTTTCTCATGCATTTTGTATTTTCATAAAGAATGCCAAAAAATATATTTAATATTAAGAAAAGTACTAGCTACATTAAAAAAAGAAAAAAAAATGTAAGGAGTTCAGAAATATTTGTATCAAAAGTGATGTGTTTTGAATTCCTGGTTTAAGATATGCTGCTATTTCCCAAAAATAAAAAAACAAAAAAAAAAAAACAACCCCCTGAGTTTCATAAAAAGAGAACCTGGCCCACAGCATCACAGGTCCTCCATCATAATTTACAGGGGGCAGGACATGTTTTTCCTCCTTTTCAGTTTTTTTTTTTTTCTCCATACTAAACCCAGCTGAAGTGTGTTTTGAGAAAAAGCTCAGTGTTGGTGTTCATTTAAAAGCGTAAGCCATTGCTTAACATCCTAGTCATGAATAGACTCCTCATTTTCACATCGGAAACGATAGCCTGACATTCATATAGCTTTTAAGGGTTAGTATGGGGACTGTTAGACCCCAAGATGCCACCCAAGGACGTATAACAAGTGTCCCTAATGAAATAAAGTATTAATTTCGATATTTTAGACCTGTTTACACATCTTTTCAAAGTAGATAGTGTGTGCATCTATAAAAAACAAAACAAAAACAAATCCAGATATTAGCATTGATTTTGTCAGTTTTTCTGTCAAGTATTGCAGATTGGCAGACTATAGGATTAAGAAGACTCAAGTAAGTTGAATGATCCTATTTTGAACTTCTAAAAAGCCACACAAAATAAACAGGGAGAGTACTCGATGGCTTGGCAAGAAGCCATCCATCTTACTCTGGTCAAGAACTCTAAAATAAGGCAGCAGTGTCACGTTTTCTCTGATGTATTATTTTGGAAAACAGATGTTGCACTTTAATCACAGCATCAGACTTTTACTGACATGGTAAACATGTTTTTTGACGCTTTTATTGCATTCATGTAAAAGGCCAAGCTGAAACAGATGGAATACAGAGACTTGGTTCACTATCTTCAGGACTATTTTTGGTAGTTTACTGCTTCAGTCTTTTTATTATCTTGATTTAAAAGAACCTGCCTTCTCCCCTTCCCATCTTCCTTTCCACAGAGTGTGTACCCCAGGCCTTCAGCATACCCCTGTCCCAAGTCATTGCTAATGACAGAGCACACAGGCAGCGCCAGGATGCTTACCGCCTAGACCCTCCGCAAAGGGAGGAGCACAAAGACTCCTCTGACCTTGTGTCATCCATTTTACAGGTCTTTAATTGCTCACTTTTACAGTTTGGAAATTTTAGTGACAAATGCAATGTTGTGAAAAGTAATTGCTCCCTCACAGATTTTTTTTATTGTTGCTTGTAATACCAGATAAAGATAACCTGAGGAAATACAAAATGCATTCTTCAGACAGAACTAAAGCTATCCAAATCAATGCAAAAGTAATTGCCCCCTAAACATAATGAGTCTTTTACATCAATACAGGGAGATTTTGGCCCATTTGTCTGTGCAGAGTTGTTTTAATTCAGCCACATAGGAGTCATTTCAAGGGGGACTAACCAGACTAACAAAACTACAACAAAACTAATATTTAGGTTTTCTTTAGCTATTTAGAGCTGGACTTGCTGGTGTGTTTTGCAATATTGTAGTACCACAGTCAAAGGCAAGATGTCTAGGTATTGAAGCAGTTCTGGACCATCACACTACCACCACCATGTTTGCTAGCTGGTATTATTTTTATTTAAATGATTTATTAGTTTTATGTCAGATGTAATTGGAAGTTTGACTTCCAAACAGTTTGTGGAATGAATCTGATCTTGTTGGCCACCAGTTTATTTGACTTTAAACTCTCCCATATATGCAATTATTGGTTCTATTTAAGTGGTTTGTCGATCCCACATGCCAGGTGGTAATTTGCCAACAAAGACACACTTAAATGAAATCATTTAAAAACTGCATTTTGTATTTAGTCAAGTTATTTTTGACTAACCTGAAACATTTAACTGTGACCAAAAAAAAGAAACAAGCAGTCTGTAAGGGTGAAAATACTTTTCACACGACTGTCTTGGTTTTCAATGGAGAAAAACAAATTAAGACACTCAGTGGATGTTTTGTTTAGTTTGCCACCAAGCGACCGTCCAACAAAGAGTTATCCAGCAGTAACTCCTCACTCAGTTCCACATCAGAGACGGCCAATGAGTCAACGTCACCCAACACCCCCGAGTCTGCACCACGAGTCCGCCGGAGGGTAAGAAAGAGCTTTAAAAGTCCTCCTTCCCATCCTAGAATCCCAAACATGGATCTGCTTGTTTTTGTTTGTTTAATTCACTGAAGTTAGATTGAATCAAATGCATGATTACCCACCAGGGAGGCATGTCTGTGGATTCCATCACAGACCTGGATGACAACCAGTCCCGCCTCCTTGAGGCACTGCAGCTCTCCCTGCCGGCCGAGACGCCGAGCAAGAAGGAAAAACACAGGGACAAACGTCTGAGCCTGAATCCCATCTATCGTCAGGTGCCCCGGGTGGTCGACAGCTGCTGTCAGCACATTGAGAAATACGGTGGGCAGACACCCAGTTTTAGCAGTCTGTACATACAATACGCACTTCATG
The DNA here is from genome assembly GCA_014839685.1 of Anableps anableps. Classification (NCBI taxonomy): domain Eukaryota; kingdom Metazoa; phylum Chordata; class Actinopteri; order Cyprinodontiformes; family Anablepidae; genus Anableps; species Anableps anableps. Next base: position 8,053,713 of record CM026088.1, read on the forward strand.
TTTTCAAACTGAGCTCATTTTTGTTGGGGTTTTTTCCAGGTTTGCAGACTGTGGGGATCTTCAGAGTGGGAAGCTCTAAGAAGAGAGTAAGACAAGTAAGTACCCCTAAATTTTTTCCTCATTTCACTTGTTATTTTCTTCATTTGGTGCAGAGCTCTCCAATTCATTCCAGAGGTTTTTCTTTTTGTTGAAATATCGGTATTAGTTATCTTCTGGACCAGATCCTGTCTGATTGTGACTCTTAATTTTTTAGGGTCTCAAAGACATTTAGATCTGGTAGGTTTCCTGATCACTGCTCCAAAATTTTAGACTGATTTTTTTTTAAGCCAATTTGTTATTTCTGCCTTGTGACATGGTGCTGCATAATGCTGGAAAATTCACAGTTAAATACCAGGAATGTTGGGGAAAGTAGCACTTGGAAGATATTTTGATCCTCCTCTTTATTAATGACATTGTCCTTGGATAGAACTAAGAATAACTCCATTCTTTTGGATGATACATTGTATCAGACTGCTTCACGGTTAGCACCAGTCACTGTTGCTGCGCTGGGCACTGACTTTCTACTTGTTCCAATTTAAGAGGTTTCAACTTTTCATCCTTGTGCTTCGTGATGAATTTCAGTCCGTCTTTGATGCTTTCCTCGTACAAAAGTGGCTTTTTCACCACCCTTTGTCACAATGCTATTGTTTTAAAACTCTGTGCCAATGCACTCAACAACCAACTTTCAAAGTTGACCAAGCTCTGCAATGGTGGCAACATGTTGAGCCCCAATCTGAATGACACATTTATTTCCCCCAAGTGGTTAGATAATTATTAGCCAATTAAATCTGAAAGTAGATCTTCCTGGATGTTGAGCTCAGAAAACATCTGCAAGGTCGATCATGAAATTTTGCAAGATCATTACTGGGTCATTGCTTTGATGCTTTGTAGCAGATGTGAAGATTGTGCATGGGGTGTAAAAGCTGCAGTCCTCAAGTGACGGACTATTGACGAGTCCAAGTGATTAATTGCAGCTTGGTTTATCAAGTGATCAAATTATGTATGCTGCTGTGTTAAGCATATCATTAGTTGATGATAGATTATCATTTTCTTATGTCATCACAACTTCATATTGTTGAAACAAAAAGGTAGATGCACATAAAGCTCACACTAGCTGATGCTAGTGATAAGGAACTTATTTCTAACTTCTGCATCTTCTACAGCAATCACCTAACTGCAGTGGCTTGCAAAAGCATGTACACCCCTTGAACCACAACCTCACACTCCATGACTTTATTTTAAAGTGGAAAGAAAAAAAAAAAAAAAAAAAAAAAAAAAGATGTTGGAAAAACAACAAAGTCATGAGAAATTCAGTTTTCGGTTTGTCACAAGCCTTGTAAAGACAGCAAATATGAGGAAGAAGGCGCTTTGGTCACATGTGACCTTTTTGGCTCACATGTAAAACTCTATATGTGATGAAAAACGAGCAGTATTTCACCCTGAATACACCATACCCACGGTCGCAAAAGACTTCAGATTCAGGTTCAAACAGGACTACAACCCTCACTGTACATCCAGAGTTACAATGGAATGATTTAGATTCAAGCACACTGTATGTAAGAATGGCCTCATCAAAGCTCTGACCTATATTCATAAAATAAGCCCTTAAATATTTATTTGCCCGATTATGACCTGGCTATTCTTTCACTCAAATGACAGCCAGGTCTTTCTTGTAGACATATTTGTAACAAGGTTTGGAGGTTATCTTTGATCCTTAAATTAATGGGTTTTTGTCTTGAATGGTTTACAACTTACACAATCAAACAGAAAAGGTCAGATCTTTCATAAATTTGCATTTCTTACATTTTTTGAAGCATGAGCTGATATATTATCAGCTTGTAAACTGTCAACTGCATTGTTGTTATCTGCAGTAATGGCTCGGAGGTAATGGATGGACGGCTGCTTAGGGAGGGATGATGTTTAGGTGGGAGAAGCAAACCATTTAGTCACAGTGGTATGTTATGTTTAGAAGTGCTGACGTTCTTTTGAAGATCAGCAGCCTTTTTGTTGCGTATAAATCATGTTATTTATATAATTCCAATACTTGATAGAGTGGAACTTATTTTTGAGTTTGTTTCAAATAATCCTAGATGACTTATTAGAGAAAATTTCTCAAATCAGGATGATTTCATGTGTTGGCAGGGATGTGTTTCAAATCATCATCTCCTAAAAAAGAAAAAAAACTGGAATGAGCTTTTTGCCTGTCTGGATGTCATCCAAAAGGCTAGATGGTCAAGGTTGCATCTCATACTGGTAGAAGTGGTTTGGATACAGTCTTTTAGAGGGTCAAAAGGTTGGGAATGTGTATGGGTGTGTTGGTTCAAAGAATATAATGTCCATTGTTTAGCGCAGAGGATGTTTCTGAAAGTCGTTCTTCCTCTCCTTCGCTTTCAGCTGCGGGAGGAGTTTGATCGCGGTATCGACGTGCAGCTGGACGAGGAGCACAGCGTTCATGATGTGGCAGCTCTGCTAAAGGAGTTCCTCAGGGACATGCCTGACCCACTTCTAACCAGGGAGCTCTACACGGCCTTCATCAACACCACACGTGAGCCTCAACCATCTGCCACTGCCTGGTTTCCGTACAGCTATTAAAAAAAAAAAAAAAAAAAAATGTCTCCCAACAGATTTCTTCTTTTAGTTTTCAAACAGATTTTATCTTTTTAAAAAATATACTTTTACATGAAACTTTGACTTATTTGTTCAAAGAAAAAAAAAAAAAAAAAAAAAAAAAAGCTACACTTTGACCTGATTACTGCCTGCTACCTGTAGAATCAAGAAATCACCTAAATAGTGCACTGCTGTAGAACTTAGATACCTTGCTGATTTGAAATTAAAAGAACAATCAGTTTCCACCTAAAAAAAAAAAAAAAAAAAAAAAAAAAAAAAAAAAAAAAAAAAAGGAAAAAAACAAAAAAGAATCTGTAAGGAGCTATCCACTTTTTCCCAGTTTCTCTTACTTATTCCCTCCTGATTTGTGCTGCAGTGTTGGAGCTGGATGAGCAGCAGAGCGTCACTCAGCTGCTGATCTACCTGCTCCCTGCTTGCAACAGCGACACTCTTCACCGCCTGCTTGAGTTCCTGTCCACCGTGGCAGACCACGCCAATGACCAGCACACCAAGGACGGTCAGGAGGTGAGGACTGAACAGAAGTTACAGAAAATACAGCTGCAGGTTGAGTAGAGAACATGCTAAAATATGCTCTGGGCAGTTTGTTAGGCGTTTATTTCCACTTCATTTGGTGGAAATAATCAGACAAGTGACAGAAAGCAGCTTGTTTGAGTGGGTTCTATTTGCAGCCTTCAGTGGCTGGAGGAGGAAAATGCTCTGGACAAACACTGGTGGAAGATTACCAAGTGGTCTTGGAGCGACTATGACATCAGGTATCATGTGAATGGCTGCACTTACTCCCAGATCTGAAAACTAAACAATTGGGCTGTTGACATTCAGCTACCATTGGCTGTAATGGAAACCCCCTACTAAACACCTGAAGACAGCTTAGGTTAGTGTGAATGAAAAAGGTAAATATGTTAAGAGATGGTTGGAATGGGGAAATACCAGTTGTAAACCTGTTAAAACTGTCTGGACTATTTTATACTATTCCAAACAGGACTTTTGAGAGTTTTATCTCTAAATTCTTAGAGCAGCAAAAGGATTATTCTATTTTTATTTCAAAAAAATCTTTAAATGTGAACTTGAACCAGTTCGATTAATCCAGTTAAATGCCAAAAGTGGTCACATCCTTTTGCATTTTCAGTATTGCTTTGCCCAAAGACCTGGTTCTGTTCCATTGAAAGAGTGCTATAATATTTCTGGTGCAAAACAAAGTCAGAAAAACCCACAAAGTAATGAGAATCAAGTTCAGTGAACATTTGTTCCCTCCAGATAAGGTAGCCCAAGACTATAGCAACATTTTCTGGACTGTTATTTAAAATACATACATACATACATACACACACACACACACACACACACATACATACGGATTTGTAGGTTTTTTCCCTGAAGTAGTACATTTTTTCCTGGGAGTGTTAGGATTTTTTTTGGTCAAACACTTCCACAAAATGAAAATGTGTTTTTTGTCTTTTCATGTGTTTACATGACATTGAACTCAAACACTGAACACTGTTGTCCCTATTTAAGGATTTTAGGCTCCAGTGTTCTGACCCAGTCACAGGAAGTCCAGATGTTTCACACTAGATTGGAAAGAGTTCTCCTTTGCTTTTTTGGCTGCCAGAGGTTCCCATCCCTCCACAGGGACTGGGTGTGGAAAGGGAGTAGATTGGACAAGGGAAAGTTAAATGGATTCCGATTTTCAAACCAGGATTACACATTTTGCTGCTAAATATGAGCTACATGATGTCCACTATGCCTCAATGGAGAATAAATCTCTGGTCAAAATTGGTCAAATATGCATGCCATATTTTTTAAATATTTCAAGATTTTTTATTTATTTATTTTTTTTTTTTTTAAAAGAGACCATACATATATAACAAGTGCTCATTTTACTGCCTAAATATGTTTAATTACAGATTCCAGGGAATAAAATGACATCTTTAAACCTCGCCACCATCTTTGGGCCCAACCTGCTCCACAAACAGAAGAGCTCGGACAAGGAGTTCAGCGTCCAGAGCTCTGCCAGGGCTGAAGAGAGCACCGCCGTCATCGCCGTGCTGCAGAGAATGATCGCAGGGTGCCAAACGCTTTTTATGGTTTGTGGCTCTTCTCGGTGTACATGTGCACTCAAATTCACTCATACTCTCTTGCGTGGACTTTAAGCAGTATCTTCACTTGGTCAAGCAGGAAGTAAACTTTTTAGACCAAAATTAAGGCATGCAATCCCTCATCAGCTCTCATTTTCATTGTACTTTAGCTACTTTTTTTTTTTTTTTTTTTTTTTACACAGAGACTTTAGGTCTTAGTGAGTGGAATCAGATTTATAGGAAGCTTAGGTTTTTTTCAGTAAAGTTTAGACTTTGGGTTTTTGTTCATTGAACCTGCTTTAGTTCTTCGTGCATTGATTGAAGAATTCAATCAGATCATTAATGCCCTTTTAGGTGCCCCCCGATCTGCAAAATGAGGTCTTAATGAGCCTTTTGGAGACAGATCCCGATGTGGTCGACTACCTTCTCAGGAGGAAAGCCTCACAGTGAGTTCCATTCATAAACTATCTCGTGTCTTGTTTCTGGCCATCTCTATCCTGTCCTAATTTTTGTTTTTACCGCAGGAGTCCCGACCTCCTTCAGTCCGAGGAGCCCTTCAGTCTGAGTGAGCGACGTTCGTCCAGCGACTCCAACAAGGTGTCAAGTGGGGAAGTTTCTCCTTATGACAACAACTCGCCGGTGCTGAGTGAGCGCAGAGGGGAACCAGGGAGTATGGCCGGTGATCAGCAGTTCCCTGTGGCGGAGCAGGTGGCCGACTGGAGTCGAGAGCCTTCCAAAGGTCAGCTCGGCACAACTTGTCGACTCTCAGAGCCTTGTCTTTCTCCTATAACAATTTTTTCCCTTTTGCAGAGGAGCATGCTAACATTTGGGGCACGTGGCACAGCACCCTCAAACCCGTTCTCAAGAATCAATCATATACAGGTACCCACTTTCAAATCAGTAAAGAACACATTTTAAATTTGCACCATGAGGTTTATGACTTCAAATTATCCAATACTATTTACAGTCAAATCAGATGTTTTTAGTCAATGTTATAACCATTGGGTTTTATTTCAAGAACATCTCTTCCTTCTTACAATCTCAGACAATTTGTGGTGCACATAAGGCTGCACAAAACAACCCCTCCCATTGGCTGTAAATATTTGATGTGTTCTCCTGAAGTGGTCGACCTACTGATGTAACTGCAACAGTGAGAGGTTCTATAATTTTCTCCAAGCCATAATCCTAAAAATGTACAGAAATAAGTACTTGAATCTGTGCGTTAGAGGTTCCTTTTAGTTGAATTATGAAAATTTTATAAATTTGAATAATTGCAGAATGTTATCCCTGAAGCATGGTGGGGGTAGTCTCATGGTCTTGGGAATGCTTTACTGCATCCAGAACTTGTTTCATCAACATGGAAAAAGTTAAATTTAAAATCATCTAAAGTTAGTTACATTTTTATTTAAAAAAGGTGTACATATATAAAAAGTTTAGTCTTCAAAGAAGTCCAGCTTAATAAAGATGTTTTTTTAAAATTTAATTGTTTAGATATTTGTTTATTCTTATTTATTAAAGATAATGAGTTTTACTTGAGTTTCACTCATGCAGTCATGCTATTTCTAGGTTCCCATGGCAACATGTCAGAGGAAAGCTCCCGCAGCTCTCAGGAAGGTCTTGATGGACTTCACGGCGATGTCAAACTGCACACAGACACAAAACGAACTCCCACAGAACCAGAGTGCAGATCCCATCCCCCGGTAACTCGACTGTACACGGCCCCTCACTCAGAGACAGGACGACCACGCCTCCAGCTGAACATTAACCCCTCTGTGACATCCCAGCTGAACAGCATGCAGGGCTCCCTTCGATCACCTAGCGATAGACGCTCCCCTCCCCCGTACAATGCTCATCACCGTGTAGCCAGCTCTCAGAGCTCCCCGCAGCTTGCCACGCCGCCTCGGCCTCAACTGCAGCCCGGCAGGCCGATCACACCGCAGACCAACTCGGGCCAGATGGTTCCGCAGAGTTCAGAGTGGCAGGACTGGCAGAGGGAACGGTGGCAGATCTGGCAGCTGCTGTCATCAGACAATGCTGACACACTACCAGAGACGCTGGTGTGATCTCAGACTGCAGGCTCCTGTATGGACAAAACCCTTCAGTGACCATCCCACATCTTATCCCATTTTCTCCTTCTCTTCAGAAAACTCTTTGAGCTCCTGCATCTCAGCGCCATGAAGTTGTTTACATGCGCAGCTGCTGCCTTATATAGACTATTCTTTATTAAATCTATGAGCCACTAGTATTTCTTCTTTGTATGGATTTTATGGCCTCTCTCTTTTGACATTTGCGTTTCGTGAGTTAGGAGCCCACCAAAAATACCTCAAAACATATACCCCTTTTAGAATAAACACCCAAGTATTCCACTATGAGTCAGCTTATCCTCCTCGATGGAAAACATTAGCTTCCTTGCCATTTTTAAAACACATTTTATTGCTTTATTTTTTATTACACAATCTAAGATGTACACATCATTATTTGCTGCTAACTTTTTTGTGCATTCTATTAATGTTATTCAGCCACATGTTCCTGCAAAGATCAAACTTTGAATTATGCTTTAATGTTGTTGGACTGTACAATATGTAATATAATGTAACATATGTATGTTTTCCTCAGAGTATGTACCTAAAATTAAGATTGTTGCTTCGCTGGTTTGTCTAGACAGCTTTTGTCCATCTTCTGTTACCAGTTTTCCTTTTGAATGGAGAAAGTGTCTCTTGTGGCTTGAATGTTATTGTCAAAGTGTGCATCTTGTAAGTTATGCGCTCTTGCCGCCTGCTGGACTGCGGACACAGTGTGCCAAAGCTCTAGAATGGGAACTTTGTTTCTTCGGGCATTTGGACAGATTTTGTAAAGATTTATTTCCTTTATGTCACAAGCATAAAAAAACAACAGCCAGGTTTTAAAACCAAAGTATAAAGTCATTAAGGTGGTATAAGGTCATTAAGGTAAAAAAGAAAATTAATCAAAATGTGACGCAAAAATATGTTTAGCCTTAAAGACCATTTCAATGAGGAGATATTAACTGTACTGAAATCTCTTGTTTTCTTACAAGTATTTTAAAATATGTTAAATTTGGATAAGAAAGTTAAGATTTTTTCATGTTTGAGGATTTTTGTAAAAGATTTTTTTTTTTACTTATAAAATATTAAAAATAGGTACAGCCTTTTCCATAATTACTGTCACCCCTGGTAAAGTTGTGTTTTCCAAAGAATTTGGGTGTGAGGACTGAGATGGCGATGGAAAGAGATTGATTTTTTTTTTTAAATTTAGTTTCCGTATTGATTTGGACAAATGTTTTAAGTATTATGCTGCTAAAAGACCCAAGGACAATCAAATTTCATTTCAATTTTCATTTCGTTTTATTTTCTGGAAGAGTCAACAAGAGCTTCAGAGAAAGCTTCCTTATATAAGCAGGCCAAGATAGATCTTTAGATCCTCTAATTCCTTGTTTCACACCAGACCCAGCTGGTGTGTTTTTAATTGCAAGTCAGTCTAAGGCCCTGTCCACACAGGATCATTTTAACCAGTTTGGGTCCCGCCTCAGAGAAACTGGTGTTTTTGTGACCCAAACCAAGCTTTTTACAGCAGATTCCAGAGTGAATATTTTGCCCTCATGTAATCGTGTGGATGGCAAAAACACCTCTTTTGTAAAAATGCTAACTTTTCAGCCCTACCTTGAACCTAACCTATAACCCTAAACATGTCATACGCATCAAACATAATGTTGGATTCCATATTTGTGATTGTGCTGTAGCTGCAAAAAGCTCTACAAAAGACTCCACTTGGCTTTGCTGTTCGCCATTTTTTTTTTTTTTTTTTTTTTTTTTTGTTTACTGCTAACTTCAAGTGGAGGCTTCATAGCACCACTTGCATGTCTGGGGGGAGTAAAAAAAAACCGTGATTTGGCCATTTTCTGTACTTCCATGTGGATGAAAACATTTCTGGAAATGGTCCTGTGTGGCTTGTGTGGTTGTTTTTGAAAACTATAACCCATTTTAGAAAAAAAAACAAACAAAACAAAAAAAAAAAAAAAAAAAAAAAAAAAAAAAAAAAAACAACCCCACAACAATCCTGTGTGTACAGCGACAAGGTCTCATCTGACCAAAGCATGCACCTTGAGGTAAAGTTCCAGCATTGTTTAGCAAACCCCAAACACTTACATTTGTAATGGTAGGACAGAAAAGACATTTTCCTGCCATGCCTGCCAAACAACAGTTATGCATGCAGATAGGATCTAATGCTATGCAGAGAGGGTGAATTCAAAAATTGCATTCTTTGATGCAGTCCTCTTAAATTCAAGTTAATCGAGATACACGTGTGTCCTCAAGCATTCTTGTTTGTCATAGCACTTGTAAAATCTTTTAAATGATCCCTTTTGACTGTAGATATGAGCAAATTTTAACAACTTAAGATCAAACCCATCTCCCTCATTTGAATGGAATGTTCTCTTGTGTTGCGCATTTTGAGAAGAGGTAAAGAGAAATAACCATCTGAGACATCAAAAATTAACTGTAGTTTAAAGAAAATACTCATGGATTGGTGACTGAAAGTTCTGAGACATTCTGGCCAACTTAGAACATATCAATAAAAGAATTCAGTTTTATTAACAGGAATTGTTAGGGGCACCAATAAATATAGGACAGGCAACTTTATAACCAAGCATCAATTTTTCAACTTAAATAGGGTAAAATTAAAGGTTGGATTTTTCTCAAATTTTTTTAGTGCGGTTATGCACTGCAATCAAAGATTAATTTTTTTCAAAGATCTTTTACATATCTTTACCAGGAGTGGTGATAATTGTGTGGGCCGCTGTAAATATTCTTTAAGATATTCTTTAAAGCTAATAACTGACCCTTTTGCATAACACTTAATACAGGACGTCTCGCATTTGACTGAATATGCCAAACACACCCAACTGATTAACTTATACATTGGCCCAGTCTGTCCAAATCTTCTCAGATTTCACTTTGAAGTGAAATATTTGCAGGCAAATATTTTGCTTTTCTATTCTCTACACAAGTCGCATTTGCTCAAATAAAACCCTTTTTTAATTCTGTTAGTGCAACAAAAGCTGATATGATGTTGTTAATGCAGGTGGTGCCATCTAGTGTTGTGAAACGCTCTAGCTTGTTGCAGCCTCTCACTGTGCAACATTTCCATGGAAACTCATCTGCCTATCAGTGTTGAGATACAGAACATGTGACTTAAAGCACCTTTTGCAAAAATGTTAGGAATTGGGTGTGCCATAGGCCTGGCCTCTCCATGTATAGCTCACTATTTTATTTTAATACTTTTGTGAGTTTGCTCATTGTTGTAATATGAAATATAATGTATCAATTTGAACTCAAAAAGGAAGAAGGAAAAAAAAAAGTAATCCTCATGGTCCTCATTTAATGTTATTTGTTGTTGATTTAACAGTTAAACCAACATAACCTGTTATGTCTTGGTGGCTTTTACGGGGTCAAATGTCATATGTTTGAATTATGCTTTTGTACTGTGTGTCATCAGCATATGCTACCATTGAATTAAATATGATAAAGTTTACACCTGGATCTCCTTTAATACTTTGAGGCTACACCGCATGAGCTGGTAACCTGAAGAATATCATCATTACCTGATTAATTTCTATTCAGTACATCTATGAAGCTGCAAATCACAACATATATTTTTTCCAGAAAAAAAAATGAAATTCAAACATGTTTATATTTAATCTACTGAGATGTAAAAAACAAAGTTTTTGCAAAGTGCTTTGTTTGCAGATGCTAAAATTTCACCCAAACAACTACAATCTACAGGCCAAACTTAATGTACTGTATTTTCAAGACTGTAAGTCACACTTTTTCTATATAGTTTGGCTGGTCCTGCAACATAGTCTGAAGTGATGTACCCCACTCCTTCAAGACGTTTTTTGACTGATATGTTAAATATTAATTCATACTGATGGACATGAACCAAGGATTAAACATTACCATCTGCAGCTACAAGGAAAGTTAGATGGCCAGAGCTGGATGAACGACTCCACAGTTGGATACATAAGGAGATCACTGCCGGTGCTACCTGTGCTACCTTGTCAGATTTTCCTCGATGCGTCTCCGCTTTGCTCCACTGTGCACTTTGCCAGCGGAGCAGAGTCATTCCTGAACCCCTTGATTAGAGGATGGACATCAGTGCGTCAGAAACTACCAGCAGACTTCCAACCCAAAGTCAACAGCTTCCATGAGTTTGTTGAAAAGCAACTGAACACGGTGTGTCACCAGATATCATTGACATGGACAAGGTCCCCCTCACATTTACCCATTTCTAAATAAATGTGACATACTCCAGTACGTCTTTTTTTCCCACCTTTTCATGTTGCATTTTTTGACTAATGTGAGATACTCCTGAGAGATTTATAGTTCAGAAAATACAGTACCTTGTTCTTACAAAAGAGAATTAGGGCCACTAGGGGAAAAAAAAAAAAAAAAAAAAAAAAAAAAAAAAATTGTGACTTTAACCTCAACTTCTTTTTCAGAATTCTGAGACCAGAATTTTGAGAGGGGAAAAAAAAAAAAAAAAAAAAGAGTCAAGTTTTTTTTTTTTTTTTTTTTTTTTTTTTTTAAATTGGCCCTAATCATCTTCCTTATATTCTAGCAGTGTTAGGTACAGAGAAAAGGTATTTTTTCCTCCCTCAGTTTACATACTTTATTTGGTAGATCAGAGATGTTCAAACCTTTTGTTACATGAGCCAAAATCATGTCAAAAGTGTTCGAGGGTCACAAAAATAAAGGACATGTTTTAAAATACACTTCGTGTCTATTCTTAGCAATAAGACCAGGATTTGGGTTGCTATTTCTTTGAAAACCTTTGTTGTATTTGGTTTTATTGTTTTTATAAATCAATAAAATATTGATTTGGGTGCAACCTGGTCTGATTTTGAATGAAAGTTGGACATTTGTGGTATGTTTTTAGTATGAAATCAAAAAAGGGCAAAAACCATGATGTTATTTGATTAATACTTTGTGTTGTACTTAAGATTTTTCATCTCAAAAGACTATTGATGATCATTTACCTGATTAACTTACTGACAAATTTTCATACAAGTCATGGCTTTATGACCATCCCATAAGGTTGAGTCAGCCTGCTATTTATATTTTGATGTGTCTAAAAATCATTGCCCTGTTGGAACACTTAATGTCCAAGTTTTAGCCATATATTTGTTGATCAGAGGTAAAGCTGAAAGGTAAACAATTTCTACTAATACCACTGCTGGTAAACCATCTCCAGGACATCATGAAATGCTGATACTTTCTGAAGTGAGGCCTCGTATTTTAATCAAAAACTGGAGGAAATAAAACAAGCTGGAGATTAAAGTCCAAGATGCACTCTCTGCAAAGTTTACTGCCTCCGTCTGTGTGCCTTGTCTGCATTATTTTGGCAGCTTTTTGCTCCAAGAGATCAAAGCGACCTCGAGGCTGCGCTTTGTTAGGTGCTTCGGGATACAAAGAGGCTGTGAAAGCTTTTCAAGCAAGCCAGCAGAGCAGTAACAAAAGTACCGTCAGCCAGGAAGTCAGAGAGAGTGACGACGTCCTCATGCGCTCGCCTGTGACGGCTCGTTTGAAAATGTAGGGAAGAAGAAAAGCAGCTCTAAGTCTCTTCACGGCTAAACGTCAGACACTGAGGAATGAGTCGGGAGTTTTTAGCATCATCTTCAAATACTTTACAGATACAGAGCCTTTACCTTACGTGACACCCAAGAAAACGTGTCTGTGGCCAAGCTGCAAAAGTGCACATGCATATCCCATTTTTCAGATTTCTTTTGCAAAAATTATTGGCTTCTTTATGTTTTTCTATTAACATAAAATCCCATAAATATATTGATGTTTGTGGTTGGAATGTGGGCAAATGTGATAAAGAAGTTGTCTGGTATTGGAGATTGTAATGTCTTTTTAAAAGTGCGTACTAAAAAAATGTCCTTTGCAGCAGTGATGAGGTTTCATCACATATTGATAAAACAAAAATTGCCCTGTTCTGTGTGAAACTGCCTAAAATACGTCTCATTACTATCCAATAAACTCATTCTCAAGGTAACAATGAAATTTTACTTGTATTTGATTTCTTTTTGTCATTGACCAAGGTTGCCACTAGAGGTCAGTCAATAGCTACAAAACTTTTTCTTAATTCTTGTGCTGAAAATAAATAAAGTTACACAAGAGGTAAATAGACAGCAGAAGGTCTAAACTAAGGATGTGTTTCTCATAGTTTGGTGAAAAGAAACATTCTTCAGCAAAGAGGATAAAAAGATGAATAAGATTTCATGGCTTTTGGAAAACTAATTGCTTATTACAGACCATGAGAGGGGGGTTACCAGTTAGCACACCATTACACATATTAGCAAAGTGAAATGATCAGGATTTGAATGTTTACTTGGTGTGCATGACAGGACAGTTACTGAAAGGGCAGAATCTGATAATTGGGATTGTTCAATTAACATTTACTTTAATTATACACTCAATAATGGGCCTTTGGAAATGTATTGAATAGCTTTTAATTAGATGAATATCCACAGAAACCAATATAAACTAAAGTTATCAATTGACTATCAAACGCCAACCTTACTTTAGGAGACAATCAAGCGCCTTTCATGCAACTCATGTTTGAAATGAGCATGTCCTGTTCTGCTCCATGAGTTTCTCACTAATTGGGATCAGGGTAGACACAAAAGCAGTTTGTTCCACACCCTGTACAGAGTGCACATCTTCTGTTTTCCTTTGTCGGTTCGTTGGAAAGGAGCCGGATTTTAAATAGAATTTTGTGGACCATGACAACAAAACAAAGCTGCTTTATTTTAGCGGCTAATGACTTGGCCTGGAGTAACGATATGCCAAGCTAAAAAAAAAAAAAAAAAAAAAAAAAAAAAAAAAAAAAAAAAAAAAAATCCAATAGCCAGCAAACCACCCATGTACATATAGGTATGCATGAACTCATCCACAGAGAGACTTGATATTGCCAGTTCAAAAGCTCAGCCCCAAAGGGAGAGAAGAATTCATGCGTGCCAGTAAATGAAATGTGGATTTCATTTTCTGTGATCATATTTTAGGAGGGTTGTTTGAGGTAATGTTTTCTGAGTGCAACAATCTGGACAGTGTGCAAAATATTTCTTCTTCTTGCCCATACTTGCAGAAACATTTCCATGCAGAGACATCCTGAAATGAATGTGTACCCACAAGGTCCTCATTAGTGGGCACAGTTGGTTTATTCTAGTCATGTGTTTACTTCATACAGACCAAAAGCCAGGTCCTGAGACAGAACATGTTTGTTTCCTTATTAAAGCCATTTGAGAATCAGTGTTGAGTGAAAACCAAATGTTTATTGGAAAATAAGCTAAAATAAATTGTTTAAGACTACCTCAAATTTTCTTTTTAAGATTAGTGGTAAAAATGGTTTGAGAAATTGAATGAGCATGACTGCAGTTTATGACATGTTTAAACTGTGCATGACTCATCTAGAAATAAGAAGCATAGTGTTTTGTAAACATTAAGTTTTTCCTTTAGACTGCTTAGTCTTATAGTTTGCACCAAACTTTACAGCTTTGGCTGATATAGTGAAAGGCTGAATCTAGTTTTCCAGGGTTTTCTTAACCCAATGCACCTAACATATGTAGAGCTAAAAATATTCTATCTAGAAATGGGATACTTTTTAAGAAGCAAATGTCATGGTTTGTTGTAATGGGCCCAAATGCACCCGGGGGAGCATCTGATTATTATTTTTCCAAGTAAATAAATGTAAAAAGGAAAACAAACCTACAGGCAAATAGGAAAGGAAGCAGAAGGGAAAATTTCCAACACAACATGGTATCATCAGACAAAACAAAAGAACAGCTGCTAAACAGGAAGATCTGTTGAGGCCCTACGCAAACTGGCACCCTTAGAAACACTGGGAAGCTTGTTAATGAAACCAGGAACAAGTGACTGAAATCAACAGGATGAATAGCAGATGTGAGGGGAGCAAATCCAAGGAGCTGAGAATACCTGTGTAATGGCACAATTGGATGAAAACGGTAGAAAACTCAGTGAAATACAATATTTTGCTAAAAGTGGTCACAGGCTGATGAAAAATGAGTTACTTCTCGCATCTAAGAGACTTCCACCAGGATGGGATGATACTTAAGCAACAAGTTCAGTCATGATATTCCCTTGCTACTCACTAAACTTTGTGGAATTATAACAAAGGGGAAGAAAATGGGAATGATAGCAACTCGGCAACAAAAAGGTAGTCGATGTAAAACAACTGAGCGAGGTCATGAGATATTGTGCCACAAAGTGGCTCGAGACCACTGAGGTCTTCAGATTAGCTAAAGAGTAGGGCATGGAGAGCTCCATGGGATAGGTTTACATTGCAGAAGAGCTGCCATTAAGTTCTCCATCACTGATAAAACATGAATAAGCGAGTTTGATGTAGAACAGCTTGACGAGCATTCACAGACTTCTGATGTTATCCTGATAGAACACCTCTGGGATGAACTAGAGCAAAGGGGGCAATCCAGGCCTTTTCATACCACATTCGTGTCTGACTTTGCAAACGGAGGAACAATCAAAACATCCCATAAATACACTCCTAAACCTTCTTGAGAGCTTTCCTCGAAAAGTTGAAACTAGCTTCCAAAATTGAGCTGATGGCATGTGGCAATATAACTTATAAGCATAGAATTACAATAACTACAATTAAGCACAAAACAAATCTAAGAAAAGAGAACCAAATATCTAAAAACTCAAGAAAAACAAAACACAAGAACTGGAACGAAGAACTCAGACAAAAACAAAAAAAGCACATTGAATCATCACAGCAGACAGATCAGTTCCATAAACATATGAGATTTAAAGAATCCTATAAATGGGAAGCTCTGTCAAAACACCATCATCTTCACTTGTGACCTTTTTCTCAAAGAGAGAAAGTGATAAAGGTAACCCGTCATCCTTCATAGCTAAGCTTTGCAAAGCCTTACATGGCTGTTTGACACATCTACTGTGGTGCTGTCTAGTCTCTGCTACAGTGTTCTCAGTTCAAACCCTACCCTCTTTTTTCTTAAAGCATCAGAACATTTTAGCTATGAACTCTAAATATGAAGACAGTGCTCTAAACTGCAAAGGGGAGTCTAAGGAGACATCCCCCACCCCCACAAAACAAGGAATTGTTTTATTTAGAATTTTGTGTCTGACCTCCAAAAAATTTGTTAAAAACAGCCCAAATATAATATGTAAGAATAAAAGCAGTAATATAGTGAGTTAAAATGAGTGTTCCATTAAAAAAAAAAAAGCACATATTCCAAAGTTACTCCACCATCTGTTTCAAACCCCTTGTGGCTACAGTGCAGCACCCGGAAGGTGCTGGAGAAGCATCATTATTTGCATCGTGCATTCATGAATGTGACAACTGCAGTCATGTGACAGGAGGAGCACTGTTCACCGAACCAGAACACTGATCTGCCCGAGGAGGCAATGATGCACACATATTACACAATTTGGTAAAACACAAAACACACATCTCCTTTTGGAGACCAAATGGAAGACTTCACTTTCATGATGGGTCATATGATATATTTTCAGATGTTCTTTTTAACTAGAATGCACCAAAACATTCTAGAAAAAAAGAACAGATGCAGATAAAGTATTATAACCAGCTTAGGAAAAAAAAAAAAAATCAATTTAAGTTGGGTGTCTTGCAGGTATGGCCTTCTGTTCTGCATTAACAACCTAGTTTTACTTGTTACCACAGGTCCAAATGGATGAAAACAAAAAGCAAGGTTCAAAAGTTAAACCAAAATCAATAGGAGAGGAAATCTACATTCAGATCAGGATTACAGGTAACTTGTTTATGCCAGGCATGGGTGCAATCAATGAGCAACCAGTGCAATTTGGTTTAATGAGAGAGCACTGCAGCTGTGACAAAAAAAAAAAAAAAAAGAAAAAAAAAAGGTATGTCAAGATAAGAGAAGCTGGACTAAAAAGCAAATAACAGTCTAAAAGGTTAAGTTGGAACACAAGAAAAACTAATTTTACAGTATATTTAGTAAATTGTGTTTGATGCAGTTTTGATCCTGAAAATTGTGCTTTTGATATTAGGAGAGCTGATATTATATATATGATATTATTAGCTAGGGATAAAAATAAAAATATCATATCATTATCATATTATGATATGATATTATTAGCTTCAAACCTTAAAAAGCCTAAGCAAAGTATATCTATTTGTACTTTGTTTTGGTCAAAGTTGGGTGAAAAGGGGTTTCAAATGTGGGGAGCTTTGCACTGGTACTTGATTAATGCCACAAACTATCATAAAAGTTAATTTATTTTTCTTCTTAGCAACACCACCTTTTAAGCATATTTGATTGCAAATACCTGAAATCCTTTTTATCATTTGAGGAATTTTCACCCATATATTTTTATATTCAACTATATTGGATTTTTTTTTTTAAAGCACGAACAGCCTGTTTAAGATCATGCCATAGAATCTCAGTTGTACAAAGGTCTTTTTTTTTTTATTTACGTTAATGTGCTCTTGGAGTAATTTTGGTAGGCCTGCCACTCCTGGAAAGATTCCCCACTTTTCCATGTTTTCTCCATTTGTGTATAATTGATCTTACTTTGGTCCCAAAGCCTTACAATTGGCTTAGTAATACTTTTCAAACTGTTACATGCATTTGTTTCTCATTTGTTCTTAATTTTCTTAGATTGGGGCATCATGTGTTGCTCTTTGAGACTTTTAGCCTTCTTTATGTTGTCGGACAGATTCTGCACAAGTGATTCTTCAAGTAAAACTTATTAGACTAAGGTGTGACTTGGGAAACTGAATCAAAAATGTTGTTCAGTTAATTCATGGTTTAGGTAGGTTTTTTTTTAGTCTTATTAAATTAAATTGTCATTTGAAAAATAAATAGTTTACTTTGAATGTAAGAATCAATTAGCAATTTTATTCAAGGGTTAATGTAATATTAACCAGATTTGATCACTTTTGATGGAAATACAGAAGGAAAAAAAGCTCTGCAATTTTAGTCTTGTCAAGTGTTGACACAAGAGGGTTGAGAAAATCAAACTAAGTTAAATTTGTTAAAAAAAATAAATAAATAAATAAAAAAAAGCTGACGTCTAATACGAAAATAATAAAAGTTATTCATTTACAACACATTTTGAAATATGGCTATGATTCTGCAATCAAGAGCAAGTTAGAAAATGGATATTAGTTTGTCAAATTTAAGCCTTCTCTATGCTGTCGTGAGTCATCATCAAGCTAAAGTTGTATAGCAGTAAACTTAATTCGATTGGTCACAGAGGAAGAACCTAAAGCAGATATGGAGAAAAAGATTAAGGGCACTATAACTCTGCTTTGACTGGCCCTAATTTCCTAATTGCCCTCTTACACCAGGTAAGTAACTTGGAGAGACAATATGACTGATATTAGTCATTCACAGAGTTACTTGAATAAAAGATGGAGACAGAATTAAACATTTAAGCAGAAATTCAAAGAGGAAGAGTTCACATTAACAATTCCTATGTTAAGTCACAGATAACTATAAATGTGTAGCTCCATACAACAATATGTAGAATTTTGTGTTAACTGGCTTCAGTATGTGGACTTGACTTAACTTCCCTTCAAAATCTACAAAAACACATTCCTCATGCTGACCTTTGAACAATCTTCTAAAGAGAGATTTTCATCACCCAAGCTCACGTTTAACAGATGAGCCTCTTAGAGAGACGACCAGCTGGTTTTTGTTGAGTCCTCTGTGGATAGAGCTGTGGGGCTTGCCAAGAAATGATATTGAGAATATCCTGTTTATAGCCAGGTTTCTGGTGACCATTTGGTTTCAATTCATGTCAAACTGTCACTGCTTTCCAAGCAGAATGCTGCTGACATTACATCATTAAGTCATCGTCATTGAATTGGTATAGACGCTGGAAATTACTAAATATTTAAAAATAAAACTCAACCATGAAACATCTAAGTCCTGTTTTATAATTTCAAAAAGTATTTTATAAAAAAAATAAATAAATAAATAATTGTTCAGATTTGGAGGATGTGACACCAACTTTGAACTTTAAGAAATTAATGAGGATTTTGTGCTGCTGTACATTTTGAACACCTTAATAATGCAATTATGAAGCTGAAGTTAAATTTATATCACCCAGTTTACCCTTTGCCAAGTGAGGAACTCCATGAGAAGTGAGCCAGGAAGACACCACTGCTCAAAGGAAAGAACAAAGAGGCTTTATCGTCTATATAGGACACAGCAGTTATATTGACTAGGGTATACTTTTTTAGCAATGCCATAACAAATAAAGGTACTAAAATACTCAGTAAAACAAAAGACACTTTGATACCATGAGAAACTTTTTACAGATTTTAGAACCTTTAATTCCATGTTACATTTTTCTTTGCTTCCCTAGTCCAGGAAATGTGACCAATTCAAAGTTATTTCAGCCTTCAATGGTTGTTTTGGCTTCCGCTTTATCAGACAGAAACCCATAAGTGCCTTGGGCAGTGGTGTCCAATTCCAGACCTCAGGGCTAGTATATTGCATGTCTAAGTTGGATGAGTGAGGGAGCAGGGGGAGGTAGAGTGAACAGCCCAATCTGGTGGGGGGAATGCAGCCTGGAAAGATGGTTCCCCTTTGCTCTGCATCTCTCGTTCCTCATTCTAAGGAGTTAGGTTATCCTGAGATAGCTCTCTAGCTATGCTGCTTAGCTTTGGCTGCTGGAGAACAAACTAACCACTTTTCATCATTCTGCTATTTTCGTCTACTACACTCCAATTTGCATTATCTGCTGTTAATTTCAACTGCTGACTTCATGTTTTCCATTTTTCTCTCCATAGAAGCTATATCTGGTCTGGCTTTCTGCTTGGCTGTGATACCTTCCTAGGTGGGGCATTATCTGAAAGAATGCTGCCAACAACTAAATGCTCTCCAACTATTAACTTTTTATGTTTCATGAAAATCAGAAAGTACTCCCACAACTATCATTTCTATTTGTGCGTATCTGCTCTGTCTTCTCAAACCTCCAGTCAGTCGTGGCAGATGGCCACTCACACTGACCCAGTTTCTGCTGGAGGTTTTTTCCTGTTAAAGGGGAGTTTTTCCTCTCCATTGTTGCTACATGCATGCTTAGTATGAAGGATTGCCTCAAAGTCAACATTAGGGCAAATGATTGTTTACTGTCCCTTCATGCTTGTCTGGGAGGAGTGAATGCTGCAAACAAATGACTCAATGCAATCTGTTGGGTTTCTTTTCCTTTTTTAACCAATTTGAATAATAATTGGCATATCAAGATGCTGATTAGACAGCATGATTTTTGACAGGTGTGTCTTAGGCTGGCCACAATAAAAGACCACTCTGAAATATGCCGTTTTATCACACAGCACAGTGTGAGAGATATCACAAGTTTTGAGGGAGCGTGCAGTTGGCATGCTGACTGCAGGAATGTTGACCCGAGCTGTTACCTGTGAATTGAATGTCCATTCCTCCACCATAAACTGTCTCCAAAGGTGTTTCAGAGAATTTGGCAGTACATCCAACCGGCCTCACAATCGCAGACCACATGTAACCACACCAGCCCAGAACCTCCATATCCAACATGTTCACCTCTAAGATCGTCTGAGACCAGCCACCTGGACAGCTGCTGAAACAACTGGTTTGCACAACCAAAAAATTCTGCACAAACTGTCAGAAAACTTCTCATGGAAGCTCATCTGCATGCTTGTCATGCTCATCGGGGTCTCGATCTGACTGCAGTTCATGGTCATAACCGGCTTGAGTTAGCAAATGCTCACATTTGATGATGTCTGGCATATTAGAGAAGTGTGCTCTTCACGGATGAATCCCCGTTTTCACTGTTCAGGGCAGACTGCAGACAGCATGTGTGACATTGTGTACGTTGTGTGAGTGAACGGTTTGCTGATGTCAACGTTGTGGATCCAGTGACCCATGGTGGCGGCAGGGTTATGGTATGGGCAGGTATATGTCAGACATTGAACACAGCTGCATTTTATCGATGGCATTTTGAATGCACAGATACTGTGATGAGATCCTGAGGCCCATTGTCATGCCATTCATCCACGACCATCACCTCATGTTGCAGTATGATAATGCATGCCCTGATGTTGCAAGGATCTGTACACAATTCCTGGAAGCTGAAAACCTCCCAGTTCTTGCGTGCCCAGTATACTCACCGGACATGTTACCCATTGACCGTGTTTGGGATGCTCTGGATCAGCGTATACGACAGCATATTCCAGTTCTTGCCAATATCCATCAACTTTGCACAGCCATTGAAGAGGAGTGGACCAACATTCCACAGGCCACAGTCAACAACTTGATCAACTCTGAAGGAGATGTGTTGCAATGTGCAAGGCAAATGGTGGTCACACCAGATACTGACTGCTTTTCACACCTCACATTTCTTTACAGAACTGTTTTAATTCTGTCACATTACAAGGTTTTTGAGAATCAACATCCAGTTTAATGTCATGGCACAGCATTTCAGTCCAGTATTGGACTAGACCACTTCAAAACCTTTATTCTTTTTTTTTTTTAAGTTGAAGTGGATGCTCTTTTTTACAATTATGAGCCAATGTTCAACTTTTTTTTTTTTAAATTCAACTTTTCCCTCTGTTCTTTCATTTTCCTGCAAAGCACTTTGAATAGCCACCTACACATAAGCTGCTATCCAAATAACACTGTATTGCCTTGTTACCAATAACCAGCAACAGTACCAGGAAACACTTTGTGGGCAAGTGAAAGACTGACACTTTCCAGAGTGAGATAATATTTTAGCATAGAGCATGAGATCAGGAAAAATCTGTATATGTGAGGTGACTAAATCAAAGTTTTTATAGAATTCTGACTGAGCCTTGTTATGGTAATTCTATTGGCAGACTTATAGGTGTGATATATATCCTGATTCATGTCTATTAACAAAATTCTCCTCTGGGGTCCACTCTGAGATCTTTAAAGTCACTTTGGGGAAAGCGATTGACATCCACTGCCCTCATTCCCTTCTAATCAATGAGCAATCAGCCTCACATCTAATCCCAAGGCTATTAAGTAGCCAGTCTCTGTAATAGTCCAGACCCAGATGATACACAGATTGAAGCTGAGCGATCCCCATCTCATCCTGTTAGAAACCTTAGCACGCACACATTGTTTAAGGTCCATGCCTAATTACACGCTCTGAAAAGACATTAGGGAAAAACCTACTAAAAGCCATGAAGCATTAAATGTCAAGTTCATTAAAAATCTGCTGCCTGATTTTGAGTCATTCTGTTGAGGCTTGGCTATGCTAATTGGATACTTAAAGTTATAGTCACAACAGCGAATGAAGTATTTCATGGCTTCAACTTTTTTGCATATATAAGTAGATAAAATTTCAGAATAATTTACTTTGACTTACTATCTTGCTATTGGTGTCTATCACTTTTGAGTCAATATTTCTTTTATCTTGCCACCTATTGTTTGAAAGCCGATTGCAGGTTCTCTATTGGGCTATAATAAAACTGTGTCCTGGCGATGCTTCCCTCAGTTTACTGCAATGACCTTTGTCATTTTTTGCTCCTTTGGATGGGAATCACTCCCACACATGGATTGCATTGGGGTATGTCACTGCTGGCACCAAGCAGGGTCACTGCAGCACTCCACTTCTCTTCTCCAAACAAATGTTTTTCCATTTTCCAAAACAAGCAGAATTAGGATTTATCAAACAAAACCAGTGAACCAGTCTTTTTCGATCATTCTTTGTTTACAACAGTCCTTCTTGGCCACAGTACTGCAAGTGCTAAGCAAGCACTGCACTGGTCGAAACATGATTATCTTGGATACTCCAGGGTAAGGGTCTCCAACTCCAGTGTTTGAGAGCCACTGTCCTGACCTGCAACTTTTAGATCCCAACTCCAAACCTAAATTTAATGAATGGCTCATTAATAGTTGCTGTCACTTGATTACCAGCCAAGGATGTAACTCAGTTATTTGGTAAGGGTGTTCCAGCAAGCTGGCTCACATTACCCCCATTGTACATTGGCTACGAACGGATTTTAGAATTGGTTTTAAAATTCTCAATAACATATGGAGCCTTAAACAGCTAGGCCCCAGATTACACATCTAATCTTCTTACAAAATATACTGCTGCTTTCAATCTTCATACAGAGGCTCAGAATTTTCTAGTTGTTCCACTCACCAGACTTAAAACTGAAGAGGACCAAGAAATTCAGTCTCATGCACCAAGCATTGGAACAGTCTTGCTCTACAGTTGTGCTTAGTTAACTCTGTGGACTCTTAAAAAGCAGTTAAAACATTCTGTTTCAACTCACTTTCTGTTGAACGTTGAATACTTTTGGACCAGGGATGCATTTAAAAGTTGCAGGTCCGTGGCTCTTAAGGACTGGAGCTGGAGACCAGTGCTCTAGAGAATGCTGGACAATCCTGCTCATTGGACACTCTCGGAAATGCTGTAACCTGGATATGAATCTGTTTAAATGTGGTTGTCATACTTCTAAATACACATATACAAGAAATTTTGGTGGGCTTATATGTGGACGAGAGATTTTCCAGCTAAAATCAAAATAGCGGTGGGTTTGTTTGTTTGACTCATTGGCATTCTGTCAGGCCAAATGGCTGCAGGCACAATGATTTTAGGAACGATAATGCAGTAATGCATTATTCAACTTGGTTAGCATTAATGTATCAGGGATGGTACACAGGAACTCCAAGTACCACAAAAAAAAAAAAAAAAAAAAAAAAAAAAAAAAAAAAAAATCCCAAGGATGAAAAAGCATGTGCTCTGAAAGGTTTTGTTATCTGAAGTGTGGTTTGGGAAAGTTGATTCCCCTGTGCATCAGAGTCAAAGAGGACTGAAAGAGAGAGATGAATAATGCAGGTCAGGATCCTATTGTTTGGTGAAGGCCCTCTGCAGCTCACAATGCAGCACAGAAGACTGAAATATTGATTCACCACTTACAAGTTGTTGTTTGGATGTTGTCTGACTTTTAGGAAGGGTTTGCCTCTTTTTACTCTTGTGGAATGCTTATACAAGACAAAATCTATTACAGACTAGATAAACAGATTCATACCTCAAACATGCTTAAGTGTTTAAGCCAAAGTTTATATGGAATATGATAAAAAAATGTATTTTTTCCTTGAGGAATTACAATGATAGACTAACATGAATACCATAGAATTGCAAAAGACATTAATCTGCAACAAGACTGTTGCAGCATTCACAGGACCAAGTCAAAAACTAGTTATGACAGGGACAAGGAAACTATAGCAGTAACAATTACCATGTAGCATATCATTAGCAATAAATTACACTGTTATGGATGAAGGTGATAATTTTATGAAAAAACTTGTACTTCATTGATGGAGTAAATCTGTATAAAACATAGAAGCCAATTTAGTCCAAACTGTGTGTCAAACAGTTCATACATTGATTCGGTGACCTGCCTGATGTTGACCGTTTGTACTATGCATATTAATGCATATAATGGTTTATTTGGTGTTTGAACTATTAAAACAGGCAGTTATAAGCATTTTTAGAGGGGGTCTAAAGTATTTGCAGATTTTAGCTATTCACAGGTGGTCACTGTGGTCTCCAACCCCGGCAAATAATGGGGTTTCACTCTATTTTGTGTCTTCCAGTACGCAGACAGGAAATCTGCTGAGGTCATATAAAAACACAAACTTTACTGCATTGTGCTGAAGTCTGATGAATTTAGATCTGGTGAGTAGTCAACTTTGAAGAGATCCCTTCATTTTTAAACAAACATTTGCAAAACTTAAAGAGTGATGTGGTAATCTTTATCTTTAGAAGTACAGCAAGATTTGCATTAGCGTTTAAATGGCATGCCCAAAGATCTGCTATGGATTGCCATAAGTTAAAGACTATAGCGTTTGGAGGAATATTCAACAAATATTGAAATTACAAGCAAAAAAAAAAAACAAAAAAAAAAAACAACAACATTGAAATAAGTTGGTGATTATTATTTTGAGACAGAACATTTTTAAACAGTAAATCTCATGGATCCAGCTAGCCCCTGTCCAACCCTTGCTTGAAAAAACAAAAATCTAAGTCTGGATGCGGAACAAACAGAAGCAGCTTTCCCATGGGTCACCCCAAATGTCAAGTGGCCTGGATGACTCCAGGAGGAGCTGAGAAAGTCACAAGAAAGAGTGCTATTAAATGACAATTGACAGGGCTGGAGGAAGGAGAATGTGTGTTGTGATTGAGCAGAAGTGTGAAGCTGAGTGTTAAAAGGAGAAATGACAGGACAGGAGGTTAGGAGAAGAGATGAGGTGGTGTAGCTGTAATTATGGGATATAAGGAACCTGGCTGTCACTTCGGCTCCTCTTAGTGTTAGGCTTATTTTCCTTTACACCCCTTTTTTTTTTTTTTTTTTTCCAAGAAGCCTTTCATTATCCTGGTTGGATGCATCACTGATCCTACATTTAGCACTGCACCATTTTGCTGGGCTTTTTTTCTCCCTACCCCCATGTCTTAGTTCCATTGTCAATTTTTGACTTTATACGTGCCTTTTGGCTTTTATCCTTTTGGCTAAACGTGTCAGATTTAGTAACTGCTACAAAATATTTAATGTTCAAGACTTTTGACATCTGAATTAACAGTGAGTTTTCAATGGACTGACTTTTTTTCTTGGCAGTTAAAAAAAAAAAAAAAAATCATGCATGCTGCAGGATGTTTTATACCTACCACAACAATGTTTGTGAAAACAGTCTGACATTACCAACATATTTTAAAATAGTCCGACCACAAGCTTAAAATCGTCGCACATGTTGAGCAACTTGCAAATACATTGCCATGAAAAAAAAAAAAAAAAAAAAAAAAAAAATCTTGAGAACCACAAACTGCAGATTGTTGACAATTTGAAAGGACATTTTTTTCCGATGACACAGGAGATTGTAACTGATTAGCTGGCTGCTGCAACTCATTCTTCTGAGCATTTTTGATTGGTCTAAGCACAAGAAGCATTGGTGTATAGCTAGTTCTAACATGATCTAAGCTAACTTTTTAATATTTCAAAAATATTTTCAAATGTTTCTTACGTTTCTGATGTTTTCTGGTGTTTCATGAGAATTCCTAATAAATAGAATTCCTAATACTTATTAGATAATTTCTGATCAATTATTTCTGATCAAATATTTCACATTATGCACAAAACCCCCCAAAAAAAAAAAAAAAAAAAAAAAAACCTTCAAAAAGTACTTTTTCTTAGGAATGAATAGCTATATCAGATTAAACTGTAGGAAGTTACCGTAAAGTTTACAGGGATGCTCAAAATTATTTTAGTGTGATCAGCCATCATAATTTCATATTTCATTAGACCTGATTGGCCCAAATATGGACAAGAATCTCAATGAAAATAGTGCTTAATATGAAATTTGCAAAAAATAAACTATAGTCAATATATCTTGCATAGGATTTGTGCATTTTTATGATTATCCATTACTGTAATTAACTAAAAGACAACAGAAAAACCTTATAAGCAGGAAATGGAGAGTGCATAAAACCTTTAGAGAGACATGCATTTATCAAAAAAAGTTTTTTAAAAAATTCTATATTTTTTGTCACTCATTTCAAAAAGTGGCAAAAAAAATTTACTGTCACATGTCCTAACTTTTTGAGATATACCTGTAGATGCACATAGCATTTAGAAAGGTCTGAAAGTCTCCAGTCAAAAAGTGATGTGGTTTAACATTTTATGACCAAAAGAAGCTCACTTTACCACACAGACATCTCTCTTTAAACTTTGGTGGCTCAAAGAGCAAAATCAAGGGATGGATGACTAAAGCCTTTGGCTGCAGACTCATAAGGACAAGGTCAAGAAATGTTGGCCTGAAACTGTGTAAATGCAATCTAACAGCTGAAATTCTGATTTTTTTTATTCTTGTCTTTTACTCTTACAATAAATCAGCCAAAAGAAGTCCAGCATATTTCAGTCAGATAACTTCTGGTGGTGTCTGGGCAATTTTGCAACTTTCAGAATTAATTGGCTATATATTAAAATGCTTTGCACATCACTGCAAGGACTGAAATTTATGTGAGCATGTTGTTTAAGTAAGATAAAATTGTTAGTGCTGCATAAAGAGAAAGTGGATTTCTGTATTTCAGCAGAATGGAAGACAACTGAAGTAAAACATTTTTAAAGCTATTCTTTGTCCCCACACAACAGATCTTAAAATAACAGAATCAAAGGTCAGAAGTCTAGTCTGTGTCTGAGTTTATAAGGAACCAGATATTTGTTCAAGGCAGCTAAACTGCAGAGCTCATTCTCATGAGCTTTATAAATGTTCTTTTCCATATTGTAAAGGTTGACAAAAGCTGATTTGTTTCAGATATTTTGAAATCATAAAATACTTCTGAGAATTCTACTTAATTTCTAAAGAAGCTAAGGAAACCACTTACTCTTGTTTTGTTTGAAATAGTTTGGTTAAAATTCTTTATGTCCTTTGTGAGTGGAAACACTTACTGGTGGTTTGAGCAGGGTGTGCCGGTCTACTTCTGTGGTCTAGTCAAAACTGACTGAATCAGTTTCCATTTTTCCGACCCAGAGCAACTGACTTATTGTTTTCTCAATGGCCACAACCATAATGATGTAGCTTCGGATGTGTCAAACATTTGTTCTGTCAGTTGCTGATGGAAATTCAAACTGAACATTTGGTGAAGTTCTAAAGGGCAAACCCATCTATTTCAAGCCACATCTGCAATCAATTTTTGTCCAAAATCCATCTTCCAGGACCTTGGTGTCAATCCTATTCTGTTTAAACTAACGATGGCTCTGGAATTATCTTCGTAAACTCCACTGAAATGCATGTTTATTCCGTAAGGGGTTAAAGCTGATTGTTACAGTTAGCAAAATTAACCAATAACATGGCAGCAACTTGACGTGGTAAAGACGACATGGTGAAGTTCAAATAGAGCATCAGAATGGGGAAGAAAGGAGATCTAAGTGACTTTGAATGTGGCACAGTGGGTGGTGCCAGAGGGGCTGCACTCAGTATTTTGGCAAGTGCTGAATGACAGAGGCTTTAACACACAACAGTTATGAACGCAAAATGGGCTCAACCCAGGACAAGCATATTTAGCCAGTCAGCCAACCTCTCAAGAATACATCACAGATAAAAACGTCTGAAAATAACTCCAGAGTAAGGGACATAGCTAACCTAAAAATGCTAAGGATCAAATTAGGGAATTATCAACTATTATAAAGTTTAGCAACTCCCTCATTAGACATTCCATCCATTCATTGTTCCATTAAGTTATGTCCAACATGGTTCAAGTAGAGGCAAATATAATGGCTAGAAAGGTTGTGTGTGGATGCGACTTTATTCCATCTAGAGGCCAATTAGTGAGTCTGTTATACATCAACAGTCTACAACTGTTACTAGAAACTGACATCTACTATGTTCAGTTGTGTCACATTGTGTTTAAAACTCCACATGTTTAAGAAGATTTCTGGAAAGTTGGAGCACAAATTCTATCCTTGGCTTTTGACTTGACCGATAGAAATTTAAGCTAACCGCCAGCAAAGCAGAGCGGAAAAATTGACTGAGGTGGTGTGTGTATGCATAAGCGTTGCCCAAAGAACCACAGACCTCTAATGGATTGGGGATTTCTCATGTCTGCTGAAAGATCTTGCCAATTCTTTTTCCCCATCCTTGCCTGAAACATTTCTGCCAGTTAGGGCAAATAGAAGACGGACTGCACACACTCTTCAAGGTAAGTCAACAGGCTACATGTTTTTCAAGAAGTACGGCGTTTTGTTAATTCACGTGACAAACAGATGTCTTACCTCCTGAAAGTTAAATCTACGTTAATTTTTCTGTGTTTGAGTCTGTGAAAGTGAATTTGAAAGTACATCACCTGGTGAAATTTATTTTGATCTCCGCTGCAACACTCAGACTATAGGATCAGAATTTTGGTGCAAACAGTAAAGCATGGATCCATCCATCCTGGTATCAATAGTGGTGGTCCTATACGGTATGGGGGGTTATTTTCATAAAACACTTTTGGCTCTTTAATACCTTTTTACTTCGTAAAATAGCCAGTGAGTATAAACATGCAGCTTTATCAAAATTCTCTAAAGACTGCAGTTTATATGAATATGTGAGCAACTTCTAAAAGAGACCACTGAGGGATGAATACCAAATCTGTAAGAAGTTTGTTTAAAATCAACTTAAAATTTCTTATTTTCAAATTCCAACCCAATTTAGGTTCTGTCCTGCGTACAATACATATTTCTCATGTGGCAAAAAAACCCCCAACAGACAGAACAACTGTGGTCTTGTCACAAATCCTTAGGTTTGCTCACTGTCTAAACCACTTGCCAAATGGATAGCATGGAAAGTGCTGGTCTGAAAAGTCTTTAAGTTTTCATGGGGTCTTTTGAGAGCTTTTTCATTTGGCCTGACTTTTCTGAATCATCTAACAGAGCCTAATGCCTCCTAAGAGCCAAAGGCTGCATTGTTCCAAAGTCTGATGGGTAAAAGTAAAACTACAGACTTCTACAGATGTAGAAATACAGTATGAGAATCAGAGAAAGTCAAATATGCATGAAGGGAAGTGGAGGCTGTGGTTTGCCTTTTTATTTAAAAAGCTCTTAACATGAACTCAATTGGGAATTTTGCAGGCAGACGAGATGGCAAAAAATAGAAATGCTATTTTACCCTGTAATATAACATCATCATGGATTTTTAAAGCTTAAGAAGAACCAGTGACCAGCAAGTGAAGGGGCTTAAAGTTAAAACTGGGTGAAAATTAACTCAGAATGAAAAATTATGATCACAGAACTATTCAAATATTGTGATATCACAGGTAATCCCGCCCCATAAAAGGCTTTTTGAATGACATTAAGAAAACAAATAACATATTTAATAGTGAATAAAAATGGCATTACCGACATGAATACAACATATAGTGGCAGCATATAAAGTAGCATCTGGACAGAAATTTAAGGTATTTCCAGAGATGTTCAGCTGGATTTATGTTCACACTCTGGCTGGGCCACTCATGGACATTCACAGACTGGTTCTGAAGCCAGTCCTTTCTTATCCTGGCTGTGTAAATCAGGTCACAGGTCACAGTTAATTTGGAAGATTAATCGCCATCCCAGTCTGATGTCCTGAGAGGTATAGAGCAGACTTCCTGAAATAAAATCTCTATTTTTTATCTTGTATTATCATACCCTTCCTGCAGATTCGTTGCCCAGTTCTTGTTGCAAAAAAAAAAAAAACAAAAACAAAAATAAAAGCTTGATGCTTCCACCGCCATGCATCACAGTAGGGATTTCAGAATTTCCAAATGCCACAGGCAAGAACAAAGCTTAGTTACACTGTTCATGATGCCTTGGAAGCTGTCACACATGGAGAGAGAGAGATGATATAAACCTCAATGAAACATAACTGAAATGAAGGACACGGAGAAGATGAGAAACACCAGCCACCTCAACTGGCCATACACTTCCACCCTCGTGACAGACATAGGTGGTAGAAAAGCAAGTTCAGCAGCCCTAAAACTGATTTTTCTGGTGCACCTCTAACAGAGGATGTGAGTTTTCCCCACAAACTGCTCGGATACTTCCATCAGTTTTATGTCCAAAGACAGGGCCATGTTCATGAAAATGGGCCTTGTATGAATGACTGGAAGCAGAATGTACTGGGAAGCTGACCCACAATGCTGTCCTGTAGCTGATGTGATGTCACGAAACACATTTTCAGTCTTTGACATCCTTTCATCTAGTTAACTTGACATTGCCAGAAACCAAAAAGGAGGACAGACTATGGAAAATTAGACCATGGCTCTGTTCATTCAGGGAGAGGCACTTGCAAGTGTACCAGAAGAGCACAAGTCTGTAAATGAGATAATGCTTCCATTCAAGGGGAGATTAAGTAGCATCGACAAATACATGAGAGATACATAAGATAGTTGATGTGCACCAAGGGAGCATTGATGGAATATGAGCCATATCTGAGCTTCGCTTGTCAGGTGATGTGATGAGACTTGCCTCCACACTGGATGGTAGCATACTAATGTATAACTTGTGAAAAGTACAATTAGCTCAGATACATCAGGAACTAACAAGTTTGCCTTGTGCTGAAGTATTTTTATCTTGAAATTTTAATTATATTTGATGAAAATCTGATTAATTCATATATATTTTTACTCTTCATAACTTGTTCTGGTCAGGGGCAAAATGAAATGACGCAATAGAAACATTCAGTTTTTATTGTATAAACATTCCTTCCATATTTTTCTGTCCATGAAACAATAGCTAATAGCCTATGGGAAATTCTTCCATCTAATTCACTTAATGTT
Organism: Anableps anableps; assembly: GCA_014839685.1. Lineage (NCBI taxonomy): Eukaryota > Metazoa > Chordata > Actinopteri > Cyprinodontiformes > Anablepidae > Anableps > Anableps anableps. The sequence goes on from CM026088.1 coordinate 8,084,809, forward strand.
GAATTACATTTTCAAAAAACCTTACAAAAATGAAAATAAAAATCAGAAAACATGTTCACATCTTTAAAGTACTCCAAGAAAACCCTTTGAAAACGATGTTTTTTTTACATTTATTTTTTCAAATAGTATAGAATTTGAAAACTTTTTATAAAAAAAAAAAAATAAAAAAATTCTGCAATCAAACAAAATGTGGAACGAGTCAAGTTGTTTACATACCTTCTGGTGGAATTGTATGTACTGTACATTTGGGAAGATTTGTGACAGTTATGAGCAGGTGAGGAGATTCATAACTGAAGACCACCAGCAGAAAACAGATGTTGGCATACTGTAAAGCTGCTGGCACAGTAATCCTCTCCCATGGCTCAGCAGTGGGAGGCACGTAGAGCACAAACTCATTTAAGCAGAAAATCATATATAAGGATAAAAGAGCTCGAACTGACCATACATGAACAGCTAAGCCATTCATTACTACTCATGCATTCACCCAACTGTCTGTGTCAGAGACGGTTTGGTCTTTGGTTGACCTGAAATCCTTTACTTTTTGTGCTGTGGGGAACAATCCTCTCGACACTGACCTTCTACTGGTGGCTGGATGACCTAACCAGTGTGTGTGAGAGCCCCTTAGGCAGGAAATGTGCAGTCCCTTTAAATCTTAGTGGATTAATTTTCATGACTGGTTGCAGGATTTCTCTGGTGTTGGCAGTCAAGTTCGGCAGTAAGTTTTTTTCTCTCTTTGTGAAGACCCAGATTCTGGTACTTATGAAAAATTGCATCATCTAAAGTAAAAATAAATAAATAAATAAATAAAAAATAAAAATAAATAAATGTTTTTAGCCTAAATGCAACATGGACAGTGTAAAAAGGCCAGATCACAAGTAACCGAGCTCTCAGCCATACATTTGTTGCAGTAGTTTTATTTCATTCTCAAGCAAGAAATCTTCCATTTGAATTTTTTGTTTTTACCCAGTTCAGAAGTGGGAAAAATAAAAATCCCCCATTAAAATATTATCTATCCATCTATCTATCACCACACTTAGTTGCATCCCAGATATATTCAGGCAAGCATGAATAAACCACTTCTTTAATTAAGGATTTTTTAAATAGCTCATCACAGGCAATCCTATGGGGACCCTGAATCCTCTTTGAGCTCCACATGGCCTGATAACCCCCAGCTTTGGCAAAGAAATCCCAAGGAGCTTCAGTTTTTGTCCATGTGCCATCCTTAGTGAAAGACTGCCATTTAAGAGTGAAAAATAGACTCCTTTAGGACTGTAAGCTAATGCACACAGTTATTTTAACAATGGATTTAGCCAAAAATTTCAGTCATACTGTGAAGCCAAAGAAAGTGTCATTGTTTTAGTAATAAGTGTTTATCCTTTTGCATGTTGAAACCCTCTTTTTTAAAAGTCTTCATGCTTTTTTTTTTTTTTTTTTTTTTGCTTTTATGTAAATCTTATGAATATTTAGTGAAAAACAGCCAGGTTTGACTTTCTAAATGCAAATTGAGTTAGGATGCCGTGAGCGGATTTTGCTCAGCCACTCAACGAGTAAAGGGGAACAAAGAGCAGAAAAGTCACTCTTTTTATTAATTGTGTTTGTTCTAACAGTTGCCCTTTAGAAAAGTCAGAGGACTTGATTAAATTACTGCTTGTGCTCCAAAGAGGAATCAGTGTGGAAAGGCATTGTGAGACACTGTCTTATCTAATGAGGAGGGCAATAAAGATGCTCAACATGGTGGTGCAGAATTGTACCTTGACCACGGTTTACACCAAAATGTCTTATCAGTAAATTATTTTAAGCACAGATGGATGGAAAGCCTCCGAAGATCCCTTTTTCAAATCAATGCTTCTCAACTGGACTTTGATGGGGCCATTTTAACATGAATATGCTTTGATCCATTGTTGTATGTTTAGAATCTGTGTCACACTGGAAGGTAAACCGTCGCCCCAGTCTTAAGAATTTTACAGCCTCCAACTGGTTTTCTTTCAGGATTGCCCTGTGTTTAGCTCCATCCCTAGTCCCATCAATTCTGACCACTTTCATGTGCTTCCTGAGGAAAAGCATCCCTACAGCAGGATGCTACGACCACAGGCCTGGTGAATACAATGCGGATTTAGGCCAAACTGATACATTTGATACATTTTGGGTCACATCTGATCAGAATACTTTTTGTATGTTTCCTTTGTCACTTCATGGGTAGCAACTTTAAATGGGACTCTTTTTTTAAACTATTGCTTTCTTTTTGCTAATCTTCCAAAAGGACCAGATTTGTACAGTGCACAGCTAGTAGGAGACCGATCGACAAATTCTGGCTGTTCAAAATTTCTCTACTTATTTACTAATTAAGCAACATCTGAACACAGTTTGTTTCACTAGATTTTACTTTGAAGTATTAGAATGAAAAAAAATTGAATGCAAGCGCATTTGACATTTTTCAGATTTTTAATCAATGTGAAAATCTTGTTTTTCTTCCTAATTATGTGCTACTTTGTGTTGGTGTTCCACATAAAATCCCATTAAAATGCCATGAATTTTGTGGTTGTAATGAGGAAAGAATGGAATGCTTAAGGAGTTTAGACATTTTAACAAGGTACTGAACATAGAGTATCTGCTGTTCTGCATGAGTTGCCAAACAGTAGCTCATAGCATTTATTAGCTTATAGCAAAGAAATTCAACTGAGTCTGATGGAGATGATGTTACCAATACTTGAAGCCCAGCCAACTGTTCTTCCTTATAACACCCTACAAACCCTCAGGGCCTTCTGGAGTTTAGACATTCTTTTTCAGGGTCAGCTCACTTGTTTGTTTCCCACAGCTGAGACCATCTCTGACTACAGTTGGTAAAGCACGTATACAATAATAAACGGCGATCCCCGGGTGGAGGGAGTTGGGTAGTAGGGACTGGCACAGAAGAGTAAATGGTCATGACATTCTTGGCCCTCCCCCCCCACACACACACGTTCCTCATCCCTGAGGCGTCGTCATGGGTTATGAAGGCATGGGGAAGAGGCAGATGCATGCTAAGTAATATGGCTCATGAAAGTCACATACAACTGGGTATGGGGGGATGTAGCACTGAAATGTTTTGTAATGTTGCATTAGAGTGGTGGAGAAAAAAAAATGCAACAAACAGCAAGAGAAAGAAGAGGTTTGGACTGGAATGTTTGAACCATTTGCTGTTTTTAATATGTGTATCATCACTTACTGGTAGACTGTCCATAGTTGGCATAAAGGACAACTGATTTGGATGATCAGAAACAATTCAAGAACCACCAAGACTTAAGTCTGACATGAACTAACAACTACTGGAAAACCACTAACTTTCCATTGTAAAGAAAGTATTACACTGCTACGGAGTGAGTGGATGCCAACTATGAAGGAAGCCTCTGTTCCACAACTGACACGTTGAAGCTTGAGTAAAATGCTTGACACCCACAAGGACAACTCAAATGCCTTCTGGAGAAAAGATTCATGGTCAGATGAGACAGATTACAAAACCACCACCTAGTGCTAATATAATGCATCATTTCTTCTCAAAAAGGATTGATTTAGAATTAAAATGTCAGTAAGAGTTTTCTCTATTTTAAATAATATAGCTCTGTCTCACAGTAATGAGGAAATAGGTCATCCAAAGGCTATTGTCAGTTTAAGTCATCAAGGAATTTAAACAAAATCCAGCTTGACACACAAGTCTTGTAATTTAATAATACACTAATAGAGACTGGTCCCAAAAGATACAGTGACTTCTGCACTTGGTATCCACCCCCAGCTATCATGTCATTTCTTTACAGCAGCTTTCTTTGAGTTACATAAGATCCCAAGTCAGTAGTTGTTCCTGATTATGGTTCATCTGCTTTTCAGAGCACACTATGTAAAATACCCTCATTCTTCCAACAATCCTGTTTCGATGTTGTAGCATATAGGTGTTCCATTGTAGTGGAAACATTTACCCAGAAAATGGCTATTAAAATAAGGAAAATGTCAACATTTTCAAGTTCACATTTCCCCATATATAACTCAACCTAAACAACCTTGACATATACGACACTAACAATGGTTTTTGTTATGCTCTGCATTATAAAGCAGCACAAAAGAGATATTTGTTTATTAGACTGTAAAAACCTTATTTGTACAACAACTTTTTTAAATTGTATAAACTCATTTTTATAGTATCTTTTTTTCTATTGCTATGACAGAGACAATTGCAGAACATGCATGTCTTTTATAAGTATGTACCAGAATGCAAGTGGTTATTTTGTTAAATTTATCTTAACAAATTAAGCCAAGATTAAGATTAAGCCAAGAACTAACACCAGAAAGTGTGCTGCATAATTAAAACGTCTCAATTAATGTTAAAATACAACTGTGAATAACTGGTGAATTTGATGATTTATCATATAGTTTTTAACTTCAAACATTTTTGCTTGAGTTAATTTTCACCCAAAATTATTTGACAGCAAAAAAGCAATTGTTTCTATATTTCCAGCATGAGGTTGGAGGAATTTCGGCCCCTTGCTCTGTGGCAACACAGAGATATAAAGTTCTGTTCAATCAAAACCCTGCATTGTAGTACATTTGGGGCAGCACATTGATATTGGAGACAAGTGGCCCAGAAATGGACTCTTGAGGAAATTCTCATAGCTGTAGGCTGCAGAAAATTTACCACATTTTCTCCCCATTTCATAATATTCAGGGACCCATGCTCAGATATTTTGTTGGCAAATTATAAAAAGTGGTCCCAATCTGGAAAACAGATGTAAACAAAATCCCAAACAGTAACGTATGATCAGCTGTGTCAAATGCAGCACTGGCATCCAGTAAAATCTGCACAGATATTTCACTCCAGCATCCCACTATAATTTTATCGCAGTTGAGATAATTGAGCCATCTGCTACTTTTAAATGCATGGAACTACCAGCTGATTTACATTCAAGGAATTTCATATCTACAACTGTTTTAGGATTTATTGTAAGATACTGTTTTTAGTTTCTCACTTTTGGATTCAAGTAATGAAGGAAAACATTAACTGGTTCACTGAATTTTTTTTTTGTTGAATCCAAATTTAGATAACCTGTGCAAAAAATATTTGATATAAGTGTCTGACACTTTCATGTGTTTTCTTTTTTTTGGCTGATTCACATTGATGTTTGACCCAAAATGCTGCAGCCTTGCTGTGAAGGCTGGTGATGTATGAATAACTTTTTGATCAAGTCCCAACAGGCAGTTTGGCTCGGCTGATAAAGTGAAATATACTATGATGTCGTAACAGTCACCTCTATGATCCATCTCAAGAAATGTACTTTCCTGTATTTTTTTCCTGCAGCACAGATGGGCTAAATGGGTCAGACCTTGCATATATGTCAGTGATGTCCCGATGGTTTAAGCTGACCTCCCACATGTAAAGTTGCAGCAGAGAAGAAAGCTGCTGATGCAAAATTTCAAGTGGCTTTGACCTGTTTGTTTCACTTTCAAGCTGTATGCAGAGCACACCTGGGATGTGTGAGCAAACTGTCAACACTGAAATAAGCTTCTCGCAGTGACTCGATTTAGAACATATCGATCTCCTTCATCATTATCATTGATGCATCTTCCAGGTGTTCAACTAATCCACAGCAGAAAGAAACTGCACCACTCACTTGAAATGAACCAAAAAATGATCAAACACACCTCAAGACACAGTGGAAAAGGCACAAACTCAACTATTATCAGCCATCTGTGTAACCTCATCTAGTTACAGATAATCTAACCCTCTGACATATTCACAAAACAGCATGGGTCAGTATATTTATATTCTCATTTTAACATTCCCAAAATTACCAGTTAAACATCAACGGACGGTGTTTGATAGTTTAGGACACTCTTAATTTTTTTTTTTTTTTTTTTGTGGTGTTTCAAGCTTCCTCCAAATATTACAGTCTACTCTCTAAGTTGTAGTCCCAAGAAAGTTGTTGTTTCAGGATGGCACAGGCAGTTTAATAAAAATAAAATTTGGTATCATCTTAAAACAATTCACTGTCTCACTTCACTGCAGTATAATGTGTGTTAAAGGCTCTGACTCAAATTCATGAGACCCACCATGGTTATTAGTTGACATTGTTAAGATAGGGAAAGAAAAATGAAATTAAAAATCAGGTGAAATGGAATGTCTGCTTCCTCTTCATGTAATAGCTGGCATTAATCCTACAGGAGAAGCAGCAACGACAGAACATTTGAACAGAGGTGGTTTAAAGCTACCAAAAGCATTGGTGCAATGGCAGTTATCAGATGTTCTATACATCAGCTGCCACAATGGGATTTTGTATGAGTTCCAGAGAGCCATGTGACTTGTAATCTATCTTGATAATTGGCATGTTGGCATAGCTATTAAAAATGATCAAAGATAATGCACTAGAATACATGAACTCTAACCCTGTAACTAGATTGGACTGGCACTGTGTAAAACAGAGTGACATTGGAAATCATTGCTGCCTGTTGCAATCAGAATATACAATTCTAAACTCTGGAGGAGGGGAAAAAAAAACTTACCTACAGGAGTGCCATAATGAAAGGGTCCTTTTTATCAGGTGTCTGTTTTTGTAATGTTAAGAGCTTCTCCACAAGGATGAATAAAGAAACTGCGATTCAACGGTTAAAAAAAAAATTCTTAAAAGGAAATATGTATTTCAATTTCTCTGTTAGCACACGTTATGATTAATTTTGCCTGTTACCTTCATCACAAAAAGATTTGGGGGACCCCTATAAATTAGTCCAAACATAGTGGTTGGGCAAAGGGGTAGAGGCAAAACTTTTATACTCACATGGGCCAACTGACCAGTTTAACCATTTCAATTTCCAACTACAATCATTAAATCAGCAACTTTATTCAATCTTCTTGGTTATTGAAGTGGTTATGAAACCACCTCATGGGTATAAACTGATGCATTGTAATGAAGCATTGCATACCAGGCAGGAAATGGAAAGAACTGCAGATACAAACTGGAAAAAGAGGCTAAACGACCAGCACCCTCATCAAAGAGCCATTATAATTGTCTTGATTGCATCAAAGAAAGGATAAAAACATTAAAACACACAGCAAAGGCTGGTGGGGAATGCCAGAGAATTTAATATGTAGAGCTTGGGGGGAAATAATGAAGACAGCCACAACCCACTCAAACACAAATGAAACGCAGCTTTGTCTCATCTTATAGGCAACTCATTGTTTACAGGGTACAAAAATATCAAAGCAACATGCAAAAGAGGAAGTTTCAGAGAAAAAAAAAAAAAAAAAAAAAAAAAAAAAAAAAAAAAAACAAATTCCTTCTCTTTGTGACACATTCTCCCAACAAGCACATCGGGATTATGTTCATATTCATGACAAGACAACAACAGGGAAAAATCAGCCAGATATCCTCTGAAATCCTCCTGAAACACTAAACAGTCTTCTCTAAAGATAAGAGCACATTTAATATTCGGTGTAATCAGTCTTCTCTCCTATCACTGAATCAGTTGATAAATAGGAATGTCTGCCCTCATCAGCAGGACACAAGCTCTTTAGTGGGGCTCAACTTAGCTGCTGCTGATGTTTAGACCACCCTCAGTCTTTAAAACCCTATCCTCTGTCAACAGGGGGCATAATTACTGTCCTCATGCAGAATTTTGGCAAATGGGTTAATCTCTACAATTTAGCCATATGGCTTCAGTCCATCTCTAAACACATTTGTGGTTGCTAAAAAATATGGCAGCCTGAAACACTCTTATGCATCTGTGTTGAGTTTTGTCACATATTGTATTAACAAAAGTTTTGAGGCTGTGTTTCGCCACCTCAGAGCTTATAAAAAGTGCACAGTATGTCAGAGAATGTTTCTCCCCTGTAAACAGAGATTTTGTATTTTGACATTTGAGTTTTACATGTTTTGATGCTTATATGAGAATTCATCCATTCGCACCATCTGGGACCACTAAAATATTCCAAATGCTCAACACAGTATAAATAAAACAGCTGAGTGTGATAGTCTGAGACACCTGTCAGTCATATCGACATGCCCATGCGTCTCCCCAATTTTTTTTTTTTTTTTTTTTTTTTTTAAACACAGCGACACTGGCATCCATGAAACAGGCAGAGACATTTCCTGTCTAAAAATAATTGCGTCAATACTTCGACTTCATTCCATGATATCATGCCAAGATGTGTAACAGTCAATTTTTAGTCATGTCAACAGTCAAGTATGGCATTGTTTTGTAAGCTTGGGACATTCACCCAAAAACAAGTTACATGTCAACAAAAGTGACAACGATATAACCTCAGCACAGACCTTGCAAAATTTGAATATCATCTACAACTGTTTACACAGTTCTTTTTTAAATGAGTTGTTTTGTCAGGCGATGTCCACATTGGTTATATTTTGATTAATTTATTTCATACTATGCCATGAAAATGTATTTAAACTTTAGATTTTCCTACTGTTTTTATTTATTTTTTTTTTCACACTCATATTTTGGATTACACACATTTTAATATTAGAGCAAGATTAAGTATTTGCTCAAGCCCAGAATTTATTGTTCCATAATTTACGGTCCATCAGCTTCTATAAAGAAAGCATGAGCCCGAGATCACTACACTGCCACCATCATGCGTCTGTCACCATCATCTTTTTGCGAAATGTTTGAATTCAAGTAACTGTTTAGAGGCCAAACATCTTTCAAAAAGTTGCATATAATGGCTGATTTTGACTCACTGGAGTCCTGAAGCATTAGAAATATCTTTGTAACTACTTAAAAAGACTAATAAGTGTCTATGACTTTTTTCTCATCTTTAGATTGGGACATGCATAGTTTCTTTTCGAAATCTCCTTGTTGTCATGTTGTCAGGCAGGTTCTATGTAAGTGATTTCTTGACTGTACAGATCTGGCAGTATGGTCTAATTTGTCTGGCATTCAATTAATTGATTTAAGTTTGAACACTATCTCAGTTCCCTTAAAAATAATGTGTTCAGCTGTTGATGGGGTTGTAAATGAAGCCCCGCGAAACTAGTCAGCTCAAGGCTAAAAGTCAGTTTAATGTAAAATAGACAAACAGTATAGTATTGACATGAGTGAATTTTAACATCTCTTTGAAATTTCAAGTAAGGGATGGCTTATCTGTCTTTAAAATTAAAATAATTGTTTCCAAGGCGATGTCTTCACTGGTGATATCAAATTTAAGTGGCTGATTGCTACATTTCTGGCTCCCAGTAGTTAAGCTATTTGTGCAAAACTGGATCATTTTATCAAGCTAAGCAACAAAGCTATGAAGCCAACAGTTAAAAACAGGCTTAAAGCAATAAGTGTTCGTTGAAAATTAGAGTTTACTTAATTCATTACAACCCCTGAATTGTCACCATCAGAAACAGAAAAATTCAGGAAAAAATGGCATAATTAGCTTTTTCATTTTTTTTTAATGGTCTCAACAGCGTATACCAATGGTTCAACTTCAGTTGTACTTTTAGTTGTACTCTAGTTGTATATTTTGTAGTTACAAACTTGGTGCATACTATAGCTAATCATATTTAAAAAAAAGCTCTAACAACCTTGTCACTGAGCAGAACATGTCAGTACTTCATACAAGCCAGTGTCCAATAAAATTTTAAGGTTAACAAAAAAACAAAAAACAGCAAAAGTTTAAATCAACACAAGATGATGGAAATTAACCAAGACAATTACGCAAAGCATTAGTTTCAGCTCTAAATCCAGTGCAAAACAAAGCATTCGTCCAAGTGTTTATCGTTCTTAAACAGTGATCAAATACTTTGATCTAAATTGCAAATAAATTCTGATGCCATGAGCTTTTCAAAATGTGCCATGACTGAACCAAATGTGTTTTCTTTTGTTGCTTGTTTTTTAAGCCCGAAGTGCTGAAAGTGAACTTGGGGACTTAACTGTTCTGTTCAGCTGCTCCCTCAGTGACAACCACTGAAAGTTAAAAGCAGGTTGTCAGGGGATTGCATCATTATATGCTGGTGAAATAATATACAAAACATCCACCCATGTAGTATTAAATTGTGATCAAATTGAGGAGTCTTAAAAAAAAACAAAAAAAACATGTTCCACCTAATGGAAGAATGACATTCCTAACCTCTGGACAAAGCCCAGAGAGCCTCTGTTTCTTCAGCCCGCTTCACGCTTGCCTGAGCCGGAGCACATGACAAGTCAAACCTGAAGGCGCGGGTTGTGGTGGTGGTGGGGCAAAGCTGAACAGAAGGAGGAGGGAAGATGTAGGAAAAGAACCGTAGTGCTTTAATTAGCATGTATGCTGTGTCTGTGGATGGATAAACTTGCTTTATCTCGTTCTCACATTTTATTTCTAAGACTCCAACTTAGCGTCTTTCTCGCCCCCTCACTTTCCCTGGCTCTCCTGCTCTTTCGTCAACATTTCTATTGTTTTCTGAGTGGAGTGACTGCCCGATTCTTTTATCTCTCGGAGGACCATGTGAGGCTCTTCAATGTAAGTCCCTCCTTTGTTGTCTAATGCACATTTATTGGGGGGGGGAGGGATAAATAAATAAAAACGTTTATACGTTGTAGGTTTAGATGTTTTTCTTCCCCTTTGTGGCACATTAAAATGGGATGTCATACGTCGAAAGGAGTGGAGAGCGTCACAAACTGATGATGGGGAATTCAGGGGTTAATTGCTCCATGTGGTCTCAGCTTGGCAGTCGACTGCACATTTATGTGGTTATCATTGTTCCAGAGCAGCTTTTGTCTTTGGGTGTGAACTTGAATCAGTGATCGTTTTGTTCAGATATCGTGAGCTGTATAATCCATTTCTTGAATTGATGCTTCACTAAACAGGTCCAAAAACCTCTAAAAACTAACTTAAAATGTACAAATACAATCTGATATAAGCTTCTTATATAATAAAAAGTCCCTTAATCTATACATCCCATAACTGTTTTTCAGGGGAAAAAAAAAAAAAAAAAAAAAAAAAAAAAAAAAAAAAAAAAAATCTATTTTGAACTAGTAACTTGTTTACCATATAACATCAATTAATGAAGCTTCTGTTCATTTCAAAATTTTATCTGTTTTTCTCTATGTACATGGCAGTGGGTAATGACAATGACAATGCTTGTTTGGACAGTACAGTCCAATGGAACCCAATACCGCTCATTTAAAATCAAAACAACATACTTCCTCTTTTAATCTTTGCTGTTGCTAACTTCTATCAACTCAGAGTATATAACAATTTATCTTGTTTTAGTCAGAAACAGAGGGATGTACCTAAGAGTGGAGATCTTTATCCTGAGAGAAAACTCAACTTTTCACCCAAACTTTGAACTTTTGCTGGTAAGTGCAATGTCAGGACAGTACGAAACAACAACTTGTGCTCAGACACTAAATAAGGTCAAATAAAAAAAAAAAAAATGGCAGGTTCGCCATTTATTCCAACTAGACCAAACTGGGTTTTCTTTCCTTGGTGGGAAATCAGACAAAAGTCAACCTATTTGGTTGGTCTAGTTTATGTAATGATTACGAGTTATGACATTTATTTGCTAAAACACACAGACTTAACCAAAATACAAAATCAACCTTCTAAATTAGTCATTTTCTTCATGTAAACATGGTTGTTGCATGGAATTATATACCTTTTTGTTGTCTTTCATTAGCTCAATTAGCTCAAACCGAACCAGCTAATATTACTTGGCTAATAAGTGAAGCAAGCTGCCTGCAGCTGGTTTGACAAACCAAATGTGGTTTTAAATCAGAGTTATGTTAAGAGCGTTGAATGGCACACCAACAGTTTCTACATCACAACTGGTGAAAACTGAGAAGCCTTCAGCCAACTGACCTGCAGTTCACAACAAGCATTTAAAAAATAAAAGGACTAAACCGTCATAACTGTATGGTACTGTTTTGGATGAATTAATTTACCAAACAACTTTAGGTTTAAGAGACAATTTCTGCAAGGTTGAGGCACTAAAACATTAAATATTTAACTTATTTATTAATTCATATTTTTATATAAAAAAATAAAATAAAATAAAAAAAATAAAAAATTAAGTATCCAGTGCTGTACCAACAAGTTAGCATTTGTTAGTTGTGATAATACATAACTTGTTTCACTTCCAATGGATACAAAGTCCTAAAACTACAGAAACAATTTCAAGACTTTGGACTGTTTAAGTTAGTAGACTCCAGCTCTTGCAACCTTCCAGAGGAAAAAAAAAAAAAAAAAGCACAAATGATTAATGTATGGTTTTCACAGCTGCTTCCAAACAGAATTTATTCCCCCATCTTTCAAAAACATTTTAAAAAAGTAAACCCTGCATCTAAATGATAAATTGTTCCTTCTGGTCTACATAACATTTGATGAGAATTTAAATACGCAGTCATTCTTCACTGCAAAGCAGTAAAAGAGCGCATTGCTTGGCAAATGAATAATACATTCACTGTATATATGCTCTTACAAATTATGAACAACTTTTCTAAGGTTTTCAGTAAGGTTGTTTCAAGTTTAGAAGACTATATCTAAGTGTTTTCCTTTATCCGTATGCACATGTTTTCAAACTGGTGACACTGCTGCAGCAAATCTGTGTGGGCTTAATTTATCACTGGCGCAGAAATACACACACAGCTAAGTATTGAATAATGAACTGGATTGCATTTAGTTGGTGGAGCAGAAAATATTGCATTTCTCTGCGAGTATTAGAGCAGAATTAATCTGTACAGCAAGATAAATGTATCTATGCTGTTGGTTAACATCGTATTTTCTGCACTAATTCTTCAACTTGACAGTCCATGTTTTTATTTATTCTAAATGAGATTTATATCACACTATTTTGATTTACCAGCAAAACTAGCTTTTTGAAATGCTATGGATAATACAAAATTGGCCCATGTTTTAGAGATCAGAGTTCTCAAAACAGTTTCATCAGGGACCCTTCCATCTACAGTCAGTCAGTCTATTCATCCATTGCAGCAGGGTGGTGCAATGGATGGCAGGTGAGCTGGTGACCATCTTTATTTGGCACACTATTTCCTGGACAGGTCACCAATACATCACAGGGCAACAGATATACCAATGGATTCAACAACCATTCACCCACACACACACACACACACACTCCCAACCATACCTTCAGCAAAATTAAACAGCTACTTTGGTGTTGTGTTTGGAGAGAAAAGACTAAAAGGAGTACAACCCTTTAAGAGAATATTTGCCTGACTGGCTCAGAGAGGCGTGATCACCCTGCGCCAGAACTCACTGCCCAGCCATGACGTAGAAGCCAACTATCCCTGAAGAGCAATGATGGAACCAACTTGCATTTTTACTTATGCAGTTCTCAGCTCTTAAAAGTCAGCCTTGTTTCACTCAAAGGCACACTTTTTCAGTCTGATGGTGGTAACTCTGGTGCCAAAGTTATAGCAATAAAGTTTGATATCGGAACTCAGAACGAGGAAATTTTTTATTCTCCTGTGAGACTGACGCACTTTCAAAAAGTGCAAGATCTCTGATCACTGTTGAATCATTTAAATTCTCAACCCCCAGGTTTAAATGTTCCATTTTAATAAGTCGTACAATATCAGTTAGTGATTAGAAAGTTACTATTTTAAGTGTTGATTACACTGATTACCAATTGTCACAGATTTCACATATCTTAAATTGAAGTGTTGATTCTAAATAAAGACACATTTTGTGAAACATACAGAAATCTTTAATCGGGAGTAAGGGACACTCCTAAGGTTTAATAATTGATTTAGAGTGATTTTGACATTTTGAGACTTGATGTTATACCTCAATACAACTGAAAGTAGGTTAGCCACGCTACATCTAAAACAGTTTAAGTTGATTTTTTTTGTCACTCATTTCAGAACGTGCAACTTGTATTGCTTTACTACACACACAGTAAAACATTTTAGGTCTGAAAACAGGACTTTGGACCATGAAGCAATAGTCCAGTTTTTTTCCCCTCCTTTGCCCAGCTGAGAAGCTTCTGATATCATCTGTGATTCAGGAGTGGCTTGACACGTGGAATGGAACTTTTGCAAGCCACGTGCAGCATTTGTCTGTGCTTAGTGGATATTGATGCGCTGACCCCAGCCTCAGTCTACTCCTTGTGACGCTTCTCCAAATTCTTGAATGGATTTTGTCTTGACAATCCTCTCAAGGCTGCGGTCACCCCTGTTGATGGTGCACATTTTCCTACCACACTTTTCCCTTCCACTTGACTTTCTATAACTATGCTTGGATACGTCACTTAATAACCAGCTTCTTTAGCAATGACCTTTGACCTTTTGGGGCTTACCCCTCTCTTAGAAGGTGTCAGTTACTGTGTTCTGGACATCTCTCCAGTCAGCAGTCTTTCCCATGACTGTGTAACCTACTGAGCCAGACGGACACTGCTAAGAGGATCAGGAAACATTTGTAGGTGTTTTTGCGTCATACCACGAGTTTCTAATGATTAACTTTTTCACCATATTCTAATTTTCTGAGACACTGAATTTGGTATTTTACATCTATTAGTCATAATCTTTAACATTACAAAAAAAAAAACCAAAAACAAAACAAAAAAAACAAATTAAAGGGTTGAATATTTCACTGTGTGTAATTAACCATGAGTTTCTCTTGTTGAAATAAGCGACAAAAATATTGAACTTTTTTACAACTTTCAAGTTTTCTGAGATTTACCAATACTTTCTCTTTACTTTAGCAGATGAGGGTATTGTAGAATGTTTAGCTATTCAACGACAAAACATTTTACCCAGACAAAAATACTTTATAGTTTCTTCCTTTATCAATTTACATCATCTTTTCACCATGAAGAATCACAAGTTTTAATGCACAAAGTTACTGCTAATGCATAATTCATAGAAAAAGCAAAAGGAAATTGTAAACCTGATGTTGCTGGAGCCCCTGCTGATTTTAGGCACTTAATCAGTGGCCTAGATTGCTTATTCCTTAGGCTGGCTGTGGGCCACTCAGGTATACTGCATCAGCAGTTCCAGGCTGCCATCATGGTCACAGAGATTGTTATAGCATTCCAAATTCATATTTTCCATATTATGGATTTGTTGCACATGACTCTTATCAGTGCTGACATGTGTAGGAGAGAAAGTGTTGGGTGAATGAAGCAGGATGTGACAGTGGAATACCTGGAGCTATTGGTGCTGAGCTAAAAACAAGTAAACAGTGTATGGAAGAAGGCTCGAGTACCTGAGACGAACCAGCAGTATATAATAACTTCTAAGCTGAGGAGTGAGGGTGTTGGAGGAAAATTGAGATGTTTGAGTAATGCATGCAAATCTCTTCGACTTTTACACATTGCTCACTACTTTTTGTACAAATGGCCTTACTTCTATGAGAAATGAAAAATTTTCAACTAAGATGCAATTTGCAATACAATTCAGATATTATTGCATGTTTGATGTTTTCAAAGCTTAATATTTTCTTCATTTGATTTCTTCACTCTCTGATATGCTGAAATTACTTCCAGTTATAACACCCTCTCAGCTACATTTGCTGCTCAGCAGGGTGTCAAGCTCTGGGGCCTTGGCATCATTGAGTGCCAGCGTGTCAAATCTTTTTCATGCCCAGCCAACCCTCCCCTACCCAAACATTCCTGCTATAAAATCCCATCCATCTTGGCATTCATGTTTCAGCTCCCCAGCAGCAGAACACTGGCTTTGAGCCACTTCCTTCCCTTATACCAAAATTGAAGAAAGCGAGTTTGAATGGAAAGAAAAGGCATAGGGCTGAATTTGGAGAGAAGTGGGTGGGAGAACAAATAGAATTTGAGGCAATGTATTTGAATTGGTCTGTTTTTATCCACCCAGGGGGTGCTGGGAAATATGAATGGACTGGTTTGTTCTTCGGGTGACCAAACATGGGACTTGAATGTTAATCTAAGCTATGACAAAACCTTAGAGAGCCAAAGACACTTGGTGAGAAGATGGGGTGTGAACTAGTCAAGTACTCTGTTCAGTTTCATCTCTGCCAACCACACAACTCTTGCAAAGCTGTTCAGCTGTGCTGGGAATCCACCTCTCTCAACATATTGTCCTTTTATGCAAGCCACTACAGAACATTAGAAGGGTCTAACGAGAGTTTAAAAGTGCTGAAATCTTTCTACAGTAGAGCTACAGCCATGGGAGCCGATCACATGACAGCAGCAGAATGCTTTTAGGCATCAAAATGTGGTGAAGAAGACTTTCTAAAGTTCAAACCGGGTATCTGAATATGGAAGAAACAGGATGCAAGTCAAGTTTGAATGAAGCACTGTTCATGCCAGGTGGACTGGACTGTGTATTTCAGAAACTGCTGACTGACAGGGATTTTCCACATACAATAATTTCTAGGCCCGAAAAAGGAGAAAACATCCAGTGAGCAGTTGGTATATTAACAAAAAGAAAAAGACCGTCCTGTTAGGTCAGAGGAGAATAGGTAGCCTAGTTCATAAAGATAAAACATGAGCTTAAATAAACATGTGCAAAACATTATCTGAATGCACAATATTGGGGTAGATGGGCTACAGCAAAGGAAAACCATATTCAGTGCCAATCCTGCCAACTACGAAAAAAAAAAAAACAACTTAGATTCACTCATAGAAACTGGACAGTAACAGATTAGAAAAATATAGCCGGGTTCAATAAGTGTCGACCTTTTAGCAAAGTGGGAAAAGTATAATCAGTTCACTTCAAATCTAAACATCACTTGTGTGAGTAAAATAATAATAAAAAAAAATAATAAATAAAATAAAAAAATATTTGCAGGATATAAAACACCATCTTTATTAATGCAGCAACTGCTGACAGTATGGCATGTACAAATTCTGTGTGCTTATGCAGCTCAGTGAGCCAGTTATTGGCTCACCTCAGTGCGCACCCAACTGACAGCATTAATTGGCTCTTTGATTAGCTGGAGCAAAGATCCAGTGGATGGCCTACAAGCTGGATTAGATCAATGTGTTCTAGTTGAACTAAGTAACCAACCAACTATGGCAGCAGTTATGAGAAAGTTATTCCCCTTGTTGCGAGACTATAGTTTTATATTTGTAAACTGTGCTGCCTTATATTATACAATGACGTTTTCCTTTTGTAGTTTTCTTCAGTTTTTGCCCCACAACTATGACATTGAAACCACAATGTTTCTGATGTTCCAGTATGCCAATTTAACAATTCTCTGAGTTTAACTTCAATGATTACCATCTGTACGGTGTGGCATTTATAATACATTCTGTAAAGACAGGGATCAACAGAGCACAACTTTTTGCAAATACTGGAATATTCACAGCAATTTTTGGTCCAATTCCATCGTGCATCTTGTCTACAATACAAATACAGAGCTAAACCTGGGGTTTCACCAAAGAATGATACCACATTAATGTGATGAGGCACAAAACCTGTGGTTCAATGCTCATTTCTCATTATGAACCCAGTTCAACAAACCTAAAATTTAAGATTTTTCATCTCTAATTTTCATCTTTAATCGATATGCATAAAGTGGGATGTCTTTTAAGCAAAGATCTTGACATTCGAATAAAAACACGCTACCCCTTTCTTTTCCGCTAGAAATAAATCTTTTTGACAACATGTGAGGATGAACAAATATTTGTATTCCATGTTATGCACAGGCTTAAATTCCCTTGTTTTCTCCATCATCATTGGGAAGTACTGGGTTTGTTATTAATAAAAAATCTAGGTATCTGTTTGTGCCAGAGTTGGAGAACCGGCCCTAAATGTTTGTGTCTGGTGGCATTTATCTGCACTGATGGGAGGAGAATGGAAACAAGGTGTTGGCTTTGCCTGAGGGGACAGTTCAAGATGGATCATAAAGCAAGACACGTAAAGCACCCCAGAATGTTTGAAGCAAATGTCAGCAACTTTAAGAAACTTTGTTAACTGAGATGATCCTCAGTCTGACAGCATAACTGCCTGTTGGCCTCACTATCTAAATAGTTCATGAGAAGCGTCACAGAATTTTGTATATACAGTGTACAATATGTCTTCTTTTCAGACAGGCTATTAAATCATTACTAATTAATCCCTTTCCTCTTTTAGACGGGGAAACTTTTTCTCTGCAAGAAGACTGAAACAGTTTCCCCAGATCTGATGAAATTCAGTTGACCTTTATATTGAAATTATTTGGCTGTCTGAAAACATGTTTTCCTAAACACGCACGGGTCATGGTCACACTACCCAACGCAGATGTTTCATTTTTTTTCCCCTTCGCATCCATAGCAACAATCCCAGAAAAACACTTTCACAGATTTAGCAACTTACTTTACACCGCTTTTTTCCATGTCACTTCAAAATGTCCTTGAAGAGCCAATGGTCCTGTCAAAACCTTTTATTGCCACAGGTGGTACTCCAGGATCTGCAATAAAACAAAAAGATCTACATGGTCAAGTTGTGTAAATAAGGGTTCCTCATAAGCGGGACAGCAAAACAGTTATACTAAAGTTGTTTAATTTGAAAATAAAGACTATTTTACAGCTTTCTGTAAGTAGCCATATGTTTCTATGTTTATTCTTGTGTAAAACTTTGAATGTAAACCGGGTTTTTTATTGAATGATAAAATTGCACCTGACCGAGATCAAATAAGAAAACATCCATCCTGAGTTATAGTTGACATTTTTTCCAACCTAAACAAGTTTTTAGGTCTCAGGAAGTCTAAAGAAAGTGTTTTAAAAAAATTAGTGAAAAACATTTTTCACTGCCTGCTCATGGGAAGTCGCACCACAATCCCACAAGTTTGATTGGTTGATGACCCCCTCCCCAAGAAGCGCATCTTCTTTCAGCTCACACTCCTACTGAACATGACTATTAAAGACTGATTTTGTGTGAACTGTTTGTTACAATTATCTCCTATTCATGCAGTTTAGGCTCTGCTTATTTAACCAAGTCAATGTAACAAGGAGAGCTTTCAACTTTTATACAAAGATTTCAGTTCTGTCACGGCCCAAAAGGAACCAACAGAACAAAATACAGTCCTACCGGTGAGTCTCAGCGTGACTTTGCAAGTTTTTCTCAGTAAAAAACTTTTTCTGCAAACATCTAAAGTTTGACAGATGGAATAAAGTCAAAGAAAAAAAGTAGGTATGACTGTTTGAAGTACAGAAATTGATAGGCAGTTGGTAGTTTTAAAATTTCACTTCTGATTTCCATACAAAGATAACATGTCGAAAACAAAAAAGCATGCTTGTTCTACAGAAGTACATATAAGGGTTGTAACTGCGTCAGTGTGCTTGCTTACACACAAATTTGAATTTGTTCACTCTTTTTTCCTTTAAATGTAGTTTTGTTTCTTTGGCTACAGGTAAGGTAACGCCCTTGCCCATTTGTACCCACGCTTCACGCCAACTTTGACCAATTCATCCTGACCAACTTCGAGTTTGCAAACGTGTAAAACAAACCATTTCGTATCCATTTACTTAACCATTGCTCAGTTCATTTTTCTTAGATAGTTACATATTTTGAATAATTGTGAGAAATAATTAAAAAAATGCTTTAATCTGATGTGAAGTTTAATAAAATAAGTTTTATGAATGATATGAGAAAGCAAAAATCAAGCCTCTTATTGACATTACGTGCATTTATCTGATCCCAATAGTTTTATATGCGTTGAAGAAGCTGATCACCAGACAATAAATTCAGCTTCATACAAATCAGACCTGAGCCAGACAGATTTGATTAATATTTTATGCCAATAACGATCCAACTGAGTCCATCACTTATGCAATTAATTATGAATCACCAGCTCTGAAATTGTAAAGCCACCTGCAACCCCTCATACAAAATGCATGTTCTTTGATTAAAGTTCCGGTACTTAACTGCTGCCATTCACCTTTAGTACATTTTACTTTCATTTGCAATATCCACTTTCTTTTCCTTCCCAAATGCAGATGTTGTTCCCAAGAGCCAAAATAGATGTTACCAAAATAGAAGTAAGGATGTGTGAGTTTGTGTTCATGTCCTCCCGGTCACAGGTGGTGGCACGCCCATAAATCAGAAAATTTTCTCTGCGACAGGAAGCCCAAAGGACATTAATCACGGCATTAGGTGAACCACCACACACACTCTACACAGCAGGGGCGAGAGCCATTGGGGCTCGGGAGCTTGACTTTCACTTATAACTTATTCATACTTCATGCCGTCATTCAGCACACCTGGGAAAAAGTCAATATTTTCCACAGCGGGACAGCTAATCCTAAGGAACCATGACTATAAAAACATTTGGCTTTACAAATAAATATACTGGCTTTAGATCTTAAAAACAGCTAAACAATATTATTGCCTAAATCAGGATGTATATTTTGCTTTGTGTAGGAATCTGTATGTCAGCTCAAATGGCCTCATTTTCAGTTAACCGTTTCATTTGCAGGCGAATGGGGTCTGTCTTCTGGAAAGGTCACCATTATAGAAATGTCATTTAAAAGGGCATAAATCATCACTTTTACAACTTTTCTTTTTCTGTTGTGTTCAGGCATGTAGCTCATGATAGTTGCATCCATTTCCATATCCAAAACAGAGAAATATGTATATAAAGAACAAAGGCAGACATGGAAATTATTGCAAGTTATTTTAGAGATGCTTAGATCACTGAACAATCATCAGTGCATAAACAATGGCCATCTGAAGGAGAAGCAGTAAGAGCAAAGTCTCCTCCTGAGAATTTCATTTCATAAATTTAAAGATTTGTATGGGTAAATCTTAAGTGACGGAAGTCGGGAGAAGTGTATAAGTAGAAGCTTGGACACCAATCAAACCAGGTCCCTAACTTGCCCTTAAAAAGCCCCAACTCCCATTTTAAAATCTCTTCACTGGCTCCCCGTTAAAAAGAATGTATTTTAAATACTAATGATCTGGCTCAGACCTCATGTCTGATTCCAGACAGACATAAGGTCTTCAAGTCAAGTTCTTCTTGTACCCAGCTCTTGGTTCTTTTAATCATTATGGTCCTGTTTTCTGGAATTCTCACCCACAAAAACTCACATCTGTAACTACAATATATTGTTTTCAGTCAAATTCAAAACATGCCTTGTTTGGTAAGCTTTTCATTAGACTCGTGTATTTGGGCTGGTTTTATTATTTTTTCCATTTCATTGATTTTTTTTTTTTTTTTTTTTTTTTTTGGGTGCTCTTACATGGGTTTTGAATCTCTAAACTTACTTCATTTGTTTGTTTGTTTGTTTTTTGTTTTTGTTTTTTTTTTTTTTTAAATCATTTTCATTGCTTTCAGCTTTCTTTTGTTATAGCACGAAGTTTACTATTGTTGCATAAAATGTGCTCTATAAAGAAAATTCACTTGACTCTGCAGGGAGCCAAGTCTGGCTGCAATTTAGAATGACAGATCATCCATTATGAGAAAAGCTGTTTTCAAAATACAACCATTCTGGGCACATCTCCTGCATAGATTTTCTGTAGCAAAAGTGCTGACCACATCCATCATCTTTGTTGCTAAAAAGTGGCCACACATTCATTAAAAAATTTTTTTTTTTTTTTTTTTTTTTTTTTTTTTTTTTTTTTTAAAGAAAAAATGTATTAACCAATGGATTACCACGAGATTTTTGATTATATGGCTACAGATGCTTGTTAATCATTCATACGCGTTTTAGTGGGCATGACTTTCAAGACTTTATTCATTTTTGAAAATCATGTTAAAAAAAACAACTTTGTAAAAGATTACTTATCTGCTTTTAAAACCAATGGAAAGGCTGTTTTCCAAACTTCTCAAATGTTTTAGTTTTCTTGCTCTGAAATATATATGCAGGTTTAGTTGAAGCTGGCCAGTGATTTACTGAAATCGATTGAAAATGCAGGCAGAAAAACACCAATTACGAAAACGTCTTACATTTTTTTACTTTTGTTCTGATCCTCCAAGGATCGTGGGTATTTGTCTTTCACGTGATTATCTTTCACATGAGAACCAGGATAATGTAACAACTTTCCTTGAACTTCAAGTACATTTTTAAAATTCAACCAGCTTTCAGTCTTAGCTAAAAAGGAAAACAGCACAGTTTTATGCATCATTACACCCCATTTTGCCCTATCCAAAATGGCAGGCAGATGTTACATTTCAGTGGATAAGAATTTTAATATAATAAATTTATGCAGTGGTGCTTGAAATAGCATATCAGCTTAAACGCAAATTTGGCTCAGAGCTGCATTTTTCTCACTAAGTAGTTTCTAATATGAACCAGATATATTCCGTTTCCAGAAGCCTTTAGACACCCCACCATGTCACTGAATTCACAAGTTCCAACCAGTTCTATGGCTGCAAGTGAAGCTATCAGACTTCATGTTGCATTTGGATTAGCTCAACGCATCATAGAATGGGTTTCCATTCTTCACAGAAGGGGAGAAGTGATTTCATGAGTGACTTTTCTGTCTGGCAACTGGGTTTTGCAGTTGCCAGGTGACTGGCACTTGCCTGATCACATGTCTGGTTCAGAGGCGATTGAGGTGTGGGGCTGCAGCATACTGAGAAATTCTGATTAACTTTGCTTTGTTGTAACAGTTTGGGAATGTCTCATTCAGTCCAGCCATGACCTTGCACTAGTGCACCAAGTGTATAACAACATAGATGAGCAAATTTAGTGCAGAGAAACTAAAATGGTGTGGTGCAGTGGAGTTTCAAAGTTTTAGAAACTGATTTCAACCATTTCTACTCCAAAGGATGTCATTGACTTTGTTTCTTAGCCCCTTTGAGATCTTTTAGTTCATTTCATGTTGTCAGACAGGTTCTATGAGTGACTTTTTTAAAACATTTTTTTTTACAGCTCTGCTTTTCAAAAAAAAAAAAAAGAAAAGAAAAGAAAAGTGGTTGATCGTGGTTAATCCACGATCAGGCAAGTGCTTTTTTTCCTTAAGAGTAGAATAGTTCGGATATTTTGTTTACCTTAATGAAAACATCAATACATAATCTGCTTTTTGCGTTTTTTTTTTTTTTTTCAAAACATAGTAAAGTGACAAAAAAAATAAATAAATAAAATAGCAAAAACAGAATTGCATATGTGAGCAAAAACCTTTTCACAGAATACTATCAAAAATTGGATGTCATTTTCTCGATACAGTTGTTAACTTAGTCTAGTTGTACATCACAAAAGGTTGATCGTGGTTTCTAATTTTTAACCCCCAGTAGACAACAGTTAGTCCTTTCTCAACCCTTTCCCAAACTATTTAGCAATAAATATGATTCAGCCCAAGTCTATACATTCATCATTTTGGGTTTCTTGGTTACATGAACTTGTGGTTTGATTGTATGTCCGTAAATCTTAAAAATTTACCAGTTGTGACTGGTATAGTATACAAGTGTTTAAAAATGACAAAAGCCTAATTTTAAACACTGAAATCTGTTCTGCCTTTACTGACCTTGATAGAAGTATAGCATCATTTGAAGCTGTTATTCACTGCCTACAGCAGGGGTTCTAAAATCCAGACCTCAAGGGCTGGTGTTCTGCAACTTTTAGATTGTCCCTGGTCCAACACACCTGAACAAAATGACTGAATTACCTCTTCAGTATGCAGTCTGTTATTAGCAGAGTCCTGCTAATAACCTCATTCTCATTATTTGACTTAGGTGAGGCCTATATTTGAGGACCCCTGGCCTAGAGTATATAATGCTGGAAATGTACACAGAAAGCCTTACAGATGGTATAATTTTAGGCTCAGTGTCCAAGTAAGTTGAAAGCTGATTAAGATTTTAGATGTGATTAAGGTTTCCAGTCAGTCACAGACAAATCTAATCTGTCTAAGCCTCACTACAATAAATCACATTTGGGATATTCCACATCAAGCAAAGAGCTTATTAAAATACACCTTACTTTACCATCAAGAGACTAAAACTTCACAGTGTGGAATACTGTTCATTATAAAGCTAACTTTTCAGAATGCATTTAGATAGTTGGGGGCTGGAGACTATACCAGTGTATTTTGGGTTTTTATGCATGGAATAAAACTAAACACCATTTTCAAAGACCCAAGATTCTTTAAAACTCAAAAATAGCTCTGTAGAGTGCACTCTGACAGAACTGCACCCTGGGCTGTGAACCATTAACACCTTTTTTTATAAAATAACTCCTGTTTCCTTTTGAGATGTCAATTCTATTTACAGGCTAAGACAGACAACAGCACACATAAGGCTGGAGAAAAATATACAATCATGAAAGAAATTTTAAAAAATTGATACTAGCTAGCCCCAGTTTTTACATTATACAACAAATTACAGTTAATATTGATACCATGGGTTTTGTAAAGCTACTCAAGATTCCTCTCACAATCAAAAACTGTGTGTATAAAGGGCTAGTTGGGGACAAAACTGCAGTTAGGCCAGTGTGTGTGTGAATGAGTATGTATCCCACGACTCTGGTCTGGCAACGTATCTGAGGTGTGTGTACACTCCTTCAAATATGAAGCCTGTTCCTCCCATAATGAAGTTTAAATGGAAAGCAAACTTTCTAAAGAGTTTACATTTGTTTCTGGGAGTCCGAGTGAGACCAACATGCCTGCATCATGGGAAAGTTTCTTAACTATTGAGTGTCTGACACTTCTGAGTTACCCAAAAAGGCATGCATTTCAACTGCAGATAGAAATTTGATCACACAGGCACTGGAGGATGTGAATGTACATTTACCTCGGACTACTTTTCTAACAGGCAGTACATTAACTGCAGCAGCTATATTCAAGTTTGTGGTTTTAATGTTACAAACTATAATAAAGTTAAATGAAAAAATCAAAAAATAAAAACCAAAAAACATCAAATGTGTGAATACTCTTGGAAAGCACTGTAACCAATAAGTTGTTCAGTACAATAGAGCCAGTTTCCAACTCTGATTACCTGTATAGTTTACTAGCTAAACCATCAAGTTGAATATTAAAAAAGCACTTTAGATGGCTTTGGTGAATATATAAAAATAAAAACACATGCAATATAAAACAGTTTGACTATTTAATAAATCCTTTCCTAATCTAAATATGAAAGTGATTTCTAAAATTAATTAATATCTTTGAATGTTTATGTAGTTTGTCATCTGATGCAGCATCAAGCCAGCCTCAGGTTCAGAATAAGGGGTGATAGATGTGACTTTCTTTTGACAGTTTGTGGATATGTTAGGCACGCTAACGGCTAATGATAATGCTGCCTGACATGTATACATGCATATGTGCAAATGCCTCTGTTTGTTTATTAGAAACCTTCCGTTTCCCCCTGTCTGCACGTAGCGATTTGTGCTTTGGGCTTCAAAAAACGAGCTCGTTCTTCCTGTAAAAGGACATGTTCACAGGCATGGATGTTGTTCTAGAGAATTTGAGCGCAGACAGACCTCAGGCTCTTGAATTCAGGCAGTGAGTTTAGATGTTTGAACATCTAAAAACAGGAATTGCTCTCAGGTTTATTTACACTCAGATCTTTACTCTTTTTACAACTTTTACACTATGATTGCAAAAATATGAAGATAATCATGCCTCTCTTGAGAACAAAAAAAAAAAAAAAAAAAAAAGCCAGTCCGTAGCATAAAGACAATCACAGCTACCGTTTATTAAAAGAACATTATGATTCACTATGACCTCAGTTGCCTCGTGCTTCTCATTCGGGACACAGAGGCATAAACGAATCAAAAATATTTCCATAGATTGTCTGACCTCAGTTTGAGTTAGTGAGTCACAATCATCTTCCAAGACTGTTTCCCTCTTTTTTGACAGATCAAACTTTGCTTTTCCTGTTCTCTCACCATCTGCTGTATGTCTGCATCAGTTTGTTCATACAAACTGATGAAACTAAGTTTCAGCTGTGGTTATTAAAACAGTAAGACCATAAAGAATAATCTTTTCTGTTGTTGCAAATTCGCAAAGATTCTCCTAATGATACCTCAAGACTATATCCTTTGCTCCTCCCTCCATTTTTTTTAATCCGTCGCCATCTGCTCTTTTCTTAAAACCTTTTTAGGGTATTTTTTTTTTCTCCTGGGATGAATAGTTTATTCTGCCACGCTCCAGAAAAATGCTCTAAAAACAGAGAACTACCTTTTTTTTTTTTTTTTCCCCTTCAGAGTTCAAGCTGAGCTTCAGTGACTAAGAACACCCACGGACCAGCTGTGGGTCTTCCTGGTGCTGATTAAAACCAGACCCTTCCTGACATGAACGTAACCCCATGGTCAAGAAAACTAAAGGTCAGCTTGGGGGGTGAGGGGGGGAAAGAAAAAAAAAAAAAAAAAAAAAAAAAACCACTTTCAGGGGTTGTACAAACAGACAATGATACAGTTTAAACCATGTGACAACTACTGTACACAATACTGATCAGTAAATGATCTTAGTTGTAAAGAGGCCACATGCAGATGCAGCCAACATGTTTGGTATGTACATGAGACTTCATGCAATGACCTCCAGTATCTGTCCATCTGCATTTATTCAACCTGGGAGGCTGGCAAGAGCCATTCAAGACATTAAAGTCATGTGGGTGTATCTGCACACATGTTCAAGGCAAATCCTTCAAATCCCAAACTACCCACTGTGCACATATGGCCCCAGGAAAGGTTTTAAGTCGTAACCCTGTCGTCCTGTATCTCCATGACGGTCTCACCCTGTGAGAGGACACGCATTCTGCAGCATTCCACTCATTCCTGACCATTAACAATAAGATTGTTTTTATACTGAGTGTATCGTCTTTCCTAAATTGAGAAATGTATGAGGGGAAAGTTTATAAAAGGCAAGTTCACTGAAACATTTTTTTTCAATATAAAATAAAATGCAGTCAGCTTAAAAGAATAACAGGGCTAAATATGTTGGCCTTGACTTTGTAAGTCGTGATTTGAGAGTATTATTGTTAATTTCTGGTTTGTTTGTGCTGTTAAGCACTTTGCTCATTTTCTGAATGTTCTAAAGTGTTAAATAAATGTTATGAAACATTAGAAAACATTTAAACATTAACTTTTAGCATCGTAAGTCTATAGCCACAACCCCCAAATGACTAACTTTTCTCAAAGTATCATGCTAAATACACACTGACTCTGAAACGAGAAGACTGTCATAATCAGCATCACAAGTGACTACAACTCAGTACATACACATTGTGCAAGCAGAACCATCTGCTGATCAAAATGAGAAAATTCCCACAATTGCCCCCAACTGGATATTTTCTCTTTTAAAGACCCTTCTCGAAACTATAAACTGCCAGTAGCTCAGCAGTTTCTGAAATGGTCAGAACAGCTTGCCTGGCACCAACTATGACATATTTAAAATGTCCTAAATCTGCTTTCTTCTTCATTCTAATGATTGGTTTGATTTTTTTGGAATTTGTTTACATGTCTTGATGCCTCAGTGCATCAAGTTGCTGCCATGAGTGTTCCTTCAAACTTCTCATTTCAAAATTCAATTTATTTTCAGACTTGGTGACAAGTATGTATGACATAACAGAGATTTGAGTATAAAATATTTAGCTATTAGGTTTTATTATCCATTTTATTTCTTACCAATCATGGAAGAAGACCGTTTACTAGGTCACAGTGTGGGACAGGGATTTTTCACAGATTTCATTTTTTCACATCCAGACAGAATTAAGAAAAATAAAAAATAAAATCTAAATTTTAACTGAACTATCCAAGAGTCAAAAAAGATAACTTTAAATGACAAATGACCTGTATTTGTATAGTGCTTTACCAAGTCCAGAGGACTTAAGAGCACTTCATGCTACATTCAGTCATACACCCAATCATGGTGGTAAGCTACTGGATAGTAGCCACAGCTGCCCTGGGGCAATCTCACCATTTGCGATCAGTGATATAGTTGCATTATTCAAAATTTTAAAAGGAATTGGATATTGTACAGTTTAGATGTGTTGGCATCTGAATCCTATTCAGTTAAATAACATAAGGTCGAGCTAAACCAAGAATAAAGAGACTAAACTGTAAAAAAAAAAAAAAAAAAAAAAAAAAAAAAAAAAAAAAAAAAATTTAAAAAGCCTTTTCATTTTAGAATTGGTGAGCTTTTCTGTTACAAACTCCAAAACACTGTATAAATTGGATTTGCCACATCTCAATCTGATATTTTTGTCCAAGAGAAAAGTCACCATCTAAACAACAGTTTAAGTAATAATCCCTAAATTTCTCATAAGTTGTAATTTTTTGAGTAAACAAGCCCCCCCCTAATACTCTATTGCATTTTCTTCCACATTTAGGAAATGATAAAATCTTTAAACATTTTAATACTACAGGAATCCTGCACCATGTGATTGGCTGATTTGTTCCGTCTTAGGAAAGAAATGATAAAAACAAAAGTGACCCACCAAAATAACAAACTTAAAGTAACCAAAAAGGATGTTTTCTAAAGAGGTAGAACAAAGAAACCTAGGATTGTACTATCTGCTGAGTTCCTTGAATGAATGTCGAGTCCTTGTGCCATTGTCCTTTCATTCTAAAGAAAAAGAAAAAAAACGAAAAAAAATTACAGAGCACCTGACAAAGCTAGACTTGGATCTCAATCTATGAAATTCCAGTGACATAATGGAATCAGTCTGCGACCTTCAAAGCACAAGACTAATCTAAGAGAACAAAACACCTGACTATATTGAAAAATGTCAATGTGCAGCACTGCCTGAAACGAATCCAACCTGATTCTGAGAACAAGTACAACTTTGAAAAAGAGATGCAACGGGGAGGGAGGGGGGGTTGGGGAGCAGGACAAGTAACAGAATCCAATTTAAGGAAAAGGCATAAAAAGTGAAAGAAATTTGTCAACCCTGATTTCAAAGTCCAAGAGGTGGTTTAAGTTACAGCACAGTTCCACAAAAGGATTTTCCATCTTCTATCAACAAACGGTCCTAAGTGAGATGAAGAATATAATGTCCCTCTTTATACTGGAACAAGACACTATGATATCACACCACCAGTCTTTGGGACTTTTTGTGTGGAGTTTGCATTTCTCAGCATACATGGACACACTCTCTGTCGATACTCTGGCTTCCTCCCACTACTGAAACAAAACAAAAAAGGCAAAAAATTGGTCTGCTAAATTGGTCTTAGGAATGGTTGTAGTATGTGTGCATGGTTGTGCAGTCCATGCATCTGTGTGTTGCCCTGTGGAGGGCTGGTGATCTTAAGAGTTTACCCTCCCTCTTGATGAATGACCACTGGAGATGATGGATGGATGTTCAGAAACGGCAGCTGATGCAATACCTATGGTGGCATTGCACTGGTATAGTATGACTGACAAAGCAATGGGACAAGACAGTCTACAAGTACTAAAATCGCAGTGGCCCCACCATTGCCTACACACTGGAATTAGGTTTTTTCAGATTTTAAGTCGAAGCACGTCCTCGTTGTCACCGAGGTCCCGAAGACTGTGGGGTGGTTTTAATTCTGATGTGAAGATGACCTAATTAGTTGATAATATTAACTATAGCTCATGGTTATCAAACTCAACCAGTTTTCCTAATGATTGTAGCAACAAAAAGGAGGCTCGAGTTTTGTTCCCAATTATATTTATTTTCAGGTTGCTTTATGTGATGTGAAACAACCTATTGTTTAGATAGCATTGTTTGTATAACTATTGGTCTTTTGTGTTACAGGTCACAAGCAACATTTCATTGGTGTATTGGATGATAGGTTCAGAGAATAAGAGAGGAAGTATTGCTCTTACAGAGAACTGACCCGAGATGGAAACTGTGTGTCCTTTCCAAAAGAACATTCTTTGGCAGCCACCTCACCTATACTGATCCTACTCTGACTACAAGACGCACACATGCCCAGAATTCTTACAATGTGCCCTATGTACCATGCTGAATATCTAAATAAGAAATCATTTTTAGGTCACCATTCCTTTTTTGATAAAACTAATCAAAGCACATGTTGGATACCCTTAAATTTCCAAGAACCTCTTTTCTGTCTTTTTAGTGATGGTTTTAGTTTTCCATTAGCTTTCTGGCAATTACCACATTCAAATTGATACATTCAACACAATTTTATGCCAACAGAAAATTTCTGGTACAATGAAGTTACTGTACTGAACACAGAACGGAATACAGTCACAAACCTTTGCTAAGTAAAACCATGTTCTACACGTCTATCCACAGGACTCATTTTTCACAAGGCCAAATGCCAGGGATTATTCTTTATTAAGCAACTAATGAGCGCCCGGCTTAAATGCGTTTATATCACTTGAGCTGCAAACCTCAAAATGAAAAAAGTTTAAGCAGATTGCTTTTATTCATTTTGCTTGTTGTTGTGTGCAATGGCCAGGATGAAGAGAACTGTGATGTCCAATCATATACCTGATAAATGTTGGGGATATTCAAACAGTTATTGCAGTTACAGTGCGCAGCTTGCCGACTTGAATTGACTTGAGATTATTTTAATCAGCTTTTCTTGTGGGCCATATAAAAAAGTAAGGGCGATTTCATGAGTAGCAGCCAAAACAGCTGAGGTTTTAAAATGGAGGGAGAGCCACAATGACGTCAGGGAAACAATGGATAAACTCGAGTGGGTGATTTGTTTTACTGATGTGGGAGTGACTCCTTTAATGGCTTCTATTCATCTCAAATCTGAAGACAGCTTTATTTGACAAACCTATGTTTCATTTTAATTCTCAATTTGTTTTCACTTCAGTAGTTTATGAAGTACCGTCAGCTCACAGGTTATTAAGTTGCTCACGATAAATAAGATTCCTATAATACTGTTCATCTTGGTACATAAAATCATAACCTGATCTTGCTTTGTGCTTCCCAAACATAAATCTTGTTGCAGCTGGTTGTAATCTGAGATTTTAATGGTACTGCTGTGAATGTGAGGACTGAAGTTCATCCATCATATTTAAAAGCCATTCAAATCTATAAATATTAAAAACACTGAAGTCATGATTTGCGGTTCCATTGTTTCACAAAGCAGATAAAATCCTTAATCAGGCTGACCAAAAGCAGGAAGCTCTTTCAAACCGACAATACAGCATCTGTGTCAGTCCCATCTTGAAGCCTATTAGTCTGTATACAGATAGTTTTCTTAAGATAAAAAAAAAAACTAAACATTTTTCAAGGAATTTGTTCAATGGATGTGTGACCTATGATAAATGTATTAATTTAATTTCCCTTTGGGATCAATAAAGTATATTTGAATTTCAACAATTATTTGAACAAATACATGAGCTGAGGATGATTGCACACACAGTAATAATGGTGGTCAGAACTGGAGCAAAGACATTAACAATTGGAAAGCTGCCAGAATTTTACTTAAATTGGTCCTGTTTGAGCTACTGTGGTGCATTTCATCCAGACTGACCTAAACAGCTTTTAAATCCCTTTGCAGATTTCCAGTTTGTCAAGTTCACAAGGTCCTGAAATCAGGCATTTCTTCTAAACTAACGCACTCGACACTGAATATGTCAGCATATAAATATCAGCTGGACGTAAGAACTGTGTTGTGTACTGGAATCCTGATTCAGTGATAAATGGATGGCGTGGCCACTTCAGCCTGGGTTCTCAACTGCCTTATGGTCACTTTTGTTCTTTCACAAAGAGGTCTTGATTTTAGACATGGAAAGCAAACTATGATCTTGACCTGCAAACAAAAACAAAGGTGAAAAGGAAAAGCTATTGAAATAAATTACCCTTTAATTTCTATATGCAAAAGGTAGAAACTGTCACCCCTCTTTTGCTTTTAATGCAAAGCACTACCTCTGTGTGGTCATTTGACTGGTGCTGAACAGATCTATCGCAATATGAAGTACCACACTATCGGCTAGTTTTAGCTTTGTTGTAACTGCAGTTTTAATTGAGCACAGTTTGTCTGGAAGTCTGAAAATTAAACTGCAATATTTATGAATGTATAATTAGATTGTGGCAAAATAAATTTATAACCTTCGAGTTTAAATATTTACAGTCAGTGTTTAAAAGAAAAAGTTTGAAAGTTGATCAGAAAAAAAGTAGATAACGTTTAAGAATTAGATTTGTATTATACAAGTTTGTTTTTTTTTTCCCCCTTAGTTGCTGGATTTAGATTTTATACAACATTTGCACCCACAGAGAGCAAGGTTCTCATGATTCATCTTTTACAGCAATTAGCACACACTGAGTCAGTTGCCCCTTTTTCATAGATGCACTGTCAGTGGAAGTGCTTGGTCTTAAATCTCCCCGTTTTCCCAAATCCAAGGAATTAAATTTATTGCTTTTGTTCATGTTTAGGGGACCTTGTTTCTTTTGGTAGTTCACAGGAAATGCACTCATTAGGTGAGCCAGGTCTTTTGCATAGCACAGTTGATACAAATTTAATGCGCTGTGGAGGATAATCCAATGAAAATTAAAAAGCACACTAAACAGCAGTAAAATAATAAAATCTAAGCAGTAGAGGACAAGGAAACCCCGCAAATTTAACATAGCGAAGACATAAGGGCACACAGATATTGAATAATTGTGGCCCGAGAGCAGAACTTTGAGAAACCCCAAATTTTTCTCCACTCAATTCCGATCTGCCAAAAAGACAATAGTTTATCATAAGATTTAAACAAATTTTCTGTGCTAAAAGGTCCCACCCAGCTTTCCTGTCCTCCCACTGGTAACTATGTTGTTGTAGACAATGTAAAATGCAGCATTAAGATCCACTAATGCCAACAAAAATGGTTTTGATGCGTTCCTTTTAAGGTATGCATCACAAGTAAAGTCTTTGTGTGGTTGAGATTTTGCATGTTTGTTCTGCAAGGTTCCATGTAACAGTCTCCAAAAATAGGAAAATATGCATCTTCAGCTGGCAAAAGGGACTTAAATTCATCACTGAGAAGGTTTCAACTGGCATTAGGTTGCAAGTAAAAAAAAAAGTATGTAAACATTAAATAATGTTATAATTGAAGTTTAAAGGTTTGCAAATGTATTTTCAAAATCTGCTCAATAATCTACTTGCCCCGCTGGAGTGGTGACCTTGTACTCATATATAGACAAATGTTATTGACCCATACAGTGTTTACAAGAGTCCCTAAATGTGCTATATCTGCATATCTACATGAGTTTTCATGCAGGCTGACATATCGATAAAAGTCAGTAGACAGGAACATTTAACATCAATCTGTGCAGCCCATTATGTTTCAAACATTACCAGCTTGGAGTCCACCTCTCAACAGCCAGTGATTGGCCTACTTAAAGGCAGGGCAGCTCACTGGCACATTTGAATACAGTGAAACAGGGAGCAAGGAATGAACAGACTGAAGGGGGGGGAGGGAGGAGGGGAAACACTGAGGGGGCGGTGCACTAGTTTGTCCCGTCTCTGCCCCCCTCTCTCCCTCTCTCTCTCTCTGCTGGGTCTGGATGGAAAAGCTTACACAGGCAGAGGAGGAAACATGTCATGAGAGGTGATGACACAGCCACAGAGACGTACTCACATCCTCACTGCCTCCTGGGATTGCTCCTCGCTGCCGTTTTAGCCGCCACCGTCAACCTTCCTACATCCCACAGAGAGAAGAGAGGAGAGAGAGAGAGAGGAATGTGAGAGCAACAAAGCAAAAGAGAGCTGCCAGTCTCCCTCTACAGCTCTCTATCTTCCTGTCTTTTTCACTTTGTTTTTGGATGATGGGATTTTAATCATGTGGAAGGTAAGGGCAGAAGAGGTTGTGTGGGTTTGTTACAATGGGCAGTTTGTGATCTTTTAAGTTTGTGAGTCCTTGTGAGGGGTTGGAGTTCCCAAAAGGTTTAATCCTTCATCTCTGCTCAGATTATATTTTCAGTGGAACTCAGGAGAAGTGGCAGCTTTACAAGAATGATAATAACAGAGTGGTGGCTTTAGAACTCAACCACTGAGCAGCGTAGACGAGAAGAAACTTCTGCAGAAACAGTTGCTGAACATATGTACAGCACTAAGTCTGCTTTTATCTCAGGGAATGCGAGTCATTTATTCCTGCTCTGCATGGCTCCGCAGTCTGTCGAGTTCTTGACAACTTAATTCAACCCCCGATTATCCAATTTCTTGTGATACTTTTGATTTTGGGGTGGAGTTTGATTCTGTTGTGTGAGACTCAATTTCATCTGTGTGATCTCTAAGAACTCAGAACACACATTTGCTTAAGGAAATGCCTTAAGGGTTGCTTGCGTTGTTTGTACTTAAGCTCTGGCTTTGCAAATTAGTTTTATTTTAGCCTGCCAAGTTTTTGCCTCTGACCCAATTTAAATGCAACTTTAGACCGTGTGCATCTGTTCATCTGGACTGTGCATATATGAATATGTAATAGTGCATGTGTATGATTATTTATCCCACATTTATGGAGAGTACAGCCCACTTCATTGTGCATTATATTAACCTCAAAGAAACTCAGACGCTCTGTGCTGAGGCGTGTACGGTATGCCTCGCTGCACGCGTGTCTTCTGTGTTGGAGTGTGTCACAGCTGGTCAACACAAGCTCAGTGCTACCATTTATTCTCCCCTGCAATGAATTGGAGAGACCAAGAAATCATTACTTTTGAGGATGCAAAAGTTGCAATGACTTTAAAAACTAAAGACTAAATCCAAGAAAAAGCTTTGTGGGATGTTTGGTTTGAAGCTGTCATAATGTCGACCAATATAGCAACAACGGTAGTATTCCTGTTTTTTTTTTCCTGTTTCCACTGACATGTCTCTGTGAGACATTGTCAGTCTGGGCAGCCTTCAGAAAGAAGTAGAGAGGCACTCAGATCTGTCCCCCCACCCCACCCCACCTGGATATGGACCGTGGGAACTTTGTAGACAATTATAGCAAACAGCCTTTTAAACTTGCTTCCATTCCTTGCAGGACTCCCCATGCAGTTTATGTAAACTTAACCAAAGGCTAAGTTACACTCTTGATCATGTTTAGAATCAAGGCCATTACTTTGATCATTCTTGCTTTGATTATGAGGAAGAAAGCCTTTTGCTGGTAGCGTTTCTACCAAAAATATCCCTAGCTCACCAATGTGTGGCTAATGTGATAAAACAGGGAGGTATAACTAATGAAATGCTCATTCTAGATGCTTAATTCAGTCTTCAAAGTCGCAGACGCCTAGTTCAGGCTGCGGGGGGAAAGGGGAGAGGGGGGCTAATTGCTATCTAAACATCCTTGAAACAGGGTGGAAATACTCAAACACTATTTTTTAGTCTCATTCCTCTCCAATTCACTTCATTTTATCCACTCCAGTGCATTTTTTTTTTTTAAATCACCGACCAAGTAAAATGAGATGTAATGTCATAGTAACTGCCAGCATAATGACAATGGGTGCAACTGGTTTTTTCAGCAGTCCTGTGGTGGGGATAAGTAGGCTCTTCAGCTTTTTATTTGAAAGTTTGAAGAGGTCTCCACAGGAAGTTGCAGAGCAGTGAATGCAACACTGCACAACATTTGTTACAAACGTCTGTCTTACCAAAGTTATCAGCAACTTATGATGTATGTGGAAAGAAGTAAAAAGAAAAATGTACCTAAAACTTCTTTTTAAAAAACAAACAAACAAAAAAAAAAAACAACCCAAAAGGAACTGCTAATTGTGCCAGTGATTGTTGGATAAATTAAGACAAATGAACACGGATTGAGAAAAAAAAAAAAAAAAGTTCTTTTTTTTTAATGCCATTGCAAACCAAGGTCTTTAAGGATTTTTAAATATCTTAAAAAAAAAAAAAAAAAAAAAAAAAAAAGTTAAGATGACTAATGCACAAGAACTAGACATTGTCAACAAACTGTATGAGTCAAATTGTCATGGTGGTGCACTTGTGTAGTATACACATTGTCTAAGCATGAAGGAATTTTTTTTACACATGCACAAATAAAGCTGTGGCAGCCTGGCTTGTGTGGTGATCAAATTATGTATTCTGCAGTGTTAAATATGTAGAAAGGATGCTGGGTGCCATTTACCTGAGGTAGTGTATCGACCTTGAAATGCAACAATGTGACGGTGGCATTAACAGCAGTCAATGACTGAAAGCTTAATGGGAATGATCACTATTATGTAGAAACTTTCGAATTCTTGATCAAGAATCTTGGTTTTTGTTTTAAGAAAATTTGGGTCCTTAGATTTTAAAGTGTTGAGCATTTTGCTATGTACAAAGGGTAGTCATTGTCTACAATTCAGTGTAAGAAAAACCAAAGGTTGGAGCCTGAGCAGTACATTTTTCACCTTTTGCAGCAGCAAACACAGTAAACTTCAAAGTATAAACATGAACAAAATTATGACCAATTTTTTTCTTATAAGTGGGAATGATGCTGTTATGTAGTAAAATCAATAGCTGGGAGAGGGAGTGTGAAAATGTATAAATTAAACCTCTCCTCCGAAGAGTGAGACTGAGTCGTATGATGTTGACAAACCTTGATTTCAAAATTTATGGTGTTGGCTTTAAGCTTTATTCTTACAATTTATACTTTAAACATGTATGATGTAAAAAAAAAAAAAAAAAAAAAAAAAGTAGTTGTTCCCTGTTTTTATTGACAGCTCACTCATCAGGACTACACTTATGTTAAAGAGCTAGCCTTTCCTTTTGTGAAGCAAGAGCTGGTAGCCAAGCTCAGGGACACTAAGAAAAGAGAAGAGTGGCCTCTTTTTTCCTCCTTTCCTAGTTGATCATACCTATTAACATCCAGTTGCTGTTACTTATGCACCTTTAAGTGAGTTTGGGAACTCCTAACATTTACAACAAACGGGACAACGAGGCGGAAGTATGAGTATTTTGAAAGCTTGAAATAAGTCAGAATTTGACATGATAAACTCCGGAGATACCGCAAGATGATGGCATTGATGTTTAACATGGCAAATTTGTCATAGTTGTGTTAATTGTGTGGTTGAGATTTTACATTTGGTTATTTTTTTTGTACCAATATTCCACAATAGGGCAGAGAATAAATCCACAACATTCTTCTCAACACAGATGGGTGGTAGGTTGCTGCTATTGATGGTTGGTGTACCATCAGGAAATTTATTTTCCATGAAGACTGCTATTGAAACAAGCAGAAAAAACCAGGATATATTAAATCGAGAGTCTTCATTTGTGTGGCAGCATTTATTGTACCTAAAAAAAAAAAAAAAACCCACCCAAAACAAAACAAAAAAACCCCCAGAACCTTTAATGAGTGACATAAGTTACAGCACATGTAAGACATACAAGCAAATATTGACTTTCAAAATTGCTCATATTCCAAACATTTTTTAGTGGTTCAAACTAACCTTTTTCAGGGTCCATTAAAGTTAAATACAGGGTGTTGGAGTACTACTGCAGTGCAAATATTGATTTACGGATATCTTTAAGCTAGCATTAGATTTACTTAGGGGTATATAGTGACATCTTGTTCTCATTCTGGGTTTACAAGGAGAGATGAACTTTTTTGTAAACTAAAAACCCCTTTTTTATTTGACCAAAGTTTCACAAACTTACTGTTTTTAAATATGCAATTAGTGTAGAATATTCTTCTCCAGCTTTGCCAGGTCCTTGTATTATGTTTTTATGCTTGTCTAAAGTGGTACAAATGCCCCCCAATAAACAAACAAAGCTAATCCTTCTGTTTTGTGTTTTCACAACATTTAGAAATCTGAAACTGTGTTCATTGCAGAGATGGTTTAATGCAGTCCAGACTCACTAAAACCAATTAAATAGCCAACTTTAGTATCATTGGCACCTAGAAGTTGACTTCAAAATAAGATGTCGTCTCGAATACCTTTATATTTGGGATCATTGACACTTTGCTCGGTTATTTCATGGTGACAGCAGCTTGGTAGTGGTTTGTGAAACAGACTTCACTATGATGGTTAAATGTTGTGGGGTTTTAATCTGGTTTTACCCCATACTCTATGCAGTTACATTTGACACTTTTACATTTCCATCTCAAAGAACATTAACTAATGGACCAGTTCTTCAAAGTAAAGATAGTCGAGTCCAGTCTGATCTTGACTTTGCTCTGAAAAGCTATTCTTGTGTAGATTGGAAACATAACCCCTCCAAGCTTAATCACATCCTAGCAGTATCTAACTTCACTTGAATAAGAAGCACAAGTTATAATGCCACACAAATTTCACTTGTTAATAGATCATTGCTTCACTCTCGCCCACCCTGAGTAGTTTACATCAAACATGGGAGTCTTGCATGCTGCAATGCACGAGCCATGCAGGAGCCACATGCTTTGGCCTTATTCCCCCCCAGTGCTCTGCTCATGCATGCTCACGGCACACAGCTCTTTTAAAACATTTTATTAGCCAATCAAAGGAGCAGAGATGGCTTTCTGAGAATAAGTGTTACATTATCACTTTCATCAAAGCATTACTGAGTAATTATGGTGAGGGAAGTAAACTTCAGCCAACTCTTGAAGAGCGGTGCGGTTTCTGTTAGTTTTTTTTTTCCCTTATTTCCTAAACAGAGCTTATCTCACATTAAATACAAGTAGGAGAAAGACCAAATACCAAAGCTGGGTTGTGTTACACAGAGGCAACTAGAAACTTAAGCAAAGGAAACCTCTAAATACATATTTTTCAGAACCTAACACCATAATTTCCACTATACAGCTTCACTGGAAATGACTGAACCCTCATTATTAGCAAAAATAAAAATTGTTCAGGTGTTTGCAACAAGCCAATTACACCAGAACAGCTTAAATAGATAAATAATACTATCACATGGATTTTACCCAATTTCAACTCTAAATCCTAGTTTTAAATGGCAGTCTCAAAATTGTTCAACCCTTCAAGCTTACTTTAAGGGCAAACATTTGCCAATCAGTTGTGGTCTCAGTAACAACTTATCCAAGACATCATTGGCTGTACTCATGTGCTTGAGACAGAACACTTTAAATACCTGGAAAGTTGGCATTGTCATTTCATCGCATGTTAGCCCGAGTCAGTGGAATTTCAAAGGATCAGGAGAAGGATACAGAAAATAACCACAGCCCTGAATGTTTCAACAGATATAATTGGAAGCATAGTTCACAACTGACAGTTAAAGAAACTGTGGCTGCACCACCTGGTGGGACATAGAGGAAGCTATCAACTGCCATCATCAGACTGATGAGGAGACAAGTGGTTAAAATACCTCAGCTGACTACAAATGAGATCCAGTAAAACTCGTTGGCAGCAGCTATATAAAAAGGTAAATGCCGAATGCTAAAGGGCTCAATGCTATTGAGGTTTGCTCACAACATTGGGATAAACCAAAAAGAGATGCCAGTTGGCCCAGTTTCCATTCTACTTTATATCAGTTTTGATCAATTGCTCCACAGAACGGAAACCTGAGGGAGGAGAAATGAAGCATATGCTGAAAACACTATGGTGGTGACTCAGTGATGCTCTGGGCTGCTTTGCAGCTTGTGTGTCTTCTGGCACTGGAAACTTGCAGGATGGGGAGGACAAGATGGATTCAATCAAGTATCTGGAAATCCTGGGAGGGACTCTCACACCCTCTGTGAGGAAGCTAATGGTGGGGCATCACCCAGCTATAACTTCAAGTCCACCCAGACTTTGTTACAGAAGTAATCTTTAAATATACTAGTGGGGGGATAGTTGTTGCCTGACTAACTTTGTTGAAAATTATTGGTGTGATTTGAAAAAAGGTGGTTGCAGTCCAAGAAAAGAACACCAAGACTCCTTATTAACTTTGAATTAATTTTGTTTGCAGATCATAACAGCTCCAATAGAGATTGCTCAACATAAAGAGATTGAATCACTGACTGCAATAGTCATAGTGGAATTTTCGTTTTAATTTGGAGAGGCCACTTAAAATTTCAGTTGTGCTGAGCTATTTAAAATTATATAATTTGTTTGTTGCAAATTCCTGCTAATTTGTATATTTTGCCTATAAACCCAATTTAATGATATGTGCATCCAAGAGACATTACGATATATTGTGTATAAGCCAGAGCTAAAAAGTTAATGGGGTGCAGGATTTCATTTAGTGAGATTTTCTAGCTTGTACTAATACCAACATGTTTACCTCATGATCTTGTAAATCTTTTTGTTTAATGCCAGCAAACATCAAACACCCCAATGAAACATACTGTCAACACCAGACTTGTTTCGTGTCTCCAATAATCTTTTGCCCCACAAACATTGCACTGAATTTTTTAGCTGTACCACTGAGGCTAATCTGGGTCACACAAGCGAGATTCCAGACAGACCTTGCCACGCACAAACAATCACAAACGTCTACCTCCATTATCATCACTAATAGCCTCTGCATCCCAGACTATGACCAACCAATCCTGTTAAAGTGTGACTGCCCACTTCTGACCATGAAAGACCTGGATTGGTCACAGCCGGTGTGGCAGGAAGCGGATTAGGGATAAAAACGTGGCAGGGTTTCTGAGAACTGAAAACAAGTGTTTGTGTCGAGTTGGCTATTTTTAGTGTTAACATTTTAAGACCTGGAAATGAAGAATCATACAACACAGAAAGAAATAGAGGCTAAGATGGAGAGGAAAAAAGGCAGAAGAGATGTGAGACTCATATCCAATTCTCTGCTGAATTTGACATCTAAAGCTGAAAGCTTTTGATCCCTCATCTAAAAACTGCAGTTTGGACCTCGTTAGCTTTCACTCTGGGCATATTCATTGGCCAAATATGTTTCCTCATCCTGTGTCCTAATTGGACTTGTATCACAACATGTGCAAGCAATGCTGCAGACTATATAGAACCAAGTTCCTCTAGCATCAAACACAAGAAATACCGCTAATTTTCTGGAAGGAATGTTTAACACCAGTGCTTTTCGAAAAAAAAAAAAAATTATCTCTCTCTCTCCCTCATATATATATATATATATATATATATATATATATATATATATATATATATATATATATATATATATATCAGGCTTGATGATTATTAGTGCATCGAGTTTTAGATTAAACTCTTTCCTGTAGAAATCAATTAGTATGACACATTATTTGCAGCTTGGGTCCGGATTGCACAAACTCATGTAAAGCTAACTGGTTTCAACCATGAAGCGGGGTCAAGGGTTAATCTGGCTTTGGCCACCCACTGCTGTTGTGGGGGAAGATTATGTTATCCAACCCCCCCCCACCAGATTTCCTTCACAAATCCAGTAAACAGTTGAGAGATCTATTGAATTCTTCGAGAGACTGATGCACACAAAGGTGTCGAGTGGGTAGAAGGTTAGAAGAGACAAGAGTAAATTTGACTCAACGATAATTATCAAGATTTGAATTATTTGGTATTTATGAATTTTAATGTCTCTTCATTCTGGATGTAAGCTACATTTAAGAGCAAATGATGCACTTAATTTGACCAGCCAACACTAAAATCTTTACCCTGTTTTTCCAGTAAACGCAAATGCTTTTGTCTCCAGTCAAATCTGTCCCGTCAGTTTTCACTAGACAAGGTTTGTTTTGGTCCTTAGACATGACATTATGAGTGCTGACAGCCAGATATGTTTACCCTCTGAATTAGATGCCTTTGCCCTCTTCCACTCGCTTCTATCGTTCTGCCGTGTGCTGTGCTATATTTTTCCGCCTCCTCTGAGCTGAGCGAGATGGAGAGCGAATTGGAACGCCAAGATCATGAAGTGACACACACAGTGTATGCTGATTATGTGAGCCAGGTCAATGGGAATGACCTACTTCTTGTATCTACATCGTGGATTGCCACAGTTGCTCGCATCAAATCACAAAATGGATCCCTGAACACTTTAAAAATTTAAAATCAAGGTTATGTAGCTTTAACATATTCACTGTAATTACTGGCAAAATTTAGCTTTTCCTCTCAGTTTATCTTGAGGATGATGAAGATAAAAAAAGAAATCTATCAAAAAGCTAAAAATCTCATTTCCTCCTACAGCTACGAGTAATTAAACAATTTCTAATGTCATTAAATCAGCAATTAAAAAAAAAAAAAAAAAAAAAAAAATAGCACTTAGGTGTACTGTATAACCATGCCAGTCATTTCTTTTTTCCCCCAAACACAGACCAAGTCTTGCCTCTGTTTTTGTCCACATTGTGCTTTTGTCAAATCAGTTTAAAAAAAAAAAAAAATGAAAAGGCACATATTAAAATTTTATTCCATCCTAAACTATGAGTGGAAGGGAAAGCTGCTACCTTCCTGGATCCAAAGTTAATGAAAGATTTAAGAAGCAAGGCCCAGACTAGTGTGAGGGAGATGGCCCAGATATAGACTGGAGGAGAGATCAAAAGTTGAAAGGGGTTTAATTTCTGAAAAGCTCTGTGATTCTGTTATTCTAATGAACACTGGTGAGGTAACTCGTGGATTACGTGCAAAATAAACGGGAGATGAACTGAAAAGCTAAACAATGAAAAATGTGTGACTGCAAAATGTTGTGGATCAGAGATTTTAACGGAAGAGTTGTTTCAACGTAACACCTATGATAGGGAATCCTGGCTAAGACGCTGGTCACAATCAAAAAAGCAACAGGTTTCCAGTTGCATTTCTATAAAAAGTGGAGATTTATAAACTGATAGTTGAAAAACATTTCTAAATTTCAACCCAGTGGAATATGAAGCAATACTAACTCTTTTTAGAGTGATTACAGCCATCATTAAGGAAAAGGTTAATGGAAAGGCTGCTTTCGTGAAATGTTTAGATTACTTTAAGAAGTTGTCAATTAAGTGATACAACTGGATTTAAATCACACTTTCTGACTTGCCTGTACCAAGCTGAATTATTTGTGAACTATATGGGATTCTATTAAGTCATGAATTGGACCCATTTGTTTTGTATAGTACCAAGAGATGTTATTTGTGACAAATTTGCTCATAGTGTGCGCCATTTGTACTTGGAACTAGGGAAAAAAAAAAAAAAAAAGAAAAATCTAAGTTCCATGTCAGAAAAATTTAATAATTGTTCCTTGAAATAGGAATACAAATCCATGCTGCTCCAAAGTCAAATCCAGAATTTTGGAAGTTGCAGAAATTAAATGTTTCTTCATACTTCTCATAGTTTGTAATCTAAAAATCAGTCACACAGAGCACACTAAAACATCTATTTGTGAAAATCTTTTTTGCCTTTCCACGATTGCAACTATAACACAGTAAGTGGGGCCTGATGTTATTCCCAGATTTAGCTCTCAACAAAACTCGAGTGCTGTTCCAAATGCAAGAATGGAGAAATCACAAAAAAAGCAAAGAAAAAAAAAATGGGGGCATTCTTTTGAAAACACATTGTGGTAAGGAGGCTGTTTTGCATTAAGCTCTTCTCTAAACTGCTGTAGTCAGGTTGAAGTGAAATCATTCTCAGGAAAGTAAGAATGGCAAGGGGATAAGAAGAAAACAGTGCGTATTTCATACATTTACATTATAGATGTCAAAGCATACATGTTTGGTAAAATCATAATATAGTCTAAATAGGTATGTATACACCATGCTATAAATATTAGCTTGTGATTACAATGTTAATTTGTGTTCATATGCAGAAACTGCAGTTAAGAGGAGGTGAAATAACACCAAAGCTTTCCTCTGATCAGTTTTGTATTGCCCCCCACTGAAGACTATTGGTACTGACATTTCTGAGGTGCCGGCATGCCAGACTAGTCATTTACATTCTGTGACAGCTCTGGCAGTCCTGAGGCACAAAGTGATGATGGAAAAAGTAAACAACTTAGAATTTTATAAAATCATATATGCATTTCCAACCCCCCACCATCCTCCTTCCTATTTCTCCTTTCTCCGCTGTGCCCCTTCTTTTGCTTTGTACTCAGTAACCTCACTGCATGGTTCAACAGTGTCACCTACGGTATGGTTAGAGGCATTTCACCCTCTCTTAGCTGCCTGTTTCAATTTGTGGGTGTCTGAATGCATAAGCACAAACAACCTGGTTTATGTGTTTTCATCTGAAAGCAGTCAATCTTTTCTCTTTGGTCACGAATGCCTTCAGGATTCCTTATTGTCAGGCAGTAATTAATCACAGCTCTATCAATTTCAATCATTCCTGGCTTTTTTGAAAGATTTTTTTTACGCCGTACTGATGCTCTCTTTTCCTCCATAATGTCTTTTTCTGTTTATATTACTTGACTGACTGCTGAGTGAACAAAGTGACTGCATAAAAATGTTTCTGGACATTTTCAACTAATATTTACTTCATCACTGCAGCTCCATTTACACTGGATTTTGTCCATTTCTGCACCACATTCCCTGCTTCAGCAGTGCACATATAGTTACTTTAAGTTATCAACAGAAGCTATTCCCTG
This sequence comes from Anableps anableps, assembly GCA_014839685.1. Classification (NCBI taxonomy): domain Eukaryota; kingdom Metazoa; phylum Chordata; class Actinopteri; order Cyprinodontiformes; family Anablepidae; genus Anableps; species Anableps anableps. Next base: position 8,128,854 of record CM026088.1, read on the forward strand.
CAGCATGGTGGAAATGTATTTGTAACCAGTCTGTTAATTTTTAAGATGTTCAGTTATTTTATACATTAGATGTTAGGCTGTAAATTTTTTGAAGCCATTACTTTTGGTTACTGTGTTAAAAAAGCTTTACAAGTTTCCCTCCTTTAAGAGTTTTCTGTTTTTGCTTTTTGTCACACGTTTCAAACAAATCAGATTTTAGCAGCAGCTTATCACTTTGTAAAGGAGTATTTGCTACCTAAACTTGATAAGTGGTTGTGGCACCCTTGGCTGAAATTACAGCCATCAACCATTTATGATAGAACTTGAAATGAGTGTTTTATTTAACTGGAGGAATTTTGGCTCATTCTCCTTTGAAGATTGTTACATTGGAGGGTTTTCAGCATGAATTGTCCATTTCATGTCAGGTTACAAAAAGTCAAATTGATTCAAGTCAGCTGTTCCCCCTTTGCACAGAGGTGTACCTACAGGTATGCTTGAATATTTTTTTTCTTCTGCTTAGCCTAAGTAGGGATGAGTGCAAGATCACAAACTGACAACTGGACATTCTCCAGGATTTCCCACCAGAGACCAGAGTTCATGATTCCATAAAATAGGGTTAGTTGCCCAGGTCCTGAAGCAGCAAACCAGCTTAGATCATCCAGCTACTACCACTATATCCCTCTGCATGGTCTTTTACTGAAATGCTGTGCTGGTTTTAAGTCAGATGTCTTACTTATTGTTGAATCATTAACACTGACCTTAAGTCGGCCCTCTGCAGTGACAGACATTGTTCTAAAGTGTTTTGTGATGACCTGGATGAGCTGTCGACTGATTTTACTAGGTGCTCACTGTGGTGTCCCAGAGACTTGGAAATTGATTTTTTGTTGCTAGATTGTCTGATTCCCCCCCGTTCTTTAGTATCTTTACATCTAGGTATGGTGTGATGCTTTTTTAAGATCTTTTCGTCTACCTCGTTGTCAGACAGGTTCTATTTAAGTGATTCCTTGATTGTACAGGTCAGGTAATATACAAGGCTGTGTGTGGCTTGGGAAACCAAACCAAAAAAAGTGATTACTCAAATAGCTAGGGATTCATTTATTCATTTTACAAAGGGTCAAATTGATTTTAATAGCTTATCCCCCATTCAATAAAATAATGGCAAACTGTTAGATCTTCTTCCCTAATTTATCTGTGATAATCTCAAACATTTAAGTGCAAAAGAAAAAAAATAAAATTCTAAAGGGTGGATATACTTTTTAATGGCACTAAATTTTAAATATATTTTTTGCAGAAACATCTTTTAGTCCATTTCCTCTCTCCTTTTTAAACACAAAACTGTTATCCGCCTTCCAACATCACAGGGCCTCAGAAATGCTAGCACTGCAAAACTCTCAAGTGGGGTACAGTTTATCTGCAGCACTTTCCCCCCTTCTTTTAGATCAGAGGAAACCATGCATGAGAATGAGAAAGATACTCTGAGCTCTTTGCATCCTATTGTCTGACGCACCAATGCTTTAATCTCAGCAAACAGTAACATCTGCTGAAAATTCTGCTTGGTGAGATAACATTGGACACATTTCCTGCATCAGAGACGCATGCATTATATTTCAAAAGTGCACTTATTTTGTTACCTCTTTTGTGCTTTGTGGAAGTTTGACTTCTCCTGCATAGAAGCAACGGTCATGAAATTGATGTTATCTGACACTTTCGAAATTGCCAGTGGACAGTTTAATTCGGCAAATGTCCAAGCATTGTTGTTGCTCTGTGCACAACACCAGCACTCTTGGCTTGATGTTATCAGTGTTTATTGTATCTTTTCAATGCAATTGACCAAGGTCTCACTACACATCGATTTGTGTTTATATCCACTTTTACATACGAACAGAAAAGTAAATTTGAAACCAATGCTGTGCAAGTTCTTCAGAAAGCCATTTCCATTTTATACACATGGAAAAGGAGAAATGAATGCAACACTGGAACACTTCATTTCTTCCATAAAAAAAACATTAACAAATCATGTTACTCTGCAGTTACTCTGTATTCGTACAAGTTCTGTGAATATCAGTATGCCTACATCATGGAAGAGAAAGGCCAATTGCCAAATCTCTGAGGAGAGAATATGGGGGAAGGAAAAAAAAAAAAAAAAAAAACAACCCCCAGCCATAACTAAATCAGCAAGAGTCCATCACACCCAAGTTTAAACTGTATAGCATACAAAACAGGACAAACAACTCACACAAAACAAACAGAAAAGCCTCAAAGAAAACCTTGAGAAATAATGTGAAAATGCATAATGTTAAAACACTGGACGCTGCATTGTGAGTATCGAAAACTTGTCTGTCCATGCCATGCAGTACCATATTCCATACATTTGTCATTTCTTTTATTAGCTGTGCAAGACAGACTGTTTTCAAAATGTCTTTGCAAAAACATTGTACAATTTTGACTAGAACGAAAGGAGTGAAATCTTAAATTTTGTTGTAAATTTAGCCAGTCGGATTAAAAAAAAAAAAAAACAACTTTATGCAGACATGTAACTGGATTTTACCCCATTTTGAATGAACTGGCTTAATAACGTCAAGCAACAGCCAGATATGCTAAAAATTCACAATTTGTCATTTCAACCTCGCAGCCCAAAAACTGGTCCAACCATGGGCAAAACTTAATCCAGCTGAGCAGACAAAGAAATTTGCACAGGCTTGCAGCCCAATCAACCCAAGTTAGTAGGCTTTCAAAAAAAAAAAAAAAAAAAAAAAAAAAAAAAAATAATTTAGTTTTAAATGAACTTTAGCATTGACTTTATACATTGCCACAACAAAAAACAAATGTATTTCAATTGCATTGTAGAACACCAGTATAAAGACACCGGGTGTATATGATTTATGACTAATGTGTAAAAGAAATCTAATTTTAACTTTCAATCCAGGGGTTTCAAACTCTAGTCCTCAAGGACAACAGCTTTTAGATGCTTAAACACACCTGACAAATCAACTATGCTTCTACTGGGACTCTGCTGAACTGCCTTCTTGGCATGCAATAGAGTTCTACAATTTATTCAGGTGTGTTGGATTAGGGATGCATTTAAAAGTTGGAGGAGGATTGAAGCCTGAGATCCCTGCTTTAATCATTGACAACAGATGATCCCCTGGCAACCCTGTGCAATTTTAGAACTTAATTTTCAATCAAAAAATATAGAGGTATTGTTTTTTTACTACAGTCTGTCTATGAAATATATTTGAGATGGTCCCCTTGACAGGATTTGTCATCTCAGCAAGGAAAGCACTATCATGTTTCAGCGGACACCATGGTTATTGGCTGTGCTATGTCAGCACGAACATTAACTGGAACAGCAAGGCTTGGGAAACAGCCTGATAGCGACACACTGAAATCAAGAGCCAGCTTCTCTGCAGGAGGAACTAGTCTACACATGTGCTAATTACAAACTGGCTACAGCTGCAGCAGCAGCTGCTGGCACTGCTGCACCTCATATGAAAAACATCCTTCCCACTGACATGTTAATGCTAATAAGGAAAACCTTTTCAGTTTTACTAAAATAATTTCAAATTTAAATGTACGCCAAGATTAAAATTTACCTTTGAAGTACCATTACAGTCACACATTGCAGCAAATTATAAACCAACACTGAATGCTAATGAGCAACAGCAGCAATTTGTGCTTATATATATATATATATATATATATATATATATATATATATATATATATATATATATATATATATATATAGAGAGAGAGAGAGAGAGAGAGAGAGAGAGAGAGAGAGAGAGAGAGAAAGAGAGAGAGCTCACAGCATCATAAATCATTTAAACATAGGTTATCTTGGCTTTGAGGTTTGTTGTAGTGCAGTTTTAAGTACCTTCCAACAAACCCCTCCTTGAAGCTCTAATGCAAGCTCAAGTAATACATTCTAGTCTGCTGACAGATGATAATCTTGCCAATCTTGGTTTAGCAAAACCTAAAATGTGGCTGCTTGCATACACAAAGATCTTAAGCGAGTAAACAGAACAAAAAGGATGTTGTCAGGACTAACCTTTCATAATTGTAAATGACATTACACAATCTCTGGCTAAAATGATCCAGAATCCTGCCTTTTTTATAGATCTGTTGCTCCACTGGTTGTGGGTTTGAGAGAATCTACAGTTAACGACTTACAGACTACAAAGAAAAAAAAAAATCTCTCTGCAATGATTTAGCAGTTGTCAGCTCCACTGGGATCTGAGTCCTCCCAAGAAAGCTGTGGAAAATAAGCTGTTTCACACCATTTAATCTCAAATCCCTCTGCTTTCTTTCCCTCTTTCCCCCCCTTCTGTTCTCATACTACTATCTCTTTGTCTCTGGCCTCCAGACATCTGAGCGGCTCTTCAGGATTTTGCTGACGCTACACCCGGTTCCGCCTGGCCTCTTCTGAGCAGAATGGACACTTTGGAGTCAGAGCTGACCTGTCCAATCTGCCTGGAGCTCTTCGAAGACCCGCTGCTGCTCCCTTGTGCCCACAGTCTCTGCTTTGGCTGTGCCCACCGTATCCTCGTCTCCCACTGCGCCACCAACGAGTCTGTCCAGAGTATTGGCGCTTTTCAGTGCCCCACTTGTAGGTATGTCATTTCCTTGAGTCCAGAGCGTGGATTAGAAGGACTCAAGAGAAACGTGACCTTGCAGAACATCATTGACAGAGTTCAGCGGGCCTCATCCTCAGCTGGTCTTCCTCTGCCGCTGCCTGGTCCCCACAGTGGGCCCAACTCTCCCAGTGAGGAAGGGAGCAACCGGCTGGCTCTGGTTCCCGTCAGTGCCGCCATGTCCAGCCCGGAAACTGCCCCGGAACCAGTCCAATGCCAGTTCTGTGAGCAGGACCCACCCCAGGACGCCGTTAAGACATGTGTGACGTGTGAAGTGTCGTACTGCGAGGAGTGCCTCAGAGCAACTCACCCAAACAAGAAACCATTCACTGGTCACCGGCTCATTGAGCCAATGCCTGATTCTCACCTCAGAGGGCTCCAGTGCCTGGAGCATGAGGAGGAAAAGGTGAACATGTACTGTGTCACTGATGACCAACTGATCTGCTCACTGTGCAAATTGGTTGGAAGGCACAGAGATCACCAAGTGGCAGCCCTGAGCGACCGCTACGAAAAACTAAAAGTATGTACTTGTTTGTTTATATGCTCTATTTAAAACTTTCTGCTGCTTTCAAGAAGATTTTGCTTAGTCTAATTATAAGGATAGAAATCATCCAATGTTCTCTATCATCTTAAACATATAATGAATTTTAAACTTTAATTTCATTCTCCTCTGAAGTATGAAATCCCCTGATATCCTCATTCAGGTATCTAACTTGATTATCAAGGGAGATATCATTTCACACTGATTTATAATCTCTACTGAATAATTAAGCAATTAGCATAATGACTGCACCACACCAGGAAGCCAAGGGGGTATTCAGAAGCACACACACAGTGAATTATGGGGGTGTCATTCATGACAAGGCATGGTGACTTTGGCGAGGTTGCAGGTTAACAAGCACCTCTTCCCTGCTGGCTGCAGGTTGGCTTAATAGAACGGTTACTAGTGACTCATACTGGTGACGGCCGTAAAGGTAGTTTGTGTGTGTTGTGCATTAAAGTATGATTTTGTAGAAGCAAATCTTATGACGACAAAGTATTCCTAAGCGCTATTGCAGTATCTTTGAACACCATCCGCTTGACTGTGTTTCCATCATTTAACAACAAAATGATTTGTAACTCTGCCTTTGGGGGAGCAACCAACACCCTGTGCTACATGATGCCTAAAACACGTGTATCCAATTGTAGCAGTAAGCCTTGAAGGAGCCGTTTGTGGGCATCCATCCATTTTTGTTTCTTATTGTGTTACCAAAATGCCTTTCAGTGTAATATCAAAAAGTAGGGTATTCCAACAGTATATGTGAAGTCTGTAAACATGACCTACTTTGAGGATTTTAGACTTATAGATTTTTTTTTCCAAGTGAACAAAAAGCTATCCCTCACCCCCTCCAAAAAAAAAAAAAATTAAAAAAATTTCATCATCAGCAGACCCACCACTTTAACATCTTATTGACAATACAAACAGGGGAGGGATAGCGAGCTGGCAAACAAAAAGATCAATATATACATCAACACTAGGTATTCTAATCTGGCATGCTCGTGTGATAACATCATCAGTTTGGCTCCAGCTGTGTCAGTTTGGCAACATTCCAAATATTAGAGGCTTCCTTTTTAGGTACATATCACTATTGCCAGTTTGGACCTCTTTTTGACTTTGTAACCAACTTTTAGTGACATTGATTCAACAAGGTGTCAAACATTCAGAAATTTTAGCCCATAAGCCAACAAATACTTGTTTTATCCATCTTTTTATTTGATATGTCATTTAGATCATCCATCTTTAGTGGTGGCATGATCATTTTTCCTTTTTGAAACTCTAAAGCACTTTGTGTTACTCCTGTCTGTATGAAAAGTGTTCTATAAATATGGTTTGATATTCTCAGCGAACCCAAGAGATGGTCATGTTCAAAACAAGACCATCTGGGAACAACATTGATGTCACATTCTAAAGTAATACACGTCTCCATTTCTCGCCAGTTCTGATACATGCTTAGAACCAATCAATTACACCATGTCTAGATGCCAAAAATCAACTAAATGGGAGCCAGCCACTGGCTGATTCACCATTAAACAAGGATTTCTTATAAAGTATCAGGTGAGTGAAAACATTAAAACATTTTAAAAAAAACGACAAGTACTATATGAAAAACAAAACAAAAAAAAAAAAAAAAAAACAAAAAAAAAAACAAAACAAAAAAAAAAAAAAAAACAAGAAACACGAACAACAGCCATTGACAATAAAACTACATATTACACGTGCTGGGACTGAAAAGAACCCCCAGAGGCCCCACCTGTCTGCTCTGTATTGCTCAGGTTGTTCACAGAATTCTCATTTTTGTGGAAAATCCTAGTATAAGAGACATTTTGTGTGGGGTTTTTTTTTTTTTTTTGAATCTTGCATATAAATACATGCACATTCCTATTCATCTGCACATACCTGAACAAAATCTTGAGGCAGCTTCTTGTCTTTTGTTTTTAAAATACACTTTAAAAGGTTTCACAAATTAAACCATTTTCCAAAATTTTGATTCAGTATATAGAACTGTCCAGTTGTGGTTTGGCCCTTAATAGTTTCAGATCTTGAAATGGAGATGATTAAAGGAATAAATGTAGTTCAGATGTTTTGAAAAAAAAAAAAAACTAATATACTCCTGTGCTCAACCTGTGGATGCATTCCTATATTTAATGCTATTGTTGGAAAGAATTGCTTTAATCATTATTTGATTTTCTACCTTTTGAATAAATGTTGTGCCAGTCAGACTGTCTTAAAACATTAACAGAAGCAAAAATATAGAAACTATATTGGATAAATAAAGTGGTTTTAAAAAGTGATTATTGCACAGCTTTTTTGCCATTTTCTCTGCTTATTGAGCAACACAGACAATAAAAAAAAAACAAATATTAGTTTGGATATTAGTTATTCGCTATAGAACCGAATGAGCCCAAACCTATGTGATATTTCCTCTTCAGCAGTGGTCCCCAACCCTGGTCCTCAGGGCCCACTGTCCTGCATGTGTTAGAGTTTTCCTACACCTGCCCAACTGATTGCTGTACCTTGCAAATTGAGAAGCCGCTGGATAGCAGTGGAGTATAACACTAGAAATTGGGTTTTGGCTTACAAGTCAGTTTTATTGGTTTTACTAAACATTTTAACTCATTTAAAGCTTTAAATTATGCTTTGATTTTGCATTAATTTCTAGTGGATTTGATTTTTAGTTTAAAAGTACAAAATACATCATTGCTAAAACGTCTGGGGAAAACTTATAAATGTCTGGTACTTCGAATAGTTACAACTTAAATACTTAAATCCTGCAAGCAGTCTCACATCCCCCACCCCAATCTCAGAGTTTGACAAGTTTAAGCTGTTTTTCCCCACTATATTTTCCAGGGACATTTCATTCATATCACTTTTTGCCCCGATCTGCCAAATACAAGATGCTTCCACTCTTCACAAAAAGGACGAAAAAAAAAAAAAAAAAAAAAAAAAAAAAAAGTATTGGATGTTTGGAATAGTTTCCTTTCTTCCTGTGGCACTGTTGGTGCGGTGTGTGTCTGATAAGAGCCATGGAGGTTATTGTGGGAACACCCATCCTTTTTTCAGAGATAAAATTACCCCCGTCACAGGAAATTGACGGAGGAGGCTGCTGGAAATGGCTTTTAAAATCCTTAGCTCAGGGTCTTAGGAGTAAAAACCTTGAGGATAAAAGATAGGAGCTGCTGTTTGTATGTGTCAGCCTTGGTACCTAATCATGGTTCAGTTAGTTTCCCCAAGAAACCTCTTTCCTCTGTTCAGCTTGGATCACTGAGCCGTTCTTGAACTGCACATACATATAGGCATTTTATTTATTTTTTACTGAAGAGAAATCTAGTTTATTTGCTGATTAGAATTGCTTTACCTGATAGATGGTCACAGAAATATAAACTGGACTAGCTATAAAGTTAGTCACTCTAGAAAAGGTGAAAATTGTACTTCCTAATAGTTGATAGAGTGTCGTCACACTCAGTTCTACTGGGTGTAATCTAAAGGTGCAAAAACAAGCTTTTCGGGAGGTTTTAAATGCCATGTTTTGTTTTGCTTTTTTGAAGGTACTTTAACTTGAAATAGTTTATTTGATTCTAATTCATGACTGTGGAAATTGTTGAAAAGTATAAATGGAACACATGCTTTCCTGCTGTTTCACAGTTTGGTAATACTTCATTTATTTTCAAGCTGCTAAATATGTTTTGTGTACAAATGCTTTACTGAAAGACTACTTTAAGCCGTTTCTCATTTTACTTATGATTGTGTATCCAAAATGTCTTTTACTTTAGGTTGAAGTGGAGAATGAATGAACCCCTTTTAATGTATATTGCTTAGGAGCCCACATTTTGTATCATGTGTGTGCATAGGGATAAGTGAAACATTTTTGTTGTGCTGCTGCACAAGAACAGCGGGTTACTTCTGCAGTTACATCAAAACATTTTTTAAATCCATACAAACTGCTTGACTACCTGTGGATGAAAGTTCATTTATCTGTATACCATCCATGAGTGCTGCAACCTTTGTCGGAATTCAGTGGCAATCCCACATCCATCCATCCATCCATTGTCTCCAAGGTCCAACATGTCAACCAATATTTCGATAAATCCAAAGTGTCTAGAGTGTAGTTTAGTGGGGGATCAAACTGACCATCATCCTACATTAAATGTTTAGCAAGCCAATGCAGCAGTGTTTGTACCTTAACCAGCGTATCTGAATACACCATGGAAATGCAAGGCAGATATGTAATAGTGTGATGAAGCTGTTGGTTCTATTACATTTCTTTAAAGAATATAAAAACTTCCCGATTTAAAAGGTAAAACCTATTCAAAAAAAACAACCAAGCAGGTCCCGTAGCATTCCACTGTTTTATTCAGAATTGCAATGCTTTTGATCACAGGTGTCAAACGGCAGTCCTTGAGGGCTGGTGTCGTGCAACCCTTTAGCTGAGTCTCTGCATCATCACGGCTGAATCACATAATTAGGCTATTAGCAGAACTCTGGAACTGGAATGATTAAGGAAGTAATTCAGCCATTTGATCCCAGTGTGTTGAACTTGGTACACTGGGCCTTGAGGACTGGAATTTGACACTCCTGCTCTTGACAACTGACTGAATTTACACTACTGTTTTACGGCCCTTGTGTCTTGCCATAGCTGCCTGCCGCTTGTGGATAAAAAGAGACTTATAATGTTGACATAAATGAATCCGAGTAACAGGTATGATATGATTGGAAAATACTATGCAGCATCACAAACATGCAGAGAACTGCAGAGTATGCCGCTGGTCTTGTATTCTCAGCTTTTTATTTTTCTTTGTCAGGACCATTGGGTTATCAATTTACACACACCAGCCACTTCATTGGGTAACAGCTGTACAACTGCTTGTTAACACGCCAATTTGTCCGATCACATGGCAGCTACTCGACACATTCAGGCATCCAGAAGCAGTAAATACAACTTGCTTAATTGCAGACCATCAGAATGGGGATTTAAGCTGCTTTGAATGTGTTCTTGTTTGTACCAGATGAGCTTGACTGAGTATTTCAGGAACTGTTGATAAAGGATTTTTATGTACAACCATCTCTTGGTAAACATGCATCTCTAAATCAAGGCGCTGTAATGGCCTAGTCAAAGTTACATCTTAAACCTGACTGAAATTCTCTCTTAAGACCTCAGGCCAGCTGAGCAGGAACGCTTACTGGCAAACCTCAATGGACTGAAGCAATGTTGTAAAAACGACTGGGACAAAATTCTTCTACAGCCATGTGAGAGGGGCTTATGGGGTTTACATACTGTTTCACACACACACACTTGCATTTTGGTCTATGTGTTTAACAAGCAATGGCAATCTGGAGTCTGCTTTGTATTTTTTTTTTTTTTCCAAACACTTATGGTTACAATATTTAAAACCTGGTAAATGCTAAAGGTCCTAGGTCCTGATACATAAAACCCTAGAACTGAATGATCTTACCCCTTGCTTACCCACTTCATTTTTGAAATGTTCAAGACTTGAGTTACAAAAGTATAAATATAAAAAGGTATATTAAAAGTAGTAAGGAATCAAACTCATTACACACTTGATGTCTTGGTATTTTCTTACTAGTTTACTCCTATTTGAGCAGTTTTGCATCCTTGGATCCTCCCATCACAATAATCCCAATCCACTGGCTCACTGCACTTTGGAAACTCAGCAGAGATTAATTTATATTATTAACAAAGATTAACTAAGCAGAGATTAACTGCAGTACACCACAGACTTTTGTTCAAATCTAACTCAGGCTGGTGGCAGAAAAAAGGGGATGGGCAGATAGAAACACAGATTGCACCACAGGATGACTGACAAGTGATCAAACTGATGGGGGCTGGCAGGAGCTTCAGCTCCAACAAATGGATACAAGCTGGCAACATGAACACAGAAGGGCTTAAATCCCTTTCTTTATGTTTGTGTCATGGCGTATATCAGTGTTTTGTGTTGAAATTCAGTGCACAGAGGATGGCTTATTGTTGCAATTCTTGTCCTCCTTTGAGAGGTTGGCTTTTTCCCCCCCTTCTGTTAACAACAACAGGGTCATATTCCTGTTAGAGCAGACCCTTATGTCACTTTTGTGTGCCATCTGCGTATTAAGGTCATCCATTAAGCCCCTCATGGCACTAAATCACACTTACAAAAAGGGCACCATGTCCACCTCTGGACGTGTAAGAGCTTTTCTAACACCAAAAACGGTTGATATTTAAAATGTGGACAAAGACGTACCATCATGTAGAATATGAAGAGGGTTCTATAATTTTAAAGCTCAGTCATTTTCACTTTGGTTGCATTCACAGCTTTGAAAGCATGAAGAACATCTTAAATTTTAAAAACAGGATAAGTGGCAATGATGCATCAGAACAGCTTAATCATGCCTGATTTGGCAATTATGTGAAACATAACAGTAAACAAAACAGCCTGTGCTCTTGCATTTGAAAAAACAGCCATGAAAAAACATATAGAAGGGTGGATAAAAGGAGGACAGAGAGGGGAATAAGTGAAGGGAGGAGCGTCGAGAGGCGGCACTGACGCGCTGTCACCTGTTTGCCGCTTCGTTTGCCGGGAGCGCTGCTGTGCGCTCTCATAGGGAAAGCTTTTTGAAACCCTGATTTATTGCTTGGCTGGGTTTGCGCATGGCTTGGTGCTCAGTGGAGTGACTGTCCCAGTCACATCCACTGCTTGAAGTAGGATCTGCTGTCTGAGGCTTCGGACGGGGCAGGATGAGGAGGCAGTGCAGGGATGAGGGATACTACCCACGTTCAGAGGTACGCCACCTCCAAAACTATACAGATCCAGAAATTGGATCAGGTTAAAGAGCTGGATGTAAACTGCACAATTTGCTAATCAATGGTTTTTTTTTCCAGAAGATTACTTTTTGTTTAATTTTTTTCAATGCATCTGTGCATCGGCTTAAGCTTTATTCCGTTTGTATTTTCTTGCATCTGTGTGACATTTCTATTTTTTGGCATTTCTCACTCTTGTTTGCAACAGCAAGCACTTGACTCCAACCTGAGCAACCTGATCAAGAGGAACAACGAGCTGGAGTCGCTTATGGGGAAGCTCATCCAGACTTGTCAACATGTTGAGGTGAGTCTCAATGGCCCTGTGGGGGTCACCAGTGACCATAAATTGTGTAGCAATGCAAGTGGTCGTGTACTGCGTAAAAGAAACTACAATTATCTGATTTTTTTTTTTTTTTTTAAGAGTACGAAATGTCAAGAAGACAAATTTAGTAACTTATGATTTAATTCTTTCCCTTGAAATTGTGCCACCATTAAAGGCCAAGCTCAACATCTGATGTAAGAAATATAAAATAAAGGCAACATGGAGAGTAAAAAAAAACACAAAAAAAAAAAACCCATCTTCTAGAGTTCAAAATAACTGGCTTACACAGTTCATGATTGATTTACTTTGAGTCAAAGATTATAAACATAACCGTAAACTGTGGGAAAGAAAAAAAAAAAAAAAAAAAAAAAAAGTCCCTTTTTGTGGTAAAAAAAAAAATATATATATATATATATATACACACTTGAGCAGATTTTTACATTTTGCAATCATTACCATCATTTGGTTGGGGTTACAATAATTATTCCAGGGTTAAACAGATTTGTGTTCATGTTTGCATGTGTTCAGCCTCCTTTGAAGGAAATTCTGTGCCAAGCCTGCCTGTTCACATCATGTTGCACCCCTAAGATGCTTTAAATAAAGCAATGCCACAGGGTTTTAGAAAATATGCAAGACAGCTTCGCAGCCTGCCAAGACCTTTACAAAGTAGAGGAATGTAAAGGGTTAGGCAGTTTGCAATATTTTCAGAAGATTAGATTACAGTTGTGTGCTTGTTTTGTATGCATGTTAAGGTGCAGATTATGTCGGATAAAGGGGAATTTAAAGCTTATAGGAAAGAAAGATGAAAGTTGTTTGCTATCTTTTCTATGATCCCAAGAAGACAACTTTGATTCAGCTGGATTGAAAATCTTGCTACATATTATAGTTTGTGTGCGCTGCTAACTTTTACAACGATCTTGCAAAAAAAAAAAAAAAAAAAAAAAAAAAAAAAGAGAGAGCAGCATAAATCATTTACGAGGTAAGTTTCTTCAAAGTACAAGTTTTAACTCATTTGACCGCAATTAATTTTTTTTATGGTGTGACATAAATATGAAAAGGAACATAAGTTAACCATAAAAACACCAAAATTAACTGAAGTAGTTATGAAGATCAAGGGAACTGTGCTTGCGTGCTGTTAATGAGCTTTCTGAATATTTCAGATCAGATTATCCCAAAACAGCTGTGAAGACATGTCTAGAAAAAGATTATCAACTTGCATCCTGTTCCTCTGACTCACCAGCTCAGCTGCACCCCCTTTTTTGTTTTCATGCAGTACATTAAATGTGTGTTTTTTTTCAGCTGGCATCTTGTTTTTAGCTTTATGTTAGAATCCCACGTCAACCCACACTCCAAGCACTCTGAGGCACTTATCACATGTTGAAAAATGGGGACACTGTTTAGGGTTGCTCTGGGAGAATGGACTGAATTAATTTAACACCGTTTAATAAATATGCAGACTCAGAAGGGCTGCTAGATTGAAGAGGACCCCCTTTTAGGGCTGGATCACAAATGGGTAAAGATCAAGAGATATGCTAATCTTGAGAGAATGCCAATCCAGAAAGATGATACTAAAGAGGCAGACAGAACACTGACTTGATGCAAACATGTGCACATTTTAGTAAATGTAAACATGCTCAATTTCAAGATTTGCTTTCATGCATTACTTATAACTGTAGTTGATGGGTCCTCATTGCATTTTTGAAAAACCCCACAAAAAAGTAAGTTTCCTATAATACCATAACATGCAATAATGCACTGAATACAGTGCCTTTCTGAAGTTGACACTCCCTAACTTTTCCCACATTTTTTCTTAACAACCACAAACATTAGATTTTATGAAGATTTCATATGATAGAACACATTTGTACATAAAAGGTGAAGTTGAAGGGAAAAAAAATAATTCTTTATGATAAAATTAAATCTGAAGGATAACATGCAATTATATTTAACCATCTTAATGCTGATACTCCTAAATAAAATATAGTCCAACCTATTGCCTTCAGAAGTCACCCTACTAGCAAAGTGTTCACCTTTGTGTAATATAATTTCAGTTCAAAAGCAGCTGCTCTGTGAAGACCTTAAGTTTGTTAGAGGACAGCTTTTAAAAAAAAAAACACACAGACCAAGGAACTGTCCTCAACTGAGGGATGCTCACTCTGTTTTGTCAGTTTCTTTTTGAATTCTATTTTGGAGTTTAATTTGGATCTTGCAGGATTCTTTGGTTTACTCATGTTATGTTTAATGATTATTCATTCATGTGTTTATCTTCTGTTATTTTCTCCTTTGCTTCTTTGTGGTGTTTTCACAGTGTCATTTCTCGTCATTCTCCCTCAGTGCCACAGTTCACAGCTTCACCTCATGTAACTGATTAGACTCACCTGTTGATTTTCCCACTAATCACACCTCCCAGCATACATGTTCTCTCATTCTCACTGCTTCCTGGATTCTCCTGTTCATCACATTTCCTCCCGTGGTTCAGTACCAACTGGTACTGAACCACGGGAGGAAATGCTTTTGTGGGGTTTTGTGGTGTGTATGTTTTTGGACTCTGTCTAAGTTACACTTCTCAAAATTCTGCCTGCATCCTGCCTCCTTTTGGGTCCTTGATTGGCACGTCAGGTTATAAAACAGTCAACAACTTTGACATTTTTCAGAACTTTGTTCAGTTGAGCTGCTGAACGTGGAAAAAGTTCCTCACAATCATTTCAAGGCACATCTGTCCACCTAAAATGTCATCCTGAGCAAAGGGAGCATTAATCAGAGCAGCATCCAAAAGCCCCTGAAAACACTGAAGGAGCTCCAAAGATCAACTGCTCAAGCAACAAACTGTTGACAGAACAACAAGACAAGTTCATCATGCACTCCACAAATCTGGTCTTCATGCAAGTCCTCATTTAGAGGTCACATCAAACATATAGAAGGAGATGCTTTGCATAGATGAAGACGAAGTGTAACTTTTTAGCATACATGTAAAAGGATTTTGGCAGAAAACTGCATAGCATGGCAAAGATCATTCTCGAGATAGGAGTGGCAGCGTCATGCTGTGGGGAGCCATCCTTTAGCATGGATAGAGTTGCTAATCACTGTTGATGTGAATGTGGACTGAACTTACACAGGGCAAACCGAGAAAAAAAAATAAATTTATATATATATATATATATATATATATATATATATATATATATATATATATATATATATATATATATATATATATATATATATATATGTTAGCAGCTGAAATACTTTGCAAAGTACTGTGGCAGAAGAATAAATCTAACAGTAATATGATTGTGGCTCTTTTTAGAAGAATATTTCCACATGCTCCAGGCTTAGATTATTTAAGACTGTCCGCATTTAAATTAAACTTAATGTTTCTTACAGTCGACAATCTGTCACACTGATTATATCCTGCAATGGGCTCCGGCTTGCAGTGGATGCTTCACATCTGTACAAGACATGATGAGTTTGGTCACAACTGGAGCACTGAGATATTTTAGGCTCCTGAGTATCAAAGCATATCATCTTAGAATGTGGAATGCTTAATTCTTCTCAAAGACTGAGTCAGCAACAGTTTGACCCTAATTCACACAGTCTTTAAAATCTGCAGCCTTCGCCCAATGTACAGTATTCACATAGCATATATGCATCTTTATACGATATGTTAACTGTGAGCTCCCCCCTCCATGATTGAGTACAAAATCCCACATAGTTGACATAGGTGCAAGCATTTCACAAAATGTGAAACTTTACATTGGTGTCAAAGAAATCAATTAGCAAAGTTGTAACAGCAAGCTGCTGAGGCGTCGCTCGGCAAAGGAACCACGGTATTCAGCTCAGCATGTTTCATGTTAACAGATGTATTCCAGGTGGCAAATTGTTTCTATTGGCAACACAGTCTGGGAAAAAAATTACATCAATGCAGTAAGGAAGGGACTTTGAGGATATAGTCAAAACCCTTTCCAAGCGCGTTTGGCGAAGTGGAGGAAATAAAAATGACTTCCCATGATGTGATTATTAAAATGTCTGTCAGCACACAGAGAACAAGTTTGTATGAATAACTGCACATTAATAATCACTTTGTAAAACTCGCAGCAGCCTTTCCATTTATTGCTCCCACTACTATTGCTTGGTTGCAGCAAGAAAACTTTACAAGGTGCTCATAGAACCACTAGGAAATTACTACAATTGGAAATTGTGTGTTATGCCAAGACCAGCAGTCTTCTAATTGGACAAACAGGTTTCATAGCCTCTCAGTGTGTAAAGCAACCTGCAGAATGAATTAAACGGTCTAGAGAATTGAGTCAAATGCTTGTTTTCTTTAGAGGAAACAAGGCATGATTGCTCTGAATGGCAATTATCTGAAATTGCAAGACACCTCCAATTAAATTATTTCTCTCATCTCTAATTGATATCAGTGGGATTTAGACTCAAAGAACAGTTTAAATTCCACAGAACAGGATTGACAGTTTCCCTTCTTAAAATATTCACACTTCAAATTTTGTCTCACGGATCAAATGTCTGTGTACAGAAATGGACCCTGTTAGGGTCAGTTGACTTATGAAATAGAACAAAATTACCTCTGGACAACAACTCCTGCTGTTTAATACATAATTCTTTGCTGAAGTTTGCTGTAATGAAATCTGGTCAACTTCAGAGTATATAAAGAGTACTTTAAATCTGTTGCTAATGAAGAAATGAAACCTCACTGGTATGTATGAACTGATGGTGTGAAATACTCTATGTCATCCATTCCTATTTTGCACCAAAGTTGTGCATTTCAAGAGCTACCAGGGAACAAGATGGTGAATAAGTACATTTTAAAGACTGATCTCGTCACCAAACAATAAATCATTAAGTATCAGTGAAAACATGCAGTTATAAGTTGTTTGATTGCTGTGATCCCAACAACAAAAATCCACATTATCAAAAAGATTTCAGAAAAATATGAGCATACAGAGATGGGCCTCTTTGTCTATACATCAAATAGAGTCCTAGTTCTTCACTGGTTTTGTACAGGATTTAGGTCTGGGAATTCCCCAATACCTTTGGAACAGACCCACAGTGTCATAGATCGTCCACCCTAACAGTTGGCATGAGGTGATTTCACATACAGGTACACCTTAAAAATAGAATATTGTGCAAAAGAGCAACATTTGTCACTTATTTTAGAAAGTGAAACTTGTATGTTATATTCATTATACAGTGAAAGACACCAAGCCTTTATTTCTTGTAATATTGATGATTATGGCTCACATAGTATGGTAATAAAAATCCAAAATTCAGCATCTCAGAAAACTGAGATCAATTTTAAAAAGGGGGTATTTTAAAACAGAAATGTCAGTCTCTTGAAAAGTGTGTTGTTTTTATGCACTCAATACTTGGGTGGGCCTTCTTTTGCATGAATCATTGCATTAATGCAGCGTGACCCGGAGGCAATCAGGTTGTGCTTTGACTGAGCAGTAATGGAAGCCCAAGTTGCAGCCTTCAGGTTATCTGCATTGTTGGGTTAGGCGTCTCATCTTGCTTTCGTCAGTACTCCATGGATTCTCTATGGGGTTGAGGTCAGGCAACTTTTATGGCTACTCAGACACAGCAACACTATGGTCATTGGACCAGCTTTCGATTCCTTTGGCAGTGGGATCACTGGGGGTTTTTTTCTCCTTAGCCCAGGTAAGATGATTGTAGCCCATGTGTGGGATATGACTGCATCTAGTACCTCTTGATGCACTGAATCCAGGTTCTGTCACCTCCTTGTGAAGCTCCCCCAAATCCTTGAACTACCTCCTCAGCATGTCAAAGTTCTGCAGTGGCCTGTTAATGAAAAATCATTTGAGTCAGGTGTGTTTAACCAGAGGAATAACGAAAACATGCAGGGATACTAGCCCTTGATGACTGACTTTGGATTCCTCTGGTGCATGCCATAATCGTCAATAATCCAAGTAATAAGGCTTGGGGGAAAAAAAAAAATAATAAAAAAAATAAAAAATCTAAATGTGATGAATTTGAATAATATGAAGTGAATCATAAAAATATTAAACTTTTTTCCCCACAATGTTCCAGCTTAGAAATGCACCTGTATTCATTTTTTGTTTTACAATAGAAACATTCAAATTATTTGTTGTTAAAACAGCCTAATCTTAGCACATACTACCGAGTAACTCCAAGAATCATTCGGCAAATTCACACACACCTGTGCTGTTGTGAGGACAACAAAGACTGCTTCATTTTCTTATCACTCAAAGGAGAAGCAAAACAATGAAAAAAAAAAAAAGGCCAATTTTTCACCAGATCCTTGCGTTAATACAGGATGATGGATGAAGAAAAATGTCCTTTTCTTTGTACATCATAATGTCATACCATGATATAAATGTACACACTCCATAAACCTTCCATGTTCCCCCATCTATCTCTTTGTTAATCAGATGCCATGTGTGAATTGATTTTCAGGTAAATGCATCACGCCAGGAGGGCAAGCTCATGGAGGAGTGCGATGTCCTGATTGACATCATTCAGCAGAGGAGGCAAATCATAGGCAGCAAGATTAAAGAGGGGAAGGTAAGGTGAAAAGCAGAAGGGTTGCACCTGCAACAGCAGGTTGCACTTTTTCTTGTGTCTTCAAACTGTTTAAAATTTCAACAGTAAGGGGGAAAAAAAAAAAAAAAAAACAACCCCACCTTAAATTATTGAAAAGTACTTGTTAACAAGTTGTACAAGGGTATTTAAATCAGCAGATTTTATGAGTAACATACAAACAAACTGGTGGTATGAATAATTAAAGGACACTGAGGTTACATGGAAGGTTTTGAAAGGCCTAACACACACACAAAAAAAAAATAATAAAAAAATTATACACACACACACACACACATATACATATATATTATATATATATATATAAATAAAATTGAGATAGATATACATACACTGTGATACATATACAGTCTGAATATAGCCTACTGATACATATAAACTGTTAATGATAACCAAGTTTCCAAACTCATATTTTTACTGTTTTCAGATGAGGCAAGTGTACTTCACTCTCGAATGAAGCAAATTTGCTGTTGAATCATGTTTTGACAGACATTGAAAACGGTAGATCAATGAGAAGATGTGATCCTTTTGATTGCATCATTTTGCTTTCAGTTATATTTTTGTTTTCACATTTTTTACATAAAATGGTTGTTTGGAGTGGTTCACTTTAAATAGTTTGGTTTGCTGGCATCCCAAAGTTTCAGAAATGGCTTTATAACTCTTGAGGCTGATGGATGATTGACATTTTAACTTTTATTTTATTTTTTTTTGAGGTGATGTGTTAATTTTCCAGATCTTTCAGCTGAAAGACGTTCTGTTTCAATTATTTATAAGCTCTTCAGGTCAGGTAAAAATAAGGCTTGGGTTTGAATTGTCAAATGGAACTCAGCTTTAATTTGTGATTTAACCAGCAAGATAATTATTCCTGCAAGGGCCAGGTTGGTTTTGATAGCTTTTGTCCCTTAATTAAATAGTCTCTTGAAGATGGCCATTTGTTTTACTCAGGTTATCTTTTTCCAGCATAAGAATTTGTTTCATCGTTTGAAACATTGAAGTGTGAGAAAAACCCAAGAAGTATTTAAGGAGGAAAACTCTTTCACTGTACATTAACATAAGCTATTAACTGTCAGCAGATGGCAAACTATTCAGATGCCCGAGAAGCAAAACCTTCCGAACATACGGGAGGTGGCAGACTGGCCAAAGAGACATCCCACAGCATATGGAGAAGATGTTTGCTTGTACTCTCAATCCAGATGATAATTTAAGATCCATGTCATGAGACTTGGAGTGCTTCAGAGGGGTATTCCCCCCACCATCTAACGTGGTTGTTCAACATTTAGCACCGAATCAAAATTAAGCATAGAAGCTTGGCAGTTTTTCATAAACTGGATCAAGAGGTCATGGCTACAGTGCAATCTTTCGTGGGATACAGCTTCCATTGCGTGTTCATTTTGTTACAAGCCAAACTGCTGATGAAATGCCATTTGACCTCAATCCAACCAATGGCCTAAATCTGCCTTTTAAAAAACTCAGGAAATGAAACTGGATGGCAAACGAGAGAAGCTGAAATCTCAGATATGCTTGGAACAAAAAACAGTTTGGGATTTAGCCATGGGGGGAAAAAAACACTCAAACCTTGTGCAACAATATGAGCTTATAAAACCAAATTATTTGTGTGGTCCATGACTGAAAAATAAGATACCATATACAATGAAATGTCATAGTGGCAGCATTATGCACAAGGGTTCCTTTTCTTGAGATGATGTACAGGGCATTCATAAAGTATTCAGTGCTTCGCTTTTTCCACATTTTGCTATTTTGCAGCCTTATTCAAAGTTGTATTAATCGTTCCTCAATTTTACACACCAGTACACCATTATGATAAGGTGCAAAAAAAGTTAGATTTTTACAAATTTAAACAAAAAAAAAAAATGGAAAACCAAGAAATTACATTTCCGCAAGTCCCGTGCAGCCTCAAGTCTTTTTGAATATGATCTCAAACTTAGCACATCCATCTTTAGGTTTCACCTATTCTTTTTTGCAGTACTTCTCACACACCATCAGGTTGGATGAGAGACATCTGTCCATAGCCTTTTTCAGATCTCTCCAAATAGGATTCAAGTCTGGCCGCTCCAGGACATTCACATAGTGAATGTGAATGTGAAACATCAAGCCACTCTGAGATCTTGGCTATCGTCCTTGTCCTGATGAAAAATGAACTGTTGTCCCAGTATGAGGTCGAGAGCACTCTGGAGCAGTTTTTCATCCAGAACGTCTCTGTACATTGCTGCATTCAGCTTCCCCTCTATCCTGACTAGTCCGGAGGCCCACAAACAATACCTTTGATTTCATGCTTGCTGTTTTTACTGACATACACTGTCCAGTGTGGGACTTTATATAGATAGGCATTTACCTTTTCAAATCAAATCAACTGAATTTATCACATTTGGACTCTTAAGTTATCGAAACATTTCAAGGACTATCATTGTAAACGGTTCAATATTGAGCTTCATTTCAAAGGTTGTGAATACTTGGGTAGATGTGATTCTTGCATTTCTATTTTTAAATACATTTGCCAAAAAAAAAAACAAAAAAACACTTTTTTCCCCACATTCTCATGAGTTAATCTAATACAATTTGGAACAAGGTGGTAACATAAGATGTGAAAAAAGTGAAGTGCGGCAATTCGTTTTCAGATGTAGTGTACATTTAAATCCATTTAAATCCTGAGAGGAACTATAAATATTAACAGCTTTGATAGATTTATGGACTTAATGACAAAACATGATTACAGTGGACAACTTATTTTCACAACCAGACATTTTGGAAATGTTTACAAGGTAGGTACAAAGCAAATGTAGTTCTGCCAAGATGTGGGATGCTGATAGTCTAGTTTTATCCAGTTGAATTTTGTATGATAGGTATGAGGGGAAGGAAAAAAAAAAAAACTGAAATATCTTAGCCTTTTGATTTACATGACAAAATCTGACATTTAACAGGTATGTGAACACTTTTTAGATGCACTGTGTTTAGAGAGTACTTTAAAAGGCTTCAAACTTAGAAAAAAAAGGGAGGTCAAAACAGGACTACTCATCAGCGTAAATTTAGATAAGATTGATGTTCTTGAACCCTTTGCAACACTACCTGTTGTAATATGGATATAAATGAGAAAACATCAAGAAAGAATTCCTAGAGTTGACTTTTCTGTAAAAGTGTTAACATATATCTCTATGTAATCATAATGCCCTAATTTTTGGATCAGTTCCTGTCATCAGGTCGGATTTAGTTCTCCTTTCAATTAATTCTCAACTTCAGCTAGCGAATGCCATTTTTTAACTCCTTCTTGCTGTTTTCCATTCATTCCAAAAATACATCTGCTGAAAATTCTCCATGTTTTCAGGCTCAAAGGCTTCGGAAGCTGGCGCAGCAGATTTCCAACTGCAAGCAGTGCATCGAGAGATCCTCAGCCCTCATCACACAGGCCGATCAGACACTGAAGGAAACTGACCACGCTCGCTTCCTGCAGACGGCCAAGAGCATCAACGAAAGGTCAGGCAGCCTTCATGCGCAGCCCACCAATACCCGAGCTCAGTTACTACAAGTGTTGAGATAAGATTTAAACATTTTCTCAAGAGACGAAAAGTTATTGTTTCATTGAGTCCAATTAATAATTTCATACTCTGATTCTACCTTTGAATAATTAATTTGGCACAGAAAAGCAAATCTGTGTGTCCAGTACAGGTTTCTGCCAGGAGAAACAAGAGTGAATGACACCAGGAAAAAAAAAAAAAAAAAAAAAAAAAAAAAAAAAAAAAAAAAAAAAAAAAAAAAATCCTGTTCTTTGCGCAAAGCTTGATTTCAATCAGGATCTGAACAAAAGTCGAAATCTCCAAGTCTCAAAGTATTCAGTCCAAACTGAAAAGTTATTGGACAGAACTCAAATTGGACTCGTGTGATTGATTGATTATCCTACTGATAAATTCAGGAATTGTTGTGGACTTAGTGCTCAGCATCTGATATTCATATCTTTTTAAAGGCCATTCGCAAAATTTGGCCCATGTTTCAAACTGTAACCAACGCATGTGTATTGGCACAGACAAAATATAAAAGGTGTGAAGTCCTTTCCTGTTTCTCTCGATAATCTAGGGTTTCCATGGCAACAGCATCAACCCAGGTGCTCATTCCTGAGATCCACTTGACAGACACCTTTGACACGTTTGCTCTGGACTTCACTAGAGAGAAGAAGTTGCTGGAGAATCTGGATTACCTCACAGGTTAGAGACTTTTGACTATGCCCTTTCGGCGCTGAAGACCTTCTCGATTGCTTTACATGAACAAATCTTTTTGATTTCATTAACCTGTGTGAAACCTGAACTTCACAAAAAACTAATTAGGTTTTTCTTTCAACTTCAAGTTTTATCTCCACTTAATTTCTTTCAAGTCTGTCTCTAAGCATTGCATGAGTAGTTAGACTTCAGCCAATTAACTCTTAAATTAATGTCAAACATTATTTTCCCTTTCTATTTATTTGCTTGGATGTAGAAAAATGTCACTTAACTGATCAGCACACCAGAGAAAAAAGAAAAATTGATGGAGGTTTGTTGTGGTTTTGAAGTCCTGTGAAAATGGCTAGCTCATATTTATTCTCTGCGATGCATGAGGGCTTCGCTGGAGGGTTTTTCATTCAATGAATCAGCCTGAATCACTCCACTATGTGCAGCCACTCATGACAGAAAGCTTGGGAGTGGGAGCAAGTGACAGACACAAAAAGAGATAAGAAGTGGCTTAACAATCATTTCAAGATGGGCCTTTGTTGTCTTTGTTTTTCTACCTCACTATGTTCTCCTCCTGCAAGAAGCTCAATGGACTTAAACACAAAAGGAGCCATTTCCAACTAAATTGTGATAACATTTGTTTCTCCCACAAATCAATACATCAGTGAAACAGAGCCAGCAGTTTCTGTGATTATGCAGTGACTCAGATTGTGTTTCTAATGAGTTTGTGCTATGTTCTCTTCCTGCTGTGTTAATGTGATTTGGATATTTATTTTCATTGCCATTAGTCTTCAACCTGTAAATCTTGCATATCTGAATGGGTTTTAACCCCCCCCCCAAATATCTTAAATTAGGTTCTTGTGCACATAAAAGGTTTATTAGGTTGAATTTTATTGGAACTACTAAAAACTGGTGAATCACTAACTTTGGACTTCCCTAATGTAATTTACTGCATCAGGGGGGCAAAGATAATGTTTCTGTTTTTGACCATCTTCAGCTCCAAGTGCTCCGTGCATAAGGGAAGAGTTGTGCACAGCCTCCTATGACACCATCAGTGTCCACTGGACGTCTGACGATGAATTCACAGTTGTGTCCTACGAGCTGCAGTACGCCATCTTCACTGGACAGTCCAACATTGCCAGTAAGTACATATAGGCTCCAGAGGGAAAATTTTTAGAAATGCAACACGAATCATGTCTGTGTTAACTTAAAGATTTGGAAACAATGTCAGTGACCTTATCTTGTACTTGAGCACTCAGGCCCGGTTTCACATGTGCACAGCATAACAGCAGACCTTCGTGTCTTGTCTGTACTGCTGCAACTCTTCAGATTATTTGGCGAGTTCTAGCAAAACCTGCTCATTGAGGACATGTAGAACACATGCAAAGATCATATGTGCACCTCTGTGCAAGTGCAGTGTTACAAAAAGACACCTTGTGCACTACATCCAATATCCAGTGCAACTGCATTTTGGACTCTGTTTTCATTCTGTTTTTGTGTAAATGCAGTTTTTTTTCCACATTTTAAAAAAACATTGTCAGTTTGAAATTACTACTTGCAATACATGTAAACATGCAAATTAGAACTAGGTATAAGTGGGTCCAACTCCTACCCAAGAGTAAGATGCTAGATGGAGGCAAAGTCCTCCTAACATGATCATGATCATTCATATTTCAGTTCACATGGTTTTAAATAAGAAAAAAGGATGGTGAAATCATGACAAAAAAGTAAACGCAATAAATCAGCCTCCATCCAAATAAATGCAATGTAAGCAACAGGGAGACATTATTAACGTACATACTTCATGGCCCCACCAGGACTGGAGCTTTATAATTTAGGATACAGCAGAACAGTAAGGTGAGTACTAATATTGGTGGCACTGACACCTTAAAAATGCATTTGCTTAAATGTTGGCATCTTCTAAAAATAACTGGACTTCATATTGATAAGGGCTCCTTATCAATGTGTAAAGAAAACCATTTTCCTTTGGAGAAAGCATATCCAGGAAGCACAGTAAGTTTTTTGTTTTTTCTGTGCAAGCACAGGTCAAACCAGAAGGATGGAGACATTTTTGGAAAGATGACAGCCAAGAGAGAGAGAGAAAAAAAAAAATCTAGTATCAATCACTTAAGATACAGACTATCTTGTGGAACAATTATCTTGTAGTGTATACTTACAGACACATAAGTCAAACACACACCAGACCTTGGAAATCTTGAGCATGGCTGAGTGAGCAACAACTACATGGAGGAAAATGGGGTCAAGGCACCTAAAGACAAGCTCCCCTGCTGCCTTTCAATCAAACCACCTCATCTCTGTCTTTCATCTACTCCAGTTTTGAAGTGTTCTTTAAAGATTCAAACACTTCTCAGGAAAAGTCTACCTTTCTCTGGTTCTTCATTTTCCTTTTTTATATGCTTGACATTTTTCTAAGAAAGGGTTCCTTCATAAGGTTGTCCCTTTTTCCATTATAACTCATTACTTCAACGCTTTAAAAAAAAAATAAATAAAAAAATAAAAAAAATTCAGAAGCGACATTTATGACACTAATGTGACACTTCATTTCCCTCTTGCTGTTGCATCCCTGTCTTTTTTGTTCAATAAGATGCTGTGAAGTTTAGTGTGCTCTCTTATCACATCTGCTTATGACAGAGGTGTTACTTTCAAAATCACAGTCAAGTGGCAGATAATTCTCCCCGGAGCCACTGAGTTATATCACATTGAAGGAAGTTGAAGCCTTGTAAATATAAACTATTTACTACTCGATTACCATTTGAAGACTTGAAGGCTGTTGTGTTTACCCATACTTAAAAGGTTGCTGCAAGCCAAGGAGCAAATCAGGTGGTTCTTTAAAAGAGGTTACAGGTTATCGCCTCCACCTGCATGCAAATGTACCCAAATATAAATTGTTTTGTATTGCTTTCTAGCAGAAGCCTTTTAGTACGTCATCTGAAACAACTTATTCACTCTTGCTCAAGTTGATATCCTCCTCGCCTAAAGATGAAGTTGATTTATTGCACAACTAATAGATGACAACAAATTGCAGCCAATCTGGATTTGTTCAGACCAACTCAATACAATACAAAATGGGTCTGTAAAGTCTTCTTGGATTAACTGAATCAATAAAATGAAGTCATTGACAGCTTCCAAGTTTGTCATCGTCGCCATCTGTCCATATGACTTCACTGAAGATATAAAACCTAAATTTGTTCATTTTCGCTTGAGCTTCACTTTGAGTCAAATTGTTTGACATGGTCAAAAACGGCTCGCTTAACTTTTAGCTTTTCAGTTCGATGAGTTTGTCTGGAAAATAGTGTTGCTGTTTAGCTTCAGATTAGTCATACATTTTACTTCAATCTGGACAAAATCCTAAAACCAATCTTGTCAAACAGTGAAACATCTTTAAAAGACTTCAGGTCAAAATTAGTTTTGGTTTTTTAGCACAGGAATGCTGTGAACTTGTTTTTGCACGCAATTCAGATTAAATCTTAAGGCCAGCACTAGCATGCTTCATTTAGTTCAATGTTGTTTTTATAAACCAATGGCTGAAGAAGATGGCTCGCATGGTGTTTGAATGCATTATACGAACTATACGGACCCTGTTTTGAATGTTTTAATTTCTGAGTGTCTAATAAGCAAAAAAACAAACACCCCAACCAAGTCAATGTCTCAGGAAAACAAGAAAAATTACATGAATAGTACATGTACACTCACACAAACACTTTGGCCTTAGAGGCACTGTGGAAAAGCAGAGGTACCATTAAATAAACCCACACCGAAAACACTGGCAGCAGAAAGTATTGTGCTGGTATGAAGCCAACGAGATGTGAATTGTTTCCTCTTGTGCCTTTTCTTACCCTTTCACCTGCTCCCACAGCCAAGGGCTTGCACATCCATTTCAATTTAGCACACTGTGCTGTCACATAGCAGTACATTGATCTTCTCCTGGACTTTTTTTTTTAATAACAAAAAAAGATTATTTTGTGGGCTAAGAGTTCCTTTAGTAGTAGGTTTTGAGAATGTTTCTTGTTATGATAGCTGCTTTTTCTCTTCCATCAGGTCTATGTAACTCATTAGAAAGTTGGATGATTGTTCCCAACATCAAGCAAAACCACTATACAGTGCATGGCTTGCAGAGTGGCACCAAGTACATTTTTGTTGTGAAGGCCATTAATCAAGCGGGAAGCAGAAGCAGTGAACCGGGAACTCTTAAAACCAACAGTAAGAAATCAAACATTTTACTTTGCTTGAAAAAAAAAAAAAAAAAAAAAAAATTAAGTTAACTTCTTAAAAGAAATGATATCTTTCATAACCAGGTCAGCCATTCAAACTGGATCCGAAATCTGCTCACAAGAAGCTCAAGGTTTCTCACGATAACCTCACAGTGGAGCGGGATGAAACCACGTCCAAGAAAGGCCACAGTCAGGATCGGTTCTCCAACCAGAGCAGCTATGGCGTGGTGGGAAACGTCTACATCGACAGTGGCCGTCACTACTGGGAGGCTCTAATTGGAGGGAGCACATGGTAAGAAACACCCATTTCTAGAGGGTTTAAGCAAAGATTTTTGTCACATAGAAACTTTTTTTTTTTTTTTTTTTTGTAAACTGATAAACAGGTACGCTATAGGCATTGCCTACAAGTCCGCTCCCAAGCATGAGTGGATTGGCAAGAACTCAGCCTCTTGGGTGCTCTGCCGCTGCAACAACTCCTGGGTGGTTCGTCACAACAGCAAAGAGCTGGCCATTGAACCCTCACCCCAACTGCGACGGGTCGGGGTCCTGCTGGATTACGATGCTGGATATGTTGCTTTCTACGATGCCGTCGGCTCCCAACACCTACACACCTTTCACGTCTCTTTTGTCCAGCCTGTGTGTCCTGTGTTTAATGTATGGAATAAGTGTCTGACGATACTCACTGGTCTCCCCATCCCTGACCATCTAGAGGGACTAGAATCTGGCAACTAAAGGGTACAAAACAATAAAACTCACAAAAAGTCACTACCTTCAAGCTGCACTGGGCAACACATTCAAAACTATGCTTTCTGGATAGCGAGCCAAAGGGCGAGTCATCCTCTTCTGCTACAGTTCACCACATTAAATTCTGTTCATGTACGATTATGCACCCAGAGGCAGGGACGAAACAGGAAAATATAAACAAGTCTCTTTTCTGACCTCAGCCATTAAACCATCCATCCATGATGGAATTTTAATACCTTTCATGTGACACCTATATTGCACAAACGGTTTCAGATGGAAATCCTTTTAAAAGAAGACCTTAAACAGTTCACCATTTACTAGTTGGGTGACTTCTGAAAGCAATTGGTTGTACTTGATTTTATTTAGGTCTATCAGTGGAGAGGAGGTGAATACAACTGTATGACAGTTTTCAGATTCACATTTGCATAAAGTATTTGTAAACCAAGCATATTTTATATTTCAGCACAATCATGTGCCATTTCGTGTTGATCCTTCATGTAAAATTCAAATTATGTTAAAGATTGTGGTTGTAAACATGAAAAGGTTTAAGGGATGTAAAAACTTTAGCAATGCACTGCATAGGGATGTTAGTTTCAAGCTTTCCTAAAATGTTTCAATATACTACTAATGAGGATGCTTGCTTTGCTAAACTCCTACAGCTCTGCAAAAAGCAGGGGAAGGATTTGATCCATGTGTTTTGACATTTTTACAATTGCAAAAAGGAAACAAGCCACAATTTAATTTCTTGTTTTTGTGTGTATGCCTTCATCTCAAAGTACACAAAACATATGAGTATATTTAAGTTTTAGTCCATTTTGGTTGCTGTGAAATCCAGAACATGTATATTTTGTACATTTGTTGTACCCCACAAAGCCCTTTTTATCTTTCTCTGCTCATTTAACAAGAACCAAAGTAGCCATGGATGTCTGGATAAATGTTATTCTATGATAAATGCTGAAATATTTTTGAAAAATTACAAGAGATGAAATGGAAAATATTGATTGCTGGATTCCCAATATAGACCTTTTTTGCACATTGTTTACACTTTATTCATGGTTTTGTAGCCTAAAATGATTTTTTGTGCAATTTATACGCATTCATACTGGCAAGATGTGCTCTGTTTGACCTAATGTGCTCATTTTGTTTTGTGATCCTGAGTTTATGTGATGTTTAATAGGCAAGTTGTCAAACAATTGTATTTTCAGGATA
Source organism: Anableps anableps (assembly GCA_014839685.1). Lineage (NCBI taxonomy): Eukaryota > Metazoa > Chordata > Actinopteri > Cyprinodontiformes > Anablepidae > Anableps > Anableps anableps. The sequence goes on from CM026088.1 coordinate 8,158,113, forward strand.
TTAATAAATGCAACAAACTTGTGACATTTCCGACATGTGAGTTTTGCACCTGGATGCTGGCAGTTTTGGAAATGTCAGAGAGCAGCCAAATGTTTTAATCAGATGAAATCAACAATGCTCGAGTTACCTAATACTATTAACCATATGAAGGACAGCTGAGGTTTTTGGAAAATCTAGGTAATCCACTCAGTAAATTGTGTTTTCCTGTATCTAATCCAAATATAGCGCTTCATTTAATGTGTCCATTTGAACATTTTAAAAATGGTGGTCTATGTTCATTCTCTGTGAACACTTGTGAAAATCAGGTGCAACACTTTTTTCTGGGATAACAGACAATGGGAAATAAATTTTCTTTTCACTTCAAGTTTGTTGTTTCATATGGTGCATTTGAAAAGGTTGGCAACTGAGATAAATCATGATCAAAAATATGACAGGATCCAAAAGAATCTGGGGGGGAGAAAAAAAAAGTTACATTTCTCAGGTCTTGCTATTATGGAAGAAGGAAATTAAAAGATTTCAGACAATTCCCAATCTTCTTGTGAATTAAAGATTTAAACATTTCTCCAGTTAATCTGTTCATCCATCCAGCAAGGCATCCATCCATCCATACAGAGCAGGGGTTTTCAAATCCAGATCTCACAGGCTTGTCTCCTGCAACTTTTATGCTCCTTCTCCATTGTTAACTCTCACTTTAGCTGGTTAATGTCTGGTTTGGTTCTAGCCAATTCAGGTGTCTCCCCAATGATAGCATGTTCCTCTTACTGGGTGTGAATATGGGCAGGAACATGGTGGGCACAGGACCTGAGGATGATGCTTCAAGGATGTGATTTTGCACATGTATCATTGGATGGCCAGTTTCTCTGAAACCTATCTGTATATTTGTTCTTTGCCCCATCCAGATGACACTGTATGTGTTCTTCTGCAAGTACCCCCTTTGCTCATACAGCAATGTAAATCCACTGGCCAATCAATGAATGCAGTCTACAGCCAATCAAATCACTTGCGTGTATCACCCAGCTTGGCCTGGGTTCTACCACTCCTGAGGTGGTTCCAAAAAATGAGGAAGAAATGCATAGGATCTGTAAATGGATACTAATCTGGCCAGGGCTGACTTGGGAAGAACCGGTTAAAGCCACGGCCATGGATAAGGGGCTTTAGATGTGCATCTGTTCCAATTCTCCTTGGTCAAATGGCCAAGTTACCTCTTCAGTATGCAGCCAAGTTCTCTAGTGTCTTGCTAATGACCTGATTATTGTACTTCAGTGTCTTGAAACAGACAGCAAAATGTTGCAGGACACCAGCTCTCTGGGACTGGATTTAGAGACTGCTGATTGAGAGTTAGTTTGGGGGTTAGGCTTGGTCCATCACTCCATTTTATCCAACATAAAATGTATCAATCTAGACAGTGGTTAAATCATACCATTCATTGTTCACCCATATATTAGTTTCTCCATTTACTCAATCTATTGTTCAACCCATCTGTTCGTAACCTTTCATCAAGTAGGACTGTCAAAGTAATTAATGTCAATAGAATTGATACTGAAAACAAAAAGATCCAAGATACTCATGTGCATCAAAATCTAATTTTAGATGTTGAGACTATCACAGTATGATCTTAATTTAAAAAACAAACAAACAAACAAAAAAAAAAAACTAATTGTCCAATTCACATTTTCAGAACATAAATTTCCCTGCCATTTGATATAAGAACACCATCACCGATTAGCATCATGTACCGCACAATTTATCCACATAACATTTTATCTGACTAATCTCAGAATCTTCTAGTCTGCACATTGTAGACCTAAAAATGCAGAGTTCACCCTAGTTTGGGAATTTCCTGCACAAGAGGAAATTATTTATCATGAACTTCCTGCATACAATCAAGATCTCTTCCTGGTGTGAAGGAAGTGATTGTTTTCAGACGGCAGGGGTTCATCCTTCAACATATGCCCTGGTGTTAACTAAGGCTTTGTGTGTCATTCACACAGCTCAACGAGTTCTCTCAGCAAGGACTGTAAAGAATATTTGGCAGACCACAGTTGGTGCCACATGAAAAGCACTAATTTCTTATCGACATGGGTTTGTACAAGATTTTTATCATTTGAAATAGACTTAAGCAAAAAGATAAAAACACCTGCTAAATTAAGCAGTCGTATTCAAATGCTTTTGGCACAAGATCCACCTTTTAGGCCTGGATTTTATTAAACTGGTTCGTGGGGCCATCTGCTCAGGTGCAGGCCACAGTTAACCGTTTTATGTAGTCATGCCTCACAGTACTTTGAAAATTGCATTGTTTTAAACAAGACTGATGAGTGGTGCTCCTTTAATGTCAATGCCCAGATTAAGTGAGAGTTTTTCTGACTGGAAACATTTGCAAACATAAAAAAAAAAAAAAAAAAAAAAAAAAAAAAAAAAAAAAAAAAAAAAAAAAAATCCCCACCAAAATCTTGCAAGCAAATAGAAAATTAACCATCTTTCAGTCAACTGACTGGCAGTAATATGTGGTGGAGATGCAGAGCTCAGTTACATACTGTGAGTAAACTGATTGCTTTGGCACTTACTAAAAAGAAAGCAACTGTGAAACTATCTACATACACCATGATTCCAGCAACCAGCCCAATTAGCAGAAGCAAAGAAACAGGAAGAAAGAAAATGTTACAAATTTGACACCTGTAAATGCTCCTGGCATGTAAACTTGAAATTAGCTTTGAACACAGCTGAGTGTAATCAGACCAGTCAGGTGTAAAAGCACTGGTTAAATTACTTGGAGACTTGTGGAGAATTTAGTTAGCAGATGACTGGATGAAGCTTCTTTTAAACAAAGCATTTCTTGTGGCCAGCAAGTGACCAGGTGTTACTAGTATTGGCTGTCAGTGCACAAGACACCTGCCAGACAGAGACCCCAGAAGACAAACTCTGGAAGCACCAACATATATATGCGTCACTAATTCTAGGTCTGAGCTACATACTGTGTGCTACAAAATAACCCCTTGAACATTTTTCACATTACCATCACAAACTGATATGTACTCTTATGATTTTATGTAACAGACCAGCGCAAAGTAGAGCATGGAGATGAAGTGGAATTAAAATGATAAACTCAACTGCCACCATGTGATGGCAGAGATGTAAAGCAGGGTTAGGTTATAAAACAATATTTTCCAGGTTATCTACTGAAAACAAGAGTATGTCATTACTACAAACCTACCAAGACATACCTGTCCATCGAGCATCCAAGACTCCAATGGTAACTGTGAGTTGAAGTGATCCAAGCTCAGGTAAGAGAATCGGTATGAAGGACAACCATGCTTTCATGAAATAGTGGCAAGTAGCAAGCAATTGTTTAAAGAATGCCAAGTTGTCCAGTTTTACAAACGAGGAAGAAATGTGGTCAAATTAAACGAAAAATAATAAAAAAAACCCAAACGTTTTTGTCTACATGCAAAATGCAATGCATAGGGCAGAAAACCAATACTGTACATCATCCCCATAGTGATACGTGCTGGTGGTAGCATCATGCTGGAGGGAATATTTTCTTCAACAATGATAAGGAGCTAGTAAGAGCAAGTTACGCTCAATACAGGACAATTCTGGAAGAAAATCTGTTAAAGGCAGCAGATAAATTCAGACTGGGAGGAAGGTGAGCCTTTCAGCTGGAGAAAGGCCCAAAATGCCACCCACACTTTTCAGTTTGTAAAAATGTTCCAAGCCTCGCCAAACTATTACCACTTAATTTTTCAGTTTTGTTTTCTCATAAAATCTTAAACACAATGAAGACTGTAACGATGTGAAAAAGTTCAATGGGAGTGAATACTTTTTCAAGGTCATGTAGAGCGCATTCCAAGCCAATGGGGGGGGGGAAATCAAAATATGTAGAATATATCAATGTTTTAAAGAAATAAGAAAAATAGCAAAAACGAGTGCACCAACTTTTATCAAATGTGCTTTAAAAATCCATCTTTAGGGAAACTAAACAGACATAATAGGCTTTAAATTCAACCTAATTATGGGATAGTCAAGAATGAGTATGTGCAGTCTTTAAGAAAAGGGAAGTCCCTCCTCTAAATGTCCAGCAGATGTCACCATTAGGATTCAGGAAAATATGCACAAGAGGAATGTTACCAAATCATTCATAGGAACTAATTAAATGTCACCAGCAGAAGTATACCTCCAAAACAAAAAAGTAAATTATGTGCATTTATTTGACCTTTGTCTTCTGACATCGCCTGATTTGAACTTTATTGCTTTAGAATGTGGGAGAAAAAAAAAAAAAAAAGTCTGGAGAACATTAATTTCCCTTCTTTGTCTCTCCTTAAGCAATGATTTCCCAAACTTTCCACTTTTGCAGTATTACAAAATTCATATGAGCATATGCTCAGACATGAGCTAATGTGCCACACTCAATGTAGCTGGCAAATTTAAAAAAAAACAAACAAAAAAAAAAAAAAAAAAAACAAGGCGATCAATATGCAATTAGGCATTTGTCCATCCATTTCTTTACTCCAATCGGGATCCCAGTTGCGCGCTTCAATTGGTTTACGTTGACCATTTTTAGTCCAGCTGGAGACTTGGCGCAAAACACACCTAACTTACAGCAGCTGAGCGTATCGAGCAGATGAAAGGATAAAGTCCCACTGAGGGATTATTTCCAAGTTTTTGGAGTGTGTCTGACAAGTGGAAGAAAAACAAAGCTTAGGTCAGATAAAAAGGCATTCATGCTGAAATAACCTGCTATCTTTATAGGTCAAGCTGACCATTGCTCAGTAAACAGTACATATATTCTAAAAAAAGCATAGCATCATGACCACCTGCTTAATAATATGTCATTCCGCCCTTTTGCTGACAGAATTTCATGAGACCTCTGAATGTGTGCTGTGGCATCTCAAAACAGAGTGGCTCAAAATTCCTTCAGCGCAATGGACAAGACTATCTTACTTATCGCCAATGCTTAATGTTGTTGCTGCTGCTAAGTGTGGGACAACAGGTTATTGGTGGCTTTGGGGGGGTCATTCACATTTTAACAGAAACCCAGATTGTTGAGGATAGATTTTCTTTCATTTAATTTACTACTAAATAAAAAGCTATTAAAATGATGTCTCTTTGATCCTTGTATGCAAGTATGACAAAACCAAAAACAAGGAATCTGTAAGACAACATATTTCTCAGAGCACTAAAATAAAGCAAACTGAAAGGTGATGGCAGAATTTAAGGACAAAGGAGTTTGTCAGCAAGCTAAATACTAATTTCTTGGGAGGAATTAATCGGGACCAGAATCATATTACTGGTTTGCAGCCAATGTGTGTTAAAAAGTGCCAACTGATTAATCGACAAGACACCACATCACTCCTGTTAGTGTGCGCTCCTCTTAGGAAAAAGTATTGCCAGCCATTCAGAGTGCATCTCCTCCAGAGGAGGCTCATTTTTTGCAGTCACATTTCAGAACGGCAATAAAACAATTTCAATGTGTTCAGCCGAACTGAAAATCACCGTATCAATAATAGAAGCAGGCTTTATAATAAGATTGGCAATGTGTGTGGCCTATCAGGAAGTACATGGGGGAATGTTATATCAATATTAAAAGCATTTTACAAAATGAAGAGATTGCAGTTTTAGAAAATTTTATAATTTAATTCTTGTACTGAACTGTATTTACAATCTTAAACATTGTTGCTCATGGGTTTATCAATCAATATTGCTGAGTTTTTTTTTTTGTTTGTTTGTTTTTTTTTTTTAATCTGTTGTGTCCCATAGTGCTTAAAGGAATTGTGCCTTTAGCTTTTTTAAAAATAGATGTATGGTATTGTTTATTTTCTTATTCAAACAGATAAAAAGATATTGAATTGGTAATTTGAAACTTTTGTTTTAAGTAGTAGTGGAGTACTCAGATTTTATCCAATTTAGTGTTGAATTTGCCCTCTAATGATCATCAGTATTTAACATTCCTGTTGAGACCAAGTGGTAGCCTAAATGTAGCCTTTAATGCTATTGTAGATTCAGTCAGCTTTGCATTTAAAGCCTGCTTATCCAAAATACTGCAGCAAGAGTTATGATGAAAAATCATAACTAGCTTTCAGTTATCAGGCTCCTCTCCTGAGGAACCAGCTTCCAGTTTTAGTCTGAGGCAGACACGCCGTTTACTTTTAAGACAAGGCTTAGAACTTTCCTTTTTGAAAAAGTTTACTCAGGTTTTTCTGAGTGATCGCTGTACCACATTCTCCTATTATGCTGTCATATGGCATCAGGTGAACTGCTACTGCCAACAACTTAACGTTCTCCTTCTGTAGATGCTGCACTGGGGCTCTCCTTGACAGTCAATGGCTGAGATTTTACTGCGACTAATTGTTTATGCTTTCTTTCATTTTGTAGACTTGAAAACTAGCTCAGAGCTTGTCTGCTTTGCCATTTTTCTCTCCTAGATGAGACCATTAAAAGGAGACACTACTGCTATTAACTTCTTGCTTTAGCATACAAAGTATTCCTACATCAGTGCTTTAGCTTTTTAGTGTCAATTTCTCAGTTTTCATACTAAACCAGGTTCTGCTGGAGGTTTGTTCCTTTTTCCTGTCACTACAAGGTTGAGGGATTTCTATATTGATCAGCTGAAAATGTATTCACACCATGATATACACAAAAAAGTGGTAATTTTGTCCAGCTCTACAGAGCAGGTGTGTTAAAAGGTCTACAGTTTGCTTGAGACAGACAGACAGACAGACACACAACTTAAAATAAGAGCCTTCAGCCATTGTTGATGAATGGTTCTGATGTCAACACTTTGTGAAAAGGTCTGGGAAGATGCAGTCACCTTTGCCTGTTCTGACTGACACTCAGCATTTATTGAAAGACCAAAGCTAGGGCTTAAGCTGTGTAACAGAGGCAGTCAATCACCTTATCTCTTATATGGGCTCCTATCTGTTCCCAATAAGTACCACAGCTGTGAAGGTGGTTGATAACAAGAAACTTGGCTCACAACAGATGAAACCTGAATTTTGAATTTGGAGCTTGTTTATGGCTTGGTCTAAGAAAGTTGAGAATAGCTTATCATTCAAAAAAAAAAAAAAAAAAAAAGTCAAAATCTTTTGACTGCTCCAGTTCTCATTTTAAATGGGTACAAATGACTTCAAGAAAACCTCAGAGGCCCACATCTCATTATTAAGCAAAAACAAAAGCAGGCTACAACCCTGTATCATTTCAGCACTTTATTCAGACAAACATTATGCTGATATGTCTTTACTACAACAGCTGCAGCATGGGTTTGGAACTCCAGGCTATGAGAGCTGGTATCCTGCAACTCTTACATGCATTTTCTGCTTCAACACACCTGAGTCAAATAACCAGGTCATTAGCAGGACTCTAGAGAACTTGACTGCATACTGAGCAGATTATGCAGCCCTTCAAGTTATTTGTGTTAGACCAGGGACACATCTAAAAGTTGCAGGACACCAGTCCTTGAGAACTGAAGTTGCAGATCCAGGGTGCAACACTTTTCTCACCCACTTGCCATGTGAGATTAAGCGGAGATAAAAATAAATAAATAAATAAATAAATTAAATTGAACAAAAAAACAAGTGAACTGGATGACTATTTCTACCCTGCAAAAAAAAGATTGAAACTCATCTACAAGCTTTAGTCTATTTAAAAAAAAAAAAAAAAAAAAAAACACACAACTGCAGACATGAGGGCATTAATGAATACAACGCCCAGCTCAGCAGCTTATCCAGAGTCCACTTGCCAGTTATTACTTTTTAGATGGAATTCAAATCTTTCTTGCCAAAACTTGTGTTGACTCGTGCTTTTTTTTTTTTTTTTTTTTTTTTTTTTTTTTTTTTTTTTTTTTTTTTTTTTGAAAAGTTTCCATCATTTCTATACTAATGTGTTTGATCCTAATCAAAAAGCTGCTGTGTGCTTCAATCTTGCACCCTTGTCTTAGTCTGCCAAGGAGCCAATTGCCTTTGGGAATCACAAATCGAATCCATTGACCTGGCAAAGCTAGGAGCGTAATTAAAGTAAAATGAACTACATATCAATTTTGGCAACTTGAAACTTAGATTTTTGACTGATAAGCCCTTCTAACTATTTAGGACAAAACCACTTGTCTTGCATTTAGTTTATTGTTGCATTTCTCTATGTTATCTTTTTCCAGCTGTCCTGTGGCCATGAGCAATCCCTCTTCTGAATTTCTCCTTTTTTTGAGGTTTAATTTTTAAACTTTCCCTTCCTGCCAATCACTCACTCCATCCCTCTTCAATAGGCTTGCAGTTTCTTCCAGACAGTCAAGAAACCAATTAGTTTGCAGTTCTCAATCATAACATCAGCCAGGATGCAGCAGAGTTGGACAGACAGGCCTTTTGCACCTTGCTAATTAAGAGAATAATTCATTGCACTGTAAATGGGGAATGGCTTTTGTGCTCTGAGGTAATTGGATGAGAATGTAAAAAGGGAGAGAAGAGAGCAAAAGCAACCAAGCAACAAGAAAAGATAAAAAAAAAAAAAAAAAAAAAAAAAAAAAAAAGGTATGACAAAGTTATACTGGCTGGGTGTTGGGAAGGTGTTACAGTCTAGACTGAGAAAAATTGACATTTCCTTCTTGGTGAACAAAAGTCAGTTGTTTCACAAAGTATCAGGCAGTTGGATTGAAGGCCAAGTTTTTTGTCCTTTATCCTGGTCAATATTGGTGACACTTGGCCATATTTTGGTTACACTTTCATAATGCAAAGTCTGTTCATGTTTACAGTTCATACAAAGCATAAAAATGGGAGCTAATGGGGTCAAGATGTGGGACAAGTGCCTGTGCACAGATCCAACTCTCCACATCCCCTCAGCAAGTCCTGAGTCTGCCAAGAGGCATGGTTCTAGTAAAGCATGTCTTGAACATCTTCCAAGGCAGGCATTCGGAAGTCATTCCTACCCAAACCTAATACTTCATCAGATAGCTTTTTAAAAGTTGTGACTCTTCTTTCCACCCAAACATCAACATTCTTTACATGGTCTATAAGGGGAGAGAAAAAAAAAAAGGTTACAAAGTCAGCCTTCTATCACCTGAAGAATATTTCCAGGATCAAGAGACTGATGTCCAAAAGAGATTGAGAAACTCATACATCTGTTTATCTTTTGTCACACTGATTACTGCAACCATGTCTTCACGAGTCCAAAGAAAAACCAGACAGCTGCAGCTGATCCATAACGCTGCTGCTCACGTTCTCACTAAAACCAGGAAGATGGAGAACATCACCCCAGTTCTGAAGTCCCTCAAGCTCAGAGAATAGCCTTTCAAATACTTCTTAGTTTATAAATCACTGAACGGCTTAGCGCCAAAATACAAAGACCTCTTGTTGCTCTATTAACCTTTCAGACCACTCAGGTCTTCTGGGTCAAGTCTGCCCTGCATACCCAGAACCAAACATGAAGAAGCAGCATTCAGCTTCTGTGCTCCACAAAGCTGGAACAAAACTTCCAATAAAACAGCAAAAACAGCTGAAACACTGATATTCTTCAAATCGAAGGCTAAAAACCCACCTGTTTAGAGTTGCTGTTGACCCATAAGAACTGGACAACATATTTGATGTGTATTGATGTTTTTAAATGATGGCACTTGACAAAATGTAATGTTTGTTACTGGTTCATGATATTTTGTTTTGTTGAGTGAACTGGAAAATTATGGTGAGATCATTCCAGTTTCATGCAATCTTATAATAAATTGAATAAATAACTAATAGTTCTTTTCCACAGAAGTAAAGGGACTGAATAAATTAATGAACACAGAATCTACACATTTGAGATGTGCTTCCCCTTTTTTCCATGAGTGATTAAAAGTAACAACTATTAAAATACAGTTGATGTAACCAGTGTTGTGATGATTGAATGATGATTCAATGTTGATTTCAAGCATTTATTGATATGTTAAATGACTGTAAAGCATATTAAGTATATTATGAGTGTAACAATGAATATGATCAGTTAAAGGTGAGGTTAATCACAGTTCAGGTTAACAGCATAAGAAAAGAGGAACAGGGATGAGCGTTAGGGCCAAATTGGGGAAGTAACTCCGGCTGACCGTTGAGGGTGAGCGCCTAAAGTTGTGCAAAGGATCATGCAGTAAGGCACCCAAGAAATCATGCGGCAAGTCACGTAGCAGTTTGCCGTACACAACAATAGGCTGGAAAGATATAATAAAGATATAGCTCGCTTATTCTCCGCGGACAGAGTCGAGTCAACTTGGAGCGCAGAAAGAGGAACCCCGAGGACCGCACCCAGGAGCCACGGAGCGACGGAGGACTCTGCACCGCTGGACCAGGGGAAAAGCCAACACCTTCAGCCGTGGTTCCAGATCGGGCTGCTGTTCTTGGGCTTCTGCAAAAAGACACCCCAGCAACCTCTGACAGACTTGGTCGATGGACTGTGTGCAGCATGTGAGGGAGGACTGCCTGCTGCTGATCTACAACACCGGATCTTCACACATTCATCGAGAGGAGGACATCGTCTAACCAAGGCACTCTCCACCCAAGGACTTCAAAGAGTCATCCGTCATGAGGACTGTTCCATCCTGGGTATGAACTGGATTTGCTCCCCCCAAAAGCCTCTCCCCTTTAGATGTAAGGTGTCAGTGTTAGGGAAGAATAGTTAGATTGATTTATATATGAGTGATTGTGATGATTCTGTTTGATTTTCTGCTGATGCCTAACCCTGCCAAAGCATACTAAAATAAAGAAGCATAGTAAATCCTAGGAAAGTTGTGGACATTCAAATTGATTGAGTCATTGAAGTTCTGTGATGAGTGTAAAATATACTATGGTACATGGTTCTAGTTATGTTGGGAGGTTTTTAATGGTTACCTTAGTGAAATAATAACAATACCCCTGGAACTCAGTCCGAGTTACTAAAAATTATCTAGTCTGTGACAAGTGCACGTTGTTATTAGAGGAAAAGCTACCATTAACAGGTGTGGTTCATGAGGTCGAGCTGCTGTTAGGCTACTCGGTGGGTCGTTTTGTGAACTGAAAAGGGGTATGGCATCTGGATCTGGAGGTAGTGAGAGGCTAGACGTATTTTCCTCGTTACCAGCTTAAACAGATTATCTTAGAAATTTTAGTACAGGGTAATACCCAATAGGTTCTAAGATTTTCTAGACCCGTTAGATGGAGAGCTGGTCATAGGTCAATCCCATAGGTTGGGCAAGGAGAAGGAGGGGTTGGCTTATGCGCAACAACAGTTTTCATGATGTAAAGCACTTAAAACTGCCTTGTTGCTGAAATGTGCTATACAAATAAACTTGACTAACATACCAATTCCTAACATGATTTTCAAAAAGTTGATAGTAGTATATATCCTTTTCAAAAAGTAGGTGGAGCTTTACCATGCACTGCAACTATCTCTTGTTATGTGATCATAACTAAAACATGTCCATTTCACAACAAGAGCATTTAGAATGTTTCATGTTTAGAGAAGCAGCACAATAAAAAACATGACACTTTAACAAACTGAACAGCCTCTCTTTCCCATTTTTTTTTTTTTTTTTTCTTCCTTCCCCCTCCAGTGTAGGTTTTGGACTGGAAAGGTCACTTGTTTGTGCTGTTGCCTTGGCAAGATGTGAAATCCAGCTGTTGAGTGCCCAAAGAGGTTGGATTTAATGGACATGGCTTCAGACAAGTGCTGTCTTGCTTTATTTTCAGTTGTTTTATAGCTGAATAATGGCATTGACAGTGGCAAAGTGCTCAAAATGTGTTATTTTTCTCCTCAACAAAAAGCACCAGAAAAGTCTATTCATGATTTTTTTTAAAGGAATAGAAAAAAAAAAATAAAAATAAAAATTAACACTTCATATTAGAGTTAGCATTTGTTTATTGGATGATTTGCTTTGCCGAGAGTAGATTTGGGCAAAACAAAAAGGGCAAAGCAGAAATTGATTTATGAAACTTTGAGTACTGGTCAATCTGAGTACGTGAACAAATGTAACAAGTGGAAACTATGGCAAACCTTTTTAAGTTTTAGCAGTGATGCCCCCAGAATTTGTGACAAAACAACAAAAGATGGTAAAATTTGAGATTTTCAAATGAAAGAGGATCATTGGCTCACTTTTATAAAAAGGCTAACATCCTGAAAAGAAGCTGCTCCAAAAAAAAAAAAAAAAAAAAAAAAAAAAAAAAAAAAGTCTTAAATGTTGTGAAAAACCCCATTTGCAATGAAAGAGTATTAAGGTTTTCTCTCCCAGAGCCTTCTGACCCATATGATTTAGTCATGTGGTAGAACATCAAATTAAACCCAACTTTATCCAGAATTCCACAGGTAGGGCTGCATAATACCAGGAAAGATAATACTGGTAAAAGCCACGATAATGATATAACTTGTGATAAACGATTTAATAGTGTTAATGTCTGCTATGGGTTCAGAACAAAAAATTGACCCCAGATAATGCTAAGTCCAACCTACTGGAAAAATAAATTCATTACCTCTATTTCAACAATGTTTTATTTGAAATGCTGTATCTAGATGACATCTGCTGTTTTGGCTATGAAACAAGGTGCAGTTTCTTAATGACTCACCATTTTACCTTCAAAAGCATTTTTATGATGCATTAATCGACTAATATCACCTATTATTTCATACTCAGGGCCTGAAGGCATGGTGCTCAATTTCATATTGCAGTCCAGCTATTATATTTATTTATATATTTCCTCCAGGTGTTTTTCAAAGCTAACCGATCATTGCATTTGTTACTGGATACAGTTCTTCACAGTGTCCAAAAATATCTGCTTGGATAGAACTTGTTTTGGGGCTGTGGGTTTCCCTCTGTTAAAATGTTCCACATTTTTAGCATAGCTCCAAAATTACATTCCTTGGACAACTGAACTGATTTAATAGCCATTTAATACTCTGCTTAAAAAAAAAAAAAAAACAACAAAAACATATCACATTCACTGATGGCTCTCACTGCAAACTCTTACATAATTCCATTTTTCAAAGTATTTCTTGCTCATCCAGAGACCTGGCTCCCCAGTTATTCTGTTATGTTTATATGTAAAAAAAAAAAAAAAAAAAAAAAAAAAAAAAAAAAAAATACTATAGATTCTTCTTTAAAATTTCATAAATATCACCTTGTGAATGTCCTTCCTGTTTTTAAACAGCTTGGTAGGAAATACAAATTCATACATTAAAATTTGATGTAGAAAGTAACATAACAGAATTCAAACTTTAAAAAAAAAAAAAAAAAAAAAAAAAAAAAAAAAAAAAAAAAAAAAAAAAAAAATTACAAACTCAACTTTCAATACTAGTATTATTATATAGTTTGTTAGAACATACAGTCAAACCCATTTTATATCTTTCAAATCCAGCCGTTAAACACTTTTCCATCAGAAGCTGACTAAATTATTTAGAATGATATAATTTTGTCAAATAGTTACTGAAATCACAGCTTTCGTCTTTCACATGCAAAACTCAGGTTTTTAAAAACATTTCACAAAAAGGGCAGGAAAGAGATGAGAGAAAATACTTCTTTAAAATAAAAAATAAATAAATAAAATTAAATTAAAAAAGGACACATATAGTATATGTTCATTAATCTGAAATCTAAACAGATCCCCTTCGAGGTTCCTGCTGTCTTGTACTTAAGGCAAGTCTGTATATGAGCAATCTCACCACTGAAATATTGCATAAATATAAAAGCTACCCAGGCAAAATCAAACCAAATCAGCATTTTCATCTGAAAATAAACCCAAATATTACTGCCAGACATAAATTATATGCAGATAACTATTACACAGAAAAAAAAAAAACAACATTATATATATATATATATATATATATATATATATATATATATATATATATATATATATATATATATTTTACTGCAACTAAAAAAAAAAAAAAAAAAAAAAACCAGCACACAGGTCAACACCAGCTTTAGATTTGCACATCTAAGTTTCCAATCAAGTCACCATCCATTATCCATCCTACAGAACTTTCTCTACTCCACACAAAAAAAAAAAAAAAAAAAAAAAAAAAAACCCCAACCCCAACCCCACACACATAATAATAGCCTTTAAGGAAGTTCTCCATAATACAAACAACATAACCATGTGACCTTACCTTGAACGCTCTACTTTTGGGAGGGGGTGTAGTCTCACGCAAGGGTCATCTGGATGTTGGACCTCTTCGCAGCTTCTCCAGAAGCTGCACTAAACAAGCAGCTCATGGTGAGAAACAGGTCTGCTTGCAACCAATTTTCTCTTCATAACTGCTTTTATGATAAACATCCATGTAATTTTTCAAAATTTCCTGACTGAGTGTAGCAAAACCCATTGAGATACTTTTGCTAACAACAGTGAGAAGGTCACAAGTTAACTTGTGCTTCTGTGCACCTGGATTAAGGTTAATTGACAGCAGGTGGTTCTGATTGCCAAACAGCCAGGTCTGCTGAAAGCCAATCAAATTCCAGGAAATTCTCTCAGAAGTTTCAACTCTTTAAACTCTAATTTGTCATTCTGACACACCCAAAAAATATTTTTGCTGCATAAATTGACACACAATTACTGATATTTTTCAAAAACAGTTAAATATGACAATTATTTTTCAAATGAATAAAAACTAAAATACCTTTCACAGACAGGTCTTCTCATAACAAAATTGTTAAAAATATTAAAATAGACTTTTACATGCTAAAATAATCTTATGACAAATTTAAACTTTATTTAAAATATGTCTAAAATCATTAAACTAGTAATACAAACTCCAGTTAAATCAGAATAGAGCACATAAAATTGCATATTGTTACAAAACAATATGCGCTCTGTCGTCAGCCAACATCCACACCAAAGGTGTGTTCTATTTGTAGTTGGGACTTGGAAATTCCAACTTCCATGTTGGAAAAAAATCAATTGAAACAGTCCCCCAAAGTGTGACTTCCCACTGAGAAAGTGGGAGCAACTCTGACTACTCCCAGTCAGCAGATTTCACGTTTCAATATGGTCGCTCCTTGCATCAACAGAAGCAAGCTGTGATGTAAACATGTTTATTTTACAAGACACACTTATAAGAGTGCATCTAAAATGAATGCTACATGTAGCATTCATTTTAGCCCGCAATTAATTTTGTAGCCCGCAACTCAAAACTTAAAATAAAAGTGGTGTTTGCTGATGGAAAATAAAGCTTAAATGATGTTCATAAGAGGTGTTGTGAACAATGTCTACTTGGGCATTGCCATGTTGAAATCCCGACTTCTCCAACTATGCTAACTAGAACGCCGTTACCTCAGGTGGGACATCAAACCCAGCTACGATAGGATTATCAGTTGAAGCACATGATCAGAGGGGAAAAAATTACACTGGACATTTTCTGTGGTATTTTGACTACACTTGGTGCAGTTTACTTCTCAAAGAGAAGGCATCAAGCATGAGAAGTAAAACAAAAGTCCCACAGCAGCTCCTTCCTTGATGAACATGTTTACCTCTCTTCTGATCAGACTGGAATGCAACTATGCTAACATGCTAAAACTAATGCATCTAGATTGTGCCCAGCATCTATTCTTACAAATCAGGTAATCTTCATGTTCCTGCGTTGTGAGTAGCGACCTGCAGGCTGCAGCTGGTTGCTTCGTGCTGTCAGCAGCAAACAGTGGGCACCTACTCAACACAAATGCCTACCGAGTCCACATGTAGAAAAACAATACAAATCTCATTCAGGGCACAGCTGAAAAAGAAAATGATCTCTCTCTTTTTTTTTTTTTTTTTTTTTTTTTTTTTTTTTTCCTGGTGCTCATTTGCCACCCTTTCTAATGCCACCCTGAGCAACTGCCCATATTGAAAACTTCTACGCAATGTTGGTTTACAACATTTTTCACATAACGTTGACTAATCATCAGAGTCCTTCAAGAATATAGTATCCTGCTTCATTACTCCTAATGCTTATGCTTTGTAGAACTACTACTGGTATTTCAAATGATGGAATGCACTGAAGGCTCCCAGGGGCCCTTGGGTGAAACAAGCCCACAGCATCACAGATCCATCACCAAATTTAACAGTAGGCATTCAATGCGTTTTTTTTCTACATATGCATCTTCTGTTTCGGTCCAGGGGCAACTGATGTATTTGTTGCTGTAACACTAACCTTTTTACTAACCTGACAAAAATAAGTTCCTGGTAGTATTTCGAAACATCAACATGTTTAAAATCGTGACGCTGACATGGCTTTCAAACAACCAGTGAGCATGGATATAGCATCTAATGGTTGTCATTAAGACTGAGTGATGCGAGGATGCAAACAGTGACCTTTAAAGATGTTTTCACTTCCCTTACCACCATTCTCACTGTGTGTTAGCAATATTGTAAGTAAACAAGCAAATAAATACAATTTCAGGGCTTTTTACACATCTCTACCTGGGGTGCCAATTATTTATCAAAGACGCTGTGTGAACTCTTTAAAAGCGTGTTTCTTATTGAAATCAACATTCATTTGAGCACATTTTTATTCCTGTTTCATTGTTAGGTGGTTTTTCTGAAGGTGCTGCAGAGACCCCCTTAAGACTGAGAATAATTTCTGTGGGAGTGCTTCCAAAAAAAAAAGTAGACTGCCAAAATGTAAGAAGAGAGAAAAGGTGAGCCGTTTGTGTGAGCTAGACAAACAGCGAAGAGACAATGTGTGATATTCAATGCGCTTGTTTATGAAGGAGAGAGCTGGGAGGGGAGAAAAGGTGAGAGAAATAGGCCCATTTGTGTATGAATGTGGAAATGTGTGCAAGGTTGTGGGTGTGTGCATGCTTATGCCATTGTTTGCTCTTGCTTCAGTGCGTTCGTGGACAGAGGAACGGATATGACAGGCCTGTCTGTTGTCTCCACCGAATAATTGCTTATGGATTACCTGAGGCGAGTCCCACTGCAGACACTTAGAAATGACACACCCAGGTGACTCCTTGAATCATGTTAATATCCGGTCTGAGCGAGAGTTTGATTTTGTTTTTTTGTTTTTTTGGGTTTTTTTTGGGGGGTTTTTTTGTTTTGTTTTTTTTGCCTCATGCGTGTCTGCATCCTCCTGCGCATGCTGGTTATCTTTGTGTGAGGGCGTTCGCAGATCCACGGGGATATGTTGTCTCTCTCATCTTCCTGACTCACACAGAAGTAATTCCACTATGTCAGAGCTGTTTATTATACAAACACATAGACTGTGTATACACATCACCAGCAAACACATATGCCCTTCAGATCCATCATCTGTGACTCAGCTCAATTCCATTTGGTAACAGCTGACAAGCCTAAAGCAGAAACAATTTGGGGCAAATTCCGATGACATCTAGATCCCAGGTACACCTCTCAAAATATTTTTTGTAAACAGATATTTCTTTCCTCTGTTTTTGCAAAGAGAAACCTGTGGATTCCAGTCAATAATCATGTAATGCCATGGTATCAGTGGCTGCCAATACAGTCATCATTAATTAAATTAGAAACCAATGATTTTCGGCAATACTGAAAACCCAAAATTATCCTCTCTCCTCTGGTCAAGTCTTATTTTTCTTTAACATATAAATCTTTTGAAAAAGAACAAAATGTGGCATATTAAAATCCTTAAGACTGTAAAGGATCTTCCAAAAGAAGGTAAAAAGATTGTCTCTACTGGTTGTGAGAACTGCTGGAATGTTGGCTGCTGCCACTGGCAGGTGTGACATGATGAGCAAATATTTGTTGAAAAGAAAAAGATGCTACGGCCCTTTACCTCAAAAACATTTTCTTTGAAAATGTAAGGTAAAACTGGACAGAACACTTGCATGGAAAATCTAAGTTAAAGTCTGGGACTCTAATCACATGACATTTTCGATGTTATGACATTTGACAGTAATGGTTTACATTCTTTTTTAAAACTTGCAAATCTTGCTTCCATCTTATCTTAATGACTTTTAAAGCTGTTTGATAGGCTGATAATCAATCTGTTGTTGTGCAGATGGGTTTGAATTTTTCAACATTTGCATACAGAACAGCATCATCAGCATAAATTTGACATAATGTTATTGGTGAAAAAAACAGCTTGGTTGAACATGATCGTAGAGACCGAAGAATAATAGTCCTAGGATTGATCCTTGTGGTACCCAAGGTGTGGAGTTAATATTATGAATTGTGACACACAGCATTCTAGATTTGATTTTTGCTCCCACCCGCTTTAAAAAAAAGCTTACAAAAAAATTGAAATATATGATGACTTATTTGTTTCAAATCAATACTTGACCCTGAGACTTGAAATTTCACTTGGAATTACCCCTTAAAGTATTGAGATTAAAGAACAAAGACTTTCTGAACTCGTAGGTCACTCTTATTACTAATTTTACAGAAATATATCTGGCTTTTCTCATTTAATTTTCTTATTTGTGCTGCTAATAGAAATTATTCAGGGGTTTTATTATTTTCAGACAGACAAAAAGAAAAAAAAAGATGCAGCTTTGTGTAGAAGTGGCAAATAAATCTCTCTTGTTTGAGCATTTACTGATGTGATATCAAAATATATCCACTTATGAGGACCGTCTCTATAACTGACTGAACTAAAATGACCTCAACTGCAATTTGAGATGATGAAGTGAATGGAGATGTAGTCACTTAGTTTGCATCACCTATTAAATACCATCTTTCATTCACCTGAATTTCCCCAGAGGGAAACCTTGGATTTAAGACTTACATAACCTACAAAAGAAATATATAATTATGCAACTAATATTTCCGTTGTCACATAAAAGTCACAGCACTTAGGAAGTAATCAGTGTTTAAGAGAGAAAACCGTTTTAAAATTTCTCCCTAAACCTCACTGAAAAGAATAGAGAAAATGGTAGGAAAAAAAAAAAAAAAAAAAAAACATCCTTCATCTGTTTTGCAATTTAGTGTTTTGTTTTTTTTTTAAACCAAAAACGTATTTGCCACTGCAGAGAAAATGAAAGATATAGCTCGAAGTCCCAACTGCCGTGAGCACTCATTTGATTGATCTCTTTAGACATAAGGAGGGTGTTTATGGGTATGGGATTTGATAGAGTCTCAGTCTTCATGGGATGCTGTTAGAAATAAAAGGTACAGGTACCATTCAATTACATCCCTCTGTCGACTCAGCATGTATTGAACCAGGGTGGGTCTGAAGTAGATGAAAGGGGACAGGAATAAGTGGGAGTTTCAGTGGTCACTGTATTTTGAGAAGCTTTATTTTGTGGTTGATGCATCGCTTTCTCAGCCTTTGTCTGAGCTCTTGCAATGTCTTGCAAAGAAAAAAACTAATTATTTTTACTTTTAAGCCAATTGACTTGAGTTCATGTGCCAATATGGATAAGTTAGTCTAACTCTCAGTTCCTGAAATCTTCTGGCATGGTAAGAAAATCCAAAACAATTCGCTAGAGATTTTCACCCCCTCATGGGTTATTCAAATGAGAATTTTGTTGCTTCAAAACTGTATTGACAATTTCTATGTTGGGTTTTTGTAAACAGAGACCGAACCACTGGCACGTCACACACCAGTTTGTGGAAATTGAGCACTGCAGTATGGGGATTTATAGGGATAGAGTTACTTTTACAGTGTCTTTAAAAAGCTATTTATTAATACCTCTTGAGATTTTTCACATTTTGTCATATGACAACCACAACTTTCAGTGTATTTTGAGGGGAGATTTTATATGAAAGACCAGCACATAGTAGTGCATTATTATGAAGTAGAATGAAAATGACGTATGACTTTGAAGGTTTTGAAATCAGATATTAACTAAACTGAATTATACTTTATGTAATTTAATCTCAGACTAAATAGATAAAAACTCAAACTAGTACAGTAGTAGTGTTATAGCAGAAATTGAAATCATGGAAAAGTTGAGTTAGTTTAAAAAAACCCAAATGCAGCTTATCTTAAAAAAAAAATAATAATAATACAGAGCTGTGGGCCTATTAAAAAGCATGATCAGATACTGGACAGCAGATCTACTCAATATTTGATTCAGGCTTCTTCAGCGTGAGGTACTTCCCCACACTGATTCCCCACACATGCGGGGGATCAGTTTGTGGCTCTGCTGAGGTGTTCAGGAAGCCCAGGTTCCTTTAATGCCAGTCTGAATTTTCTGAATTCTGCATTTTTAGTTCTGGCTTCTTTTATTTTCATTTAGTCCTTTCCCCTCTGAGATTTAAAACTCCAGTTTTCGACTGCAGATGCCCTACAATTTTTAGATGCATCCCTGTTTTACACACCTAAATGAAATTGCTTGATCGTTTCCTCAGCATGCAATTATGTCCTATTTCAAGTCCTGCTATTGATATATTTGATTCAGGAGTGCTGAATCAGACCCACATCTAAAAGTTGGAGAACACCGGCCCTTGAGGACTGGAGTGTGAGACTTTCCCATAGATTCTTCGCATGGCTAAAATCAGGAGAATTTGCAGGACAGTCAAGCTTAGTGAAACCATAGTGATGAACCTGGACTTGGTACTTTTGACAGTGTGACCAGAAGCCAATTCCTGCTGGAAAATTAAATCAGAATCTCCATGAAACTTGTCAGTAGAGGGAAACATGGAGTGCTCTAAAATTTCCTGTTATCTCACTGCATTGACTTCATATTTGATAAAACACAGTGGACCAGCACCAGCTGATGACATGAGCTTTCTGTGTCTGGTGGCTCTTTGAAATCTCCACCAAACTCTTTCATGGTCTTTGCTTAATCTTCTCAGGACTGCAGTTATCCCTGTTGATTGTGCAATTTCAATAATTTCAATTTTTTTTCCTTCCACTCAACTTTCCATGAATAGACTTGCATAACTTTGGACGTACCCAGTTATCAGCAATCAGCTTTTGTTGCTCACACTTCTTGTAGAGGGTGTCTGCTGCACTCAGGTCAGTTCAGTGGTCTTGAATGGCATCGACCATGACATATTTCTGAAGTAAAAATTATTTGTTTTATGTAATATTCCACACTTCTGACACTGAATTTTGGGGTTTCATTCACTTTAAAACAATATCAAACTAAATACTTGACAGAACTAAATGCTTGGAACATCGCTGTTTGTGATCAATCTAAATAATTGAATTTCACTTTTCAAATAAAATTAAACATGAATGGCTTTCTAATTTATAGAGAAACACCTGTATCACTGATAACGTCACATCACAAATTAAACTCTAAACTATCCCTTTAAAGAATTTTTCCTGCATAAGAGCATAAGTATGTATGAAACCCATTGTTTTTACTTAAATATGTTTAATTCTTTTAGTAATTCAATTGAGTTCTCTTACTCTCTTTATCATAAGAGTTCTTGAGATAAAATAGAAGCATTTCCACAAGGCTTGAATAATTCAAACAGAACAGCACAAAATTATTAAAAAAAAAAAAAAATAGAACATAGTGAGTGCATCAGTAATTTAAAAAAAAAAACTAATTGGATGTGGAATCATTATCATAGCACAATCTATAATATATTCTACATGAGGGCAGGCTAATTTCTGACATACCTTCAAATGTACTGAATGTACAATTATTAAATGATTAATTGGAATACCCTTTGTGAAGTGGCATCCATTGCATGTAAACATAATGGAGGATACACCATAGGTCAGGATTGTGTGTGTAATTCCTGCATTCAACCAGCAGAGAGAGATGTAGACACTGTAATAGAAACTTGGGTAAATATACTCCTCTCCTGAAAACTTTAATGGAGCTGAAGCTGCATGTGTGTGCTCACATGTGTGCAGGGACAGCAGTGTGTACGAGTATCTGTTGCAGTACCGAGCTGCAGCCCCCTACAGCATGCTACGAGCTGGAAAGCCTCAGCCTGACATTCACAAACAATGGCCACACAACACAATACAAACAAGATGCCTGGGATTCATGTCTCCCATGTGCAACAGCTTGTAGAGTTTCTTTTTGTGTCTCCCCCACCCACTTCTTTCCATCTCCGACATAAGACATCGCCCAAGGTGTGGATTTATGCAAACGCGCGGATCATTTTACCAGCCAGCCTTTGAACCAGATCATCCCGCATTAAAAGCACCTTTATATCTCAGTCCCAAATCAGGCATGTTGACGTAACAGCCTGTGAGAGCATTAAAGGTATTTTGGAAAGCTCCGGCAATAACCTGGGGTTGATTTTTAGTGCTTAGTGCATTTTGGGCTGCAGCATAAACATCCTAAGGGTACGGTTTAAGTCAAACATCCATTTGGCTTAGTAATTTTATGGGTCAACTGTGCACCAGGGGCAGGAAATAAATACTCCGATAACACCCTGAATAGTAATGCTCCCACAAGAAATAAATATATGTCATGTGTTTCTCTGCATATTAATGACATGTCTAAAAAATTTCTGAAATTCTGACAAGCAGGATTAAAGCAAGAGCTTCAGCAGGGTGAGTCACAGTGTGTTGTGAGTTAAAAAGAGCACAGTGGATGGTTATTTGTAGTGATAGTATAATTTTGAGGAGGAATCGCGGCTCAAAGCGAGATGGACATGGGTGTACTCGAGGTCTTCTATTTTTCATTTCCTCGAAGCCGTGAGGAAATCAGCGCTGACAGCTCAATAGTTGACTGGTAGGTTTGAATAATTGCCAGAAGTTATGATTAGATTGCTGTGTCACAGAATGCATGCACACACACACACACACACACACACACACACACACACACACACACACACACTGATCATGCCTTTCATGTAGAATATTTCTGGAGAACATGATCATTAAAATGTATTTAAACTTCCACACTTCTTAACGCTGTGCCAAGTTACAACCACAAACTTGCCACAGTCAAAGTCTTTTGCTTCCTCTAACATGCCTCTCTGTCCAGGTTGAATAAAACATGCCCAGATCATGATGTTGCCACCACCATGTTCCACCATGTAGATAATGTGTTCACACACAGAATACTTACGTTTTGATTCCATCTGTAAATGCATGTCAATGTCAAATTTATTTATAAAGCACTTTCCAAACAGTGTGTAACTGCACATGCACATCAACAAATATGTAATTAAAAGACAACTTAAATCAATAAATGTGATTACTAATAATCAATTAACAGATAAAAACAATAAAGTACAATATCAGTTTTTAAACGTAATGGAATAAAATCCAGAGTTTTGGAGCAGCAATCATAAATGCTTGTTCACCTTTTCGCTTTAATCTTGATTGTGAAACTTATAAGAGTACTTGGTTATTTAATCTTAGTACTCTGAAGAGGATAATGGTGTTGGAGATCCTGGAGATAAAGTGGTGCCAAGCCATGGAGAACTTTAAAAACAAGTAATACAATCTTAAAATCAATCCGAAAGGTTACGGTAGACAATGCAAAGAAGCTAAAATCAGTGAAATATGACTGTGTTTCCAGGTTCCAGTTAATAACCGTGCTGAAGCATTTTGCACCATGTGAAGTCGGTACAAGGATGACTTATTTAAGCCTTTATATAAAGAATTACAATAATCTTAACAAGTAGTAATAAAGGCATAAATAAGTCTGTCAAAATCCTTAAAGCAAAATGAAGCCTTTCACTAGTAAACATAGATTAGAGAAACTTGATTTAACAATGGAGTTTACCTGTTTATCTAATTCTAAATTACAGTCAAATACAACACCTACATTTTTTTTATTGTCGTATGGTAATACGTACATACAGAACCAAGAAATGAAAAAGGATGGTTCATGATATAACTTGTGTTATTTCAATATTCATATGAAGCAAACTTGGTCCGACCAAGACTGGACTTCTACTATGCAATCCAGTAAGGATTGTAAGTACTCATTTGTTTTATTGTTGATCTTTAAGGGACTATAAATCTTCACATCATCTGCAAAAAAGTAATAAGAAATGTTTCATTTTTAAAAATATGTCCAAGTGGCAACAAGTGACCTGTGTAGCAACGCAGTAGCACTACTTTATGCAACTGTCTAATAAAGGATGATAAATGTTGCACAGATCATTATCACAATAAATGCAACAAATTGTAATATGAATTTTGTCTATATTCCCGATCCCTTCTTTTAGTAATGGCTCATCACGTGGGCTCTGAAGGTTCTGATTTTTATATGCAAAAAAAAAAAAGAAAAGAAAAGAAAGAAAGCTATGTACAACTTAGATTTTTCTTCACAATTTAACAACTATTGCTGAAATATATACCAAAGAACACTGAAATAATGTAACAAAAATGTGAGAAACTTGCAGGGTTATTATATCTTTTCTAGGGCACCGTAAGTCACAGCTGCCTCCCAGTCCGCCCACTAGGAGAGAATTGAATCTCTTGTGAAAATATTCCTTTCATTAGAATAACTCCTACATCACACTCACACATCTTTAAATAGTTACAGTTAACAGCCGCAGAATAATTCTCACCACAGTGGTCATTTTTTCCCAATTCATGCCCTCTGGTTTTCATTGCATTTCTTCTCTTCAGCTGTTTTCATCTTAATAAAATGGCTCACACATGCAACAGGTCTGCAGCAGCAAAGTGTTATTCTCTCTGTCCTTGACTTTTTTACTTTTACAAGTCAGAAGATCTATTAAACACTCCCCCACCACACATACACACAGACACACACACAGTATGTCTTGCTAGCTTGACAAGGACTTTACATTGACTTCCACTCATTTATCATGCATTTCTCTTGCCTAACCCTGACTCTAAACCAGTGTTTCTCAATTCCGGTCCTCAGAGACCACTGCCCTGCATATTTTAGGTGTTTCCTTTCTACCACACACATGACTTGAATAAGTGGGTGATGTAATCATTTGAATCAGGTGTTCTGGGACAGAGACGCATCTAAAATATTCAGGGAACTGAGAAACACCGCTCTAAACCGAACTGTTACTAGTACATGCCTAACCCAAAACCAGCACTTCTTATAGCTTTGAGCTCCATTAGAAGCGATGGGTCGTCACAATGTTGTATTTGATGGAAAAATGTGCCTTACCAGGTGAGAAATGGTAAAACACACACATAGACACAGACAGCAGGTACATGTTGTCTCAGGCCAAGTGACTGAGGAAATTAGCAGGTGGTCTGATGATCAGATGCAAAAGAATGAATAATTAGGTGAAGCTTGCAAATGTTGCCAGTGACAATGAAGCCTGTTGACAGCATAAAAAAAATACAATTAACTGTAGATGATCCCGTCTGCTACAGTTTAAGCACCGAAGTAAATAGGTCCCTCCATCAGGAGGATCTCAGCTATTTAAAAAGTGTGAGGAAATAACAGATTCATCAGGTGTGATTGTAGTTGCAGAGAGAAAGTGCACTTAAGGCATGTAATGTAAAACCCATTATAGACTTTTGCTCGCAGTTCTATTACACTCCAGTGTTATTTTTGCGCCACTGGCTTTGGCGTCTACGTTAGAGTGCAAACTGTGTCTCCTCTCATCTTTGGAGATGTTACTATGGGGACAAAGGCAGTGGAAAGAATGCAGGCTGAGGGTGTATTACTGTACCAATGAGTCAGTGGGTGTAAGTTGAAACAGATGTGATGGCCTGACATGCAATGCACTGTAATGTAATGAAATCATCGCCTGGATGGATTGTTGCTCAGGGCGTATAGCTTGCAGCATAGTGAAAGTACATTTTCAAATGATTTGAGAATTTCTGGAGCATTTGAGGCAGAGAAATCCAGGGAAGGACAACCTGTACAAGGATTGCAGTGTCATTACTGCAGGGAATAAAGCCAAATCGGAAGGTAGAAGAGCAGTCTTGATTTTGATGCCCAACAACTTAATATCACCTGTTTCTTATCCAATAGTCCAAATAAGTTAACATTAAAAAGGCAACAAGGATTCAGTGCCTTGCTGAAATATTCAATATTTCATAAGTAACAAAAAAAAGTGTCAATGACAGACCTCTATATTTTTGTGATTTAATCTAAAAGACAAAGTAGTGCATAACTGTAAAGCAAAAAACATTCCCCCCCCCAACCAAAAAAATACATTTACAGAGTGTGCCATGCATTTGTATTCTGCCCTCCTTCACCAAGTAAGAGCTGTACGTGATTTTGGGCAGGTTTCTACCAGCTTTGCATGTGACCTCATGTTTTTTTCCCACTGGTCTTTGCACAATAGCTTAAGCTTTGTCAGATTGGATGGAGAGCATCTGTAGACAGTACTTTTATAGCCTTCTCATAGATTACATTTAGATTTGTACACCTATGTATTTCATAATGTAATTCATTCTGCTGTAGCTCTCAACCACTTACTGGAAGATGAACGGTTGCAGTTGCTAACCGTGCACACGGGTGACAGCAGGATTGAAGCGCACCTCCTCTGCTCTCTGGGGGTTTCGAAAGGGGGTTAGGAGCCAGCGCCTGAAGGGGTAGCCACTATCCCCTGCAGGTTATATCAGAAGAGTGCATCAGTACATCAGGTCCGAAAAGTTTCAACTTCCTTCCTGATGCTCCGATTTGCAAATTCTTCCAGCAGTGCCTGTTATGCACGATGACTCCATTAATGCATCCATTGCACAGAATTATGCACGAGGGTCACCGCTGTATTTACATGTATACCGCAATTAGTGTGATCGCCACATCTTGTCACACTTCATGTGTCATCATCTGGGGAGAGGAATGTGATGGTGAGAAATTTTGAAATGTGTGGAATATTTAAGACTGAACTTGGCTTATAGACTTTTTTTTTTTTAAGTATGAAAAAGATCCTGATGTACAGTTATGGCTCACCAGTGGAAGCATGAACAACACTGCTGTTTTGAATGCTTATGATGAAGTCCACCTATGATCATTTGCTTTTGTTAAAGAACATGAAATAAGTCCAGGAAGTTCAACTTCCTGTTAAAAGCAAGGATATTCATCTAGTAAGAAAAGTATGGTGGTGTATATTTCATCATGCATGCCTTCTACGGCTAAAATCAAGTGAGTGAGCACAGAGCGTCATCTCAATGGCTTTTAGTATGTGTGAGATCTGTCTCCTGCAGCCTGCCAGAGTTCTGGGTGAGGCACTTCAAAGAGTTGAGAGAACGAGGTAGGCTGAGACTGAAACAGGGGAGAATTGGCTCCTCTGTACTAATCAGCCCACCGGATGAAAAGGCACAGCTTGTGAGCACCACACAGCCAAAAATGATCATTATAATAATAAAAAGTTCTCTAATAAAACAAGTGTTTAAAAAAAATGGATGGCTTGCAGCTAGTAAAACCTACCAGACTTTGCTACGCTTAAAATATTCGCAAAGCATGCTGAGCTGACAATATGACAGTTTAAGGAAAACATTTTTTTAAAAAAAGGGAAAAGATTTCGTGCTGAAAAACATGGCCTTATTCTGGGTTTATTCACTGTCTCCCCTCCTGTGTGGATGCCTTTGAAAACAGGCATCCAGCCACTGGTCTCAGCTCTTCTTAAAGCTGTGTACGCAAAGTTTGGGAATCCGCATCTCACTGAAAGAAATTCTTTATCCTGCCATCTCTAACTCCCCATGATATATTTGTTTCTCTGGCAAAAGGCCAGCAAAGATGAAAAAGATCAGTTGCACCAGGCAAAAGAAGATTACGTTAGAAGACTGGAGAGAGAGGTGGTGAAGCTACACACAAAGCAGTCAGAGAGACAGTTTGTCTTCTGTCAAAGGTTGAGTTTTAATTTTTAAATCTTTTTTCCACCATTCCTTCTGTGATATACAGCATCAAACAAGCTTCTCAGCAAAACATTGCTTTGGTCGACAGTTTGATGTTGCTTGTGCCTCTAACCGTCCTATACAACATTTGACTTCTGACTTTGAGAATATTTACTACCAATAAAAACCACCAAAAAAAGTTACACATTGTTTATCACTTATTATTGGTGGGTACCATTACATACCAATCGTCTTTTTAGTATATGACAGAAAGTCATGCCAAGGTAAGCAAAACTAGAAACAGACTGTGCACACACTTTCATGAAAACAGTACTCTGTGATAGCTAAGGCCTCTTCAAGCAGGATAATGTGCTCAATTATAGGTTAAATAGCTTAGGGATGTTGGCACAACACAATGACAAGTTGGAAGATGTCAATGCAGTTGAACATCTGTGGGCTGTGCTGGACAAAGTCACATGCCAAAGCGAACCTTTCAGGGTTCTAGTGGATTCAACTACTCTGGTTCAGACTGGGATTTCAACCAGACACATGCAGTAATTTTAAAATTGATGTGTCATGGTAAACATGAAAGAATTTCTGCCTGTCAGTACAGATATGATAAAATTTTATGTTTTGGCTTTAATTTATTAATACATTTAGATCAACTCCTACACAGGTAATCTTAACAGTAAGTGACCAGGAACTGTCATTTCTTTTAGAAAACAGAAAAAAAAGTGAGTTTCATTTTATCCTCTTGGCATCTGATTTATTGAAATCTCCCTATTTGCATAACCTTCTCATCAACCTTCATTTAATGATCTGTATTAATAGCACTGACTTCATTGTGTCTCATTACAGCCGAACAAGCACCTCTTCGCACCATTTGATGCTGTTGTGGACCTTTTAAATGAATGCGAGGCGTGAAGATTCAAACTGAATGATCAGTTTTTCTTCTTCTCCAAAATAGAGCAGGCAGATAATCACCAGTGCCCCACAAAAAACTGGGTCTCTAATGATGAAATCTTTGTGCAGGCCATTATGCTGTGATTCTATTGAAACACCATCAAATATCCTGTCAGAGCCACCTGATATGATGATTTCAATTACTGGTTAGATCTGTTGAACACTGTAATAACACTGGTTCTGAATGTGTATGTGTGTGGGTGGATGATGGGTGGGATGGAAATTCAGCAGTTACTGTCAATCAAATACAGGTACATCTCAAAAAATGTTAATACTGTGAAAAACTTCGATATTTTTTAAAGACTGCTGAATCTACACTGACACCCTTTATAAGGATAAGCTACAAAAGGTCATTGCTGAAGCCGGTGGTTGTTTACAGAGTGTCGCATCAAAGTAAATTCCTAAAAAGCTGAGTGGGAGGAAAAAGTGTGGTAGAAAAAGGTGCACCATCAACTGGGTTAGCTTCAGAAGAAGTAGACTGAGGCTGGAGTGAGTACATCCACACCCACTACATATGAATCCTACACATGGGCTCCAAATGGGTCAAGCCACTTTTGAATCAGAGACAATGTCAAAAACGTCTTTCCTGGACTGAGGAGAATAAAAACTGGACTGTTGCTCAGTTGTCCAAAGCTTTCTTTTCAGATGAAAGAAAATTCTACATTTCATTTGGAAATCCAGGTTCAAGAGTTGGGAGGAAGAGTGGAGAGGTACAGAATCAACGTTACATGAAGTTTGGTGTAAAGTTTCCACAAGTAGTGATAATTTGGGTTGCCAAGTCGTTTTAGTCCAATGAAATCCACAGCCAACACAGTCATCTAGCAGGAAACTTTAGAGCACTTCATGCTTCCTTCTGCAGACAAGCTTTATAGATATACAGATTTCATTTTCCAGCAGGACTTGGCACCTGCCCGAACAGCCAAAGGTACCAAAAGCTTTGTTCAGTGACCATGGTAGAACTGAACTTGATTGACCAGTCAACTGGCCTGACTTGAACCCCAAAGAGAATTGTCAAGAGGACAATGAGACACCACACCCAACAATGCAAATGACCCGAAGGCCTTAGCAGCACCACAGTGCGAACTCCTCTATAACGCACTGCATTGATGCAGTAGCTCATGCAAAATAAGACCCAACCGTATACTGAGTTCATAGAAGAAACATGCTTTTCAGAAGTCTGGCATTTCTTTTTAAATTATTTTTTTATTGAACTTATGTAACATTCAAATTTTCTGAGACACTGAGCTGTGGGTTTTCATTAACTGTGAGTTATAATAATCAAAATTACAAGAAATAAAGGCTTATAATATATTGCTTTTTGTGGAATTAATGTTCATGAATTTCACTTTCTGAAATGAGAAACAAAAAATATTTAAATACTTAACCGCATTTAAATTTTTTCAGCTGTTTCTGTACTTATGATTAGGAAACTGCTGCATTCAGTTTGTTGGCACTCCATCAGGAATGGTATACTTACAGTCTTTTGTCATATTTCTTTCAAAAGAGAAGGATCAAGACTTCTTGTGAAAATGCAAAAAAGCTTCTTGGTAACTCATTGTATGGCATAAGGACAATTTAAGGCCTAAAATCATCCTAATGCAGAGAGAACATGCTCCATTTATGTATGAAGGGACCATAACAAAGGTGATTCTCACCCATTAATGTGCATTTCTTAAGGGAAAAAAAACTGGATGCAGCAATTTCTTTATAGATACAAAGTGAACCACTATAGAGAGCCTGGTAATGTGCTGCTCAATCCACTTATCAGTTGTTTTCCTCTCAACTGAGATTGGGTCACCCAGGTGCAGTTCCAGAAGGGAAACCCACTGCTCTCTCTTATGACTTTCAGTGTTATTTTGGGGGATTCTAAGCCCTCCTAGGGCAAATAGCAAAAATGACTCTAATAAGCTCTGAATCTGCTTTAGGGTTTTGTCAGTGGAACCTGCCCAGAAACCTCAAAGGGAAGGCATCATGATCAAATGCCTGAATTACATTAACGGACTCCTTTCAATGCAGAAATCGCAGTGGCTCTTCTCCAAGCTTCCCCAAAATGACTGAGTTCTTCACATTATCTGAAAGGATGAGCTGGGCTTCAGCTCATTCCAGCTGCTTGTATTTGGGAAAAAGTTATTTCGTGTACACTTTCAGTTCAAAGTACAAAACAAAATTTTGAAAAAAAAAAAAAAAAACACACTGAAGCAGAGGTTGTGCTCGGGGCTATGATGCAGTATGTATAACTGTAGTTCATAGTTCAGGTCCTTCAGGAAACATGAATGTCAGTAAAACAAGAGAAGGAGTAATATTATTTTAATAATATCACTGGGGAGGCCAGAGCTCAGCAGGAAGAGGAGCAGTCCTCCAAAAGTAAGGTCGGAAGTTTAATCCCCAGCCTCTCCAAGTTGAGTTGTCCTTGAGCAAGGTGCTAAACCATTCAATACACAGGGTGTGACTGCAGAGCAAAGTATTATATATATGCATAGAATACAAAATGCATTGTGTGTGAAAGAGATAAAACAAGTTTTGAACCTTGTATGGAACTGCTTGGACATGGTAGTGGTCATGGTCTGAGGCCACTCTGCTTTTTCAGGGCCTGGAAGGTTTACTATTATTGATGGAACTGTGTGTTCTGATCGCTCGCAAAAAATCCTGAGGGGAAATTTCTGACCAAGAATTAGACTCAAAAGCATTTGGGATTGCAATAGGACAATGATCTGAACCACCTCAGTCATTCTGTTTCTGAAAAATTTATTGAAACAAAGGATTTTGGAGTGGACTTGTCAAAGTCTGAAATTAAATCCAATTGTAATGTTGTGGCATGACATTAAACAGGCCATTCATGCTCGAGTACTTTTCAGTGGAGCTGAATTAAAACAGCTATGCAAAGAACAGTGATCAGAAATTTGTCTATAGGGTGTGTTAAAAAAAAAACTGATGGCAAGTTATCAAAAATAATTTAATGTCAGCTGTCATGTCAGGTGTGCCAAACCAGTTTATTTACCACTTAATTACTGGCCAGCACTAAGGGTCAGATTGGTTAGAATTTGTTTGAACATTTAAGTGTTAAAAAAAACAAACTCCAAGGGTACAAGCACTTTTTCACGGGACTGTAAAATCTCAGTTATTAAACCAATGAGCAACTTTGAATAGGTATAAGGCTTAAATTTAGGTAATACATATTTAAATATAAAAAGAAATAATAATCCTCCCATCTCACTGCCTGTAAATTCATTTGGCCTGTATTTTGCAAGTTGCCTGTTTTAAGTACAGCATCTTATCCATTTGAGACTTTAAGGTATTTTTTTTAATCAATGTCCCCAGATGCTCCTATGTTCAAATGAAGGCTCCTATATACCCCTCCGTTCTTGTGCCTCTAACCGTCCTATACCACCCACCCACTTTTCCTTTCACCCCACTCTAAACCCCAACTTGCCTCTGAGGGATCACTTGTACAACAAACTCAATGAATTCTTTGGCAGACCCTGTATTTCCTCAGAGAACATGGTGGCTCTTGAGTTTTAAGTATGAATAAGGCGAGAGGAAAGGAAAGTTGGGGGCGGCAGACAGTGAGCACCATGGTGGCTGTGGCATATTTAGTAGTGGGTTTTGACGAGGCTTGGCAAACATAGGTGCTGCATCGTGGAGTTTAAATGAAAGATGCCAAACGGAAATGAAAGGGGGCAGGAGATAAGATCAGGAAATACAATAAGGAGCTGTCTTGTAAACACACCATGATCTCAGCAACAGATAATAAAAAGAACACGCTGATGAAGCAGTACTTTTATTTTGTTTGACAGAGGGGTGTGTCTGGGTTATTATCTTTAGGGATGGGTTTAGGGTGTCTTGGCATTATGCTGATGCCAACATTACTCGTTTAAGAAGCTTAACAGTCCCTTGCAATCTTGCAACAATTTCTCAGATCCTCTACATTTCACAACTTCTTGAAAGAGCTAGACAAAGAATATCTTAAAATTCAACCAGAAAGAGAGATTGCTTATATTTTTCAGCACTGGTACTGCAAATTAAAACTTCCCACTGAGACACACACTCAAAAGAAAAACACCTAATAGGATTCATGAGAAGAATATGTGAGTAAATATTGAGCATAATTATTGATTTTATTCATGCATTCTGTAAAAGCCTATCATAACAGTTAATTAGCTGTAGCTGGCCTTATACATTATGTATGTCCTCCATTATAGAACAGAAGAAAAGATGGTGTTCCAAAGATATCCCTTCAAATTCTCAACAGTGGTATGAATAAACATTCTTTTGAAATTATGATATGTGGATTTTTGTTCCCCATGGGACTTCCAGAACAGAGGGGCCGCACAACCGAATGAAGTACATCATGTACCGTACACCAAGGATGTTCCAGCACTCTAATGAGTTAAGGGGTTTATCAGAACCCTTTCTCATGAAGGAAAGAGCCTATAGATCAAGAACATGGCTTTAGATTGTTTTAACTGCATATGTTGCATTTGATTTCTGCTGAACCAGGAAGAACTCCACAAAGAAACAGAGTTAATATTCACAAGTATACTGTTAAAGTGCTGCCATGATTTTGTTTCACTGACTGAAGTTAGTTTGTAAATACATAATTTTTTATCTATGTTACCTTAATGCACAAATTCAATTTCACACAAAAATGTAATAATGTGTTAAATGTGAAACCAACTGCTCAATATTAAACTATCAAACATTTAAATACTGCTGTACGGGCTTGTCGAAAGACGGCACAAAGGTGGTGTAACTGGTCCTCGTGATCTGGCAAGTTGAAGCTTGGCAGTAGATGCCAGCCTCGCCACTGTCACACATGATTGACTGGGGAAAGGTAGAGAGACTTAGCTTGCTATAGGATGAGTGAAACACTATGTAAAAAGCTATAAAGTACCATTTATGTGGCTTTAGAAGATTGTTCTAATTGCATAGACTGCAATGAAGGAATTGCCTTCTTTCATGTTCTTTTTACTTGTCACCCTTAAAGGTTTTAGCTCAAACACATATTTAGATCAGACAAAGTTATCCAGATTAAATGAAAATTGTTTTCAAATGATGATATTGAATAAGGAAACACTAAGGAAACTAAGTTACCAAACCAAGGGCCTACTGTTCATGTTTTGGATGCGAATTGAGACTTATTCTCAAGTGAGTTGTGCATTTGCAGACACGAGCATATGAAGACCTTGAGGTGACCAGACCTTTCAGGACTCACACATTACTTCTTAACTTGAGTCACTGTGACATCTGCATCAAAACTAGACGATCACACTATATGCCCACCTAGAATCATGCTACGCCAACTGCTGGTAGCGTTGCTTCTTGAGCTAATCAGGTGTTCTGACCACTCTGACTGTTGGATGGCAACAAACATCATACATCATCATACTCTACTCCTGATGCCACTACCTATGCCCTCTGCTACTTGTTCTATACTCACCAGCTGCTGCAAAATTATTTCTACATCCAAATCAGACAAATGCTTTTTGATTTTCAACTTTGTCAATGAGACAAAATCCTAAAACATCCAGGTGCTTCAGGGATATTAATTGAATGGAACCTTCATTAGATAAACTACTTAAGTGAATCTCTCGCACTGTGCCTGTTAATTGCTGCTGTTGAAATCTTCTTGTTTTGGTGCGGAATGCTCCATATGGGAAAATTAAGTATTAGCTCCCCATACATTGAAAAAACTCAATTGTAATAAAAGAAAGTAAGTAATATTCCTTAAATTACAGATTTAAGTTATAATAGGCTCTTCACAAACCCCTCCTCTTACTAAGGTTACTTTAATTTGTGATTATCAAATGTAATAAATGCTTTACTTTCTGGTGTCTCCTGAAAACCATGTATTTACAGATTAAACCAAAGTTATTTCAGATAAGTTATTTGTGAATCTAGAACACTATGCAACATTCTGAAACAAAAACCCAAGTCAAAGTAAAAGAACAATGCTGAAAATGCCTGTAGCACAGCTGTCTTGAAAGGGAGAAAAAAAACAAGGTAAAAATTAATGATAAATATTTAATTTATCATGAAAAAGTGAATCTTGCATTAATTTCGACTGCTCTAGTTAGTGAACAGCTTCACCAAATTAGCTCGACATCAAAGCTGCTGTTTTATTGTGAAGATAGTGGGGTTGATGTTACATCATACAAGCTTACAGGGAATTGTGCAACTTAGTATATTGAATTTTATGTCATTAATTTTTATAAGCTCATCTTGCTGTGTTCTCAGCAACCCAAAGACGCCATACGTGAGTACAAGTGGTACGCTGGTGTGTCTTTTGCCCCTATAGAAATGCTTCGATATTCATACAGTATATCCAGCTTATATGAAGCAATAAAGCAAGGACAAACATGATTTTGCTGGGATTTAGATTAAGTAAAATTTTTATACAGCAGCTGATCTAAAGGACATCGTCTGGAAATGCATTGATTGAGAATATTCAGAGATGTGACGGAACCAGGGAAATTGATTTTTAGGTCATAAAAAGCAGGCATGAAAGTGTTTGTGTGCAGAAAGTAGATCAACAGAAAAACCACACAGCGGTGACAAATGAAGGGAGCCCACGCTGAGCTGGACAGCTGGGCGTGATACATGGACCACACTGTACAGTATAGGCAACAAGATTCATATATTTAATGGAGTGTTTAATTAGCTCTTAATCATATTTTTTTTCCCCCCATTACTTCACAGGACATATGTCTAGGTAAGCTCCAGGAGAATACCTGGATGTATGTCCTGTCATATTAGGAATTTGCACTTCATGTGGAGTTTGTGCTAAATCGACTGCAAGAAAGATTGTGTTTGCGTTCCAAAAGTATTCACATCCCTTCAACTTTTTCCATATGTTGTCAAAACTACCAACTTAATCGTATTTTCTTTTGGTTTTATGTAATAGACAAACACCATACAGAATACAAATACGTTTGCCTTGTTTTCCTTACTCTTGGCAAAATTTTGATCAATCCCCTTAGCCCCTTCACTTCCTGACTTCCTGGTTTCACATCTTTGAAGCCATTCCTGCAAGATGAGAACGTGTGACACTAAACGGGCACATTTATGATGAAACAATATGGCTGAAATATGCCCAAGTTAGTTTCCAAAGTTATGACACAATGTGGAAAGCTGTTCTGCACCACATTCAACATCTTAGAACATAGATGAAAATTTTCACTTGTCAAGTATTTTTGAAAAAGACCACAGACACTGCTACTTACCATGATGGAGGCCACAATATTCATGTCGGGTCCAAGTGCTGAAAACACAAGGTTAGCTTGATTACAGATTTGGACAATGTAGGAACTGTAGACTTGAAAAGTCAGAAAAATGTACAGTCCTAAACTGTGTGTGGTGCCAGCAGTTTCTTTGTGTGTCAGAAAAATTTTAATCACTGAAAAAAATATAAATGGATTCAAAACAATGCTTCACAATTAAAATCCTACTGTGATATCATTACATATTTTTAAAAGGGCAACAGTGCTGCAGACAACTCAGACAGTTTCTCCACATGCTCTATCTTAGAAGAGTATGTGGAGTGATGGATCTAGATATTTTTTTCGATGGGCTATGAGAATGACTTCCTGTCAGCAGAGATACAAAAGATGTTATCATAAACTCAGCATATGCTGAACAAAACAACAGCATTTAAAACCTGGCATTATCCCGCCGAAAAAAATTGAACGTTGACTAACTTTTTGAAAAACGTTCCAAAAAAAAATCCTGACTGGAAGCAACAGCCACAAAAAAAGATTTCAAAATCTGTGGATTGAAGATGCTGTGATGTAAACTATTAAGCTCTGGTTGTTTTTTCAGAGTCCTGCTGGAGGATGAACCTTAGTTTCAAATCTGTTCCAGCCTCTAAGTTTTTTTTTTTTTTTTTCTCCAGGACTGTCCTGTATTTAGCTCCATCCGTCTTCTCATCAGCGCTGACCAGCTTTGCAGTTTCTGTGGAACAAAAGTTTCCCCTCATCCTGCCGCTGCTATGGTACACTGGGGTGTAAGTGTTTCAAGGGATGGGCAGTCTTTTTAATTTTTTTGTTTTTGTTTTTGTTTTTTGCTTAACATTTAGGCTGACCAGAGCTCCTACCACATCACTGTGTCCCCCATCATAACTTAAGATAAACTGCAGAGAGGCCTTTGTTTGGTTTTCTCTCAACTTTGACTGTCATGTTGCAACTCTTACAGGCTGGTAAGGACAAATAGCTGTCCTGTCAATAGATTTTCTGCAACTCCTCTAGAGTTTCCATATGCCTCTTTAGCTGCTTCTGAGTAATGTTCTCCTAGTACTGCATAATAAATTAGGTAGATGGCCATATCTTGGAAGGTTTACAATCTTTCCATTTTCAGATTATAGATCGAACACTGCTCTGGGAGATGTTTAAAGCTTGGGATATTGTTATTTTGACCTAATCCCTGTTTTGAACTTCCCTATAACTTTATCTTATTGCTGTACAAAGAAAAAAAAAATCAGGACAATTTTTAGGGGTACAATTCATTTGTATAAAGCAAGCCACTTTTTTATAGTTGCACCCAACTACTGTTCTGTAGAGCAACATTTTCCTGAACCCTAGGTGTCAGGCCACCTTGCGTTTTTAATTTGCTTTGTCTCTGGGACGCATAACAGAGGCAAGGTGTCGAAATGAGATAAACATACTGCTCCAGGGGTAATTACAAATTTCCTGCCGAGGTCAGGGTCACTTATTCAAACTCTAAAAAGGACATAATATAATAGCTCAGTTGTCCTATAAAAAGTAGTAAACAAAACTTCCTTTTTAAAAAACTTTGGCCCACCCTGGCCTCTCCAATAGTGGCTGTTAACTCCCCAAAAGTCACTTTCCCTGTCTGCCTTAAGAACAGTTTTAGCCAGATTGTTTCCGCCTCATTTCCTTGGCAACTTCTGAAACCGACTCCCATGTCAGACCAACCTGCGCTGACAACCCCCTGCCAGAATGCGCACACACACACACACTCACACACAGTGGCTGGAAATCCAGCATGGCTTGGATCACCTCCCTCATTTCTCCATCTTGATTGACTAGCTTCTGCTCACAGCCTGCCAACCCTCCAGGGTCATTTACGCAGCAGAGAGAAGAAAGGAGATGGTGCAAAGAGACAGATCAGAAAGAAAGGGCCCAATAAGGGGAATGAATATCAGGGGTGATAGAAAAAAAAGGAAGCCGGTCTCATGTTTCACTGTCAAAAAAGCCCCCTGCTTCGCAAAGCTGCAAACCTCTTCTTCTCTAGAACGACCCCCCACCTCTCTTCTCCACAATACTCTTTTTTTTTTATTTTCAGAGGCAGCCCTTGATACTTTGTTGCTAATTTATTTTTTTTGAAGGGAAGTTGAAATTCAGCTGGAAAACGAAGAGTTTGTCAACCATGCACCTCAGGCAAGAGAAAAGAAAATGATCTGGAAGTTGTGGAAGATAAAGTTCCGCAAAGTTTTCTGTGCCCTTGGAAACAAAAAGAGAGCATGTTTAGGCATTTGCAATTACATATCACCAAATGTGGAAACCAAAACTGAATAATTCCTCGAAGGGTCAAGCAGGTTTTTTATTCAGCATCCAGCAAATAGTTGTCCTACAACAACTTCTGCTTAATCTTGTATATTTGTGCTTGAGGTAATTATTGTACCAAATGTGTGAATGCGCA
This sequence comes from Anableps anableps, assembly GCA_014839685.1. Taxonomy (NCBI): domain Eukaryota; kingdom Metazoa; phylum Chordata; class Actinopteri; order Cyprinodontiformes; family Anablepidae; genus Anableps; species Anableps anableps. Next base: position 8,196,252 of record CM026088.1, read on the forward strand.
CTTCCAATTAAGCATTGTGAACATTTTAGTTTCCAGAAAAGACCTAAATATTTTTAGGAATATGGGACAAATTTTAAAAACCCTTTGGATTGCAAAGTCACATGATTTCTGTTTTCCACCATAGGAGGTGAAGACCAAAACATTCTTTGCTGCTATTTCATCTACTTTAGTACCTGATATTTATGAGCTATATTCATGTACAGTATCACAATGGGTCTCAGTTGTTCAAAAATCTATCGAAAGGGGGCTCAGAGGTAGAGCAGCTAAACCATATGCATACACTACAGTTCTTAATGCAACTGTTCGATTCCCAGCCCCTGCTGCATGTCTTCCCTTTCTCTCACTGCTTGTTTCCTGTCAAGCTACTATTGAATAAAGGCCACTAGTGCCATAAAAGAAGAAGAAAAAAAAAAAATCAATCAAAAGGGGCGTTGCATGGAGTAGTGTAGAGTAGGTGCCCCTTACATAGAGGCTATAGTCCTCGATGTAGCCATCCTGGGTTCGATTCCTGATGTCGAGACCTTTGTTGCAAGTCTTTTTCCTTTCTCTCTCTGCCCATTTCCTGTCTTGTAACTGTCAATAAAGGCCACTCATGCCAAAACAAACAAACAGAAAATCAAATAATATAGAGATAAATTCAAGTGTGGAGGAAAAACTGCATTAATATACCATTACCTAACTTGCATTCTACAACTCATGAATACGAATACCCCTTGTACCAGTTTTTTTTTTTTTTTTCATGAATTTGGGGGGAAAAAAAAAAAAAAAAAAAAAAAAAAAAAAGGGGGAAGAACTTCAAAAAGATTTGATATAGGGTCAGATAAGGGCCCTAAATGGTCAGGCCGACGTGCTGAAATCGGTTTTCATTGTTGCAGTTGTGTGACAAAAATCTTATTTTGCTCTCAGCCTCATGTCATTCACCCCTTCTTGTCACAACCCCAACCCCACACGGCAAACCTTTAACCCCCCTTTGAATTCGAAACTATCGTGTGACTGGTCAGAATTTTGTGGGTGTGTTTGCCGCTGAAAACAGCCCCAAGTGCTCTACTTCCAGAACCCGGTTTTTCAGCCAGAGACCAGGATGGATTATTTGGGTGAATGGAGCCAAGGAGTCCGAGGCCGTGAGGAAGTACATGATACTGGCCCAAAACACTGAACTTCCCCTGCTAAGTTCTGGTCTGATGCAGCAGGCAAACATCCCGATGCCTTTTGTTCTCTTTTTTTTGGTTTTCAATAACATAATTAAAATGAGATGTTGCAGCTCAGCAGTCATTATTTCCTCTTCCTTCGAACTTATTTCACAGGAGCTTGGCTCGGTGTGTCTTGTGGACCATGAAGAGTGTGTGCAAAAATGAACTTCCCGCAACCACGTGACCACGCGTCAACTGTTTGACTTTAGCCCAACAATGTTGGGTCCTCCATATGTCTAAGGCCATAATTCTCAACTGGGAGAAGCTGGACTACTGTCAATGGGTTGGGGGGTTAGTCACTGCTTAAAACCATATTTTTTTCATGAGTGGTTGTAGAATGAAGTAGACTTTGATAGATAGACTTTGAAGTAATGCTCCAGTCTGTAGTGGTTAAGATAGAGCACTGCCAAAATGTGAAGGTATTGTCTTAGTGTTCAGTCTATGTTCCAAACCTCACCAATAGTCAAGAGATGTAAGTCACTTTTAAGGGGGTTTTTTTTCCAGACACATCCCACTAAGAAAGATCTCCCAATGCTGACCCAGAACTGGCTGGAGGGACTTTAGAGTTAAGCCTTTATTTTTTATAGGTTAAAGTAGACGTGTTAAGATCCTGTCCATGACGGATAGTGGCCTGCTACTTTCAGTTACATTCCTAAACCAATAAACCTGAATCAACTGGCATCCTCAACAAGCCTTCAAGTTCTTCAGAGTCATGCTAAGGACATAATTTGATTCAGATAAAGCAGTGACACACCCTTGATGACTGACGTTTTCCACCAGAAATGAACATCTTGGCTGAATGAGGTTTGTTTTTTTTTTTGTTTGTTTGTTTTTTTTTTCAATCTTAATCTGCCATAGGTGTGAAAACAGTTGTGCTCAACCAGATATCCATTTTGGCCTTGGAATGCCCCAAAATGAGCTGAAGAATGTTCTTAAAGAGATGTATATCTGTTTCCTTCGTCAACCTGTACTACCCCTTTAATTTAATCTCATAATTTCATGTTTTCCTTTCTTCTTGGAGAACTGAAAGCTAAAAATAAAAAAAATTAAAAAACTGACAAAATATCTGTGATAGTTGATGTAGCTTACGTAGAGTTGTTCAAATAACAAAGGGAGCTTTTAACAAGGATTTTTGCAATGCTCTCTATTAGAGCAAACACAAATATTATTAGGAATGTTGTTTACCATCTTATTTTTTTGCAAGCCATGGCTAATTGCAGACAACTTATCGACTTAATTACACATCATTCACTGGATCAATTACAAAAGTAAGTAATTACCTTATTCGGTGTGTGTTTGCCCAGCTGTCAGTGGGGCTTTTTTCCCTGGAGGTATGGTTTCCTGGATCATTAATCTGTGTACCTTTGCAACTACAATCTGACCCATGTTACAGTATGTCCACATCACACAAACAATGAAATTTGTCAAGCTTACTGGTGTTTGTGAACAAGTCACTTATTATTTGTGGGGATTTTTTTTTTATTATTTTTTTTATTTTCACAGCTCTAATTAAGAAACCTGCAGCAGAGGGACTTTCCTAGAGAAAATCTTATAATAGTTTAACTTTTTTGTTTTGGACTGTTACTTTAAGACTCAAAGGGAAAACAATTTCATGGAAAGGCCAGGATGGAGGCATATCATATGCTGCCACGGCTGGAACAGATGGACCAGCCCTTCACTTGATACAACTGAGACAAAGCGGCTGGTTTTTATGTACTGAAGCTTAATGACTGTGATGGAGGGAATTAGTGGCAGGTGTGCAGGGAGAAGGACGATGAACCAACGGCAGAGCAGAGGAATGACTAGGGTTCACACAGTTCAAACAACAAGAGGTGTCTGTTTCAAACCCCATCTCCTTTCTTGTTTCTTTTAAAGGTCATCTAAAAGTGAAGTAAAATAAAAATAGTAATATTGCCATAAAGTAACAGACAACATACGTTTTGGTGCTATTGCTATTGCTATTGCTCCCCGAACAGTTTATGTTTTGTCTTTTCAAAAACTTTGGGACAATGTCCCGTTTTTGTCATGCCCCTTTTTGTCCAATTATTGATGACTTCATAGTGCAATGGTCTATAAACAATGCTGTGGAACTTTTTGTATCTTTCTTCTGACTCATATTTTCATGCAGTGAAATCATTTCAACCTTGCTGGAAACTATGGCTTCAGCTAAGGGCTCAAATGAGGAAAAGACAGGGAAATCAACCAGGCAACTTAGCTTTTTTAGTGGCAAACTGCATTCTCTATTTGATAGCAGGTATGAACTAAATAAATGATTGCAGGACCTTGATTCTTTACTTTTTCAGCCTTTTTCTTGTAAATTTATTGAATTTTTCTTGATCTTTGTTGGGCTCAGCTTTAACTATGTGACAGGGCTTCATATCTTTATCAATAGCTGGTTTTGTTTGCCAAATGAGTTAAGAAAATTCCTAAGCATAACAGGTGATTTGATTGCAACATTTGGGAATGATAAAGGGAGAAAAGTAGCAAGTCCAAGCTTTTTGAGGGGACGCCTGAATCTCAGTAAATAATTTCAAAAACAATTTTTATTTCACAAATTCAATTCAGAAGTGAAATTCATAAGTTATGGTAATTCATCACACAGTGTTGTGCATCTATATTTATTTTTGTTAGTTATTTTGATGATTATGGTTTATAGCTGATAAAAAAAAAACAAATTCAGTGCATCATAAAATTTTAAAATGACAATCTATAGAAAATGATTTAATACATCAAAGGTACAGCATATGGACTCAATACTTGATCAGGGTGAGTTTTTCTTGAATAACTGCATCAATGCAGCATGGAGGGAGTAAGCCTATGGATCTGATGACATTTTAAGGAAGCTCAGATTGTTTTAATAGCGGCCTTCACCTTGCTTACAGCATTGGGTCTCAGATTCTTTATGGGGTGCAGGTCAAGTCAGTTTGAGGGTCAAACAAGTGCAATGTTACCATGGCCATTAAAACAGGTACTATTGGCAGTGTGGGCAGCTGCCAAGTACATCTTGAAAATGAATTTAGCATCTAAAACCCTAACTGATAAAACACTGAACGAATACCAGCAGATGACAAGGCTATCCCTGTTGCACATGGGCACCTTTTTCTTCCCCACTTTTTCCTCCTACAAGCAAATGCCATTCAAGCCAGGATTTGAACCTGGAATGGCCTTCCTTCATGGAAGGAAGTTTGGCAACCATTTCAGGCCGTCTCTTTGTCTCTAATCCAGATGTTCTTTGACAGTTTGAAAAATTCAGCCATCTTATTTAAAAGGTACAAGACTGTAGCAGTCTAAGAGAGGAGAAAAAGCAACAATATTGCAGCAGGTAAATTAAATTCCACATTTCAGCTTTATCCTTGAATACAGCCACAGAAAACTGAACACTATTCTCCCTTTGAGAGAGAAAAAAATAAGACAAGTGCCACATGTTAATAATGTGGGACATTAATTAGCCAGCTATAGTTTTGATGGGTAAAAGTAAAACTAGTGAAACCACATGTTGTTCTTGAATTATTCCTTTCATTTCCTCTCCTTCCTTTTATCATGGCACACTAGCGTCCTGCTGATTGCACAGACATTCGATGAAAAAAAAAAAACAACAAAAAAAAAACAAAAAAACAAAGGGAATCAAACCGGGAAAAACAGAAGAGCACATGGAGAAGAATTACCTCTGTGCGTCCTTTGTTTTCTCACAGGCACTTCGCTAATACACACCGTTGTTGATGCACGGAAACACATACTGAGATGCATCCCACAGGCTTATTAATACACGGAGCATCACCGGGATTTCAAGAGTATTTATCCTTAATTAGAGCAGACACAAGAGCAGCACGGATACCAACTCCTTCACCACACTCAGGTTTTATTCAATATCTTTTGGAAAGCAGAGTGTACTTCTACATTGTGATGCGTTCTGAACCTTTCCCCCTGCCTTGCACTGATTTTCAATTTCCAAACTTCAAGACTATCTGAATAATACAGTCTCTACATTAATCAGCAGAACCAAACACGATGCTTACATTTGCTGGATTAAGTGCATTCTCTTGCTTCAGAGGTATTCAATCACTCTCATTGAAATGAATTTGAAATTTGCATCTCAGAGTCAAATGGTAATAAAAATATAGTTTGGAAAGAATTTAAAAAAAAAAAAAAAAAAAAAAAAAAAAAGATGACGGCAAGGCATCTGGCATCTTCTTGGCTTTTTGGGATGTAACGAAAATTCTCATTACAATTGGGTGCAGCGGATGGTGTAATCTATGCCAGGCCACTACTATTTACAAAAGCATTAAAACATCGAGCACATCTTGGGTCTGTTTGTGTGTGAGTCTAACTGGTGTGTTTGGAAGTAGGGCACCCACTAAGAAGAGTTGATACACAATTGGCCCCCGGTGTTATTGTGACAAAGACAGACGCCCACTTGAAGCTGAATCATCTGTAACATGTTGCAACCATCAAGAGCCAACAGACTGTGCATTTTGCTCAGAGAAATTTAGCTCCAATCCCACCAGACAGAGTTATAAATGTGAAAAAATGGATAGACTTTGCAGTTACTGTGAAGGGAAAGGCAGAGGAGACTGTAATAGGAAGTAATTCCACAAAAAACACAAGGATTAGACTTAATTGGAAATATACCACAAGTAAAAAAGTGTGTGTGCTGAAAAGCTTAAAACCCAAAGCAATACTCCAGGATGCCTAACTTTAGACAGATTTACTGAATGTCATGCAGACATTGGTAAATTACAATAAAAACAATTCTGTACTTGATCTTTCACACTCTTGCTGTGTTAGACTGAAATGTAAGATGAAGTCCTTTTAGGTTAGAGATGCAGATTAGAACCTATTGGCTACCAGTTTGGCCAGACAAAAGTTATGAAGGAATCAAAGCCTCACTGGCAGCATCAAATCATTGACTTTGCAGCAATCCCTTGTTCAGAGAAAGCTTGTGGCAACAGTGAAAAGAAGGAACTCCCTTAACTAGAAGAAACCTCTCACAGAACCAGTCTCAATTTAGCCCCTTCCCCATGGTTGTGGCTTTATGTGTTCTTCCCCAGTCAGTCCTGGCCAGATTTGTCTCTTTCTGCAGTTACTGAACGGGTCTTCTCCATTTTTTTGGAACCACCTTAGGGGCGGTACAAACCAGTCCTTGCCAGGTATTATACACAAGTGATTTGAATCAGTAGAATGCATTCGTTGATTGACCTGTGGCTGTATGTCACAAACAATATATCAAACATTGTTAATCAATGACAAGACAGTAGTAGTTGGTGAAATGGCAAACTCCAAATCAATAATTCCACCTTAAGATCCAAACCTTTTCATCAACTGTGGTAGAAAAGCAAAAGCAAAAACATGTTTGTTAAAACTGTCACTATGTCCTGACAGTATGAGACAGATAATCTGTGAAAAACAAAACTGAGTTCCTCTGCCTTCCCTTCCTGTGGTCCTACTTTCATCTGAAGAAATACACCGCTCGTTAAGAAACAACCAATCAGAGCCAGGAGGAATGCCTTAGCACTGTCAATCGCACTCATTTATGCACTGCTCACTACCTCCCCCACAGCTGAGTGTGCCGTGAATGTGCATGCTAGCGAGTATAGCCACCGAAGACAGTGGATTAACAGTTTTCCTGTAATGTTAGGTTGTTTCTCTGCCATTACCACAGATGCAGCACACTGGAAACTTGAGCTTGTACGTGCTGGTATAAAACCTGCTCACTTACTTATCGATAATGCAGTATCTTTTTTTGTCTCTGAAGTCATACACAGAGAGGCTGCTTCACTGTAAATCAAAAACTCAAATATTGTATCTGGAAATCAATCACTGACCTACAGCCATCCAACAATTTCAACAGTCCATGACTTATGCTCAGCAATCATGCCATCCATCCATATTCTGTCCCCACTTCAGGGAAACAGGGAGCTGGAGCTGATTCAAATGGTCGGAGGGCAAGCGTTGAAAAGGACATGTGACCATGCAAAATCAAGTCTTACCAAGTACCTCACAAAGCAGGCATACCTATTTTCTTAGTGTTTTACAAGCAGAAATCTGAAAAGTGTGTGGGCCACTTGTAATCAGCCCTGTATACTCTGATACCCCTAAATACAATGCAAATGACAAAGCTATAGCAAACTTGTGGAAGAAGGTGCTCTGGTAACTTTTGAGCAATCAATCCTGTGTGTTGAAGAAAACATTGGAAATTAACCTAAAAATACTATCCTTACAATATTACATGGTGGTGACAGCATATGCTGTCAGGAAAGCTTTTCAGAGTTAATGGAAAACAGTTTAAACTAAAAACCTTGGCATTATTAAGTTCATCCATAAAATAATTAGAGTTTACAGTCTGTGGCTACTTTTTGCCAGAGAAATATTTGCCAAATAAGTTTTCTGATCATCGATATAGAATGTTTGGGGGTATCCGATGTATTAAAATCACCCATGATATTTTGCATGAATGATGTGTGAGACATCTGAATCATCATTCTTACCAGTAAACAAATGTATTGCAGAGCAAATGCATACATGAGAATGTCAACTTTCTCCTCAGACTGGATAATATAATCATAACTGGATTTGAAATACGATGAATAAAAAGAATGGATTTAACGTCATTACATGCACAGTAAAAACAGGTCACACATGTTGTTGCATAGGCTACCAATTTGTAGACTAAACTTCAAATGCTTTGAGAAGAATATTTAGTTTTTCATCAACGGGCTCATACCTTGTCACTTTGTTTCTGCCCTATACTTATTACTCAGTATCCTCCACTACTCCTGACTTACCCTCCAATCTTCTTTAGCTATTGTTCTCAACCTCTGAATTTCTGCTCCACAACCTTGCTCTGTGAGCAGAGCTGTCTATAGAATGTTAAAAGCATCTAACACTGATGTCCCTGCAGATCCCACTGTCCTGAGAAGGGAGGCTGAGATGAATGTTAAAAGGGTCTTGACGGAGTCGCAGCATTGCTGCCTCCGCTGAGACCTGTCTCGGCATGGCATCCTATGTCCGTGCCAGCTGTGTGTGAAAGTGATGTAACAGATGTGAAAGGAAATGTATGTGTCAAACACTAGGACTGACAGAATGACAGTGAGCGCATGATGGAGTGTGTGGCGGTGGGTGTAAAGATAAACAGGGCTATAATAGGAATGGCAAATGAGGTTTCATCCCTGTCTCTACTTGTAAGTCTTCTACTTTATCTAAAAGGACAAAATAAAGAAAAAAAACTGCTCCCTTTTTTATCTTAGAGTAAACTGTGTGGGTGGATGTCTGGTTTAAACATTTGTGCATTGCCCTGATGCTGCAAAGCATAACGACCTGGGTTGAAAATAGACTCGACCACACAAGCATTCACTTTATGGCTGTCAAAAGGTTAAATATGCAATCAAAATATTAACAGAATGCCCATCACGTGTCTCCCAGCATGCTGACATGTCGCCATATTGCCAGGCAAATGACAGGTGTTCGGTATGAAAGATCAAGTGGTTTTAATGAAATCTAAATTTAATTTATGGAGCACGTGTTGTGTAATGACAGGCTGCCACCGTTGCACTCCAGTGACTACAGTATGAGTTGTACTGAAGGTGGCCTAAAGGTACAACATGGGTCTTTGCAGATGTTCTTGGTGTTTGTTAGCTTTTTCTGTTAATCCATCAATGTAAAAAGGGGGAAAACCAAAATATGGCAAAGTCGCAGCTTAATGTTTCCATATTTCCAAGGGGTTGGCAATGTTAAAAAAAGGTAAAACTTCAGTTCATTCGAAAATGCTCACAAGGCACACAAACTAAAGAATCCTGTGAAAAAGTATTTGCCCCCTTAGAGTCTTCTATTTAGCTTGTTGCCATAAACAGAGTAAATACAAAATGCAGTTTTCAATTCTGTTTAAGGGAAAAAAAAAAATGAAAATCTAAGTTTGTCTATCCCTATATGGAAAAAAATATACTCCTCAATACCAACCATGTCCCAGCAATTAAGTGTTTGAGATAACCAGCAATGGGTCTTTACATCTCTGTGGATGAAGTCTGGCCCATTCTTCTTTGCAGAGCAATTTTAGCTGAGGGTTTTTGAACATGACTTCCCTGTTTAAAGTCATTGCACAGCCTATTAAAGTTGATTTAGGTCCAGGTTTTTTCTAGGCCTGGAAATGTTTAAACAAAAGGCAAGACTCGCTTTATGTTTTGTTTCTAGTCCCATTTCCTTCTTGTCTTGGAACTCTCCCATGGATGCCATTTTTGCTCAGTCTCTTTTTGTGAGCTGACCACTCCACAGGATGTGAACCACTGTTCCATTTTTTCTCCATTTGTAGCTTTTATTGTGGTTCTCTGGAGTCCCAAAGCCTTGGAAATGATTGTGCAATCGTGTCCACACTGATATGTCAATGATTTTGTTTCTCTTTAAAGCATGCTGTGTTGTTTTTTCAGATCTTATACACTATGTCATATCATCAAAAATGTTCTGTATGCTTTTCCAATTTCACCTTCAAGAAAAAAAACTGAAAACAATTTTTTTTTAGCCCATCTGCAAAATCTTATGCGTAGCTGCCAACTTACATAACATACTGATAGCATCATCCTCACATGGAAAGATCGTGGCGGCACCATTATGCTGTGGGTATGCGCATTGTCCAAAACCTATTAGAGACAGCAAAAGACATGGAGACCTAGTTCGAGGTTCACGTTCCAGCTAGACAGTGACCGAACATACAGCAAAGGTTTCAATAGAATGGTTTTGATCAAATCATATCAAAACCTAGATCTAAATACATAACAAAACTTGAAAATATATGTTCAACTGAAAATTTTCCCCAGATCCAATTCTGCTTTGGGTCCCATGCAAACTTGTGCCAGCTCAGGTTGCAGGTGTACTGGACACTATCCTAGCTGACAGAGTGACAGTCGACTATATACATAGATAAGACATAAAAAATTTAAAGTAATGAAATGTCAACAACCTCTTCCTGGCTCCATCACTTTGTCACACAAGTATGCACAAAAGGCAAATACATGGCTTATTAGCCAACACAGTCAGTGGCAACCTTGACAAAATGGCAAACACAGGAGAAAAGTTACTCAAAACACACATTTTAAACCCATTCAGTCCATCTGCTCATCACAATTCTTTCAGAACTGTAAGACAGCCATTTATCAACAGCAAAAGCCTCGAGATAGTTAAAAACATCCCAGTGCCCACTGTGAGAAAATAAAGGATATTTCTAATGCAGTTCTATATTTTGCACAATTCAACTAAAAAACAAGCAAAATAAAGGTTAAGAAATAGAACAAAAAAGGTTCAGTCAACTGGTTGCCAAAGTGTGTACACCCTTAAATACTTTGATAAAGGGCTTTTGATTAAGCTTAAGCATTCAGTCTTCTCGATACAGTGCATACCTAACAGCTATAAAGAATCTAATAAAAAGATTCAAAAGAAAAACTTTCTTACTATCTGCATCATTAAGCTAAAGTCATAGTTTGCAGAGAGATTACAAAGGATAGATATGATCTTGCATATCTCTGTAAAAGACTTTAAAACAAGACAAACTAACCAGAAAAGATTGCAAGACACTCATGGCTGTGGGAATGTCCTATAAGTACGAGTTGGTGCTGTAAATCCAAGTCACTCAGCCCACCTCTAGGTAAGCAGCCATTTAATTGCATTTAAAAAAAATACTCTGTGGAGCAAACATGCTTAAAACCAACCCAACCCACATTTTAGTAGCAATAAATGAAAGACAAATAGCTCTAAATGTCAGTTTTGACCTTAAAACTTCAGGTCTCTGCCTGAAGGCTAAAGATGCAGAGGGATTTTACTTTCCAGTTTCACATTAAGTCCAAGCCTGCAACTAAAGTAACAAAAGAGAGGAAAATTAGAGTTTTGCAATGGCCTGGGCAGAGTCAAGAACTCAATGTGAGACAAAATCCTTGGGTTGGGCTATGGACAAGAGAAATTCCAACCATCTGAAGATTTTGGAGAACCTTTGAGTGGACAGATATTGCAAAGTCAAGATGTGGGATGCTGACAGAATCCCATAGAAGAAAACTTAAATGCTTAAATGACCATTTCTGTACATTCATTGCATTTTACCAGCCATCACAACTTTTAATGTTCCTTACATCTGACCACACATTGAATTCGTGCAACTTTATCAAATGTCTTATTCAAACAAGGGGTGATATTTGTTTAAGTTAATAAAGACTTGGAGAACAGAAATAGAGGGTCTTTAAAGATGAAAGATATGCAAATGTCTGTGGAGGTTGTTAAATAAAAAATGGAAGGAGGAAACTTTTAAGGCAGCTGGAGTTAGTGACAAATGCACCTCCCATCTAGCAATGAATAGAAACCATGCATGCACCTTAGAGTGCACAAATGTATGCTCCTAAACAAACAGCTGCTGCGTCAAGCTCTATCTAAATACAATCAGGATGCACTCACCAACAGCACAATTTGAATTTCTCTTGCTCAGTCTTGGCACTTTGCCATGGCTCGTCAGCACTTTAGCAAAAGGGATTTTCACGCACAAACACAATAAAGCCCCCAACAGGCATCTCAGGTGGGCAGGCGAGCTGTAATCCTCTTTCCATCTAAGCACCTTTTTACCGTAGGTAGAGGAGAGAGGAAGAGCAAAGAGCCAGAATTTCTCACCCAGTTCCTTCTGCTCCAGGAGTATTTGCATAGAATATACTCAAGGTGTGAAGATCTATTTAATTGACTATCTTCTCTTCCCCACCATCATGCAGTGGGGACAAAATTTACAAAGTTGTGAGGTGCGCTCAAAAAACAGATGTCAAGCCTTTTTGATAAACGTGTCAGGGTGTGAACACCACTCTTGTGGTGCACAAATGCATTCACGTGTTGGGTGGAATTCATTGGTAGTGGTGGTGGGGATTTCAGGGTGAGGCAGTGAGGCCAAGACAGGAACAGACACTGTTTAGTCGAGAACACAGGCCTCATTTAGGTTACCGCGGGATTAGGCATGCTGAGCTGCAGGGGCACAGGAATTAAAATGCAAATGAGGACGAGGATTGCACACGAGAAGCGCAACAAGAAGGGGATAAAATGGCATGGTTAAGGATGGGCGCAATTTGTGTCAGGGGTATTATTTATGTTGTTTTTGTTCTTAATTGCTGCTATTTTGGAGATGTGTCAGAGGCTGAACCCAAATGAAACGTTATTATACAACAAAGGAGCCAAATATTTTTCCTAAAAAGCCTTCATGTCAGCAAAATACATTTGTAATTTAAATGGGTGATATGATTTCAAGAGTCCAGAAAAATACAGAGCGAGACTGGTGAATTTGGCAAGAGATGTGGGTAACCATCTAGTTCTCATTATGCCAGACACAAAGATTCAGTTAAAATGTAGTGGCCATAAAACATAACCAGAGTCATTTAGTATCAAGCAGAAAGTCAATCCAATGGTTTAAAGTACAATGCCATATATGGTCACCAGGTCCTGTCACGGGTTTTTTTTCCTTTGCTTTCTAACACTGCTCGTGTGCAATGAAATTTACAGTGTTGAAAAGTCTGTTAATTTCTTTTTAAATTATCCCAAAATTTTCAGGAAAACGCTTTTGTGGGGGGTTTTGTGGCTTTATGAAAAACTTGCCAAATCCTCTTTGATAATGCTACACAGTTTTTGGTTTTGGCAGTGTGAAGGTGTGGAGCAGCATCACTAATAAAACAAGGGTTACCAACAAAAACAATCTCAATGCAGAGATAGAGATGAGATTCTGCAACTGGTGGCAATCCCACATCGCTACTCTCAGAGACTGAGTGGCATCCTTGAAAATGACAATACTCACCCCACTGAGTGGGGCTTTTCAGAAACTCCCTCCAAAATTTGGGAGTGGAGTGAATAAAATAATCTGCCTGCAGTCTTGATCTCAGTCCCACTGAACACTTGTGGGGTTAGTTTGGACATGCTGTTCGTGTCATACTGACCAAAATAATGATACTGGCTGAATCGCCAATAGCTTTTGGTTTCTTCAGACTTCATTCACCCAGTTATACACCCAGTACAAAAAAGAAAAACAAATCAAACAAGAGACATTTGCAGAATAAGCTGTTTAGCACTGGCAGAGGGGATTTGATAAGTACAAATACCTTCATCATTAATCAAGGTATTGGTACGTTGCACAAAGCTTGTCAAGGGGTAGAACACAGCATGTCAATCTTTCCCAAACTCTTCAAAGGCTGCAGTTATCCATGTTGCATGCACAGTTTTTTCTACTACATTTTTCCTTTCAACTCAACTTGCCTTTGAGATACCTAGATACACATAGCTGTTTATGGAGCAGTAACTTTGTGTCTTACCTTCTGTGTAAAGTTTGATAATGATGGTTTTCTGGACAACTGTCAAGTATGCCACCTTTCCCATGATTCTGTATGCCGTAACATAATTACCAATATTTTTTTTTACTGGTCTTATGCAATCTTCAAAATTCTGAGTAAATTGTCTGAGTAAATGTTTACAGAAATAAACATTTGAAATATATCATTCTCTGTGTATTGCAACAAGTAGTGCTAGTTTCACTTTTTAAGGCTACTGACAACAAAAACTACAAATATCAGGAGAGGGGGAGTGGGGGCGGAGCTAGAGGGGGGCTATGATTGATGTGCAGCCGGTCAATCCTGTATAGCAGCTGGTGCTATACAGCACAAATCTTTGCAATCCATCCATATAGGGAAGGAAGAACAATAATGATAAATGTAATGGATGTGGAGAAAAAGAAAGTGTGCAAAAAAAAAAAAAAAAAAAAAAAAAAAAAAAAATATATATATATATATATATATATATATATATATATATATATATATATATATATATATATATATGAAGTTTTATATATATTTGTGTGTGTGTGTGTGTGTTGTCATTCTCATCCGTGGACCCCCTGAGATAGCCTTGCCCCCCCCCCCCAACAATAAAAGTTCAGCTCCACCACTGAAAGGGAGTAGTGTCCTCCTATTTTTCAACATCAGCTTTCTGTTTGAATCCCTACTAGATTAGGTATTATTGAATAGGGGCTTGACATTGAGAAGGGTATGTAGTACCGAGGCAATTATCAGTTTTCTCCGCTTGCATCTGCCCTCCAGCTAGAAACACAGGAGCAAATTAATCATTTCAATCTGGTTAAAACTAAAGGACAACCGTAATCCTGCACATCATTGTCCATATGTAGCACAGAGATGCACACGCAGAAAGCCACTTGTCTCATTCATGTCACCTCTTATGTCCTCTGAATGGATATAATGAAAAGTAATGAATAAATACATGACAGAAAAATGACACACCCTGCACAGACAGAAAAGGGCAATTATCTGAATATGTTCATAAGTTTTGGTGAGGATGCCACCTTGGGAGAGAAATCAGGTCTGAGGGCCGACACACCACAGGGAACAGGTTGAAAGAGCAACAGAATGAGGCCAGTGACACATCTCACTACCTGCCCATTAAAGGTGCACTGTACAGCAGTTTGTGACATCTTTTAATTACAAATTCTGACTAAAATGTGGAATGTATAAGAAATTGAGTATAGTTCAAGACTTGAAAAGGTTTTATCACCTTTAAGAGCCTGTAAGAACAAGAAAAATTTGCAAAATCCTTGGGAAAACAACAGGTCTACATCACAAATCCATTCCTTTAGGCCCCATCCACACAAATATGGAAATGTCACAAAATATTTTTTCCTTCTAAAAAAAAGCAAGAATTCCTATTAATGCTTGGTGCATGAACTACAAATCCTAAAAAAAAAAAATAAAAATAAAAAAATATATATATTATATATATATATATATATATATATATATATATATATATATATATATATATATATATATATATATATATATATATATATATATATATATATTGCCATATCTTCTACAGATTATCTCCAATCCAGATTATTAAAATTAACTGTACGCTAAAAATGAAATTGGTTCAAAACTACAAACATACTGGGCAATGGACAAGATATGCTCACAGCATCCTTGAATGGCCAACCTACAGCACCAAAATATGGATTTCAGTTTTCAGGAAATAAATCCATTCTCGACTGAACAAAGATATTTGGTTTTGAAAATGAAGAGGGAAAAAAAAAAAAAAAAAATCATTCAGATGCCAAGTTTTACACAGGTGAATGTCTTCTTGCAAACAGGTCAATGTGAATGGTACACTTGTGCTTAAAAAAATAAAAATGTACAAAACTCTCTTGATCTTCATTTAAGTAGTCGATATTGCCACAAAGCAAACTTCTTCATTAAAATTGTAGGTCGGTAAAAACATTTTGGTTTCTGAAGTTTGTGTGTTATTCGGTAATCAATACCTCCCCATTTAATTTTTCAAGATGGGGGATGTGGAAAACAAAACATAAACCCTCTCAACAGGGGCTATGATGTCATTTGGCTCATGAAGCCATTCACATTGTCCTCTGTTTAGCACTTTGTGTTACCACTGACTGCATAAACGATACTCTACAAATACAGTTTTTGATTGATTGATTGATTCTGATCTCATAAATGTATTTGTTGCATCTGTTAAATAAAAAAACAAACAAAAAAAACTGTCCAAGTGAAAGATGTGGTTCAAAGAGATTTTTGAGGAGATTATTATGTATCATTTAATGAGGTATGGTTCATTGTTTTCAATGATAAGGGAACTAGTAAATGTAATAATAAGAGAGTTGTAAAAGCTTATTCCATTGGTGCTTCTAACTTCTGGAATAGTTTCATCTGTTTGATACCTTCTTAAGCAAAAATGGCTATCATACCTGGCTTCCTTTCAAGAGCCAGTGTTCCCAAAATATGGTGTAAGTACACTGCATTATTACCTTTATGATTAGGAAGAGGACCCACGTTATTTTGGCTACACCACTTGTTTGGCAACACCACAGCTTATTTTTAGTTTTGTGACATCGATGTGTAATGCAAATTGCCAAGGGTGTGAAAACTTGCATTGACCAAAACTGCACACGTCTGGTGCAGGTGCAACATTTTACACCTAATAAGCCTTTTGTTCATGATTTTTTTCTTCATTATTGCAACTACTGTATATTTCAGCTCGACTGAAGTGCCCCCAGGTAGTGGGTTTGTTTTCTCAGCCAGCAGAACACCTGAAAAAGATGACACAGTGGGCTCTACTCTAAACTACATGTACAGTGACAAATGCAAAGAAGTTCTGGGAACAAGTGATGTATGGGCAACCAAACGGACAGCCAATGCTTTGTTTTTCGTATGTGCAGCAGCGTAAAGTGCAAGAAGACTGACAGAAAATGGAACAAAATTGGAGGGATGGTGGCAAGCAGCCACTTCACTGGTCTCAAGCTCTGCAATCACATGATGCACAAATGCATTAGCACCAGAAAAATGGCTTGTATGGAAAATCAGAGCATTTTCTTTAATGGTGTAGAGTAACTCAAAATGACCATCCCACACTTCAAAATCAGAGGCCGTCAAACCTGTTGTTTTGTGTATTCAAATATGGTGTACATGAAACTAAGGCTATGATAGTTTCAGTCTGGTGTTCAAAGGGGAGATCAACTGATCAGATCTCATTTTTCCATTAAAAACTAAATTTTATAAAACAAAAAAAAAATTTAAAAAAATGAGTACATCCCGATGAGCATTATTCTGTGATATTACATGACAGTACACACTTAGTGAAATACAAACTTTGACACATGACAAATCAAAACAAGCTGCTCCTTATAGCTGCATTTTATAAATGATTAAAAAAAAAAAAAAAAAAAAAAAAAAAAAAAAGATTTTATGCTGTAGTAACACAAAGAAGTGCATAAGAGCGAAATGAAAAGCTTCAATAATTTGAAAGAAATTTCACAAATAAAACTCGGAACGATCTGGCATGCAAATGCATCCTTTACTCTGGTACCCATCAATAAAATCCATTACAACCAATTGCCTTCAGAAGTTACCCAATTAGTCAATACAGTCTAACTGTGTGCAATTTGCTAAAACCTCCTGCTTTAATACAGTTCTGTGAGGGTCTTAGAGGTTTGTTAGTGAACAACAAGCCTCATGAAGAACAAGGAACACAACAGACAAGTCAGCTAGAAAGCTGTGGAGAATGTAGGGTTAAGTTATATTTTGAGATATGAAGTACCGTTTAAAAACTAAAGACAAAAGCACAACTATGACTATTAATACTCAGCCATGCACTGCAACTGACTAGGCAAGGCCATCAATAACCAGTGAAGTGGTCTCAAGTCAAGATTGGAGGAGCTGCAGACACCAGCTGGTCAGGTGGGTTAATCTGTTCTCAGGAACACTATTAGTCAGCTTGCCTTTAAGGAAAAGTTCCATAAAAATACATCGTTGACAGAAAACCATAAAAGTGACAATGACCGTTTTCCACAAACCTTGTGGAGGACAAAGGAATGTCCTCTGGTCAGATCAAGTTTTTGGCTGGTGTACTGAACGGCTTTAGAAATGTAACACTATATAGCACTCTGGAACATTACAATAACACATAAAATAGATTAGATATTAATATAACATGATTTGATCTGGCAAAACATGATCCCAGCTTTGAATCAAGAGGCAACGATACAGCCCTGTCGTCAAAAATCCTCCAGAGGAGTTTTATCATAGAATTGTGACTCCACTTTGGAGGTTTTCATTTATATTCAATGTGGCATTGAGATCAAAGCTTGTGCTGTCCTGGCGTAAGCAAGAGAGATTTACGACGGTGTATTTGTTGGCCCGGCCTAATCCATCGGCTTTCTTCAGAATGGGAGCTCGTCAGATAGGGCGACGGTCCCACAGACTTCTCAACAAGCTTCCCTTGTCAGATTGCAGAGACACAATCAGGCATTTGCACACACTCACTCTTCCCCCAGCAAGGGGTCACATACCCAATCAGGTACACAGAAATAAATACACCCACATGGCAATGTAGTGGTGTGCTCAGCGTCTGATGACAGTATCGGGCGCTCGTGTGATTGAGGTGATGGATGGTGGAGACAGGATGGGGGTTGTCATCAGCCATGAGTGACAGGAAGCTGTGGTGGAGGAGGTGGGGGTAGTGACAGCTAAGTTCAGGGCAGGAAGTCGATCCCTATGACTGTCTTTGTGTTTGCTTCACCTTCTCCCTCTCATTCTCTACATCTCTGTATCTTTCTTTTGCCTGCCAGGTTTTCTCAATCTTGCTGTCTTCTTTGTCCTGTCTGTCCATCTTTGTCTCTCCCAGTATCATTTTTTTCTTCCCTACCCTGGATGATGGGTGGACTGATTATGTCCCTTTCTTCCCCTAGTCAGAGAATACATCAATAATAAAAACAATAGGAAGCTCATAAATAGGGTTTAGAGAACATGCACCCAATTTCCTTTGACAGTGGTGGAAGGTGTGCTTTGGTATGTGTAGGTGTGCATGAGTGTAAGTCACTTTGACAGGTACTGCAAATGAGGCAATATTGCCGGCATTGACTGGTATGGCAGGCCTGAGGCCCTTTGCTTGCTTAGAGAAAGTGGTCATCATAAATCACAATTGTATTAGGAGCTGATGCTCCAGAGTTTAAAATGCTTTTAATAAATAGCTGCTGTAAATATTGTACCCACATGTATTTAAGTGAAACCTACCAGCAAGACACTCTTAACTTTAAAATCCAGTCACACTTAGAGATCAGGGCAGGTGGTAAGATCAAATACTTTCCTGCCCAAAGCTTTTGTGAGTTTCCTTGGTGAGTATAAAGGACTTTTTTGTGTAATAGGTTTTTGACTCATTTATCAGTACCATGATATTTTCTTCTTGCAAAATGTTTTTTACTGCCACTGTCTCAAGACTTATCAACTTTATTCGATAAATCTTGCTCGCACCAGATTGTATTCCTTTTTTGAAGACAGATGCTGCAGTTTTATCAGTTGCAAATCCAACTAAGTTCAGTTTATTTATACATCCATCCATCCACCAGCAGCTGAAACCGTGAATACAAGTTATTACAGATCCATGATTTCATGTTGATGTCAAATTCTTATCCTAATGTTTGGTTAAATGGTGGGAATTGTTTTCCTTCCCCTTCCCTCACTTAAACCTATAGATATCAGCTGGACCTCTCTCCTCTCTGTAACCTCTACTTTGATGGCACCAACAAACTCAGTTTCTTTGTGGGGGGGGGGGATGTTATATCCTTTATACAAGCGAAGCGATGTTAAAATTAGAGATGGCTGGTTAAGTAAAGTTATGAGGTTGTTAAACGTTAATAGCTGCTTTATTTCTTACCTTGCTCTGGATTGAAATTACTGCACTTGTTCCAACCCAATCACACCCTTTTAAAAATATGTTCTTATAAAAATCCATCAAGCCTGAAGTCTCCCCTTTCCTTTTTTTCTGTGCATCAGGGTTTAAGTGGACAGACCATTATAAACTTTACTGTAGCTGGCCGAATGAACTCAAAGTCAGAAGACGTGTCAAATGTCACAACACTTTTGTAGTGAGGGTGGGGTTGTTCTTGATCAATTTTTCAAGGACAATTAGAATATAAGTTTTATGAGAGCTAAAAATTTTGTTTACATTTGTACACAACATCTCTACTCAGAAAATATATATATTTGCCAATAACTTTATCGTTTGAAGGCCTCCTCCCCTACCATAAGCCCAGAACAATTGACTGAAATATTCAGACCACCCTGTTTGGCACCCAGAGGTATGGCACATTCAAAGTCACTTTAATTTTCTTTCTTCCTGCTTGGTTTAAACTCAAGTCCGTCCAGAGAGGGTGTACACTGGCAATACAGCAAGTGAATTGGACTCAAACCAGCGCCATTGGAGATGAGAACCTCAAACTTTTGATGATGATGACGATAAATTTCCATTATTTCCATTATTTCCTATATTATGTTTAGATGTATTTATTTTTATTAGTTCATTGTTGTTGTTTTTTTTTTTTAACCAATATTTTCTACAGTCAAACTAAATAGTGTTTTAATCATTTTAGCAGTGCCATAACCCCACAGTGAAAAGGAAAAGGCCAGTTGTAAATCTCTGAACCTTGAAAATTCTAAATCCTTAAGGGTATAGCTAACCCTAACTCAGAGGGTAAAGTTAACATACTTCTTTGGAGTTGGGATGCACAAGAATCAGGGTTTACAAAACCACCAAGCAACAGAGGATTATAAGTGCAAGTTTTGCTGTGACCAAATTATCAAAGCAGCTCAAGCATCATGCAGAGGGGTGTTTGTGATGGAACGCATGCAGCTGCAGAGCTGTTTGCTCCTGACAAAGCAAAATTATTTGAATGCTTGAACTTGTTCAAAACAGTTGGAGACCAGCAAATAACACGAGGGTAAAGAGAAGCGGTTCCAACTATCACATTATGTGAGCATGCTAAATCCATTATTATAGCTTTAAAAGCTGCATTAATGTAGCTTTTGTAATTCCAGATGTGTTAATATTGAAGCAGATATGTCATTCTTAATTGCAAGAAGAAGCAGCAACTTAAAGAAAATCATCTCACCGCGGAAGAGTCCAGGAGACAAAAAAATGTGAAAACTCTGAACTCTGCTTCACTACTTCTTTCCAAATGATTAATAATGACCAAGCCAAAGCTTGAAGCAGTCATTTAATGTCAGAAAGGCTTTTAAGTAATAAGCCAGAATATCCCAAGGGGCCCAGGCATTTTCATATCAAGATGTTTCAAGATAAGAGCTGATTCTGAACTCCATACTGTTTTGAGATTGTTCACCTTTATTATGCTGATCTGTGCACATCAAAATATACTTGCAGGATACACGTTGCTGCATTTTTTGTCATATACACATGACAACACAAGGAGCAGCTTATGGGGCTGATCACCTTGCATCAGTAAACACAATTACAGAGAAGTGACAATACCAATTTCAATGCAGGTTTTGAAACATTGGAGTTGCATTTAAGTTTCAAGTGGTGCAATCTTCTGTGTCAGAGCCCCAGTTTGACTGATTAGAACCATAAAGCCAGATGGTCTTTACTGTGAATGGTAAAGCTGAATCAAACAATGACAACAGTCTTAAGAGCTTTAAAAGGACTGACCTCACCACTACGCACCCCTTTCATTGTCATGTGTTGCCATATTCTAATGGCACCGCAAAACTAGCAAGGTATACTGAATAAAGGGGAGTGTAGAGTTTGTCACAAGTGCTTTTACCCAGCTATGATATTAACTCAGCCAGAATATCTATATTCATGGTTATATTACATGCTAAGAAAAATATTCAACATGCATACATTTTAAATAAGTTTTTCATGGGTCAAATTACTTTGTCTCAATAGCTTAAAATTTTAACAGGGTTGTGAGAATTTCTGCTTCGACACCTAATTTTTTCATTACATTTCTTGTTCAATTGAAAGAGTATGCAGAATATAATAAAACTACATGAGCTGTCCCCCAAGTCCCTCAAAAAAACAAGTCCCAAAAAATCTCAATGCCCAACATCTCCCATCTGCTTCTACCGAGTATTTTGACAGAACATTTTCCTCCTAGTCTCTGCTGTCGTTTCTGTCTGCTTTGCCTCTTCTCTTGTTCTGAACAAAGACTGTGAGATGAGGGTCATCTTTTCTGACAGCAGGGGCGGTCATCCCCTGCGAGATTGTCATACTCCACTGCCTTGGACGGTGTGCTGCTTTGTCCAGTCTCTTTGCTTGGCTGTGTGCTGCATGTCTGCTTGCAAAAAGAAGGAAGATGTAGAAATCCTGACATCTAAGCACCACACTGCTTCAGATTCCTTCTGTGCTGGTGTGCATATTCAAGGGAGACAGCATTGCCCTCATCTTTTAACATCACTCTGCCTCCTATATGACCACAGCGTAAATGTCCCACGTTAGCAGATCTGAGATCCTGTGACAGGGCGGGTGCTGACCTTTGGATATAAATAATACTCTCTATTTGACTCGTGAAGAGAACAAACGCGTCGCTCTCCAAGCGGCTGTTGGTGGCTGTGCTAATTGCTTTAGTGTCCTCGTCTCGTCGGCTGCCAAGCCGCACTCTGCTGAGCCACAGACTTGGCTGCCGCATGAGAGAGAGTTGGACAACAGGGCTTTAAAATATGCCAACATCCATTTGACTGCTTGGCAGAAACACAAAGGGGAGGGAGAGAATGACAGAGAAAAATGAATGAGAAAAGGACCAACACAAGTGAACGATAGTGGTCAGAGGTAGCAGGCCAATGAGCAATACATAACAGTAAAGAATATTAGCCACACTGAGCAACAGATATCTCTGATCTGTTTAAGCCTTACTCTGGATCCTGATTGCTTCACGAATGAACATGCCTTCAGCTGGTGTGTGGAAATTTACATAGAAATCAATAACTATTGACTTGCCATTAAATTTATTCCCCTTTCCCCTGAACTATTTTCCCTCATTCACCTCTCTTTTCTAATTCTTAATGACTGCTTTTCTGCTCAGCGGGGCAATCTTCTAAAGCCTTGAAATTTCCTCTCTGTTGATTTGCATCAACTGCTCAGGAAGCTCAAAAACTCACCTGTCATGCAAATTAGGCACCACATGAGTGACAGCATATGAAATCTGAATCTTTCAACCAATTTTGGTAGTATGAAAAACAACAAAAAGCTGATGAAAAGGGAAACCTCCCTTCAAGCCTTTGATGGTGGCAACGACCTTGGCACGACGTCAGAGGTTAATTTGTGTGTATTTTTGCAGGGGCTTGTATAATGGCTTTAACAAAGAGTCCTCTGATTGTGACCATCAGCAGCAAGCCCGGGTGTTAGGTCATTTATGATATTTCCTCTCTCTGGCAGCGGTATTAAAGCTGTCAGTCTGCAAGAGTCAAAGAAGAGGCGTTGAAGGGCTTCCCAACATCTCTGTCCAGCAGTTCTGTAAACATTAGAGGCTTAATGATACCTCCAACTCAGTTTCCAAGACAAGATTTTATAGGTGTGTTGAGGAAAACTAACTTCCCTTTGTTCCAATAAAGATTTGTACAATTAACAGAGTTTCAAAGTTTACCCAGTTTAATTCTCCTCGACAAGACAGTTGTGTCTCAGTAGATGATAAAATTAAGTTAATTTTCATTCCACAAAGAGCGATATATTTCAAGTGAGGGTAGAGTAGTCAACTTGCAATCAGAAGGTTGTAAGTTTGACTCTAGCTTCATGCTGTCACATGTCAATGCGCCCCTGGGAAAGGCACTTAACCCTAAGTCGCCAATCGATCTGCGTATCATTACATAAATGTGAGTGCAAATGGATGAATGAAGCTGTAGTGTAAAACGCTTTGACCATTCAGTATGACTGGAAAAGTATGAGTTCAGTACATGTA
Source organism: Anableps anableps (assembly GCA_014839685.1). Classification (NCBI taxonomy): domain Eukaryota; kingdom Metazoa; phylum Chordata; class Actinopteri; order Cyprinodontiformes; family Anablepidae; genus Anableps; species Anableps anableps. The sequence goes on from CM026088.1 coordinate 8,219,706, forward strand.
CCATTTCAAAACTTTCCCATTTAATATCCTTCAAAGAAACTTTTAATCATGTATTAAACAAAAGGTTTTGTTGTGACGTAGCACTCATTTAAACATTCTTTTTACATACCTAAAAGTATTCCCCTTCATACCCGAGCCCTTGATAAATTACACCTAATGATTTCAGACTAACTCACATGCCGATGGTGGTCCGTGACAAACGCTTCACTTTGGAAAGAAATACTGTGGAACTTTAATATTGTATCACCTCCAAGTACAACATAGTTTACTGAATCCATTTTCAAAAGTTAGGGCTTTTTGAGGATAAAAATCTCCAAAACTTACAGAAGCAGCTCTCATGGTACGTTTTGCCATCATATCTGTTGTGAAAACATTCTGGACCCTTGATGCTACATGCATGCAAAGTAGAATTATACATCACAAGACTTTACTGTCATATATCATGACAGCCTGAAGTTATTTCAACATAAGCAATTGACTGTGCTGCCTTTGAATGACTTGTCATTTACACAATCTTTGGATTCTGATGCTTCAGAAAATAGTTTTAAATCCAAGTCAACTAGTTGGCACTGGAGATGTGCATTTGATGCCTTCAAGTGTAATATCGTATGAGACTGAAAAAATGTTTATCCCACAAAATTTGATGAGCTTACTCGCAGCCCCATTTGATCCCATTAGGCTTTCACATAATACCAGGGAGCATCTGATTAAATGTTTTTGAGAACGAGATTGTGTGAACACTGCTGAGTGAAATACTCACCAGAAGGTAGAAACAACATAGGAGAAAGGATGTCGTTTACTAAATTGGCTGTTGTAAGACAGCACTGTGAGGAAGTGATCATTTGGCTTTGGAGGGTCACCAAGCAGTTCCTTGAAGCACCAACTCTTCTCTCTCCTGCATCATTTTCCGTATTGTCTTTTCTTGTGCCTTCATGAAGTGTCAATGTGATGTGCAACGAAGTCTGCAGCGCTGGTTCTTTCACAGCTCAAAATTTGCAGATGACACAGGAGTGACGAGCCAGTTCACAGACTGTAATGAGTCACCCTACAGGAAAACTATGATGAGGTCAGACGTGGCATGCGACAACAATCTGTCACTTCTGACAAGACGATGGAGTGACCACGCTTTGGGCTTGATAATGAGCTTTTAATAAAAGTTGACATGTTAAAGTCACCTTAAAAGAGGGAAAAAAACTGTCATTTATACGTGGATATATGAAGGCTAAAGCAGTCAAAGCATAAAATCAGTCACAAATACTTATTTTTTGACACCATCTTGTAAATGTACTACTTAGGCCTGCAATTCTGGTGCCTTGAAAGAGATTTGCACAGAGCCTCTTATATTAATGTTGCTAATTCCCACCTGTACAAAAGATTTACAAGATGCTGTGTGGGAGGAAGGCTTAAAGCAACACCAGCAATCCAACCTTCCCAAACCACAGAGTGTTTAGTCCCTCGCTGTCTAACAAATGGCACTGCAGCATTTCATGATTGGTGCAGCTTCCACCCTGAAGCTATGAGGTATCTATAGATGAGTCTTGCACATATCCCCAAGTGATCTTTACCAGACCCGGAGCAACAATTTCTCCAAACTGCTTATAATTCGCCAAACCTACACATCTTAAAAAAAAAAGGAGGGGAAAAAGAGGCAACTCACTGTGAAAGTGAGCAACCACATTTGTCACTGTCTTCATTAGATACATGGATGGATGGATGATGGTGAGGTTTAAATGAGTGTCAAAGCAGCAGTGGTATCTAAATAAATTTGAAAAAACAAAGTTATAATAAAGAATGGTTAATAATGTGTGATGTGATGCTTTATCATAACATAAGACATTAAACTTACCTATATTTAGACATAAGAGGGCTAGTCATAGGCATACAAATATGGGAGAACTACATAATACTTTCCTTTAACTTAGAAGCTATTTTCCTGGAACTTACCCTTTATTTTTCGGAAAGGTCCCCTCAACCTGTTGGGTCATTTCTGAAACTTTACTGTAATATAACTGTTACTTTTCAGGAACTTTTGTGATCCCTAAATCTCCCATGACAGCAGGAGCTTAACCAACCTCCAAGGATTTCATTATCTGTTTGTGTTACAGGTCCCGAGTGTCAGGACTGATGCAACAGTGATGTGCGCAATCTGATGAATAATAAAAACAGGAGGGAGCAATCATGATCAGAGCGCTGCCTTTAACATCCAGATTGAGTCTCATTTATTTGTTAACCAACAAACCTTTTACAGTGTCCAACATTAATGCTTTATATTACCTTTCTTTTCCATAAACCTTGTTTACTTTCCTCACAAGTAATCATTAACTTCAACACATTACCCTTTTCACATTTGCATCCTTCACTTAGAAGAAGACAACTAAAGTATAGTGTATTAAACAGGATTTATCAACTGTTTTAAAGCCTTACTGCATTTAGCTGCATATTAACTGGTTTAAACACCAACATGTACACTGATTTTAACTTAATAATGATCAAAAATACAATTATAAGGCTTACAACAAATATAGAATTTTACATGGCATTGTTCCAACTTTAACTTCTGAATTCCCACGCTTAATGAACAACGAATAGTCTCTCTACCTTTAGCTTCGGCTAGACTCACTTGACTCTCAGGCTTTAAATTACTTTATGAGTCACATAATAAAGTGCATTGAATAGGATTCAAACAAAAGCATCAGAAAATTCTTAAAACCGGAGTTGGTAAATATCATGTTCTTTTAATCAACTAACCCCGCGAGACTTCCCTGGTGCGGGTTGGCATCCTCCCAATCTAAAGCTCGGCTGATAAAACTTACAAATATTAGCAGAAAGGTTCATAGAAACCGTGTCACAGTACCATCTACTGATCAAATAATATGTAAACATCTTACAAAGTAATTCTGATGTGTTTTTACCGTGTACTGACCTGATGAATAATAAAAACAGGAGAGAGCAATGACGACCAGACCTTTAACATCCAGATCACGTCTGAGGGAAATCGGAAGGTTCCGCTTCACCACTACTGTTCCCCATTAAAATCAGGAAAGCACTAAATGTAAGCAGATTAATATGTCAAAATAAAATAGAATATTATTCGGTCATTAAAAAAAGAATCAATTGTATATGAAAAATATAACAAAATTATAAAACAACCAAAATTATGTGGTGATATTTTTAGTACTATGTAATACAGCTGTAATAAGTACTTTCCTGTGACTTACAGGTTACATTTTGAAACTTTTACCTAACTTTCTGAGCATTTTCCTTAAAATTACAAGGTACTTTCTTAGACTTTACGAGTTACCTTTCTGGAGCTTACTGGAACTCTGTGTATGTCATTGGGCACACCATGCAATTGGCATGACACTAAACCATCCATTCAGCCATTTCCTAAACGTTATGTGAAATTAGGTCAGGTCCTGGATTGATTCTATGGCATTTCCAAACTTACATGAATATACAATCCCTCCAGCAAATTCTGGTTCTGTTCTAAGGTTTCCACCTAGTGAGACTTGCTAAAAATGCCTCCAAAAAGATACATCCATGAGGCTCCCTGACTAGAAACCCAAACCACGTCATCTTGCTCCTTTTGATGTAAAAGAGCAACATCTTTACTTTAAAACCAACCCTGGTACCCCTTACTCCTGCCCTCCACTAAGAAATGCCCCAGGAAACACAAACCCATGTGGACTTTACAAGTAAACTCCCATGATCACCCCAGTAACTTCAGTTCAGATTTGGTCTACTGTATCACAGCCACACACCTCCACCTGTATCCAAAAATAAAATCAGTGAAGGTTTTGTTGGCATCTCCTTTCAGATATTCTTTGGTAAACTTTCTTAGCAAGGATGAGAAGTGCAATCTATCAACACACTCTTCTGTCTCCATTTTTTTAAATCATCCAGGTCTGCCACTCTCCAGGTGTTGTCCTTGTGACACTGATAATCACATTGCATTGTGGACAATTGCTCCCCACGAATGTGTGGGATTGCTCTATGTACTCCAGAGAAAATGTAATTGGCATCTCTAAAGCTGTGTGTGAACCTTTCTATGCATAGTTATCAGACTTGTGTGTCATTGGTTTGGCTCTAAAACCTGGTAGAAACCTGTCCTAGATGCATCCTATCTCTGCTTTGATGAGTACTGCATCCCCGCTAAACCATTAACAGGATTAAGCAGCTACAGAAAATAGGCAATTGTTTTTGCTTCCTTTCCCAAATCCTTGACTAGAGAATAGAGCTACATAAACATTCAATTTCTTATGTTGCTTACCAAATTTTAGGTTTAGGTTTACTTGGAAAATATTGATTTTGAGCAGGAAAAAAAAAAGGTATATCATAGGATATAATTGGATATCATATCCAACAGACATGTTCCACAATTACAGAATGAGGCCAGGAGCAGTCGTATGTGTGTTTCAGTGAGGATTTACCCTTTTACTCAGATGCTGCAGCTTTAATAAATGCCATATGACCCAATCCATCTTGGTTACATGACATTTCAGCACTTTACAATGGTTAACAAGACCAACTATACATCATGCCAAGGTCTGAAATAATGACATCCCTGAGTTACATGACAGGAAGCAGCAAAATATGAAGAACTTTTATGACCTCCTGTTTAGAATGTGGAACTCTATAGAATATTGGGCCATCAGAGGTTGTTCATTTATTGAGCGTGCTTTAAAAAGGCCTGGATCTGCACTCTGCCTCCCCCTCCACACACACTAGCTCCCCTTTCCTCTGCAGAATCTGCTTCGACAAGATAAGTGTGGGACTTGTAATTGTGCGAGGGCCCTCATCTCTCCGTGCCGGCTGATAATGGCGCTGTGAAAGCCTTGTGCTCATTACGCTCGCCTTTGTTGTTTTTATTGCACGACTCGGCTGATTATTTTTTCAAGAGAATTCAGAGAGTTTAATGCTCTCCCTTGTTGAGCTGCCACTGTGGTGCGCAAATAAACCAATAAATAAACGGATGATTAAAAAAAAAAAAAAAAAATCCCAAAACAACAACAAAAATATTTTAGCACAATTCCAAGAATTTGCATCCTACCAACCTGCATGACGGACTTGTGATAGTGGTGCTGATATTGACAACTTACAGACTGCTTTCTGAATTGAGAGAATGCTCCGAGAGAGGATCACAGTATTAATGGCAAGGACCATTTCAACTGCAGTAGTGCGTGGAAGCATAAAAGCCACAGATAAACTCTCCACATTCATTCTGCATGCATGGCAAGAGCTCAGTCAATAGCTAGTGCTCAAGCTGTGTCTGCTTTGGTTTCCCATTATCTTTTTGAAAAATGCGAGAATAAATGTGACCTCGGGTTTTAGCAAGCTATCATAATATAGAAGCAGATACAGGAGCTGTCCAAAGTTGTTATTTACAAGTCAACCTCTGTGGAGTTGTGTTAAACCAGTTGAAGCACTGAACTGAAAAACGTTTTATATTTATTCCTAGTTAAAGACTGTGCCCTAAATTTTCCTCTGTGCCGCTTCTTATTTAGAGGATAAGAACAGACTACACAGCACATACCTACATATTACAGAGAAAGCACTCTATAAAGAAAATAATATCACAACCCCACTTTATTTTTTTTCCTCTCACTTAACAGACAAATTGCATCATTGCCTCGGCTACTTGAGAATTTCCTGCAAGCCATCACTGCTTCCTCAAACCCTATTTGTGGGTTTAATAATAACAAAAAACAAGGCTTGAAAGCTCATAACAGCAAAGGTATCCAAAAGAGATAAATCCTCGAGTCTCAGGGATGAGACTGGAATGGCAAAAAGGAAAGTTATACAATCCCTTGAAAAGGTCCTTGCTGTACCAAGGGGCTAATCAAAACAACTTCAATCCATGCAGAGATCTCCAAAATATAAAATACTGACCTATAATTTTCCAATATCAACTTGTCCGGGTTGTTCTTTTTTTATCAGTAGTTTGATAATTGCTGTTTTTAAAGTCTGGAGAAAACAACTGAGAGGGATGAATTTCCAATTTTAATCAGATCAGACGCAATGACAGACAAAACTTCCTTAAAGTATAACTAACTCACCTGTGAAAGCATAACCCCACCTCTCACACATTTTGAAAAATTCCAGCAAAGTGGGCGGAGCTGGGGGATACTGAGAGGTTAAGTGAGGGGCTGAGGGGAGAGGGTAAGCGGGGCTGTGATCAGGAAGAACAAAGATCTGTTGTTTACTTATAAACTCCATCCATCCATTATCCTTCACGCTTATCCTTGCAGGGTCACGAGGGGGGCTGGTGCCCATCGGGCGAGAGGCGGGGCACACCCTGGACAGGTCCCCAGTCCATCTCAGTACTTATAAACTTTCTTGTTATTTTTAGCAGCTTTTTAAGAAAAACATTTTAAAAACAACTGACAAATCTAGCAACTTTTTTTTCCCTGTGTTGCTGGAGGCCAGCACTGAGATGGTTTTAGACAAAATAATGTGGAATTAATCAAATTTAAACGAAAATGTCAAAATTTGCACAAAAAAGATAAAACCTTTAATAACCTATTTAGACAGTTTATCAGCATTAAAAGTTGATCCGGGGTAGTAACTCTATAAGCTGTGCGTATGATATCGAGACAGCAGCAAGAGGAGCTTTTTGTTGTCTAATTTCTTCTAAGGTTTTGTGGTTGAGTTGATAGAATTCAGTCATCTTCTCAACATTTGTTTTTGTTGGACATAGCATTGGTATTGGATTTGATGTTGATATGCAGATTTTTTTTTTCTCTGGAAAGAAGTTTGTAAATTCATTGCAGGTCCTGGTAGTGTGGAGTTCAAATGCTACAGTCACAGGAGAGTTTGTTAATCTGTCAACCGTGACAAACAAGGCATGAGCATTCTTATTGTTGTAGTAGTAGTACCAGTTCTTCCTAAATCTATGTGATGTAGATGCTTTTAATGCAGAGTTGTAGATCTACTGTCACAAACAGTGCTGGTCTTTGTCAAACTGACACATGGTGCTTTTAATGAAATTTACAAAAATATTTATGAATATGGGGCTCCATGGTGGCACACTTAGTAGCACTTTTGCCTTGCAGTAAGAAGGTCTTGGGTTCAAATCTTGGCCTGGGTCTTTCTGCATGGAGTTTGCATGCCTCCCTGTACATGCACGTGTTCTCTCTTGGTACTCCAGCTTCCTCCCATAATCCAAAATACATGACTTTTATGTAACTGGTTTCTCTATGTTGTCCTTGGGTGTGAGTGTGTGTACGTATGGTTGTGAGTCCTTTGTGTCTGCGTGTTTCCCTGTGATGGACTGACGACCTGTCCAGGGTGTGCCTTGCATCTCACCCGATGACCGCTGGAGATCGGCACCAGCCCCCTGTGACCCTGCAAGGATAAGTGTGCTAGATAATGGATGGATGGATGCAAACTGCACCAATAAAGAAATACATTAGGTGCAGACAATCTTGTGTGTGCTTTAAGAATTCAAGCAAACTCCCAAACTGGTTTACAAGCAAGCAAAAACAGTTTCTTGAGTAACACAGTCTAAAAAAAAAAAGACTAATTACAATTTAAACGAAAGGGCATGGTTTGTTGCTTCAACAAAGCTTAACAGCCACTGAGAAAAGAACAAATTATAAAAAGGAAAAGAAGTTTAAAAGTATGGAAAGTGCATATTCTTGGCTCAAAATGTAATGGAATTTATGCAAAAAACTTTAATGTAGAGCAGAAAAGAATCAATTATTCCCACTGATGCAAGAGATAGTATTACAGAAATACTAACTTTATTAATATTTATTTTGATCTTAATGCATGAACTTTAGCAAAAATGCTGAGTAAATACACTAGTATAGCAAACTATTATTTTAGCTAATATAGCTATATGCTTAGTTAGTCAGATTGAACATATGCTGCTCATTGGATGCCTACCGTAGCTTTAAAACAGTAACACTTGATTCCACACCATGGCAATCCATGTTATTTCTACCACTGTAAAAATTTCCAGACAGCTTAATTTGTTTGTAAGCATGAGAAGAGTCCTGTAATCCCTCTTTCAGCCAGCTGACCAGCGGTGTGCGGCAACATGAAGGGTAGGAAGTGAGCCTATTTGCAACATAGCCAGAAAAACTGTCATCATTCAAGCACAAATGTTTGCCCTTTTTAAAACTTTTTTTAAAAACAGCCAAGTTATTTGTGCCTCGGACGTACACAACTGTTGTGTTTATATGGGTTATTTAAGAACTTTTGCCATTAGCCTGTTATATTCTTCACCTACTTAACATAAATTAACAATATTTTACACTTTGTTCAACTGATTTGTTATGCTGGATTCTCAACCGCCTAACTGGTATTATAACAAAGACCATTCTAATCATTGCATCCATACCCGAATCAGGATCTTTGTCCTGCAGACATGATAGAAGTATACTGCACCTAATCACACTTAAACCAACAAGATTAACTTGCATTATTGAGATTGACTGTTGCTTGCTCTGGGGCTATTGGCCTTCATTAGCAGATGACAAAGTGGAAAGTGGGTGGCTATAAAGGTGACTTTTATAGCCACTTCTCAGTAGGGTGTTCTCAACTGTGCCTGCTTGAGATGAGTGTTCTTGCATGGAACATCATGGAGCTGGAAAGCACTCAAGCATTTTATGGTGTTTTCCAATCAAGTGTCATAGTAGGAAAGGTTTTGACCTCACTGTATGTGTACATACTGAAGCCAGCACTTCTAACAGCATCCGGCCTTTATAGGAGACATCAAGACAAATCCTTCCAAGTTGTTTGTTGTGTAATATTGTTGGAGGGGATGGTTAAAGAAATGACAGAAGTCTTCTAAACTGATACTTTGTTATATAGGGTTTAATCCAAACTTATATGGTATACACTGTCTCCAACAATACTGACGCAAAAGAAAAAAAAAATATGCATTTAGCATTTCCAATCTCAGCTGGGTCAAGGAGTTCTCTCAGTACCATTACTGTAATTAGATGGACTGTCTTTTTGCAAAGCGACAGCCAGACACAGCTTGTCACTGGAGAGTATGCTTTCTTCTTTTGCATCAAATAAGAGAAGCTGTGGGGTCAGTATTACACATGAAAGGTCTAAAAGGCAAGGCTATGCATCTTTAGATTCCAGTGTTCAGATAGGTTAACATTATAGGTAAGGTAGTATTGGTGAACTTAATTTGAATGTAATTGGGTTCATTTTCAAAAAGAGGAATCTGCTGTAGTTCCAGTATGATCTATATTTACTGGCAACCCACCACAAAGCTTAGTGAAGGTCTAAAAAAAAAAAAAAAAAAAAAAAAACACAAAAAGAGTACAGGGCAGTCAAACTCTAATCATCTTCCGCAGTGGATAAAGTTCTGGTTCTTTGTTCAACAACTAGTGGGAAACCCAAATCAGTGCATCCATAATTACCTGTCTTATAAGTCTACAGCTGGACCCACAAAGCATTGACAGCTCCTCAGGATGTATTCCAAATCTGTCCCATCGACTGCTGGGGTAGGTTCCAGTCTCACTTCAACTTTTAAAAGTATTAACTATTCCAGAAAATGAGTGGTTACAACTTCGGAGCGTTGGACTGAGAGGTAGCTCCTATGATAAGCTCAGCAGACCTGCAGTTCCACCAGCTGTTTACTAATTTGTTTATCTATGAGCAAGAGAAATGGTAATTGTCTTCTCCAGGGATATTTCATTTGTGCCGGCCTGTTTTTGAATTGTTCTGGTGCAACACTCTGAAATTTGTGGAAAAGAAGCCAAGAATCTCTAGACACAGGCAGCAATTCCTTCTAAAAATTGTACGGACATCATTTCTTGTTAGTTTTATTAAGTCATCCAACTCAAAAGTTGCCTTCTAACTTCTCATAGTCTCAAGAGGAACTGTAGCTTCCTGCCTAGTCCATAAAATGGACCAGCAGCTCGCCTTCTCCTTCTCAGAAATAAAATATAGTCTACCGCCTTATCCACAGAGACACATGAAATAATGAGTAGATCAGGAGTGTAAGTAATACTCAAACACCCCATCTGACACAGATAACAAGGCTATATTAAAAGTGCTTGGACCAAAGCTTTTTATTTTGTGTATTAATGACTCTGAAGTGTCTACACTGTTACTATTCATTCTGTTTGCAGATGATACAAATTTGTTTCGTTCTGAGAATGATTTAAAAACATTACAGAACATATGGCTTTTGAGATGTCTAAACTTAAAGAGTGATTTAAACAATTAATTATTGACAAACTGGAATAAAACAAAATTGATGATTTTTGACAATAGAAAAATAGACGATTCTATTGTAATGTCCACAGATGATAAACTTGTAGAACAAGTAATAAAGTTAAATTTAGTTTTTCTGGATCATAAACTTAACTGAAAAGCTCATAAAATACATAAAACAACAATTATGTCAAAGTGTTGGACTTCTAAATAAAGTAAAAAACATTTTAGAATGATCAACACTTCACACATATTACTCATTTCATATCTGACTTATTGTACAGACGTATGGGGCAACACATAAAACCAACACTAAACCTTTTGACACGAAAGAAAGCTATGAGAATTGTATATAAAGTGAATGCTAGAGAACATAAATTGTTTATTTAATCAAATATCTTGAAATGTGTTTAAAACTAGAAAGAGATTATTGCCAATTCATTCACAAAAGTTCTTTGTCTAAAGCTCAAGTGATAGGAATAACAGAAGGAATTACAATTTCTAAAATAAAACTGTGCGTACTACTTAAAAACAAATGTGCATATCTGTGCATGGAGTAAAATTATGGAAGTTTGGATGAGGAGTACAAAAAATGCTCTGCTATAAACTAATTCAAAACAACTTATAAGATGAGTGAATGAGTGAATAAAGAGGAGAATGATATATTGCTTATAACATATTAATGTATATGGCCATGAACATTTTGTGATTGTTGAGAACATTTATCCATGATTTTTTTTCTTCTTCCTGCTCCCTTTTCACTCATGTATATTAAATGTTTTGTATGAGAATGCGTTTGTGAATGATTAAATTTTTTAAAATTAAATCAGGCTGACAAACTGATGGATTGATTGAAGTCACTTAAAGCTCTTTCCTCCTCATTCTTATCTTTAGTTTAGACTTCATCAAAACATCCAGATACCTAAATGGATTGAGTTGCTGCCATGTGACAGGCTGAGTAACTATTTGTGCTGACAAGTATTTGGACGGTAAAGTGGGCAATAAGTGTCCATTTGACTGAAGAACAGACAGCTTTCTGCTTGAAGTTAGAGCTTCCTTTGAAGGAAGGAATTATAATGGCTGTACCTTTTTTTGAGGCTCCAAATGTAAAATCCAAGCATATTATATATAAAAAATAAAATAATAATTAAAAAAAAAAAAAACAACCCCAGTAAGTATCCCTGCTTGATCTTGAAATCCTTACATGTACAAGCTTTAGTTCTTTGTGATGACAGCTTGGCTAATAATTTATGCCTTGTAGACAGAGTAGAGAGGGTAAAACTGAAAGAAACAGAAAATGGAACAAATCCAGCTTGATTCAGTATGTTTGTTTTACTAGTCAGATTCCCAACCTCCACAACCTTTCATTAATCCTTCCCAAACATCCACTGCCAACACCCCCCCCCATCCTCTGCTTCCCAGTAGAGTGAGACATACTAACAAGGAAAATACGCTCGCAAATACCTAAATGATTGGATTAAGGGAGAAAGTAGTATGCCAAAGGTGAAGACAAGAAGCACCAAGGCATTATCCCAACTCTATAAACACTGCGAGCAATCTCCCGTTATGAGTTCCTGTTATGCACAGGAGAATAATAAGGCCGTCTCTCCTCAGCCAAGAACAATAATGAGTTTGCAGGGAAACACAGTTGCAGAGGTTCAATAGCTGCACCTTCTTTTTCTAGAGATGAGAGGAACTTCTTTTTTCTGTCTTTATTCCTTATTTTTATCTGCAGTAGGAAAACTCTTCACTGGGCATCAATCCCCTGAAAATACGATTAAGGTACTGACTCATCGCTTGGCCCATGGGGTGTAGTGACCAAAGCAGCGCAGCCGTTTGTGTGTGTGCAGGATTCAGTGTGTGCATCCATTCCCATTTGTAACATGTGAGAAGGCAGCAAAAACTGCACATCCATATAGGGCTGTAGGACAGAACAAAATAGGCAACTCCTTTTTGTCAGATCCAGTCAGATGGTTAAAGGCACGACTGTCATTTGCCCCTTCAACTTCTTCTCTTCCCATCCTTCTTTCCATAAAAATCAAAATGTAATAGTGGATGCTTTTTGTAGCTCAAGGCCACACTAAGAGAGGGACAGAGACAAAGTAGAGGGTAGCAGATGGAAACCGGGGGTCGAAAGGGTGCTTGATGTGTCTTAGAATGTCAAGTTGAATTTCCTGGACTGCAAGGGGAAATGAAAGGCTTCAGTGTGAAGATGGTGGCAATTATAGTTCACTTACCCTTCCTCCTCAAAACAGTCTACTGTACTTTGGAGGCACTTAAATTTGGAGCTTCAGGAGTGTTTCAGATGTATGGGAAGAAATGTCTCAGAGAAGTGACAAACCCTGGAGTTCCTCTCTCCTTGATTACCAAGATCAGAATGCGGTGAAACAAAAGCTCTCGCATTGTTGGCAACACTCAGTGACTGACTTGTCACCACTACGCTGCAGTCCATGTATAAAACCACATTACTGGTGACAAGTCGTTTTGTCTCAGTTTGGTCTGCTGGTAAGCAGTAAACAATGGAAAGACTTTCATGGCAGCCTGATATTGCAAGAAAAAAAAAAATACTAGTTTGGTTTTGGCAAAGTTTGTTTTGACAAGTTACATAGAAGAGCAGAAAGATTTTTTTTTTTTTTAAAGTAAGAAAAAAAAATCATTGTATTCATTGTACCATCTTCAAAACATGGTGACATGTGATCAATATTCTTCACTCAAAGAAAGCGAGCTGTCACCACTTTTCAGTGACATTTTGGGAGGGAAATGTTGGGCTTTGGATGTTGTCATGTTTAACAACATGTTTTCGTGCTTGGACCTAAATCAAAAACACAAAAAAAAAAGAACCAAAAAGAATAAAATACATTTCTAAAAGAAAAAGAACAACAAACAAACAAAAAAAAACAAAAGTGACATTTTATACATGTACCTTGCAGAGGCATTTTCCCCATTAAGGTTGACGAGCTTGTTTCTGCTAAAGGGAAGCATTCCTATGGTTTGCTGCTGTTACCACCATGTTTCACCAAGGCGACGGTATGCCAGGAGTGTTGTGGTTGTCTTAATCTTCAACCACAGTCTTTTGGTCTCATCTGATCAGAGCACATTCTTCCACATTTTCTCTGTCCTCCACTGGACTCAAGCTGTGTAGCTCTGCAGCTCCTCCAGAATCAGCGTGAGACTCTTTGCTACTTGACTAATGCTTGGTCTGGCCTGTCAAATGAGGAAGACAGTCATGTCTGGATAGTTTTATGGCTGAGCCATAATCCTGCCATTTTTGGATGATGGCTTGAACAGAGCTCTGAGATGCTCAAAGCCTGGGATGTTGTTTTATAAGCTTCTGCTACCATTAGCTTCTCCTGAACTTCCTCCTGACCTCTCCGCTGTTTTTCTTGGTCTTCAAGATGTCGTTGGCTCACTAATGTTCTCCAACAAATCAATGAGATCTTCACAAAACGGCTGGATTTATATTGAGAATAAAGGGCCCCTTTTATTAATTAGGGGACTTCTGAAACTAACTAAATTTTAGAACACTTGACTCTTCAGAATTATTGGTTAAAAAATAAATAAAATAAAAAAAATCAAATATATGTATAATATTTTCTTTCCATTTCATAATTCTGCACCATGCTCTATCACATAAAATTTTTATAATTCCATCGCAAGGCACTGCATGTTTTCATGCCTGAAGGTCCGAGGACATATGGTTCTAAAATTCCCACATGTATCAAGATCTCCCCCAGACTTTGGCAGTAGAGACAATCCTTCGAGTCTTCATGTTGGAAGACACACACCAAGTATGACACGGCAATATTTTGAGCTCGTGTGATTCAGAATAAAATGCATACACAAATACAAACAGATGTGTGATATTATTAGACAAATAGGCATTTTACAGAGGATAATATTTTAATGTGCATATGCCTAACCAAACACTCATGGAGTTGAAATAACTGCATGGAAGCTGCCAGAGTTTGAATTTGTGTGCTTTAATTATTCAGTCCGCTCAGAGGACCAACCCCCTCCCACCTTCAGCCTACTTTTTTGCCTCTTTGGGAAGCAGGGTGATGCTAGATCAGATCAATCCTCATAGCTCTAAAGAAGTCGAGAAGATCTGGCCTGCTGGGCTGCTGCAGCCTGAACTCCTGTAGCTGAACTCATCTTTTTTGTATGTTTTAATTATGAATGACATTTGTGGAGCAGCGGTGCTACTCAATAGCTGCCAGAAGAGGACAGAGGCTTCTCTTTGCATGCAAAATCAGTCAGTCAATCTCACCATCAATCAATCATCCATGAATCCATTGCAACATTTTTATTGGAGAAAAGTTTCATCAACTTATGACATTTATTCAAGGAACTTTTAGGGAAAAATGAGTGATTTCGACATACAAACATTTCCTTCTTGATAATCTGAGCCGGAAAGCTTTACATAAGCACACTTGGCATCACTCCTGGACCATCAACTCTGCCAGAAGCAGAGGATACAAAGCAAGTAGGTAAACAATAAGACAAAGTGACACGCTATAGCTTTAGAAAAGCAAGGCAAAAATTGATAGCATCAATGATGCATGTGTAACTCCTTAAGGCAATAAACTCTTTCCTCCGCAGGAAACCAAATCCTCCCAGATAAGATCTTCATTGGATCACGTCTGCTGAGTGACAGGTGATGTGACCACTTAGACAGAAAGAGGAAGGAAGCAGGAGGAGGTGGAGATAAAAGGATGTGTGTGAGTGATGGCGTGCTGAGTCAAGCTTCGTTTTTAGTGTGGCATTAAGATTTTATGGATATTACAGCTGTACTGTACAACAATTTTTACAACTTATATCCCAACTGGTGCTGAAGCAGTAAAACATGTCGCCTTGGGAATATTAAGGGACGGTTATGTTGCGTCAATTCATTAAAACAAGAGAAACTTTATTTAGAATTTAGGCCTTAGAACTTCATGCTTTGACACTATGGTGCAAATCAGAATCATTGATTATGTCTGCGGAATAAGGATGCCTCTTGTTTAAATACTGACCCCTACATTTTGCAATTTCATTCTTATGGAAAGCGTGTTCAAGGTTGCCAACTTTTGTGTAGAGAAAGAGGGGAGGTCCAGTCAGGTCAGCATTAAATGATGAATGAATAAATTCAACTCAGCCATGTTTAACACAAGAGGGGGGAAAAAAAGAAACAAGATTTTTCACACTGATATTGTTAAAAAATATATCCTAAGATTAAGTCTACATGTCAAGTTTGTTGTATGCAAGTGTTTTAGACAATATCAAACCATCACTATGTGTGAGGAACATGTGTTTAATTGTTTGCCAACATAAATGCCTCGTGAGCCAATCACATGGCAGGATATCAATGTACCCATCCTTTGGCTACTTCCAACAGGATAATTATTGCTTTCTAAACAAGACAGTTTGTTGGTTTTTTTTTTTTTTTTTTTTTTGTTTGTTTCTTCACTTTATTCAAAAGGGCTCAACTGTCACCGGATTTAAATTACTAGGTTGATATGTGGTGGGAAAGGAGGTTTACGTGGCTGTGGTTGAGTCATGGTGAAATGTAAATATGGAGCACAATTTTCAAGAAATGTTTCTCAAACCTTGTTGAATCTATGGCAGGAAGAATTAAGGCAGTCCAAGTTAAAAGTGCATCTTAACCTGGTAATACCAAAGTGTACTGAGTAAATTGTCCTGTACATGAAGCGTTTGTAAATGAGTTGGGCTACGTTCACAGAGCAGGTCATGATGCTCAACTCCAATTTTTTTGCTGAAATGCGATTTTTTTTTTTTTTTTTTTTTTTTTTTTTTTAATTGTGTGATCGTTCATTCTACTAATTAAATACAACCACAATCAGACTTCTGTATAAATGGTTTACGGCCCCAAAGTGACCCGCATGCACAGAAGAAGGAGGTAGACATTACACAGCAGCGCACTGTTTACAGAAGTAATAATGGACGCCATCGTCTATGGATCAATTTTAAAGTTGTTGAGCAATGGAAGCCTACAGTATTGTTACAAGATCAAAACAAGATGAAGGAAGCCAAGAGTCATAGTTTTGGCTTGCTTCAGCCATTGTTTACATCCAGATTTACGATGTCTGTTTTTTTCTGGTACAGAATTATGACGAATGTCTCAAGTCAATGATATAAAAGTCAGATAAAACGCAACATGACCATTCTGACTGCAGACGCTTTTAAAACGAGGGGATATATATCAAATTTGTTTTCATAGCTAAATTCACTGACGTTAAAGCAAATATGTAAACTTATGGTCACTAGTAATGTATAAAAATATAAATGTTAGAGCTATTGTGCTATAACTTTTTAGCTAATTTTGTGATGTGAGGTGTGACAAGAAATTCCACCACAAACACGTGGTCATATAACCTCGGATGGCTGCAGTTTTAAGCACTGATAAATGTATCAAACAGGTAAAAAAAAAAAAAAAAAAAAAAAAAATACTGTTTCAAGTCATTCTGAACAAATTGCAATACTAAAAAAAAAAGATTTTTCCTTTGAGTATAAATACTGCACTTATTTCGAATAAGATTCATCTGAGCAAAGTGAGAGACACGAAAAGTCCATAGGAGTCAGAGTTAGCAATTTTGTCTAGAAAAGGGATAATTTTAGTTTCAGTTTCCTCAAAAATATTTATTATTTTGGTCAGAAACCTTTAGAAACAATGATTCTTATATTCAAGTAAGTTATTATTATTTTATTTTTTTTGTAACTGGATTCATTTTCCAAATTAGCTAAACTAAGCTATAACGGAAACAATTAGGTTTAATCATGATTAAAATGTAATGAAATAATAAAAATGCATATTACATACAAAAACAAGCTTACATAGCGGGTTTGCTATAAAAATGTATAGAAAGATGCATTATTTTTCCCCTTCACTAAAAATAAGTCTAATGTTTCTTGTCTTTACTCAGATGAAGAAGAATGGAGATATTTTTTTTAATAATGTCCTGACAGTCAAGTGAGTTTTGTTTAAACTTTCTTGGCTTATACTGTAAGTTCATCACAATAAATTAGTATATGAACAAAAATGTTATCGAAAAGAAATTCAAACACAGATTCATAACATGCAGGGTGATAGAAAAAGAACTTTAATGGAGAAATATCAGCCGACTGAAAGTATCTCCATCTACTTTTGCGAACAGTTTATGAATTCCATACTTTGTTGGGCTCCTTTTGCATTAGGCACCAACTCCAGCTGCAATCCAAGCTTCGTAAATCTCCAAACTCTGGATGATTTTTCATAACAGTCAGACACTCAGGTTATTCCTGTTTTTCATATGCATCTCTTTCAACCACACTTATGTTCCATCAATATACCTGAAAACAGACAGCTTCAATGTCAAAGACCTTTTGTCATTTGTCTTTGTCAATGACTGTCTGCTGGATGACGATTGAATCAGCAGTCTTCAGATTGTGTAGGACATAACATTTCTGTGTTAAAAATCCCTTTCAACAGAAATAAATACTTCAAATATATCACTTTGAGTGGAATAAATATGTGCAATATCAAAGTCTTCCTTTTTTGATGATATTCTAACCTTCGAGAGATAAAATGGCATTATCTTCAGCCATGGAAAAGAACAAATACTGATAATGACTAACAAAAAAATTTAAATGGATCAGATCAATTCAACTTTTTATCCCTGCAAAGAACGGCATCTAAGGAAACGTTTTCCTTCCGCTTCTTTTCCCACTGCAGGATGTCAACACTGCTGCTTCTTGTTCCATCAAAAGTAGGGATAAATTTGTCGAGCAGGCACTTAAGAAACCCACCTTTGCAGTAAAACCCTGCTTTACTTTGACGTTGCAGGACATGAGGTTTATTGCTCGAAGATTGCACCAGATCCCCAAGGGCCTAATTACAGCTATCAAAGCAAAACTAATGGATAAGGTATCAAAGTGAGAACGCTTTATCAAGGACATATGACAGTGTGAAGGTCAGCATGCACCGTCGCACTGCATCTCATCATCTTCAGTTGCTACTGCAGAATATGGATGACCCCGGAGCATGCTAATGGCTCAGACTGTTGTGTGGACGTGACGGAACAATTTTTTTTTTTTTCCGCACTTTTTATCTCTCAGAGCCTGGCTATTTATTCTTATTGTGCAATTCACATTCAGACACACAGACTCTCAGTAAAAACCCCGGTTCACCCACCTGCAGCTGTCGACACCCCTATGCATCTAGAGCAGGACAATTAGTAATCCATCACCGATGTTTACAGTCTGGGTGGTGGGGCTCTGGAGAAGAGGGGGATGAAGAATCTACAATAGGGAGATGTGAAAAAGCAAGAGACAAAACAAAGCGAAGTGAGTGGGGGAAAGTAGTAAACTAGGGTAAGAGGACAGCCGGGACAAACAAGTAGGTTTTTTTTTTTGTTTTTTGTTTTTTTTTATTCCTTCGACTCGCAACTTCTTCACTGTCTGTTTGTGTCTGGGAGGGTGTGCAGGGCTCAGGGAAGATTACAAGTCGTTTCTGCTTTAGCATGCCAAATCGGTGCAGAGCATGGCCCTGCATGCATATTAACGGTGTGTGTCATGTGCGAGCCTGCCCGTCGAGGAAAACTGTGTGGGACATGGAGGGATGTGTTGCAGGGAGAAAGAGAGGAACAATAAAAGAGGAATAGAACAAGAGGAAGATGAGCAAAACTGCAGAAAATAGAACGCCACTAGATGGCACTGTTGGGTGGTGAATTCACACATTCAGTTGCTGTATCTTCTTTCTCTCCTCCCTTTTCTAGGTCTCTGTTTCTATCTCATGTTGTCCCTTTCTCCCCATCCTCCATTTCCCTCCATCTTTTTTACCTCCTCCTCCACTTCTCCACTTTTCCCTCTCACTCTTTCAGCGCACGGCGTCCATGATGGAGCCAGTTATACAGCTGGGAATCTAACACACAGAACTGTTGTGTTCCCTGAATCGAAGCTAGGCGCTTGAGAAACCCAGAAAGCTCACCCAAGGACAGTGTCTGTCTGTTTAATTGACTGGCATCAATGCACACACATTCATATACACACACACACACACGCACACACACGCACGCACACACACACACGCACACACACGCACACACACACACACACACACACGCATGGACCAATTCATGCTCTCTGTTACTGCTTATATGTACAACACACATATTAAAAAAAAGAGCAATGAAGTCATTTGGTAAAAATGACTGCATCTGCGTCGTTTCTTAGTGAGGGAGGTAAAAGACAGAACTGGATGAGTGTATAAACACCACTAATCAGAGAGCAAGTTCAATTTCCTCCAAGATGAGACAGGTGAAAATGGAAGCAGTAGTGGACAAAGTGCCGGTGTGATGTAAAAGTCGACGGCACAAGAGTGAAGATTATACGAAAATGAGGGCGCAACGTATAATTCAGTCTGAACCTGAGACAAGAGTTTGATATACAGTGCCTTTCAAAAGAACTCGAGGCGTGTGTGATGTATGCAAGTATCCAGCCTTCCTGAGTGGATGCTTTGCAGAAACACCTTTTGCTGCAATTACAGCTGCAACTCTTGGAGGTATTTCTCTGCTAGTTTTGCGCATCTTACAAGAACACTTAAGCTTAGTCCAATTAAACAGAGAGCATTCCAGCACATTGAGGCATTTACAAGTTTCACAGGAATTAAAAGGTATTGAATAATTCAGCAAAACATGAGTTCAGCTTTTTTCCATTTGTTTGGCTGTTTTGTTGTCAGTCAATGTCTTTATAAAATGTAGGGGTGCACAGAGGTCTGGTTGGTAAAACTGGTGACAGTGAGAAGGTATTAAGTTCAAATCCCGGCCTAGGGTTTGTGTGGAGTTTCCATGTGCTTGCATGGGTTCTCTCTGGCTTCCAATAGTACAAAAACATAAATGTTAGTTAATTGGTATTTGTACTTAAATGTGTGGATAGTTGTCTGACTTGTGTATCTATGTTGCCCTGTGATAGACGAGCAACCTGTCCAAAGTGGACCTTGCCTCTTCCCTAATGACTGCTGGAGTGCAACACCAGTTCCCCTCATAACCCTGGAAGCACAACCTTGTATAAATAATGGCTGGATAAATTGAAGCATTTAAAAAAAAACTTGCTTCGAGTAACATCAAAAAAGTTACATCAATTGATACAACTTTCTCCACTTTTATTTTATTCCACTTTATTTGCATAAAAAAAAAATCTTTTAAAAATGTTAACTTGCTAACTGTGCAGATGTCACAAAATGTTTGTGTCATCCATTCTTGCACAGCAAGAATTTCTAGATAATTGGGATCTGTTATGAAGATAGAACTGAAAGATGGCATTCAAGTTGGAAAAATATACAGCTTTCAGGCGATTAATGCTGATAATGGTTGCCAAAAAGACAGTCATATGATGAGCACAAATCTACCAGTTAGCCCTAATACACCTAAACCGGTCTAGCAGATGGAATTGTCAATATTCCTGGAAACATAAGATGGAATAGTGAGGAAAAAAAGATAAGTCTGCAGCCATAAAAAAAAAAAAAAAGGTTTTTGAGGTAAGGTATGCCGATGACATCAATGGTTAGCAAAATTTAGTTGTTTAGAAATCACACAATATTTGTTTTTACATTCCATACCCAACCCTGCCTCTGTACAGGCACATAACTAGTTAGGACAATAACAGCAAAACATGGTAATAAGTGTCAATTGTGCAAAAAAAAAAAAAACTAAAATAAAATAAAATAAATAGAAATATTCTCACCAATTCCTTGAAAATTTGAGTCAAAAAAAAAAAAAAATTACTCTGGCTGACAAATGGAAACACACAGCAAACAACAAAATACGTGAAT
Organism: Anableps anableps; assembly: GCA_014839685.1. Classification (NCBI taxonomy): domain Eukaryota; kingdom Metazoa; phylum Chordata; class Actinopteri; order Cyprinodontiformes; family Anablepidae; genus Anableps; species Anableps anableps. Next base: position 8,240,689 of record CM026088.1, read on the forward strand.
GATGGAAACTCCAAAACACACAAACACAAAAGAACAAATTCAACAGCAAGATAATGCAATCACATAGAATAGAAGCAGAAATATACAATCAACAAAATAAATGCAAATGAAAAACGCTGCAATCAGACAAAATGCTGCAACCGCATGAACGAAAAGCAAAAAGGAAAATGTTGCAAATAGCAACAACAAGCTGCAAACTTGCTCCACAAAACAGAATTGCTCCAGACCACTAGGGGGAGCGTGGTAATATTACCTATGTAAATATGCTGCTGTTGTATAATGTAAAAGACCGCATGTTTGAAAAAGACATGAAGTATAATGCACCTTTTCATTCTTCCTCCAACTTTCTACTGGATATCCCATTAAATCATGACATTCCGTCTTTACTGAGGGTCTGGTCTCTATGATTTGGTGGTTGACTCCCCCGAGTTGTCTGGAGCACTTCTTTGTGGAGAGAGTTTGCATCCTTCTCTACTCACCGCTGTTTTTGATATTTATGACGTTTTTGCTTTCGCTTTCATTCCCTTTTTGGGTGCAGCATTTTTGGTTTACATTTGAAGGTTTTTGATTCCATTTTCTGTGATTGCAGCATTTTAAGCACTTTGAACTGCCTTAATAAATTTGACTTTAATTTTGTTCACAACGTTTTTCGCTTTCATTTGATGTTGGGTTTTTTTGTTTTTGCAGCATGTTTTGCCGTTTGCGATGTGTTTGCTCCTGTTGGCCACCGTAAAGTCTGGCTCAAATACACAAAGCTTAACAGTTGTCAGTCAAACTTTCTTTTTTGTTTGTTTTTTTTTTTAGAAATCACCAACAGATTCAATGAATATATTTCCAAAACTACATGTAATCTCTCAGAATTAACTTATCCACTGTAGTGCCTACCTAAGCAGCCAGCAGATTATGGTAAACCAGCTGCTTACTCAGTCCTTGTTGTCAGTTATCAATGTTTGCCCTTTGTCAGTTCTTGTTCCCTAATGTGATGTCATTGACCAAAACACATGCAATAAAAGTTTGTGATGCCAACCAAAACTGGTGGTTTTTCTACATGGAATTTACATGCTCTCCATGCTGATACTTTGCATCTCTCCAGGTACTCTAGCTTGCTCCATTTATAAATATATATTGTTTTCCAAGTTAAAAAATGTAAGTTTATATCCAAGAATTTTTCTAATTTATTCCAGTTTATTTAATGACTGCAATATGAATTATGTACCTGTGCAGCAAATAACCGTAATGGTGCTTTCATCAACAGCTCCAGTGTATGGTAGGGGGAATGTCTGCCATCGTCTTAAAGTTCTATTGTTGCTGCTTCAACAAATCTCACATAAATATTTCTTCTCTTTCATCATAAAGATTTACCTTGCTGTAAAAGGAGACTTTGTTTTTTAGACCCCACAGCCAGGAAGCCCCTTTGGATATCCCCCATTTACACCCACATTTATTTCCAGCCTTGGATCTATTCTGGGACTCGATCATTTTGATAGAGGATAAGGGCTGGGCAGATCCCCTCGACAACAGAGCAGAAGAGCCCTTTGCCAAACTACGTCTAGACATCTAATTCAAATATGACGGAGTGAGTGATGACTTTGCCCATGGATGAGATTGAGTGCAGGCATGGTTTTTTCCCCTTCTTCTTGGTTTCCTGAGTTCAAATTGAGGAATAAGCTCTGTGACAGGTTTAGAAAGCCAGAAGAGATATTGTCATGCAGGTCCAGATTTGTATCTCAATGTGTCATTTTCTGTTGATTTGAATTTTTGTTCTAGAAATTATGATGACTATTGAATTAGTTGTTCTAGTAGCTTTTCAGCCTTTCCTGTTTCAATATAGTAAGAAATGGGTAGATGGTTTGCAATCTGTAGCAGATCTATTTCCAGGTCACTCACAACTATACTACCTTAATTTGAGGAACAACAACGCGTTTCGGGTTTTGTCTTGGTATCAATGCAAATAAAACTAAGACAGAAAACCTTGGGGGAAAAAAAATACAATATACAACAACCGTTCAGATCAGCTGTGATGCAGCTGTGTCTGCTGGGAGTTTCAGAATAATCTGGCATCATTCGAACACACTTTGTGAATGCACCCACTGCAACTTCATATGATGGTCGATGAAACGTAAAATTAACTCCCAATACCTTCCAGTGTTTTATATTACCTGACCTACATGTAAATAATCATAACTTTTCTTTGGTCAAATAAATCCATTCTTTCACAAATGTTTGCAAAAATCAGTCTGCATGACGACATGCTGAACTTTATACGCCTAAATCTAGTTATTGCGATGGGGGTTGACTTAATACTTTTGTGTCCAAAGTTTATAGTTGCAAAATGACAAAATATGAAGCATTTGTAGAGGACTGAATACTTTGTATGGAAGTGCATGTCTGCTTCATCTTTTATAAAACAGAAGATTTCCCCATTAGAGATATTAATCATGAGGCAACATGAGATTCAGTCTTCCCATGACGACAAATTTATTGTGGTACTGTCCAACGGTCGGTTTTTAATCCAAGCCGCTCCGGTTTATCTGGTGGTGAAGAGTCAAAAGGCATTGAATGTCTAAATATTCTCTGCTCATAAAAGTTGAATGCTTCTGCATTTTTTTTTTAGCTCAAGAAATCAAAGTTTAAAATTGCGATTGACCAGTTGAACCGCTAAGGAAAAAAAAAAAATTCAAAGAATCATCCAACTATCACAGTGGCAAATGCTTATTATTCATTGGCACACATACTGTACATAGACATACACATACATACATACACACACACACACACCACTTACATGAATCATCACGGATATATTGGAAATGACTGCTTTCTGAAAGTTTTCTTTTCAATGCTGTCTCCTTGAATATTCTTGTTTCGTTTATTCATTTGACCCACTCTCGCCCTCCCGCGCTTCCTTTCCTCAACAACAGCCTTAATACTCTCTCCACGGAGTTGTAAGTAGCCTTCCTTGGTCACCCAGGGTCAGCCTGGTTTGTTGATTTAATCCTTGTCTGATGTTGTCTCAAGCTCACGGCCAGACTCAAATGACTGTAACGCCGACTGACTGGACCTCTCCGTTCGGCTGTCTGATAACACCTCTCCTTAGAGCCTGCCGGTCCGATTTGATCGGGAAAGCTGATGAGAGGCAGACACAGCAAGGTATTGCTGTTTACCTAAGGTGCTTTAAGAAGAAGCTAAGGTGGTGTGGGATGGACTTATCGGAAGCAAGGTTCATTGTGAATTGTTAAAACTGTCTCCAGTGTTTGACATGGTGGTAAAAATCAAAAGCAAAGCTCTTATTATTCTGCCAACTTCATTGTACACCCCAAATGCCATTTTTGCTTTTAAAACAGAATCTATTATTGAAGTTAAATTGCAGCTGCTGTGGATATATTCTGATCTGCTTTAGCATAATATAAATGAGGCATACATGAAGGATTCCTACACATTTTCCGAAATTCAATTCTCCCAGGCTCAAAACTCCACAGTTCTTTGTCTTTTTGAGCTTAATTTTGTAAATTAGTCTTCCAGAGGTATGGATTTATATGTGTAAACTACAAGAAACAAAACAAACTGAAAAAGATGGATGATGGACAGAGAAAAGGAGGACCAAACGGACCGACGAATTCATGAATGACTGACAAAAGGATTAAAATATAAACTGATGGAAGGGCAGCTGGATTGATGGATAATAAAAAAGATGGAAGGACAAATAGATTATGAGATAGAAGAACAGAAGTTGTATCAACGGTTGACAAAGGATGAGTAGAAGGGAGATAATGGGATACAGAAGAAAAATCTGGAAAAAAAACTCAAATATTTTTATTCAAACATTTTATTCTCCCCAATTGCCTTTATTATTGTATTATTTTTCTCTCCCAGCCCGGAAAAACGCTGAAAAAAATCGCAGACTTTTCCACTCTGCTCAATATGACTTTTTGACTGTACTCTCTTATGCTAAACTATTCATCAATGGTTGCTGCCCAGTGGAAGACGAGCCCACCGCTGGCGGGCATTGAGCAATTCCTCAAGAGAGGAGGATTAGATACCATTCTCAGTGGTGTCTCACTGGTAGCTGTTAAGGGGTGGGCAAAAAAATTATCCATTCATTTCACCCATCCAGATTTCAACACATTTTGGCAGATCTGAGCTGGCAGCTGCTTGGTCACAGATGGACTCGAGTTTGTAAAACGAACACTGTTATCTGAAGCCCTCCCCAGATTGCTACAGTTTAATGTAACTGAATGAGTAAAAGCTAAAATTCACTGTCCTGCTTAAAGATTTGTACTTTTAGTTTTATATATGCACGTGTGTGTGTGAGAGAGAGTTGGATTGTAAGTGAGTGTGTGCTGCTTCATTTTGGTAATGGAAATTCTGGGAAGCCTTTAGCAGTTGCCACTGGTAATGGAATGAGAATGTATGTATAATTTAAGGCTCCACTACAGGCTCCCAAAGGCACACACACACACACACACACATTCATATCCAAGCAAGCACACATATCCACAAGGAGCTTAATCACTTTCAGTGTTTCCTCATCTGAGTGAGTGAAACTACAGCGCACTACTACAGCGCTGTAGTTTCAACTCTCCTAGAGTCTCAGTTTCTTTCTTTACTTATCTAGGCCAATTAAACGACACAGAAAAAAAATGTGGGGATAAAAATATAAATATACAGAAGCTTTTAAGATTTAATCCCCTGATCTGCCAAAAATCAGGCATAACAGTATGTCATCTCAAACTAGATTATGACATCGATACATCCGCATACTTCCCCAAACACTTCAAAAGATTTTGGACTCAACTCCCTGAAAACCTAAGATGTGCAGAAACTGGTGTCTCCTTTAAATCAGGAGCCCAATGTTTACTAGAAACTACAGTTCACCCATTAAAGCTAAAGATCATTTTATAATTTGCATCATGTCTTAATTGCTATTTGCTTGAATTTTGACATAACATTTCTTTCTTTTTATGGCTGTTATGTTATGATTCATGTTTTCAGTTGAATTCCCCCATCTATGAATGCAACCCTGTTGCTTGGGCACCTAAAGCAACAAAAAACACTTTTCTTCCACTCAACTTTACATTAATACACTTGAACACAACTACCTTTTGTGAAATACCCTGTATACCCTCTATAGATCACTCTTATCAATCTCTCACCAGTATGCTGTAGTGTCTGAAACAAGGTTTTCAGCATATCTTTTAGGTTCTGTGGGTAGTATTCCTAGCTCTTCAAGGATTATTGGAGCTCCGATTTGCATGCAGTACAGTTTAGAACTAGTGAAATCTGGCTTCAGAGCTCAAATCGAATGGACTACACCTTAATCATTCAACTAGACCTTTCAATGAACATACACCAGTCACACTTAAAAAAACCCCAACCAGTTTCATAATCTTGAATTCAGTCTAAGGATTAAGTTTTTTCCCCCTTTACAGAAAATTCCCAAATTCTTTGAATCTGTGGAGACTGCTCAATGTATTTTTAGGATAAAGATTTAGTTGGAAAAGATTTTTCTACATGGAAGAAAAACAACCAGGAACTTGTGCTAGACTAATAAATAGAATAGCAATCAAGAGTTAAAGTAATTAAATCAAACATTTTATGTTTTAATCAACCAAAAAAAAAAATATTTTAAAAAAATGGTGAAAACAATTCTACTCTGCAATTACAACAGCAAGTTAAAAGAACATAGGGATATAAATGTAAAAAGTCTTAAACTAATTCCAGTCCAAAACATAAAGTTTATCAGAATTTAGAACTACATCTCAACCCTAATCAAAATTCAGGCCAAAAATTGTATGCATGATGGTTGGCATCGAGCTTCTGTGGCATGTTTTCAACATGCCTACAATATCATACAGCACAGATAAAATTAAATGAGAATGCCCAGTATAAAGTTGTGTTAATCTACTTTAGTAGTCTAAATAGAGGAATAGGTAGTTTACCCTGTTAAGGAAGGAAGGAAAGAAAGAAAGGTGCAGTTAATTAAACTGCAACAAGTGCAGCGTACTACACAATTAATGTGCAAGAGGCCCCTTCCTGTTCCATTTCTATCAATCACACATCCTAGAACATTTGCACTTGACTCACCCTGAGGGTACAACATGCTGTAAAATAGAGCTGGAAGATGTTAAAAGCTAAAAACTGAAGAAGTTTGCACTCTGCTGAAGAAGTCAGCAGAGTGCAAACTTATTAGAGTTAATTACTCAGGTTGAATCGGGCTCGGACACAAGGTCTATGGGCTCAGGCTGGGTTGGAGTTTTTAGACCAGATCTAAGCTCCAGTTTATCAGTCTCAAAAGTCTAAGGAAAATTGGTGACTTTGTCTCAACTTTCCCTTTTATTTTAAGGAGGAAATAAAAGCTAGGATAAGTTCAGTGTCTCAGAGCCACCTCTGATTCTTCAGCTTTTAACACCAGAACAACCAGATATGGAGCTGCCATGTGACTTACCTTTATTCGGTGGGTGATTTATTCAACAAACTGTGCTTTCTTCTCATGATGTTCCAACACCCCCTGTCTCTTCTCTGCAGGAATAGCGAGGTTTTGTCTGCCTGGGGGTCACGAGGAGACTGTTCTGTTGGTTCTGGCCCAGATCTTTAGATGTCTTGCTGGTTCCTCCCTTCGGAAGGCAAAATTTAACACAAGGGAAAATGCTCCTGAAGTTACCAAGTGACAATGGACATGTGCCTTAGTGTTGCAGAAAACTAGAATTTTGTACAACTCTGCACACAAATAAAGCAGCCTATAAGGGACACAAAAGCATGTTCCACTACCAGGATGATTAGCAGTGGCGCTTACCTGGTTGGGCAAGTCTTGATTGTCACCTGGTACTTTCTGAGTCAAAACACAAGTCAGCTCCTCAGCAGAGGCCACTTCTGTGGAAGACAACGTCAAGAAGGCTGATCAGCCAATTAGAGACAGACTTGGGGTAATATAAAAGCTATGTTACATGAGACAGCCAATAAAAATGGAATCTGTTACATTTTCTAAACCACAATCTTGAGACGAGACAGAGAGAGACAAGAAGTGTCAATCTATAACTGACTCATGATTGAAGTTTTCATACTCATAAATTATTCCACAGTAAAGAATTCATGGTCACATTTTGAGTTGAAAATATTAACCTGTATTTATTTATTTATCTATCTCTCTTTTTAACGTCTCCAGTCTTTGCCATTACAGACATACCTTATATTTGTGTCCATTACATATGAAACAAACCCAAAGCAATTTTTAATAAAGTTTCATATATACACCAAGGGGAACATCATGGCAAAAGCCATAATGCTTCACTTCTGAAAGCAAATCCGTTGGGCTTTAGCTTGACATTCAGACAATTCTGAATGCCACACTGCCAGAAAGGACATGTAAAAAAAAAAAAAAAAAGATATACCCTATGGAAAATATGGTTGCCAACATGTGCCAGGGCAGATGTGTTCTATAAAAAGAATATCTTTAGACAGTGTCCCAATTGTGTAATTGATTTTATTAAATCCAGACTGCATCCAGCATCAAAGAAGGAAGCCCACAATCTTGGAATGGTAACCTGTGTTTATATAACCTGTACAACCAGAATTTAAAGTTGTGATTAATTGTGCTTTTCCTTGTAAGTTTTCTGGATCACAAAAGGAACATCCATAATATCAAAATCTTTATATGTAATAAAAACATTTTAAAGCTTAAACACTTCTGGGTCATTAAAAAATGACATTTTAAAAAGAGTCTAAGACACCACCCCTTTTAAGTCAGAGGTAGTTACAACTCGCACTAAAAAAGTTCTGCAAGGAAATTTTGAAGGGACATTGAGGAAAGCAGTTGTGGTTTGTGAACAGTCAAATTTGATGTTTGTGTTGTGGTTCAATCATTAAAATATTGCAACAGAAATAAACTTTTTACTGTCTGGAACAAGAGGATACTTAGCTGTAGCCTGAAGCATTTGCATAATTTCCCACTGAAGGCATCAAGGAAGACGTATGTCAGTACAAAGTTTACTGTCAGCATCATTTGTACACAAAAAGCTCTCCATATTGTTGCTCCATTTCGCCCTTTAATTGGTATTTGCCCGACGACATTTCAAAACACATTTGACTGTCATATCATTAACATCCACTCGGTTTCCTTCTGTTTGTGTATGCAATTTGCATTTGATTTCTACCAGTCAAGCTATAATTTACACAGGGCCACATCCGGTGTGAGCGTGTGTGGCAGAACGGCATGCAATGAGTCAGGACATTATAATGACTGGGCGGCATTGTAAGGGGGAAAAAAATGGTTTTTGTACCTTCATCCCTGTCAAAACAGCTCCATTGTGTCTTTTCTCTGAAGATTAAAGTTGGCAGACTGAGAAAAGAAGCCATACCGTAAAGCTACAGGCAGCTTTGTGTCCTTTTCTGTCCATTCTTTTACCTGTTTTTGTGTATTAGCTGCCCTAACAATGAAGGTGAAAAAGCAATCATTACAGTCATCTGAAATGGAAGGAGAGGAGGCTTCATCTCTGGCATGTGTATTTGCAGCACTACGGACAATGGTTTCATTTCTCAGGAAAGAGCTATCTAAATCAAAAAGGGTCCCATGTCAATGAAATGTAAGTGAAAATGTCCAGCTTTCAACTTTCACCCATAAGCCAAAGTGGGCTTATGCAGCAAGATAATACCCTGAAACATACCAGCAAGTCCCTCTCTAAAATCCTCAAAGAAAAAAATACCACCCCTCCAAACTGAAATTGGATCTTTTGGAGAGGCCTAGTCAAAGTCCAGACTTAAATCTGATTGAGCTGCTGTGGCATGACCTTAGAGTGGTAATGCAGGAAAATCCTCCAATGTGGCTGAAACAAAATTCTATAAAGAAGAGGGGACCACTTGAAAACAACAAGGGTGGCACAGCAAATTATGCTTTAGGGGTGATTTTTTTTTTTTTTTTTTTTTTTTTAATAGGGTGGGGGAAAAAGTTCTAACAGGTAAATACAAACTATTTTACTGCACTATCGGGAAAACTGTGGCAAGAGGGGATAAATACAAAGCAAGTAAAGGCAAAAATATAGACTTAAGATTCCACGAGCAATAGTGATGGATGGAATAAGGATGACTCGAGAGCAAAGATGTAAGGAGGTATTGGTCATTCTTACACTATTGTGATAAGCATGTCATTTCCTTCTGGCTTATGCTGCTGGTGGTAACAGACCACCCTCATTCTACCTCCCTCCCTCCCTCAAAGCCAACAGACACTTCCACAACCCTTATGCATGTATCCAAACAGACAAACGCTCTTCTCATTCTATTAATCTTCTCCCTTTCTTCCCATGTTAGCGCAGGGGTACCCCTCGAGACCGATTATTGTGGTCTGCACATGCAATCATGTCAGTTTCAGAATGTGTGGTAGGACAATGCCCCCCCCCACACACACACACCTCCTCCACACACTCTACTTTTCTTATTTTTTTCCCTCCCTTGCTTTGTGGCAGACATTTGCTGTAATAAAGTAAATGAGTTTGGGAAATGGCAAGACTCAAGGTGATATTTCAGCGAGCCACTCCCCAGAAACAAGAGAGCGGAGGGAGTGTCTGAGTGAGATGTGCATGTGATTGAGTTTTATGTGAATTATCACTGTGGGCTGGGAGCTTATTACAAATAGTGAAATGCTACCCTTCAACACATCAACCGCATGCAAAAGTAAAAGAAGAAAAAACAGATAAGCAGCTGGGCTCATTATATTGTCTTAAAACATGTGCTGCCAAATCTGCTTTCAAGAGGTACAACGAGAGAGGACATAAAGAGAAACTACAGTGAGGTGACAAAACCTGAACATCAGAATTAACCTGCGTAAATACATTTCAGTCACGAACAGAAAAAGAAGCAAGGAAAAAAAGCACATTCTAGGTGTTTTGGGCCACGCTGAACCTCTCTGAAAGCCATAAACCACAAATAGAAAAAAAAAAAAAAAAAAAATTGAACATTGATGAACCTTCCTTGAGTTTCCAGCCAGCCTAAAGTACTGAAAGAGTGCATGAGAGACTCATTCAGGAGATCAGAAAAAAAGAAACAAAAAACCCCCACCAAAAAAAAACAACAAAAAAACCCCACACAATTCAAAAATTAAATAAATGCACATAGTGATATGTTTTAAGTGGTAATTTTGATGACTATGGTTCACAGCTAATCAAAACTAAAATTGATGCTTCCCCAAAAAGAATTATTTTTATTTATATATATCTCATCAGAAAAAAAAATTGTTTTTTTGTAAGTTCAGTCACGTTATGGCCCACAGTTAAGGGTAAAAATGCTGATTTGGCTATTGTGAAGTCACTGACACCCTCTAGTAGCAGAATAAGATACAAAAAGGTCATAGCTAGACAGGTTGGCTGCTCACAGTGTGGTACCTGGAAGGAGTGGAAGAACTGAGTGGAAGGAATAAAGGTTGATATCTTGTGTTAAGCCACTCCAGTACCAGAAACATCAGAAGATTTTTACTTAGACTAATGAAAAAAAAAAAGAATGATTAATTGCTGGCAAGTGGTGTTCCAACTGGACCATTTACCAACTGAAGGCAGAGTGGAGAGACACAGAATCCAAGTTGCTTACAGCCCAGTTTGATGTTTACAGGCAGTGATGAGCTAATATGCTTGGATGAGCTGAGGTTTTTCCTAAAACAAGCTAGACTTCTTGAACACCTCATAGCAACAAGCTAATTGTCTAAGTGCCATGCTGCATTGAAGTAACGTATGCAAAATGAACCCCAACCTAGTAGTGAATGGAGTTTTCTTTACAATTAAGGCTGAGGTTGTCTGCATTTGTGCTCTTTTCAGCTACCACACTCTTCCTTCAGCTCAACTTTCAATAAATATGCTTGAACACAGAACAGTTATTGTGTTATGGCTTACCAATAGCATGGCCATAACATTTCTATCATAAACTGTCTTTATGTGATTTTCCCAGAAACCAAAAGTTGTGATTTGTTAGCACAACCAGTTAAAATATATCATTTGTGTGCAATGAATACATGAATTTATGATTTTCAGTTTTAAAATCTAATTGGTTAAGAAAAAAAAATCAATAAACATTCTTGATATAGCTACACAAGTGAATTGTGGCTGATTTGCTGAAAATATATTTTTTAAATTATCAATTCAATTAATATCCATTTAAGTCAGATTTAAAGCTATGTACATTTGCATATGGTATGGTTTATATTTAATTAATTGCTGAATTAAGTACATATTTAACACACCTCTGTATCACCATTAACAAAATTGTCCATTTGCATTTTATAGCATTAAACTGGTGCAATATTTTTTTTAAACAGCTGCTGTCCTTGTCTCTGTCCTTGCACTTGCTGCCAGCCATGCACCACTGCTATTCTGGTTATTGTTTTATTTCAGCGGGCAGTTAAACAGGGAGACATAAACCAAAGCAGCAGTCATCAGAATCTCCTGACTGAAGGGTCATCGCCACCCTGCATTAAAACTAAGCTCGGGTTTGTACTTTTTAGCTTACAGGGGCAGAGAGTACAAAATGGGTACTCTTATTTGTAGAAAAAAAAAATTACTCTCACATACCATAATTTAGAAAACACACTGGTGGTATCCATTTAAAAAAATGCTTCTATTAATTTCACTTAATCGAACCAGTTCTGGTTTTCAACCATCAACAGAGTTGCACTGAGAATAACAGAACAGAGCAGATACCTTATTGTTCCAGCTAAGAAGTTCTACTCAGTAGCTATGTTTACATGCACAAAATTTCTTGATTGGATTCAGATGTATTTGGATTTAGTAATCCGAATGTATCGTTTACATGGGCACAAAATTAATTAATCCCATCATGACGTGTGTTTACATGCACCAGGCTTTATGCAGAATAGAAGCACTGACATGTGCAGAGATGTAAAATTTCTGCTTAAAAAAAAAAAATCTGCCATTTATTCCGATTACTTATGCCCATGTAAATGTACCTTGCGTATGAGGATTTGACACTTCCATTACTTTAACGTATAAACAACAAAAACAACCTCCATTTGAAAATCCATCTCCAAATTAGTGAACCCATCATTCTAACTGCTACCAGGTCTCACTGTCAACCCCTTTGGTATGGAAGCTGAAGACAAAGTTTTTATTGTCAGTAGCTGCATTTTCATTAACCTTGAAATTGCACAATTTGAAATAACGAAAATAAATTCACTTGATGGAAACACGGTATTTTTGACACAAAAAAAAAAAAAAAAAAAATTCTCCTTTTTCGAGAAAAAGTTTTGCCGCATCACACAAGTCACATGATCAACAATTGGATGTTGCCACTGGCGCAAACCACGAGAAGATGACAACAGGAAGTAGTTGGATCATGGCGTGGTATGTTTTTAATGACTTATCCCGTGAACAAGCTTATTCGTGTGTGATTTTAATTTAATGGAAACGCCGCAATTGCAAAATTGTGTTTTTTCGACATTAGCAGAAAATCGACACCTTTGTAATAGAAATGCAGCTACTAAGGTTTTTGCAAATAAACTTAGAGATAGAAGTGACTTAACAGGAAATTGAATATTGGAACACATCTGCATATTTTTCAGTTGCCAAGGGAGGGCAAGACTTTCAGCAGATAACAGGCAGCCTCAGTATCTTACAGTATGTTAATTCTCTTGAGCTTTCCACCTCTGTCCTATGAAAAACACTAACTTTGGAGTTAAGGCAAGAATCTACTTTCTCCAGGGAACACACAAACTGCAGTTCTCATAAGACTATGCATGCTAACTACAGTAATCGATTATCCACCTTGATCCTGTGATGGATGGCATAGACTGTTGGAGACTTCAAAATTTATATTGACAGACTTGCAGAGACTATGTCTCTTGCAGAGCAGAAATGGATAGAAAAACTACCCTTTCATCTGATATGGTGCATCCTGATCAGTTGCCTCAACTTTCAAATACTGATACAAATAATATCTGCCTCTTCAACTCCATTCTAACACACGAGAGGAGAAAAATACAGTTGGGTCTATGAATATTTCGAAACGGATTATCTTTTTCTAATTTTGGTTCAGTGCATTACCTCAGTGAATTTTAAATGTAACAACTCAGAATCAGCTGAAGTGCAAACTTTCAGCTTTAATTCAATGAGTTTAAAAAGAAGATCGTAGAAAGAAGACCCTTTGCTGGTCAGCATAGCATTAAGTCTTAAACTTATGGACGCCGCCAGATGCTGGGTTTCCTTGTTTTTAATGCTCTGCTGGACCTTTACTTCAGCAGCTTTATATTGTTCTTTGTTTGTGGGCTTGTCTGTCCAAAGTTTTACCTTTAACAAGTGAAATGCATTCTCAATTGGGCTAAGATCAGGTGACTGACTTAGCCATTCAAGAATATTCCATTTCTGGGTTGCTTCGGCAGTATGTTTTGGGTGATTGTCCATCTGTGTTATAAAATGCTGCCATTTCAATTTGCTTGGATTTAGATGGATTTGAGTAGACAGTACATCTCTGAACAACTGAGAATTCATTCGATTGTTTCTGATAAACTCTACAGTCTCAGTGCCGCTGGCAGCCATGCACACCAAGTCATCACACTGCCTCTGTCTTTTTACAGATGATGTGGTATGCTTCGGATCATGAGCTTTTCTGAACCTTCTATATGCTTTTTTTTTTCTTGTCAACATGATAGATGAGATTGATCTTGGCTTCATCTGTTCAAAGAAAATTGTTCAAGAGCTGCGCTGGGTATTTTTAGATGTTTTTAAACCAAGTCCAATTGAGCCCTTTATTACCCTCTGTATTTATTTTTATATAGTCTTCTCTTTATGGTAGACCTGAATATTGATGTCCCTTCCTCCTGAGAAGAGTGGTTCACTTGGTGTGCTGTTATGAAGGGGTTTCTCCTCTCCATGCAAATGATTTTGCAATCATCCACCAGTGTTGTCTTCTGTGGATGTTCAGGTCTTTTTACAGAGTTCATCATTGTTTTTGGGGGTTTTTTCCTCAGGATATGACAAAGTGTGGATTTTGCCTATTCTAATATTGTAGCAATTTCTCCAATGGGTTTTCTGTTTTTGCTGCTTTGGGATCGCTTGTTTCATCTGCTCGAGAGCTATTTTGACCTCATGTCTGTTCACAGCAAAATCTGCCAAATCCAAGCCCCACACCTCAAATAGCCTCCAGGTCTTTTATCTGCTCAACTGATAATGTAACAAAGGAATCATTCACACTTGAACATGAAATAGCCTTTGAGTCTGTTGTCCAATTACTTTTGGTCTCTTAAAAAAAAAAAAAAAAAAAAAAAAAGATTGGCACATATTAAGTTGAAACCCCTAAACCCTTCAAGTCTGAATGTGGATACCCTCAAATGAAAGCTCAGAGTCTGCACATTCTATCCATGTCCATTATGAAACTATAATTAGAATATGTTTCAGTCAACGGGTTAACAAAAAAAAAAAAAAAAAGAAAAAGAAAAAAAAAAAGAAACTTCTCCGGAAGATAAAAGTCAGAAGGTCATACACTAACAAATCATCACCAGTCATAAAAAGTAGAAACTAAGTTTCTTGTTCTTTCTGAAAAATAAAAATTGTACCTGATCTGCTTTCAGCTGCACTATTTATCCTGTTTAGACAGAGGCATTTCTTCTCTGGGTTTTAGTTAACAAGGAGGAGCACACCTGTAGGGCTTTCATAGTTCACTTCAAAATTAGATTCTTCAACTTCATTTATTTAGATTTGTCTGTTTGTAACCAGCAGAAAATAATCAATCAATCTGTTTGAGTCCATGATAAAGCCACCAGCTGAAGCAACAAGTTAAGCTTCATCTGATTACAAGCGCAACCACAAAAACGCAATTGCTTGGCATGTCCGAGTTATCAAAGGGGTGAGTAAGTGAGTGAGTACTGTAGTAGACAAAGGAAATTTAGCTTTTCAACAACACAGCTCTCTACACATCAAAGCAAACACTTATGGTGCAGCCATTATAGCAGAATGAAATATAGAATCAAGCCTTCTGGAGCATCACCAATAACAAGTGGTTCTCAATGCCAGTCTGCTGTCCAACATGTTTTCGGTATAACCCCACTGTCACACACCTGACTTTAATGCATGGCTGATTAACAGGCTTTTGCAACACTTGATGGCTGAGGACACAATGCAAAAATTTGTCTGCCAACCGCCGTTGAAATTAAAAGAAGAAGGCACAATGTAATCATTTGAATCAGGTATGGCGTTGAGACGCTTCTAAAACATCAAAGACAGTGGGCCTTGAGAGTAACGGTTTAATATTAGTAAAACCCTGTTTTGCTGCAAGTCCAAAACACTATTCAAACAATGGACATTGTGACTAGTCTCTCCAAGCAAGAGAAAACAAAAGTGTGATTTAATCACCTGGCATTTTTCATGGCAGCTGCTTGTAATTTAGTTACCCAAAATAGCTCCACACAATGTCCCACTGGATGGGAAGCCCAGTCTAAGGATTCAGTTCAGTCGACATAAACGGTGGGTATTCATCAATACTTAAAATATTAAGTATTCATCTATATTTATAAGTTGGTTTTACTGAAGTGGGGTCATTCTTCTCAATTCTCTGTCCTTCTGTTTGCAGCAATACACCAACTCCACGGTTGAAGCTCCTCACCCTAATCAAGGCAGTGTCTTCACCTTTCCAGATGATGCATTTGCTGCTTCAGGACATTTGAGCATCAACAAAACACAACGAAACCACACACAGTTTCCTCACCAAAACTAGTCTAAAATGAAGGAGAGCTTTTACCATTACCCTTAACAATGACTGAAATCAATCAAGACCCAGAGGCAAACTAAAAAGAAGTTACCTAACCTAACCTTGAAGATGAACCAGGGACCCTTTAATTTCTTATATGCTGCTACAAACGCTTGAACTTGAATTATCAGAGGGATGCTGGGGGCAATATTAGATGTCTTTTGCTGCATGTGTCTTCAACAGATATTTACTACTTCTGTTTTTTAGATACTAGCCAGACTTTATACTCAGATAGATTAAGCTCATGTACAAACCTCTAGAGTGAAATGTATGTCAGTTCTTCACTTTGTTTTATATCAATGTAAATCACAATTGGATACAATTTACCCTCACAGCAAACTTACTTCCCCATTCCATGTATATCACATCACAGAAGTGTAAGTTGACATAGTATTGCTGAGTATTGCTAATGTATGAATAGTAAAACTACTTTTTTTTTTTTTTATCATAGTTGTTCATCTTTATTTTCAAATTTATTTATTATTTATTTTTTTTGTATGGCTGTAGAACACCCCAAGGGATATGTGGAGAACAAGACATCAGTTTATATTATTTTCAGAATATTTGACCAAAAAAAAAAAAAAAAAAGCATTTGTGAAGAGGACATGAGAATAGCCAAATTTGGCTATGTTCATACAGCAGGTCTTGATTTTCAATTTAAATTTTTTGCTGAAATCCAGTTTTTTTGTGTGTGTTTTCATTCATACTACGAATTAAATGTGACTGCAATCAAACTTCTGTGACAACCACAACGCAACAAGACTACAAGAAGAATGTAGACATAACAGAGCAGCACACTATTTACAAGTAATGATGGATGCTGTCTTTTAGTTGTTCAGCAATGGAAGCAGAGAGTATTGTCACAAGATCATACCAAGATAAAGGAAGCTAAAAAATAAGAAAGCACAGCTAATACCAATAGTCTTTTGTGGAGCATTGACTGGAACTTCTGTAGAAAAGTGTGTTTGGATGCGTAGTCATGATGTGAACGTTGGATAAAATGTGACATGGCTTCTGACTGCAGACGCTTTGAAAACTATCAGATACGTATCTGATGTTGTACTACATATGGAGTGGTACAAATCAGATTTTTTTGAGGTGAAAAGATTGGAACTGGGCTCTTAAGACTGCCATGAAAAAGTTGGATATGGGTCGCAAATGGAAAAAAAGAAACATGGATTTGGGTCATACTTGCTCGCAATGTGAACATAGTCTTTGATTTTGAAGTTCCAACTCGAGATCCAGGTCGCACCAGGACAAAAACCTCTACATTATCTGCCCCAACCACCAAAATTTATTTCCAAATGGGCAGCCTGACAATGGGTCCAGTCAGTTAGTCCCACTGCGTATCCACATGAAACATAATCTACGGTATGCTACTGTATTCATTATTACATAAAGAGTGAACTGTGTTGAACATTTAGAATTTACACACTGATTAAGTTTTGTATATAATTAAGTCTCATGCACAGTTACACATTTTGTACTGTTTACAGTATTTTACAAAGGATTTTTCATTATTTGAATGACGAGTTTGCTGGCCTGTCAAAACCGTTTCAGCAATAGAGGCAGAATATAAGGTTTATGGGTGACAATCATATGTGGAAAGCAATCAAAAATCTCAAAAACAGAAATATAAGAAATAAATTTTGCTAGTTTAAGAGTGAAAGATCATCGTTATTGTTGTCACCTTAAGTTTCGTCATATCTGTCAATGTTTGTATCTGTTAAGGCTTTTGGACTATCGTAATCATACTATGGCTCCAACATATGGAATCATCAATCTGCCCATATTGTATTCTTCAGATTAAAAGTCTGCAAGACTTGATAAGAATGCTTCAGAAATCACATCAGACAATGACATAAGTAATTCGTCGAGTACAGCATTTACTAAAGCCAGTAATTCACTCTGAAACTCCCTTTTTTGAGCCAATCTTGGTTTTTGACTGCAGTTATCACAGTCTAAGTTGTCCTTACAACCCCCTGTGACATCAGATGACCCGGATGTTTACAACCCAGAAGGTCATGCTTCTGCATATCAATTGGATTTAAGTCCAGACTGACTTGACGACTCCAAAATTTTTGATCTTTTTTGCTTCAAAGCATTGATATGTGGATATATTTTGAATCATTGTTCTGCAGAAGAACCCAAGTGTGTTTGAACTTAAAGACATTCTCCTTTAGGATTTTTTTGTCAAAAACTTTGTTTCTCTTATGTTGTTCCGTCGTTTGGAACATGATGCGTTGCTTTTTGAGATCTTTTAGCCTACTTCATGTTGTCAGCCAGGTTCTGTGTAGGTGATTTCTCGATTTTACAGGTCTGGCTCGAATTGGCCCAGGGTGTGCCCAGTGACACTCAGCTTGATGGGGCTAATACTATCTGCAGCACCGTTGGTAAGCTGCTGTTTGTATGAAATAAAAAAGAACCACAGCACAGCCAACCAGCAGCTCTTAGTACTCAAACATAATTATGCATGGATCTTCTAGTATATGTCATTTGTAACAATTACACTGAGATTTGGATGACAGCGGATGGCACAATAAATAGAAAAAAGAAGAGAAAATAGAAAGTGAGAGAATTGAGGCGGAGGCTTAGAAACAGAGTCTGAGGGGGAATGAGAGACAGAGGAGAAATCATTTGGCTTGTCCATCAGTGAAGCAGGCGGCATGTGTGTGTTTTCTGGGCATGCAGCTTCCATCGCTCCCCTCAAAGTCTTTTTCAATAATGTAAATGTCCCTCACTCGCAGGCCCGTCTCCTCCCTGCTCTTAATTGTTTTTGGCCTGTTATGCCTTTGCTCCCT
The DNA here is from genome assembly GCA_014839685.1 of Anableps anableps. Classification (NCBI taxonomy): domain Eukaryota; kingdom Metazoa; phylum Chordata; class Actinopteri; order Cyprinodontiformes; family Anablepidae; genus Anableps; species Anableps anableps. The sequence continues at coordinate 8,259,222 of CM026088.1, forward strand.
CGTGACTGTCAGTTGCCTGCTCCTGTTTACTTTGCTTGTGTCTCTATTGGTTCGGATAACTGTTTTGCATAGATGGTGCACGTGTTTGGGAATCCACGTCCTTTTTTCTTTTTTTACATATGTATATGAGAGTGCACATGTAAACTGACAGGGAAAAAAATAAGTCATGACACAAACCTTAAAACCAGCAAGAGGCAGATCTGAAGTCAACACCACCAGCAGGAGACCAAAATGAAATGAAATGACACAGGGAGAGCATGATACTACAGAAGCATTCTGCATGCGCAGTGCCTTCCAAATGTATTCATACCCCTGAACCTTTTTTAGATTCAGTAATGTTACAACGTTGTATTTTTATTGGAATTTTATGTGATAGAACATCACAAAGTTTTAAAACAAAATCCAAAGCTTTGAACATCTCACAGAGTAATGATGGGCTGTGCCACAAGACCATTAATCGAAGAAGCTGCCAGTAGGTTCATCGTGAACAGGTAAAAGCAGGTGCTTTAGTCACTGTTGTATTGTGTGTGTTTGTGTTTCTCCTGTCTTTCTTCTCCATAGGGTGTGACCAGCAGGTGAAGTCTCTAGTGGACCCTCATCAGCTGCAATCACGGAGCAGTGTTTAGAAGAGTGGGTTTCCTGAGGCAGATGCCAGATGGTTAACTCACTGCTTATGGTAAAAGTGGCTCGCTGTTACCTTACTCTAAAGTGAAACTATTTTCCCTGTACCTACCTCAGATGTCCTGTGTGTCTCCTTGCAGTTCCATCCTACACTGAAGATTCGCTCCTGGTTCTTTGGATCTAGCTCCTATGTTGCCTCTGCCATCCTTTGGCGCACTTCCTGACGCCTCACTCTCCAGTCCCTTTGCCATTCCTCAACTGTTTTTGAACCACTTAACTGGATCCTCCAAGTCTCCAACTGCAGGAAGGCAAACAGAAACACAGATCACCAGCTGAACCACACACACACTCACAGCCAAACTCAACCCTGTTCAATACACATACCTTCCCTCTTGGTCATCTCCTCCTGCAACATCAGTAAGGACTTTCCATCAAGATCTTATTCATCCTCTGCTTGCATGCAGTAATCACTCACCCCTCTTCCAGTGTGAACCCAGATCGAACCTCTTCCTTCCACAGCAGCTGATCTCCCGACTGTTCATTATTCCGTTTCAAAATAAACCATTTACTTACCAGTACAGTGCCCATAATTGTTGCTCACACCACAGTCTGTTTCCTGTATTATGTCCATCAGATAAGACTAAAATTTAACGTTCTGGCCTGCATGCAAAGTGTTAACACTGAGTATAACTCTGAATACAACATCTCCATAGTAAAACATGGTAGTGGCTACATAATGGTATGAGGATGTTTTTCTTTCTGGTCAGAGTTGGTAGCATGAGGTAAAAACAGGGGAATCCTGCTGCAAGACGGGCAGAGATTATATTTCCAGCAGGGAATGACCTTAAACATGCATCCAGAGCTATAGTAGAATGGCTTAGATGAAGTTATATGTTTTGTATGTGTTAGAATGACTTATTTGAAGTTCAGCCCTTAATCCAAATAAGAATATGTGACAGAAATTGAAAATTTAAATTCATCCAATCCATCTGAGCATGACCTATTTTGCAAAGCAGAATGGGCAAAAAAAAAAAAAAAAAAAAAATCACTCTCCAAATTCGCAAAGTTAGATGTCACTATTCTCCAACTTCAATGTTACGCACTATTGCAATGCGACAGAAGGTAAAAGGGTGTGAATAATTTTAAACAGTAGTGTAAAGACTAAAATAAGAATAATGAGGGAAAACAAGAGAGAATGTTTAGGGAGTAAAGGTGATGGAATAACAGCTGGAATATGAACAGGAATAGAGAAACAGACTCCAGAAGAAGGTAGTCTATTTGTTTGACTTATGTAGCACAACTCCCTCAAATAGCACACACGCATAGAACCACTGCTGTACATCTGACAGACAGGCCTCCCAGTGGGTTGTTAGCCATGCTTGCAGAAATACAGCTTCATTTCTGTTGACAGCCGGAGGAAAATAATTGGCCGATAACAACTCATCAGAATGCAGGCGATATGTATGATTTTCTCACCCAGTTGTATCAGAGACAATCAGAGCTGGTGTAAACAACAAAACGCAGCGATCGTCTAATTCCTGTCAAGGCGGTGTCTGGAGTAAAGTTTGGATTTGCTTACACAGACATGGAGTTTATAGCTTTTTTTTTTTTCTTGCCAGAATGACAGTTACATGATAAAGCTCTGCTGTCCTCTTGGATATTTTATGCATGGGCCATATTTTATCTTCAGGAAATTAATGTTTCACAGGCATTTTCTGTTTTTCAAATGCAATTTTTTTTTTTTTGATCAAATGACATTAGTTTGACTCTTGCTTTTTGTAGTTTAGTAAGCCACATTTACCTTTTACTTTGTAGATTTGTAGGTTGTGCATCAGACAGTAGCTAAGAATCCAAATTTAGGAATTCCGGAGAGTTTATGTAAAGAGCAATTTCAAGGTCTTATCACAGAGTTCTAATTAGATTCAGGGCTGCATCTTGACTTTGACTGGAACAATCTACCACACAAATATGCTTTGATCTCAGTGATTCCATTGTGGTTGGTTGTATTTATGAACTCAAAAAAAAAAAAAGAATAATTGACTTAACATATTTTTTTCTTTTCAACAGGTTCCACATAATAACTTAATTGTGTTAACTGAAAGCAAAAATGATATGGAAATCTGTCAAAACTGAACCGGGTAATTCCATACTGAACATATTCCTTAAAATTCAGATAGAAGCTTTTCCAGTGTGTCATTTGTGTGGAACTGGAACTGCACAGGAATCTGCAAGTAGGCCAAAAATACACCACGATCTGAGCAGGCCACGTTCTTCCACGTTTGCTGACTTGTGGCAAACTTCAGACCTCTTTTTGCTTTCTTTCAGCAATTCAATAGCCCTGCCACTCGTCCATTAAAACCAGTCTTGTAGTGTACACATCAAATAAATGTGTCAAGAGATTTTCCCAAATGATCTGTGGCTCTCTGCAATTCCTCCAGAATTACCATAGACCTATAATTACACCTGCACACTACAGTTTTCATTTTTTACTTTTGCTCACCCAAAAATGATGTGGTGTAATACAAACGGTGATATATCCTAAGTTGTTTAACACATCTACATGTATATACCAGGAAATAAAAACTGATATTCTGAACTCTTGTCTTATGCTCATCTTTTGAGCTTTAACCCAAATGTCTTCAGTGTACAACACAAAGGAATTTGCCTTGCTGTTCCAATACTTTTGGAGAGGACTGTACTTTCTTATAGAAAGAAATTGCAACAAAGCCTACGATTTTATCATTTTATCTATGCATTTGCCTGCATCTCTCTTAAACCAACTTCAGCGACTTCCATTTTGAAATTGCAAGTGCTGGTTAGTGCTCCTGTCTGCTCCTGTCAATCTTGTTCATGCCTAGACTGGAAATGCATTCAAATGTGCCAACCAATTAACCAAGACCCATGAGCTTTGAGCCAAGCCTCGTCATATAGAGAGATGGCTCTGAAATGTTACCCTCACTACACTTGCTGAAACTGTGCAATAAAATACTTTATGTGGTTACATCCCCTTTAAAAGAAAGCAGTATTTCCCATATTAGGAGCAGTCACTCCACCCTCCTAAATTCCTCTCATAAGTGGATGACCCACATTAATTTTAAAGTCTTGAGACTGTCCTTGAATAACATCAACATTTTTCTTTAGGGTACCACATGTACAGACATAAAATATAACCCTGAGCCCAAAGGAATCCCATATGAATGTTTAATTTATCTCTCTTAGTTTCAAAATCAGATTCCAGGGTTTATAGTCATTCTGGGGCCATTTACGGATGAAATGCCTTTTTGTACTTAAGACAATGCACATGCAGTGTTTCTAACTAATTACACAAAATCTATTATCTGCAAAGATGAGGATCAGGTTGAATCAAAGAAAATAAAGGTGTTTCATTTGGTGTTTTAGCTTGCATTGACACCGCTATATGCATTATTTGTCTGCATTAAGCATTTTACATCAACCGATGGATTCTGCCTTGGTGTAATTAGCAGGACCACAAAATAATAGCAGAGACTGTTGGCAGCTGAAATCTTTCACCAATTAGTTCTATAGTGTTCCTCCTCCCACTCATCCATTCGTATTTTGTTTTTTTTCTGCCACTTCATTGTAGAATTGCGTATTCCTGTTTCTGCACAGAAGAGCACCGCAGAGCTCTTCTGTTTGTTGAAGCCAGTCTGAACCAGGTTTTTTACTATATGTGTGTTTAACTTCTGACTTTGAAAGTTGGAACATGGACATTGGTTCTTAAAGTTAATATTTTCTACCTAAAAAGAATATGGTGGTGTTACATAAACAGATACAGCACCATGAATAAGTATTTACCCCTCTACAGATTTCTTCTATTTTTGTTTTATTGTTTTTAATTTTTGTTCTTTTCATGTGATCCAGAGATTCGGTTTTTGGCTCACACCCTTCATTACCACAACAGAATGCCAACAGATGAGGCCCTAACCAATCAATTCATCTCCCACTCCCTCCTACCAACACTGGTGAAAATGCCAACAATATGCTTTAACTTCTCCGGTTGAGGCAAGGACAAAAGGACCCAGCATGGTAAGGCTGACCTGCCAAAATCAGCTCTCAGTTGCTGCATTTCCATTAACCTTGAAATTGCACAAGTTGAAATAAAAATAAATTCATTTAATGGAAACACGCCATTTTCGAAAAAAAATCTCCTTTTTCGAGAAAAGTTTTTGGCGCTAGGATAAGGTGGTTCTTTGGCTCTATCGAAATTGGTTTATTTCGCAAAACGACAATGGAAACACCTTTTTTGCATCACATGAGTCACATGATCAACAACTGGATGTTGCCACTGGAGCAAACCATGAAGAAGATAACAGGAAGTAGTTGGAGGATTATGGCGCAGCATGTTATTTAATGACATGAACAAGCTTATTGATGTGGGATTTTAATTTCATCTCTTATTTAATGGAAACAACTGCAAAAATGTATTCTTCGACATTAGCAGATAATTGACAGAGATTGACACACCTTTGTTATGGAAACCCAACTATTGTCACAGTTGCGTGATGTAAATCGTCATTTTTTTCTCAGCCTCATGTCTTCCACTCCTTTCTTGTAACAACGGTGATAAAGGTTAGCCCTGAGTTTGTCCTTGCATGCATTGAGTATACAAACTGCAGATAATCCTTAAAAGCAACCCAAGTACCCCTTACTCTTGCAACACCTTCACAAAATACTCTGATAGAAATGGTTCTTGGAGTTCTAGAACACCAGCAACTAAGCAGTGCTAAAAATCAGGTCCACCATTCAACAGCCTGCATGAAAGCTATACTGCTCTTCCAAAGTCTGAGCTTCGTCAGTCAGTCGGAGCATATATATAAAGCCTATAACCTTGCAAACTTGGTTAACAATCCTCTCATTATGTTCAATAAAATGATCCTCAGTATCTTTCTTTTTATAACATTCTCTGCTGGCAGGTGGTGTTGTTATGGTTACGAGCAGATTATGGCCCTAGTGCGTGACTATAGTTAACTCAATGAAATAGCTACACTTTGCATTTTCCTTTTTAATAAAATTCCCATTGGAACTGATTGAAGAGATCAAAACTGCAACATATTTTGATTTAAAAAAATATTGAAACATTAGTCTTTACCCCTTTTTTACAAACCAGAATATTTTCAGCAGATGGGAGAGTAAATCCTTTGATTGAAGAAAAGAATAAAGAAAAGAACAGCAGTGTCTCAATGCTTATGATGCAACAAACTAGCAGCTCTCGTCTGTCAGCTACATCAAAAGCAGCAAGATGTATTTGCAGATGATGCATTAGGAGAGATTTATCTGGCACCTGCAGCGTCATACCACCTCAATAAATCCATGCAAAACCAGCCGGCGTCTTTGTCCTACTTTGTGTGTCTATAACGACACCTGTGGCACTTATTGATTCTAGACAGGAGCATTACTACCAGATGCGGTCATCCCTCCAGTATCAGCAGCTCCCAACAGCGGACAACAGCAGCCGCTATGCTTTTCCTCAGATAATGTAGCCATAGGCCCACGTGTATATGTGCACGAACTGTCAGCTTGCCTCTCGCTTCTTTGTCTTGACGGTGCTGTGTCGACCTGCCCTCTCACCGAGCTCATTTTCCCCTTCATTTTGTGTGAAGGCCATCTTCAGAGGCAGCAAAAAGACAGACAGGAGGGCAGAAATTAGAGAGAGAAAGGGGGAGATTTCCTTTTTAAGAACTGGGTGCTGAAACATAGCCAGAGACAACTAGAAAAGAAACACAATTCGGGATTGACGTTTGTTACATGAAACATACAAAATTTTGACTCTAAAAGCTATAAATGCTTTGATATTCTGCAAGTGTTAGGGCTCCAAACAACACAAGAGGAGAGATTTTATTTTCTGCTTACTGCTCTGTCTTCCTTTGCAAAAGCTGTCAAATCCGGTACTGCAGTGGATTAGGGATGGTATAGATCAGAGATGCATCACAGTAGACCAGAGCAAATAAACAAATCGGGAAGAAAAGCTCTACACAAAAGTCTTGCCAGGAACTATTTATCAAAATTTCCTAAAGCTTGTTGTGTTTGACCTATAAAAACAGCTTTTACCTATTTTTATTTTTGCAGAGAAGGATACCTTATAGATGCAAGCTGACACTGCTGGTGTATGTCCTTGGAGGAATTATTGCTCTGTGCATATTCCTCGACTTTTACCAACTCGTCACTAGTAGCTAGTAGTTGTCCCTGCTCCAAGCCATGGATAACTTCATACATAATTGACCTCTGTTCTAAGCTTTCATATTTTACTTTCCCCGCACACCGGTTTCTCCTCACCGCACTCCGAGGGTTACCTGGGTGGACATTTGTTACCATGGCAGCAAGAGGCCATTCCTTGACTGTTTTATTACTCGTCGAGGATGAACAGCACTCTATATCAGGCCCTCGTGTCCCTGAGTGTGTGGCTGGTCAATGCGATCTCTTCACCCTGGTGTTACGAGAAGGTGAGCAAGTGTGAAATTTATGCTTTGTTTTTGTCAGCGCCTCTGCTAGTATATTTCAGCTTTATGAGGATACTTTGAACAGATTTGCCAAAGACATGAATTTCAGTCTGTGGGTGGTGGCAAAAAACAAAACAAAAAAGAATGTCCTGCCTTGTTTTTCACAGTTGTTTTTTTTTTTTAAAGATCATTTTCTTTATGAATTGAAAAAAAAATCTCTAAAACAATATGGAGCTTTGTAAAAATAAAATTGCTTATCGTCTTGAGTCATAACTTAAATGTGTTTAAGAACATTTCTTGGCTCACTTTCACTAGCTACACCTGATTACTGCAAAGACCTCGAGAAATCATTTAACTGGAACATATCTAACATGAAGTAGGCATAGGTTGCAATTAGAAAAAACCCCAAAAACAAACAAAACAAAAAAAAACCAAAAAAAACATGGCACCTTTTTGTATCAGTTAACCGCATGAGTTTTGTATGTGTTTCGATGTGCAGTCAGTGAGGAACTGGTATCACCCTGTGTCAAGCAGGGGCTCCTCTTTGCTCCTGTCAGAGACAGCTAGTCATAAGTCTGACATTATTATTTGATATTGTACCAGTTGTGCACTGCATGGTTACCACAGTTTTGAGTCCAGCGGGGTGGAATTCCTCATCACTGAAGGCTCTGAGGGAGTTACATACCATGTAAGGGGAAAATAAATATATATATATATATATATATATATATATATATATATATATATATATATATATATAGTCAAGACAAGGTGACCTTTGTTGTGTTTGCTCGTAGGTTGTATCAAAACAGGTGGTAAACTTTCTCGACAACTCATCCTGGAGGTCACAAAAGAACCAAGAATGTCCAAAAGACGCAGGCCTCACTTTGTTCATGACTGAAAAAACATTTAAGAAACTGGACAAAAATGACATTCGTAGGAAAAATCCAAGGTCAAAAATCACTGCTGAGCCAAAAGATGCCATGTTGGTGGGTTCACAAAGGACCCAAGTCCACAGAGCTGACTGTGACAAAGAGCAGAGCTTTTAGTAATAGACAAACTTACAGGAGAGAGGAGCAGACGAACCAAAAAAGAAAAGTGAAAATCAGGGAGCTTATACTGAGGGAAGGGTGGAGAATGACACTTATGCAGGTGAGTTAATCAGGGGGATTTGAAACAGTTGGGGAGGAATGTGCTGAGCAAGGGGAATTTAGAGAAGGGCACTAATTAACAGAAAACACAAACAGAGCATAATTGCAACACAAGCGAACAAGCCTAACATTTCTGAAAAAACTGAAATGCACGATCAGAATACAAGAATTCGTAAGAAGCAAAACACATAAAGAACACAATGAATGAACTGATGAGGAAAAAACCCAAGTGACAATAATCAAGAACTAAGAAACAATCCAAAAACAAACACAAATGAAAATCCAAAAACAAACACAAATGAAAATCAAAACACCAACACCAGTGGATCATTACAAAGGAAAGCAAAGGTTTGTTTTACTTTCCCCAAAAAATATCTTTTTGACCTACAAGACTTTTGGGAAAATATGCTGTGGAGTGATAAGACAAAAGTGGACGTTTTTGGAAGGTGTGTATCCAACATCAAGTACAAAATTAACAACATTTAAGAAAAAGATCATCACAACTTCAATCAAATATGGTGGTGGTGATGTGATGGTAACTCGACTCGCTAAGCTCAGTAATTACCTTTTCACACTGAACAAAATAGGTCTGAATTTTTTCCATCAAGAAATAAAATCATAATTTAAACACTGCAATTAACTTTTCAAGATGTTAAAGTTTGATAAAATGAAATAAATTCTGTGAGGGGGAGAATGCTTATTCATTTGCACTATGGATATGGGCAAATTTGAGCAAGCAGCTATTTCTATTTCCTGACTAATCAAAAAAAATCACCACACCTTTCAAGAACGCCATGTTCACTTGTCTTTGTGGAAGGCTAAAAGAATTGGGTCTATATTTATACCACTGGGAATTATGGAGTCGAAAAATACATTAGTAACACTTATTTCACATAAATGTTTCGAGATGTCACGAATGGCAGTTCTTTCTTAGGTTGGGACAACAAACTGTTGTCACCTGGTGTTTTTCTTTTTATTTTCATCTTACTAGTTTGTGTCCATTGTTAAAACAAAATCTGACTAGACAGAAAAATGTATGTCTGAAGAAATCTTATATCTTAAGTTAAGGTAGTCTATATTGGGATGATTAGATTCAAGTGGATGAACATATTTTATTCCAGGCCACATACACTTCTCCATGGTTCCCCGTAAACCTTTGAGGCAATGGCCTCTTTTAGTGAGGTGTACCATATTGCCACACAGCAAAAACCAGCCCACAAATCCTTTGAGGAACATGTCAAAGAGTTCAAGGTGTTGACTTGGCCTCTGAATTCCCGAGATCTCCTTTCGGTCGATATGTGGGATGAGCTGGAAAAACAAGTCATATCCTCAGAGGCCCCACCTTGCAGCTTACAGGATTTAAAGGATCTGATGCCAACGCATTAGTACGTGATACCAAAGGACATCTACAGAAGTCGCATTGAGTCTAAGCCTCAATGGGTCAGAACTGTCTCAAGGTAAGAGGGGTTTGGGGGTGTTCAACTCTTTTCTACCTGCATTGAATATGAGAAAAGGAACTCAGTGGGATTCTCTTTCCAACTTTTATTCTTTGAATTCATCAAGTTGTAACATTGAGGTCTGGGTTTGCTGGAAAACACGTCTCAAATGTTTCAGGCAGACTTCGAAAACAACACCATGCCACACTATGATGGTGCTCACAAATCTAAATGAAATGTCTTGTTGCAAAGACAGCCGTAGGCACTGGCCACTCAGTTGGAGTAAACACCGGTCTGAAATTGCCCGGTATTGGTACAGTTCAGTGTGTGGAATCATTACAGCGGCATGACATAGCCATGAAGCGCTTTTGGTGTTTGTGTTCCCAATTTCATTAAGCCTGGGTGAACTCTCTTTTTTCTCTGGCAGGCTTTACAGTTTTTTTGCTTTATCTTTCTTACTTGGTTTCTCTGGTGTGGCTGGACAGGCTTCCCCTGGAGACATGACTCCGATTGTGAGGACTTAAAAAAGATTCATAACAAGAATACACTGATGCAATGCCTTCTCAGTCAGCACCTGAGTACAAAATGATGTCTAAATGCTTTACCGAAGACGTTATATGAAACAGTACCAGTGTACATATAAGCCTACTCTAATAGAAAAATGAGGATGCCAATGAAAAGCTAAAATAATTGGTCTAGGGGGAAAGTGTCAGAGGAAACAGCTTGGTGATGATAAAAGGCAGAGATGCATGAATCAAAATAACATTTGGGACATGAAAGTGGTCTGACCCTCAAAGCGAGACTCTCTGTGTAAACTGTCTGGCTATTCTTTGGAGAGAGAAAAAAACAACAACCTTCCAAGTGCTCGCAAACATTTAGAAATACAGAACATGCAGTTCTCAAATACCACAACTCCTGTGGGTTCCAGGTAATTAAAGCTTGGATTCTGTTTTCTTAATTGACTCTCCAACCAAGAATAAGTGGTGTATTTTTGTGACAATTTTCAGAAAAATAATCTGGCTCAACTTTATATAAATGGACTTTCTTAAGTAGTTTCAATTTGACAAATATTAAATCATTTACTTATTTTACTGTGTGAGTAAGCCTGTCTGAAATTGGAAATTTCATTAAGTTGTCAAATTACTTTATTTGAGCAGTGAATTATTTATTTTATTTGAGGGTGAATAATTTTAATGCTTAAATTCCACTCTGAAAAATTCTTTGATCAATTTTTAGAACTTCATCAACCCAGACCTGCTGGGTTCCTTTCCTTTTTTTTTTTTTTTTTTTTTCATATTTTCAATTCTCTGGAGGCAAATGACATAACATTTGGACATTATGTGTGTTTTGGGGTGAATTTTAATCTTTCGTGATTATTTTTTTATTGTTCTCGTCTTTGATGAGATATACCAATCTGTGACCCATTTTTTTGTCCCATCATTGCACAGCCACTGCAGTTAGATTTTTTTTTTATGGTGACAAATGTCCATGTGTTCAAATCGCTGTGAAAAATATCATGTTTTATAGTTTTCCACCAGGTGAAGATGTTTTTTTTTTGTTTTTTTTTTCCCATTTTCTACACAATAGAATGGCAAAATTTCAAATTTTTAAAGACCTCTCTATATCTCTAACCAGACTCATAAGCTGCTATAGTCTTCTTCCAGAAGGCCTCAGAAATCACCATGTTGTTCACTCCCAATTCAACAGTCAGGACCAAACTAAATGTCTGAGGTAGAAACGGGACAAATCTCCAAAATACCAAATAATGATCCTCTGAGAATTTCCAGTGGTTCCAAAGTAGTCCCTAGAACAGAACCCACTGGATGAATGGATGGATGGATTTCATGAGACTGATAAGAGTTTTGATGCCGACAAGTAATCAACATCCCTTCAATTATAGCAGGTTAGAAATAAAGCCATCTTGTTACTTCCAGTTAACAGCAAAAATAAAGAACCTGGCCCCATTGTTCCAGTATTTCCAGAGTGGAATGCAGATGGTTATGGTGAAAATGTTTTTTTTATTTTATTTTAAGCTTGCTTTCTTTAAAGAAAGGGAATATCTTTGAAACTCCCCAATTAGACAACACTGCTTAGAACTCAGAGCGAACATACAGTCCGAGAGACGCCAAAGTTCTTCGTACCCTTTGGCATATGTGCAGCAAATTAAAACAGTGGTAAGAAATTGATGCTTTCATGCCATGGACAACTTGAGGGATCTGTGAAATTTTGTCATGTGCTTTTGGGAACGCTACATCTAGGTTTGTCAAAGCTGTTTTGGGCATTGTAAGATGAGCTTTCATATAACTTTCACAACCCCAATCAGTACTTAAATGATGATTTGCAAGTATTCTAGTCTTGTTGGGAACATGACAAAGTTAAGTTTAAAGGACACCAACCAGAAGGTCGTAATGTCAAAAAGTCTCCCAAAGGAAGCCGAGTTGATCTGCATCTGCATTGAGGACGTGAAGCCAGTGTTGTGTCAGAAGAAAACAGCCTATCCATGAATAAAAAACTTTGAAAACCTCCAAAGTCTGACATTGGAAGGGAGAAGAGCCACCTGTGGAAACAAAAGGGGGAAAAAAGCTTGTTATGTTTGTCCTTTTTCTTTTCATTTGAGAAGTTCTACAAGACAACGTGATTACAGAACATAAACTAAGAAAGGATGAGAGAGAGAAAAAGGCACAGTGGTACAGTTACAAAATGAAACCAGACAGACACAGACATATTGCTGCTTCTTAGCCAGGGCTCATTACGGAAGATAGTGCTCTATTCTCTGCTCTGCCCTCATTTTCTTTAGCTGCCTCTCTGCGTGTCATTTCCTGTTTTCATCATCACCTTTTTCCCGTTGCTCCTTTGCTGTCCAACCCCATTTGTTGACGAGGATTTCTGTCAATTTTTCCCTCCTGTTTCACACTTCTCCTTTGAAGGTTAATATAGCACTGGTTCGTGCTTGAAAAGTAAAGCTGCCCCCTAAGACCCAAGTCTGCTCCTTTAAAGCTAAATGACTAGAATGTTTTTGCAGGAGAGAAAAACTTTAACAATTCTTTCTAATCTTCCCTTGCCACTGTGGGCGTTACTTTAAAGTTTTGTATCCTTGCCTTGCCTCACAATTGTGAAAGAGAGGAGAAAACCTCATTTAAAGAAAAATAGTGCAATCAAGAATGACCTTAGCAGAAGCACACAGAGGAGCAGTTGTGAAACAACCTCTTTTGGAATTTACTAGACGTGGAGTAAAAACGGACCACAGTAAGGTCTTCACCAGACATTATTTTCAGGTTCAGTTGGAGATGAAGGGATGTGAAAACTGAGCTGCATGCAAACTGTCTGTGGATTGCGTGCACATAAAACTTGCATGAGGGCAAAGGCCAGAGCGCTGCACAGGCTCTAAGTGCCCTCGCAGGACAAAAGGTCAACACATTAATGGTAAATAAAAAAAAGCATCAGAAAGACTGCTCCCATTATTTCCAGCATATACTTTTCTATCCTACATACTCTATGAAAAATGAAGGTGTTTTTTTATTAAGCTATGCAGAGCTGACTTTAATTTTTTCCTGTTATTGTTCAACATTTTCACCACCCTCTTCATTTAGTTTTGTAGCACGATGTCATTAATTGGAAATAAAATTTGATACCTTGAGCCTTAATACAATACAGCTTTAGCTGGCCAACATTTTAAATAAGATGAATTATAACCTCAAAGTGCTTAGGAAAAGGTCTATAGAGAAAAGATATTTGATATCTTGCTGTGATGATTCTAGTTAGTTTTCAAGATATTTAAGTCAAATGAACAAATGCTAGAACTAATTCGATCAATCTGGTGCCAGGAAACATAATCCTTCCATCAATCCATCCCTGTCCAATGATAATTCCATCCCAGTCCATTCATTCATACATTCACCAATCAATCAATCCATTCAATATGTACAAGCAAAAATAAAATTATGCATTTTACAAACGGTTTTGTGGCATAATTGACCATTTTTCTTAGTAATGAAACAGAAGGCAAACAGGGCAGGAAATTAGAAAGATATGCAATAAGGATCAAAAGGTAGGAATCTAACTCTGCCCTACTGATATGCCAAACGCTGCCCCAATTAAGAAACAAAATATATTTGATTTTAAATTTATTGATTTAAGATTTTCTTTTGTTATTTAAATCTTGCAGTTGAAAAAAAAGAAAATGCTCCCAAAAGTTTTCTGTCATTAATCATTCCCCGGGAAGTTTCTCTCCTGTCCATAGCGAATTGCTAGTTGAACCTAAAGGTATATTGGCTCCAAACCTTTACAGCTACACTTGATTCAAAAAAAGACTATTCTTAGTTCCAGACAATCATTTTCCAACCAGAAACCAAACAGGTGGACAGGAGACAGGGTGACAACAAGGCAAACAAACGTTCAGCCAACTTGAGCGATAGAGACTGACAAATAAATATGCTTGAGCTTGATTTCCATGATCAATGAATGGATTCAGGCAGAAATCTGCTACGTAAGAGATTAAAACCCCTGGTGTGCTGTTTTTCCTCTACTTAAAATAGTAATGGCTGAAACCATACATCGTCCGCACCTAATATATCTGTCCCTCTTCTGATACTGCCATCCCCTTGGGAGACAGTTGTGTTGGGGGCCATGTTTACTTTGTGTGAAAATACTCCCCAAGTCTGGCTACATTAGCACTGCACAGGCTCATTTGCAAAACATATGAGACAAGCAACCTGTTCCCATCTTTTGGCAGTCTGTGCTCAAGTTGTAAACACTGGGTAAAATATGCAATAATTAGAGGAGCAGTGGTAGTGAGTTTTCAAAATATGTATGGTAGATTATGCTTGTTTATTATCAAGGGCATCTCTTATCTTACTTTGAGCGAGAGAGAATGACAAGAAAGAAATATTAACAAGTCACCTAGGAAAACTAAAAATATATAAAACATTAAATCAATATGTCGGGGTGTAAATAAACTAATAAAATATGAACTGAATAAATAACTTCATTTGACTCTTTTTAATAAAAACCTGGCCAAATGTGGTTGGTTCTAAGATGTGATATTGCTGTCGATATGCAATCTCTGAAACGGGGTGGGTTGTCGCAGTCAACCCACTGCCAGGCAACCGTTGGAGGAAGCAAAAAAGTGAACATAGGAAAGTCAAATTTGAATCAAGGGCACACCTTAGCAATTCCAATACCACATTCATGAAAGTTCACATCAGTGTGGGATGTGGCAAACCGAATTGTTGGATTAATTAACAACCAGAGACAGCTTCTACAAGAACACATTTTTAAAGCCCAGTAAAACTTTAAAATTATACATTTGTTTACTTGTTTTCAGTTTTACCAGTCTAGAGGAAAAAAGCCAAACCTGTCATGATCTTTGGGGTTTTGGTTTTGCGTTTTGCTTTATTTTTGGATTTGACGCTCTTGCTGGCGAACTATATTCAGTTCATTCTTTAGTTTTAAAACTCTTTCTGCTTTTGTTGTGGACTTTATGTTTCGTGGTCTGGTTTGCAGTGTTTTAGTAAGGGTTTTCTCTGTAAAGCTTGGTGCCTGTTCGAGTTACTTCATGTTGTTCCTTGTTCAATGTCATTTTGTCACCTTTTGGATTAAATCCTAAGTGGTTCTTATGATGTGTTTTTTCTTACAACTATACTTTTCTTGTTTCTATCTCCTTGCTATGCTGGTACCCTTTGCATCCTGACTCTCTGCTTTCATAACTTTAGCTAGCCTGTTACTAACCAACCACCTGCTTCTCTTACCGAGATTCCTTCTTCTTTGTCCTGCCCATGTATTCCTCAGTCCTATCTCCTATCTCCAGCTGATCTACCTTTGTGTCTCCAGTCTTGTTAAGTTTTACTCATTTAACAAATTGCTTGTCATGAGCAACCATCATCTTGTCTGTATACTCCTAAAACTCTTGAACTACATTGACTCAAATCCACCTAGTCTAATCTAATCCTTTCAATCTAATTATCCATTAAGGCCACAGCAATCCTTCTGTGGTTCCAAAATCCCAGCATCATTTATGAAAGCTTACATCACTGACTGTTGATCCAGAGGGATCTTCAAGATTTATATGGCCCACTGAAAGCTTAAAATAGTTAAGCTATCATTGGCCATCAACTGTGCAAACCAAGAGAGGGACAAGCCAAAGCTTCCTTTCTGTCATTTCTTGAACATCCTTGGATAGAGGGCTAAATCAATTAAGGTGATCCAGAGAGAAGTTTGGGATCTTGCCGTTACTCTTAAGATTTACAGCTATCTTTTGTCAAGGTACTTCATTAGTAAGCATGCATGATGCTGAGCAGGACTGCTGCATACTATGACATAGTGTAAGCGATTGCACACTGTTGCTATATGTACATCCAGAAGTAAATGTTGCAAGTCAATGACTCAATGCAATCTGCTGCGTTTCTTTTGATAGACAACTTTTTAAACTAATCTGAAAGATGAACTGAACTGTTTGATAAGTCGGATCAATTGGAATATATGTATGATTGAATTAAAATAACTTTTTGTAAAGTGCCTTGAGATGATTGTTGTGAATTGGCACTACATAAATAAACTGAATTGAAACATGCTGCATCTATGCCTAGATGTTTGTATGCGTGAGTGTATACTGTGATAAGCGAAAACATAAAAATAAATAATAAGCTGCTTAGTTCAGCCACACATCATAACACTGAGTTTTTAGGCTGTATTGACATCACCCAGTTATTGCAGATTTGTCAGGTGCACATCCATGATAAAATTCTTCTCTTCCACAATCCAAAGATATTCCATTTGTCTGAGATATGGTCACTGTGAAATACAGAAACCGGTTGGAGATGAGTTGACCACTGTGACATGGTGCACTATCCTGCTGAAAGTAGCATCAGAATATGGGTACACTGTGGTCACAAAGGGATGGACAGTCAGCAACAATATGTAAGCATTCTGTGACATTTAAACATTGCCCAGTTGTTACTAAGGTACCCAAGGTGTGCCAAGAAAATAGCCTTAAGACAATTCCACAAACATCAAGAGCCTGAACTGTTGATAATAGGCAGGATGGCTTAAGGGTTACCTGGTTTCTTCTGCCGATGTAGAGCTCTACATGTTGTGCATTCCAAGATGGCATTCTGCATGCCTTGGTTTTGTAACAAGTGCTCATAAGAGCTATTGTTACCTTTCTATCACCTCCAATCAGTCTGCCTATTCTCCTCTGACCTTTGACATTAAGAAGGCATTTTGGTCCTCTGTAACCAGAGAGGTGGTTGGGCATAAAATTCCCAGACCATGTGGTATCAACAACCATGCCACGTTCATGTAAATTCTCTTCATACCCCATTCTGTGTTACATTTAAACTGAAAGTACTCTTTACTACATCTCGATGCCGAAAGGACAAGTGCTTGGGTTGGCCTTTAAGTAAAAGTTTAAGATATGCATTTTAACCTAAGCATGTATAGAGTAATTTTTTACTTGATATGATTCGACTTCTAAATACAAAACGTTTATGGTTTGTAATGCTTTTTATATGTTGCATCTATCTTTTGAAAACTGTTTAGTTTTGGTGTGTCTGTGGTCTTTTATACTCAAGAAGGTGATTTTTTTCAAGTATAGCCTATCAGTTGCTCCACATAACAACAGCAACAATAGTAGTAGCAGTAGTAATGGCTGTCGTGGTGTAGCCTTCCTGTTTATATTGTTTAAAACTTTCTTTTAAGCAGCCTCTCAAGCCCATTTGGCTGACCTCTTAAGTCATTGTCAATTTAGTCACTACTGATGCTCGCTTTGGCTTTGAGCTTGAGAGTGAGTGCACTTTTAGTCCACTCAAGCCGAGGCTTGTTACATGAATGTAGAATGACAAGGCATAATATTAAGATGAGTGAAGCGGGTGGCTCTCGTGCTTTAGGTTATCTGGAGATGTTATATCTTTGATGTCATGAGTGTGCCATATAGGGAAAATCATACCATCTGTCTTCAGTGCTATCTTGTTCCTGTCCATGTCCTGGCAAATGATAAGCGGCAACACTGCTGCTGTGCAGAGCTCCCTCTCTACTTTTTGGTTAAGCACTTGGTGAAGAGATGTGACAGATGTATCACATTAACATGATAGGGTGCTGGTGTGCAGCTGAGACACCCATGTTTCAAATATACTGCACCTCCCATCATTTCATTTTGCAAGGCAAAACTAGTTAGACTTCAGCTGACCACATACAAAATAGTTTATTTCTCTGTCTTCCAAGACTCCTAAGACATGCTACTTATGTCCAGAAACATCAAGCCAAGTCACTTGAATTGACTGCTCCAAAGACCTTTTACAATCAAGTGATGAATGCAAGGTTGTTGTGTCAATTGGCAGCCAATTCCAATGCATGGCCTTTAAGCTTCTTGGCATTGAACAGCAGATGGATATCTGCTGGCACAGACAGGCATCAAGATAGCTGTGGATTAAGGAGTGATGACCTGTGCAGACAGACACAAGTCGGGTACAAGATGGGATGTGATTAGCCATAGGCCAGATCGTTTGACTGACAAAAGACCTGATAATTCCTGATTACATCACTGAGCCCAAGCCAAAAACATTCCAACAACTGTGAAAGAAGGTGGAAGTTGGGATATGGTAAAATTCCCTGTGCATCTCAGTTTGTTTGATAACAAGTAATCTCTTTATTAATATTTTCTGAGAGGATATGAGGCCTGAGAGATTTTGCTGACATAATGAGTTTCACTGCCAGTCATTTGGTTATTTTATGTTATGTCAACTACTTACAAGAACCACTTTGGGATAAAGTCATTACAACTGATTGAAAATAAATTATCATGCAACAAAATGACTGACCTGATTTTATTTTGATTACAGAATTTCCTTTTTATACATGTTTATTGAATCATACACAGTAAAATGTTAAATCAACACTTTAAGAGTTAAATTTAACACTGTGCCCGTGCCTATTTGGTCCTCATCGGAATTGGTGTTAAATCTTTGGATAGTGTTTGAAATTTCGGAGTACAATTAACTCAAATCTGAGTCAAAAATTAACACTGGCTAACACTGTACAGTGTTCATAAAACTTAACACTGCAAGTCAAATAACTCTGCTGAGAGTAAATATGATTCTGAGTGGAGTTAATAAGTTACTCCATTGTGGTGACAAATTAACCCTGATACTGATGCTTTTAAACACTGGACTGCACTATTGGAGGTTAACACTGGAGGCTCATATAACTCCAATGAGTGTTAATTTTACACAATACTGTGTTAATTATTTACTCTCTTACTATGAAAAACCTACTCAGTCAAATCTGAACACCACACACATATGCAGTGTTATTTTTACACTTCCATACATGATAATCAAATAATTCCTTTAAAATGTAAGATTGAGTAAAACCTAGTTATCACAGAAATGCATTTAACTTCACTTTATTTAATAAAAGCACATTTTAAAGATCCATTGTCAACTTTTAGTAGTGTTACAGTATCATATAATCGTGTACTTCCCATTACATTTGAGGTCTGACTAAACTGTAAAATACTTTTGAAATAAATGATTTCAGATGTGCCTGCTGTGTCAAGCAATCGATCTCAAGTCCATATAAACATCAACAGTCAACTTTATGACACCACTAGCACAGCGACCCTTGGTCTGCATAAAAAAGGCAATATGAAACAACAAACGATTTGATTGAGACGCAAACACTGGCATCTCCTACATATTAGAAGGAATTACGGTGACAACGAGTTAAAAGAGGGTACAGTAATTGCTGCAAAATTTGGAATCGTTTTGTCAACCAATTTCTCTGCTAACTGGATAAAATATTATGGTACAAAGTATCATCCTGGCTTTAACATATGTACTAAGGTCGCATGTGAGATGCCTGTATTTTGTAAGATTCATATCTGCTGTAAAAGATGACAGTGGAAATAAACTGTTTTGATGACCATTACCACATCTTTAAGGTCAAGCTCCATCTAGACAATGTTTTTAAAGTGCTACACATAGATGATTTTTCTTACTTTCAACTTAACTCAGTCTTATAAACAAAACATTTCATGCTAAACAGATCCATTCAAGTACTAATAAAGCAACCTAGTCTGAACTTCTGCGACACGGGCATGCTCCTTCATTCTGCCAACATCCATGTTGTACACAGTGATCTGGATGAACATGAACATGTTGCACAGCGTGGGGTTGTATGTTATGGCAAAGACAATGCACCTTAAACAGTTTGTCAGGGTACCAAGAGAGGAGGTTGACATGGAAGCAATGGCATATTTGTCAAGGATGATGAACTGGCAGACTACTTTCTTCCTTTGTCCTACAGCCAGGAGATGGGGTTGTGTGCTTATCATGATGGCTTCAAGAAGTTCTTGATTGCTGGATCCTGTCTGGGAAAAGAAAAACACCAGCACCATTACAATTCCACAGCTGTAATATTATACAAAAACAACAGCTGTCATATGGTGTACAGCATTTAATTTTGTGTTTGTGAGATCATAACCTGAAAACTCAAACTCCCTCTGTGAAACAACCTCAAATAAAACATTAAGTAAAATTAACAACAAATACAAACCTGCTTTAAGACCACAAGATGATTCTCTGCTTCAGAAACAGGCACCTTCCCTGGTCACTTGCGACTCAAGGTACAGGCGGAATCAGGTATAGTAGAACCAAAATTAATATGGTTAATGTCCCAACCTGTGACAATAGAAATCTGATGTTAAATTGACCATCAGCAAAATTGAGTGATTCTGCAATTTCAATTGTTGTGTGCATCACTAAAAGAAGCTCACATAATAACTGCACTCAATCTAATGTGGAAAAAGTCATTCTTACCAATGTGTTCATCCACTTCAGTGCCATCCTCAAGAGTATCAGCTGCCAGGAGAGGATCTTCAAGCTTACTAGCGGCTGGAAGCTTTCTGCATTGTTGGATGATCTTTCTCTTGAATGTGGTTGTCCATTTCTCCAGAAACTTGCCAGAGACATCTTTTCCAAACTGAACAAAATCCTGCTCCACCAAGAGTGAGGATAATGAAGAACTTAAACATTTCACAGCCAGAGTAATTGCATTCATTCTTTGACTGTCACAAAAACACAATTTTTACATAACTGCGAAATTGTCAAAATAATTTCAGTAATTACCAAGCCTTTGACATCTTTGAAAACTCTTAAGTTAAGTTGCTTTAACCTCCCCTAAGCCCCAGCTTCCAGTACTGGGGAAGGCTTTTCACATTTTTCCCCCTACATTCATAACTGTACCTTCGCCTAGTTAAAAAGACATATTTGATAGCCACAGAAATGTCAGAATCATAGCTAAGAGCTGATACACTAAAATATCTGTAAGTTTGCTTTAATTCACCTCAGCTGCATACATCTCTGCACAGGTAATGTCCACAAGTGAATTTATGGTTTTCAAGTGTTTGTAGCCTTAGTTGTCATCTTTTTAAAAGGTTTATATAGAACACAGTTAAAAGGTGAAAAAGCATCTCAGCAATAGTTTCACAACTGGAACTTAAAGAAACTCATCTGCACAAAGCAACTGCATCAGTTAAAATTATGCTCCGATAGAAATTAGAATGTTTCAATGTATCATTTAACAGTAGCACAGTTTAATTATAGTGTGTGACTTACATAACCTGTCCTGGAGAATAGCTCACTAAGGTAGGGGAATAGGCTCACAATTCCTCTGGCATACCTTTCTTTAACCTCTCTGGGTGGTGACGTCCTGCAAGATTAAAAAGGTCAAGGTATATTATCTATTGTATGCACTGGATTTAACAAAGATTTGAATTTGATCTCAACACTACAATGAGCGAAATACAAACTATTTACAAATTACACTTGCTTTGATTATATTCCTTTATCATGCGGTCCCCACCAGGGTTGTTGTTAAGAATGGATTCCACCAACTTCGAACAAAGAGCAAAAACAATTGCGTTTCTAAAATAAATACATCCAAAAAAAAAAAAAAACATGAGTAACTGTTAGTAAATAAACACAACATTCCTTTTGCCAAATTGGGAATTCAAAAAAATTATTTAAAAAAATATCTTAAAAGAGTACAGCACATTAAAGGCTATTACACCAACACAATATTCTTTTTTTCCAAGTTTTTTGAGTTAATTTTTACATACTTGGCTTCTGTGTCCAGCCTCTGCCATTTACCGGAGGGACTCTCTGAAAGAATGAGTGCATCTTGAGAATCAGACGAGTCATGAAATGGTGGTTTGGACTGCTCTGAATACAGATTCTGACCATAAAAAAAAGTAGACAGAAGAAAAAACACTTACCACAATGAGCAAGTATGTTCATTAAACATTAATATAAATTACAACTGTAACTGAAACAAACCAGTGTCATATTTGATGGTGAGCACTCCAGCTGAGAGATCCTTACCAACATCCTCAGATATGTTCTCATCCAGCTCAGTCCCAGAACTGTCAACAACCTTCACATCTTCTGTTACAGCTAGCACACCAAACTTTGCCAATGGTAAAGAAAAAGACAAATGCTTTTATAAACTACAATTACGAGGTTATGTTGATCTATTACCCACATATTCACAGAATCTGGAACATTACTTTTGAAAAACATAAATTAATTTGTGAAGTAAAACTCCTCAGAGTTCAGCAATTTTAAAAGTAAAGCCCGCATTCAATGTGATGAGAGACAGTTGTATTTGTGTTCAAAGTTCCTATTGCAGTTACTAACTGCACCTCAGCTTCCAGCGTAAAGCTTGATTAATGCCAATTTCTTATCTGCAATGAAAAACTCCTTTAAATCTGGCTCGGCTGGTGAAACAAATTTTTGTACATCCCCAAGTCTCATTTCAATCAATATGGCTCCTGCAGCACATAGTTCCCGTCATACATCTTAAATATTGGAATGCTGTCAATTTGTAAAACCTGTGCCAACCGCTTCAAAAAAACAAAACAAACAAACAAAATACAGCTTACATCACATCATTTACATTGAATATTCAGATAGAATATAATGATTAAGGTTTACACAATGTCTTGGGCACCAAGTAATTTGACTTCGTGGGACTCCGATCAAGGTTAGTTACTAAAAACCCTTTTTCATTAGCACCAACTAGATCCGGTCGCCTCGCTTCTTTATTTGGCTTTTCCATTAGCAGCAGTTAAGTAAGATGTATAGTTGAAACATTGCGCGGGGCACGAGGTGACACCCGCAAACTACCACCCCCGCCCATTTCAATGCGCACAAACCTCGCTAAACTGTTGTTAGCATCTGCTTGCTTGCGGTTCCAACAGTTCCGAGTCGCAAGGTCACAACACTCACAGCATATTTTAATCACGGATATCTTCAAACACCAAAACCGTTTTATGCTGGGATGATTGTGTATAAAATATGAGTACCATTATAGCAAGCTAGCATTAGCTTACCCTCACAACCCTAACCCGTCTGCCGCTCTGTCTCCTGTACTTGACTAAGGTTGTTTTGTCCAGTTCTCAAAAACCATCTCTGGCTGTCTTCATTCACTTGGAGTCTGACAACATCCACATACCGAGCTAATGTTTCTCCACAAACCAAATCATGACTATGGGACTGTCTTGGTATTAACTATCCAGTCCACAATGAGATGCCACTCAAGTGTAATGGAAAATTAACCAAACCGTGATAAACAAACGCAACCGGAATAAAATAAGAACAAACGGAAAAAATGAGGGAGGAGCTATTAACTAGTTTCGCCAACTGCCGGCTACAAACAACGGCGAATGCTGATATATGAATTTACCTCGCAAAAATTGCTGAATTTAAGTTATGTTTCATAAAAAAGCGACATGATATAGCTTACACATGGAGTTAGGGCGGACATTGTGGAGTTGGACACGCGCAAATTTTAAGCTAGGAATTAATTTAGTCATGCTAGCCGTTTTAAACTTGGTATTAAGATATTAAAACTCACTCAAATACGGGGGCCTACAAAACAACATTTTTCTCAAATAATTCTTGCTTAAATTACAACATAAAAATTCGGTTATTATCTTATAGTAAGAAACTTACCACAGTGGTCCGAGCGGGAGAAAAATGGCGTCCACGTGGTTTGTTGATTTGAGAAGAGGAAGTGGGCGGAGCTTTCAAGAGTCAAATTGACATGACGTCAATTTACTCTAGAAATTTCCACCAACACTAGGGGGCATTATACTCAATCTGTTGTTATAGCTGTGAGAGTCAATGAATTTTGACACTGTACATTTAACACTGCGAAATTTACTGTGTAGTCCCCACACATAAGCAATTTATGTCACTATCAGGAAAAACCTTGATACAGTAATAAAACTCTCCTTCAAATTTCCCTCTTTGACCAGAAAGAAAATATGTGAAAAGAAAGGACTTGTATCACAAGTCAACAAGGTACCAAATATAGTTGAAATAAACTTGTCAACATAGTAACATATTTCAAAAAATAATCAAAAAGTTTTTCAAATCTTAAAGCTACTTTGTGCAAAAGAATTGGCCTTTAGGGACCTAATAAAGTGAACTGAACTTTCATATGTTAGTGTTTTTTGAGAAAAATAAAGTTTTATGTGGATCTATTTGGACTGGGATAAACAAGTAACGTGTGCAATACACTGATGGGGGTTTAATAAACAGAGATCATTACTGTAGGCTTAGCGAAAAGGAAAAGGAAGAGAAGAAATATGTCATAATGCAGTGAATTTGTACAAAATGAATCCTCAAAGAGGTTGAAGGCTCTAGTTACAAAGACCCCACTTGAGCTGATTTTAGCAATTTAAAAATGCTGAAATTGAAAGTAATGAAACTGTAATATAGCATTATATTCACTGAAATAACACATTTCAACTCTTTTACAACAGAGCATCAAGTTTGTTGTAAAAAAGTTTGTTCTGTCAAATGTTAATTTTTCCACACTAAACTCACATTGATGGAGGTTGCTGACTGTATTAGTGGCCCTGATCAGCTAATCATGAGTCTGCTGGGATAATTTTTCAAACAACTACGAGACCTTGGAAAAGCTCAGAAATCTATGCTCTTTGATGCCTCTCACACAAAATCCAAAAATTTACTCCAGTCTTTGCAGACTTTGAAGATATTGACAGCATAACTTTGTGTAGGGTGTTGCTCAGTTAAGAAGCAGAAATAAACTTATCAACTTTCTCATATGACAGGGTAAACTGTTACTATGTACTAATGTTGCATTATATTAAAAGGATATAAATTATTTTATTTTTGTTTGAAATAGCTCATAAATCAGCTAATAAGACCCTGTTTGGGTAGCTGTAAGGTAGTTAGAGTTAACCACACTGAGGATTTATTTGGTTTTGTCATCCTCAAAACAATATGACATTGTACATGTACAGAGATTATACTAATAATAATTTCACAGAACATCAGTTTAAACATGCCAAACTTTCCCTTTTAAAAAAGGACTACCTGCATTGATACAGAACAACAAACATATTTCTTTACGAAAAACTCTGTCTTTCGATGTAATTACCTTACTATTTGAAATGCTAATTTTCTTTAATGACTGTTTCATACATTTTTAAACTGAATCTTTTTTATAGGTCCCCTTTCAATGAATGT
This sequence comes from Anableps anableps, assembly GCA_014839685.1. Lineage (NCBI taxonomy): Eukaryota > Metazoa > Chordata > Actinopteri > Cyprinodontiformes > Anablepidae > Anableps > Anableps anableps. Next base: position 8,284,439 of record CM026088.1, read on the forward strand.
TTGAACTTCTTCTCAAAAACAACCCTATTTTCCATCTCTAAGCTTGAGAAGATCCTTGTGTTCACTTACTCCAATGCCATAAATTAAATATCTTCCCAATTTAATGGCTAAATCTGAATTAATGATGCTAATTAGACAATTACACTTTTATTCTGTTCTGCTCTCAAGCAATCAAGATATAATTAGGAATACCAGGCAATTTACTAATCAAATTGCTGTAAATCTTTGAAGTATATAAAGATTATAATATGTTCACCTTGTAATCAGCATCCCAAAGAAAAAGTAAAAAGTCTGACTAATCTTTCATTAAAAGACTTTTAATGTCTCCCTAATGCTAAAAAAAAAAATGCTCATAAGGCTCTGCTATGCAAAGGCACACTATTTAACGCAACAGCAAATTTGGTTGTGACTCAGCAAATTTTAATGGCAAGCCATAATAAGTTGTCCCTTCATCTCCACAATAAATTTATCATCGAGGTTATTGATTTTCCAAATGAGATATTTTGCATTTTGAAAGAAAATCGTCTTCTCCCTATTTATCTCCTGAATCTTAGACCTGTTCCAATTGCTTCTCGTCTATCTTGTTTACTCCATTCGCATTTGTTTACCCCGTCTTACCCTGTTCATTTTCTTTCAGCTTTACCCACTCTCAATTCATTTCCCAACCAACTAAACACAAGCAGTGGTTTTCGAAAAGTCTCCGCATTGTTAATTTATAGATGTTTGCAAAGTCTCCTGCCTCAGACAGGTCTGACTTTGTGATAATATAGTGTTTGATATAAACACTGAAAATTCCTATTTGTTTGAATAGCTGGACATTAAGAGTGATAATGTTTTCACACACAACCCACGGCTTTAGAGCCAGTCTTTGGATCTTTCATCATCTATCTTACTGAATGCAACTCAAATTTGTCCAACTTTGTCTTAGCCAGAACTGTTATGATTCATGTTCGGTCCTGCCCATGCTGTAATTAGTTTTCATTCTACTCACCTGTGTCACCTGATTGCTGATCTGTGCCACCTGGGCCCTGCTCTACTTAACTCCTCTCAGCCCCTACCAGATTATCGACAGCCACGAGCCAGTAGAAATCCAGCGTTTCATGCCTTGCCTTCTTGTGTTTCTTCGACCCATTTCCGTCTACGGATCTTCCCCTCCTGCCAAGCCCCTTACGGATTCCTTTGGTTCTGGATTTCTGGACCCTGACTCAAGCTCCGCTTCACGACCACCGAGTATTGCCTGACCCTCAAGTTAAGTTTGCTCTCTCTGCCTCTCCGTGTATAACCTCTGCCTGATTATTGTCTAGCCCCTGGTGCTGCGTTGGATTCCCTTGTGGAGACCTTCATTGATTCTTCCTGAGCTGCTACCAGTTCCTGATACTAAATAAACTTGTTTTTCCTTTACGTACTTCTGTGTGTGGTTGAATTTCCGGGTCCTCCCAGTGAGTCCTTACACAGGAATGTAGCAAAATACTTGCTAAGAACAGTAGATCAAGTTGTTCATGCTAAAAATTATCAGAGTTGGTCATCAATTCATAATCCGTTCTCCAGAAGGGGGATAAACCACAAAAGGTCAATGATAAAGGAGCAGGTTGTTCAAAGATTGCTGTACCCATGCATATTAATGTAAAGTTAAATGGAAGGAAAAAAATGAGGAAGAAAATGATGCATAAGTAGTAGTGGTGCAGGGTATTGTGAAGCAAAGTTCATTCAAGAATTTGGGGATGAGTGCCAAGGCTTGGACTTTGAGTGCTTCAAGATGTATCAAGGACTTGGACGACAACTGCTGCATTTCCTGTGTTAAGCCACTCTTTAAATACAGACTTGCCTCGATTAAAGAGGAACATTGACGGAACTATTGTGCAGTGGTCAAGGGTCCTGTTTTTGGGAGATCAAAAAACAGAATCTGGAGAGGAGAATGTAGATGTGCAATGTGACATTTTCACAGTAATTGATATTTTTGGCTACCGAGATTCAACAAGGTGTCATAATCATCTATCAGCCCATACATCATCTATTACCCATTTATTTGTGCACTGTCTGCACTGCCTACTTCCTATCTTGTAGTCATTTGGCGAGAGTCTCATGAACATGGCTCAGAGATTTTGATCCATATAGACATAACAGCATCAGAAAGTTGCTGCAGATTTGTCAGCTACATGTCTTCAACAATAAATGGATGAACATGGTCAGCAATAGCACTCAGGCGTGTTGCAACAGCTTTTGAAATTCATGTCTTGCAGTTCTACCTGATTGCTTGATTCAAGCAATTTCTCAACCAAGCCTGGCATCTACTGGTCCTCTCTGAAAGGTCTCTTCAACATAAAGGATGGACATTGGCAACAACATTCAGGAAGGCAGTACAATTTAAACAACCATTTGGGTCCAAAAGAGCTCATACTGTGTCAATAAAATTTTCCCCACCATTATACCACCACGATTAACCTGATCCATTAAGACAAGGCAGGATGAATCCAGGCTTACTTGTTGGTTATGTCAAATTCAAATGCAAAGTTTTTCAAATCCATAATTGTCCAATCTGGAGAACTTGAGTGAAATGTAATCCCTGTTACCCATTTGTAATCACAGATGGTGTAGTCTTCTGTGCCTGTAGCAAATTTGCCACATGTTCTGACAAATTGTGCAATCAGAAATGATATTCTGTAAACCTTGGTTCTCACTAGTGGATATTTGATAAGGTACAGGCAGCAATAGACACGTGCTTTGCTTGGTTCACTGCACAGCTGTTGTTGCATGGCATTTACTTTAGAAATAAATGGGTTTAGAAATGGGTTGCCAATTTTGTTCTAAAAGCCTCACAAGGCTTTAATTTTGCTTTGTAAAATCAACCTTCCACAGAGATGCAGCTTTTTTTGTGGTCAATAAGTCTCACCATCCCAAAATTTTACATGCTCGGAATCCAATTTTAAAAAAGTAGCTTGTAAAGAAGTAAAGTACAAAGCTCAGAAGAAAATCTAAAAAAAAAAAACAAAAAAAAACACAACATGATAACACTAATGGCAGCAGATCTACCACAATTTAACACTGATTTTAATACACACTGATTAATCTAGCTTTAGGTAAAGAAAAACAAGGAATGCCAATCCAAATCTAATAATCTCCTGGAAGGCTACATCAAATGTGTTTGGATCCTTGCAAGTTAAACTAATCAATAGGAATTTTGAAAGAATCAAAAGGTGGAGGAAAAGGTCGGAGCGTCTCAAGAACAAATTGATTTCCAGGCGCCTTTGAAAAATTGAGGTTAGTATCGAGAGCCAGCAATGTCAGATGCAAGGCACAGCTCCTGGGATTAACACCTATCGTTCCTTCCTCAAGCAAATTACACTGATTGCACTCTGTCCAGTATATAGTCACAAATGGCAGAAACACTTTCTTCTCTTGTTCAGTCAACTGCGCATGATCATGTTAACATGCACCATCAGACCCTGGGAAACCTACTTTAAATTTTAATACAGTGACACAATCTGTAGCTAGTTCAAAATCTCTTTCTTTACATTCACTTTGTCACTGTCAGACTAGGAGAAAACTTGTGATTGCAAAAGGCTCCGAGAGTGCCAATTTGTTTTCTTTGACACAGAGAAAGTCATTCATCACAAAGCTTAAGAGTTACCCAGTAAAAAACACGACCAAATATATCTTCACCTGGAACACTTTTTTTCATCCTGTTTACCATTTTATAATTTCCCTCCACTTCCAGTCCCTCGCCTGCTCTCCAGTTTCTCATCCGCTCCTTCATCCATGGTTTTACCTCCCGACTAATTTGGCGAATAATCTGATATTTCGACATAATTAGCTTAAAAATGACTCAAGAGCTGGATTGCACTTAAAAGCAATTTAGCTCGCTTAGCTTCAATTATTTCCGCCGGTCGAGATGTTCAAGTTGTTCCACTTGAAAAATGCTGGAGTGTGTACAGAAAGAAAGTCTAATTCAAGACCGTTTACCTGCTTCACCCTGAGGGACATCTGCAGCATCTTCAATTTCACTCAAAAAACCAAGGAGCTGCTGTTACTCTCGTTTGGCTAATATACTTCCTCAAAGTGTTTGGAGGATATATTTTACTATGATAACGTGTAAACTATCTTCAAATAAAGCCATTGTTTATTGGTGTAGCATAATTTCACACTGAAAAATGCAGAAATAGCTAGCCTATAATAAAAATACATCTATTTGAAGAATTTTAAATACTAAATATAATTGAAAGATTTTTATTTTAGGTTGTTAGCATTAGCAATTAATGACTTTCTGTGTCCTTCCTGTGAAAACATATGATAAAACACCGTTCCATATCTCTAAACCACTGCTGAAAATGGGAAAGATGACAAAGAGGCATTTTAGTAAGGCCAATATGCTCATCTTTGTAAGTCTAGAAATGGATATGAGGAAAAAAGGTGTTTGTACATATTTTCTCAAGGGGTACAAATTATTTTGAAGAGTGGCATATGTTTAACAACTAATTCCCACCTATCAAGGACGTATAACAGAGTACATTCTACGAATACAAATAAGAAAACCTTTATTAGTCCCCCAGGGCGGAAATTACATTTAAGTACAGCCCGTCGAGGGGTGGACAGGTGTCTAAGACTGCAGCCATCTTGGGAGGCGCTGCCCTTAGGTAAGTATTCGTATTCTCAAATATTCATTTCATTTACCTTCTATTTAAATTTTTTTTGACATATGCAATGCCTTTGACATGTACAATGCCTTTTGTGATTTCTCGTATTTTTATGTTTGTCAATGTCAATGACTCAATGCCAACTCTATTAATAACACTTTTCAACAAACAAGTAGCATCAAAGTGCTGCACGGTAAGAACAATCAAATAATTGATACTAGCTAAAAAAGAGGAAAAAAAATAGAAATAGTTTAGATGTCAAGCTCTATTTAATTCAAAAGCAAAAGAGTAGGGGTGGGGTCTCGAAAGGACTTTAAAAGTCTTGAGATGATCACCAGCTCATATATGGATCGGTAGATTATTTCACAGGTTTGGGGCTGCAACAGAGAAGGCACAATCACGTCGACTTTTCTGACTGGACTTCTGAACATCTAAGAGCTACCAGTTGTTTGATCTCAGTGTTCTTATGGATTTATGGCATTTTAGAAAATCCTTTAAATATGACTGGGCCATGCTAATAAGAAATTATTTTATTAATCAATCTTGTAACGAACAGGAAGCAAATGGAGAAAAACCAGACCGAGAGATATATAGCTCCTGTTAAGAAACAATCAGAAGTCTTTTGTACAAGCTGCAAGTAATGAAGGGATGTCTGATCTAAACAGACATAAAAAGAATTATAATAATCTGGGTGAGTTGATATAAAAACACCAGTCAGTCTTTCAGAATCCTTAGGAAGAAAACAAGGCTTAGCAGGAATTTGTAACTGAATTAAAGCTTGTCTTGACAACTGAACTGATTTGCTTTGTGAAATTAAAGGAGCCATCAAAGAATGTACCAAGTTTCCTGACAGAAGAGTTTTATTATTTTTGAGGTGAGAAGGTTTGACTTCATCCAGGCCTTGATTTCAGCAAGACACTCCAATAACGGCTTCAGCAACTTTTTTTTTTTCTTTTTGTTGTGAATGGGCAAATAGATTTAAATGTCATCAGCAAAACAGTGAAAAGAGATATTACATTTTCTAAAAATAGACCCAAGGGGCTACATGTATAAGAAAAATTGGACAGGCCACAGGATAGAACCTTGAGGAACTATACAAGAGGTGGGGCAACTGCAATCAGGCTATTGCGACAACTGGTCAGAGTATTTTACAGCGCTGTGGAGTAATTTTTGGAACACTTACCTTTTGGTAATTGAAATATTAACGGCAAAATAGTTGTTTTTGGCCATGAACCTCCTTTGTCTGTCCTCCTTTATCTCAAGCACATTCAGGTGAGAACTTTGATTATGCCACTCTAAGGCCTTCATTTTTTTTTCTTACACCATTCAGAGGTACACTTGTGTGTTTTGGATTAAATTTGTACTTGTGAACAAACATGTATTTCAGCTTGAGGTCAACAACAGCCGGCCGAACAGACTTCTTCATGGTGTTTGGGAGACAGCAGAATTCATGGTTCCATTAACCGGAACCAGTCTACCAGATCCTGAGGCAACAAAACAGTCTCAGACCATCACACTACCACCACCATATTTTACTGCTGAGATGATGTTCCTTTTCTGAAATGCTGCACTATGTATATGCCAGATGTAATGGGACACACAGCTTTCAAAAGTTCAACTTTTTTGTCATCAGTCCACAGAGTATTTTCCCCAAAGATCATTAAGATGTCTCCTGGCAAAACTGAAACAAGCCTTTATGTTCATTTTGCTGAGCAGTGGTTTTTCATCAAGGAAGCCTGCCATATGAACCATTTTTGACAGTCTCTTTCTTATGGTGGAGGCATGAACTCTGACCTTAGCTGAGGCAAGTGAGGCCTGCAGTTCTTTGGATGTTGTTCTGGGATCTTTTGTGACCTATTGGATGAGTCTTCACACCACTCTTAGGGTAATTTTGGATGGCCAGTCATTCCTGGTAAGGTTCACCATTATTTCAAGTTTTCATTATTTGTGGAGAATGGCTCTTACTGTGGTTGGCTGGGGTCCCACAGTATTGGAAATGGTTTTACAACTTTTTCCTGACTGATATATCAAAATTACTTTTGTAGCCCAGTTTGGAAGTATGAAACGAATTTCATTGTAATATCATTCATGTTAGAAAAAGAAATGTATAATTGATAAAAAGTGAATATGGGAGATAAATATAAACATAATAAATATTATAAATCTGTTCTTTAAAAAGAGAAAAAAATGTAGTTTAAAAATATATCAGGTTTAAAAGTAGTTCGTACCTGTTCAGAAAAAACCTTGTTTAAGCATACCAAAACAGGCCATTGTCATTTTTACCACGTTCTTCGAATGTTACATAAGTTTGTTTAAAGCGTGCAAGCGTGCAGCGTGGCAGCCTCACAACCAACTCTCTTTGCTAATTACCAATCTTGTTTTCTTTGGTTTTGCATTGGATGAAGCGTTTTGTTTTGCCCAATCAGATGCGAGTGGGCGGGAATAATGGTACGGCGTTAGCCAGTGTGCGAACCAGACAAGCCTGAACGCACAGAAGAGTTGCGACAAAAACAGAGTGAAGCTGTCTATTACAACGGTTATAATGCAGAGTTGCCTCGTGTAACGGACTTTAAGAAGCACCTAAAAGGTAAATGATTTTGTCTGTATGTTATATTTCGCAGAAGGATACGATGCTAAGTGCAGCTAGCTTTTTAGCATGCTAGCGCGATGTTGCGGTCCACGTTGCTGTGTATTGAAATGTAAATGTTAACATTAGTGGCTTGTTAAACTTTTAATTAGTCCATATTGGAAGAAAGTGAGCTTTTTCTAAGGAGTATATTGGTACTGAGAGTTGTTAATGTGTACAGTGGACAAGGAGCTACTCTTTGGACCGACAGGGCGAGTAAAAGGTCCCCATTGAGTCGTTTGAGTCTCATCTGTGAGGATCTTGGTGTTGGTGTTGTCATTACCTGCCGATTTTCCTTGTTCAGTTCCCATTGACGGGATCTCCACATCTACCTTTTCCGATCCAATCTAGAACTGTAAAGGATTTGTGAGTACAAAACTAAACTAATGCACGTGTTTTATATTTTATTTGTTTGGTGAGCAAACCAGCTGTTTTTTTTTTAGCTCCCCCCCCCCCCCCCGCACCTTAGCATGGATTCAGGCCTGCAACGGGTTTTATGTTTAAATATCTTACCTTAAATGTTGATTAATATGCACTTAGAGTTTAGTTCAAATCGCTATAATTAAAAAAAAAAAAAAATACTGTGAAAAGCTGTGATTTTTTTTTTTTCATATGTGACTCAAATCAGCTATTTCAAAATGTGTTTTTTTTTTTTTTTTGTTTATACTAAAAGTGTCATTAAAACTTAAAGCTGGCATCAGTGTCTTGTTGAAAAATTGCTTTAGGTGTTTTTACTATTCCAAGGGAGTGTGTTTGATAAACACACATTTATCTAAATTAAATTCTTAGTGGGTTATACAAGGTATAAATTCAAAATTTCCTTCTAAGTGGAGGCACTGCCATTAAATTAATTAAAAATAAGTATTAAGAAATAGCAAGTTGTATCTCCAATAAAACATTAGCAAGGCTAGCCGTAAAGTGTTCCCAGGGCCCCATCCAATATCCTACATTCTAACCTTTTGGATAACTCTTTTTCTATTTGGTATGGGTGCTACACTTTGTTTCCTTTTTTACATTTTAAATATCTTTGGATGATATCTAGCCTTTTAGGATCTTTTTGTTGTACTCCATTTAAGTGTTTTCTTAATTGAGAATAGGTGTGCCTTTTATCAGACTTCTGTGTGACTGAAGGAATTGAACTAAACTTTCCAATGATGTGATACACCACAAGTAATTTGTGTTACAAAGGAGGGGAAGCATTAGGGTAAGTAGAAACATGCAGGTCATACAGGTTTACTTTTTTTTTTTTTTTTTTTTTTCCCCCCGTCATAATAAACACTTCAGTTTAAACATTGCATTTTGTATTTACTGGTGTTATCTTTGTCTAATTCATAAATTTGTTTTAAAATTTTGAAAGATTTATGTGTGATAACGATACCAGAAAAAAAAAAATCATGAAGGGGACAAACACTTTTTCTCACCACTGTACACTCTGTTACAGTCAAAGTAAAAGTACCCCCAACAGCCGTAAATGGGTATTTTTCTTGTATATCAATACATGTTGCAGATAATTTGCCAAAACTAACCAGTCCAGTATGACAACAAACTTGACATATTTGCATTGCTGATAAGCAATTCATATTTGACCTTTTCCCAACCATAACTGTTTTCACTTCAAAATAACTTAATCAGGCTTTTGTTTCTAGTCAAAATAGCCTTGAATTCATGCAGCTATCATTTAAAAATCTCCATAAGGAGGAAGTTTTTATTACTTCATCAGTTGTTTCTTCAGAGTTGAGAATGAATGCATGTCAGTGACTGCCAGTTTCTCTTATGATTGAGTTATTTACAAATTAGGAGTTGAGAAATAATGAAAATTTTTATGCAAAATTCTGAGTCTGTATTTTTTAATATTTTTTTTTTTTTTGAAACCTTGCACAACTGCCCCAGTCATGATAGCATTTTTTCCTTCAGTTAAAGATTAACATTTTTATTCTTTCTTTCTTGTACTTAAGATCACTTAAAAAAAAAAAAATAATAATTTTATATTATATATATATATATATATATATATATATATATATATATATATATATATATATATATATATATATATATATATAAATAATTTTTTTTGTTTTTTTTGGGCAGTTTAATGTGACAAAGTTCTTAAGTTACCCTTAAGTTTGCGTCTGATTGATCATTACCTTCTGATATCCCTCAGAAGCCGCTGCTTATAAAGAGTTATGGTGTGTTCACAGAAATACTGACAGAAACCTTAAAACCTATAAACAAAGCTTATTGAGTCTCAGCACTGATTATCCTCACAGATTCAGTTGTGACAAATGTTTTTGTTTTTACAATATACTGTGGCTTGGCCATCATGTTTTTGTGTGCAGGTTTTGGGGTTTTCTTCCTTCATGCTTTGAACTTTTATTCACTATCTTTTAAAAACGTTGTCCAATTGCTTCATCTGGTTCTAAATCCACTGTAAGAAAACACCAAGATTTCCATCAACATGGGCTACAGTGGACGACTGCAATTTCTGATGGAAGACGAGAGTTCTTTTGGAGGAAGAAAAACCAACTTATCCTCGACTGAAGATAGAGATGAAGCTGTTGGAAAAACCTTAGCAAGTTGTTAAAAAAAGTAAAAGCAAGCCTTTTCTGTTTTTTGTAGTGATTCTGGTGTCAAAACATAATAGATCACAAGTGGTTTCTGAGTTTTGTAGTTCCTTTTCACTTATGTTGCAAACCCACCTTCATTAGCTATCTAAAAGACAAATGAACTCTTGTAAAACCTTCGACCCAAATCAATCAAATGAATATGTTGAGGATTCTATTTTGTTAAAAGCTTCTCGTTTTAACATGTAGTTGTAGTTAGAGAGAAAAATGTTTTTGTCTTTCACAAAAGGAAGCGTGTGATTGTTCTTTGAATATGTGCCAAAGACGCTCTGATGGATTTTTGATTGATCACGAGGCTGATTTTTGAAAGTGATTTGTTTGGAAACCCTGACTTAATGCATGTGACATTTTTTGAACGGCACTTTGGAGTTCCACAGTACATTTACGTTTGAAGCACAGTTTTCTACTTTACTGAACATTTCAGAATTATATTAAAATAAAGATCAGATTTTTAAGTGATTGAATGTAAGAAGAGTGTTAGGTAGTAATGGTACAGCCATGCAAATATCTGAAGTCTGATCGACAATGAAAAATTTACAGCCAGCAAAATAATTTAGTACAGTGGGAAAAGCCCACTCGATGGTGACATCAGATCATTTATTGACCAGACACTTGACAATTCATAGCTTTCTCAGAACTGTTCCCATCCTGCATTGTTATGAAGATAACTGGTCTACATTTGTTCTGCTTTTATATCGGAGCATAAATACACTTTTACTACCTTACTATCATCTCCAGAAAAACAGATTTTTCCAGATATTAAAAAAAAAAAAGAAAAAAAAAAAAAGCAGTCTCTATTTCAGTTGCACAAGTTTTTCTAATATCAAGTCATAAAAGCCAAAGAAAAGCATTGTGTTTGTAGGAGAGCTGCTTGTTAGAGCCTTAAGATTTTAAAAGGCCGAGCTGGGTGCAACTAATAAAAGTGAAATGGTTTGATTATAATCGTTTAAAAAGAAATAAAATAATCAATAGGAAGGAACTTCTGTACAATTGTTTAAACCCCTGTGTTGTCTTTGCAAGTTACTGTTTTGGGTTGGCACTGAAATTAGTTGTTCAATGTATTTCTTAGACTCTCAAGACAGACATTGGAATCCCAAAGTCATAAAACTAAATGTAACTTTGAAGAGAAAATTTTATTGGTGACTTATTCTGTAACTTTTAGCAAGACTTAACTGTTTTATCATTTAAACAATACAATGTACACTGCTCACAAAATTAAAGGGAACACTAAAATAACACATCCAAGATCTCAATTAATTAAATATTCTCATTGAAAAACTTTATTAACACGATGGAATTGAGAAGAAAATAACATAAATTATCAATGTAAATCAAAATTATTACACCATGAAGATTTGGATTCATACAAAATGAATGCAAAATGAAAGTGGAAAATAACATGACAGGCTGATTCAACAAAAGTGAGTATTCCTCAAGACAAGTCTAAATGAGGCTCAGTTGTGTGCGTGGCCTCCACGTGCCTGTATAGCCTCCCGACAACACCTGGGCATGCTCCTGATGAGACGGCGGATGTTCTCCTGAGGGATCTCTTCCCAGACCTGGATTAGAGCATCAGTTAGATCCTGAACAGTCTGTGGTGCGACGTGGCGTTGGTGGATTGACTGAAACATGATGTCCCATATGTGCCCAATTGGATTTAGGTTTGGGGAACGGGCTGTCCAGTCCATAACATCAATGCCTTCATCATGCAGCAAATTCTGACACTAAAGCCACATGAGGCCTAGCATTCTCATGCATAAGAAGGAACCCAGGCCCCACTGTACCAGCATATGGTCTCACAGTGGGTCTGAGGATCTCATCCCGGTACCTTTTGGCAGTCAGGGCACCTCTGGCTAGCACATGGAGGGCTGTGTGGCCATCCAAATAAATGCCTCCCCACGCCATGACTGACCCACCATCAAACTGGTCATCCTGGAGGATGTTGCGGGCAGCATAATGTTCTTCACAGTGTCTCTAAACTGTCACGTCTGTCACATGCTCATTGTGAACCTGCTTTCATCTGTAAAGAGCATAGGGTGCCAATGGCGAATCTGCCAATTTTGGTGTTCCCTAGCAAACACCAATCGTCCTGCATGGTGTTAGGCTGTAAGCACAGGCCCTATATGTGGATGTCACCAGTTAGGTAGTAACTGGTGACATTGATTCCACAAAGGTGTGACTGATTTGGAGTTACGTTGTTTTGTTTAAGTGTTCCCTTTTATTTTTTTGAGCAGTGCAGATGGAGCTGATCAGTGACCTACATCTGTCCATTAATTGCCTATATTCCATTATCCATGCACGATCAAGGGGAAGGTTGGAGGTGCGTATCTTCAGCGCAGGTCACACCCTTAACCAGTCGCCAGTCCACATCAGAGCAACACATACACAGGGTTAACATGCAAAAAGACTCGAGGCTGGGATTTTAAACTTTCTGGACTTTCTTCCTGCAAGGCAACAGTGTTAACTGCCTCTGTGCAGCTCTTAGCAACCTACCGTCACACTTAAAAAGGTCACTGGGTTAATTTAATTGTGGAGATTTTTTTTGTAGTATTTTAATTTCCGGTTTTAACGACAATCACTAACTATAAAAATTAAAGTTGTTTAAAACAAGTCAAACCTGAGCACCCTCAGTTCTGGATTTACTAGCTCGAAAAATTGAAATGGCTACCTTTTAGTTTCTTCTGTTGTCACTTTGGCATGCTGAATGCTTGAAGAGACCAACAGAGGAGAGGACTTGGCCCTGTTTTCTAAGCAATTCAGCTAATTACTTGACCACTTTGAGGCACTCACTGACTGTAGCCTATAGAGCGTTGAACTTTCAGTCCAAGACCGACTATTAAATACAGTGGAGACCAACCTATTCGCAGATTGATATATTCACAGATGTGTGGGTGTTTCCATTTCTGTAGATTGTAACTACAAATTATTTGTGGAAAACCTGCCTGTTTTTCTGAAGAACATATAGAAAATATTCCAAAAATAAATGCATGTTGGGATACTGAAGTATCCAGGCGAATTTGGTAACATTTGCAAAGCAGCCGATCCAAGTGTGCTATTTACTTAACTTGATGCTGATTGACTGTTTCCCCAAAAGCAGAGACAAGGAAGATTGTAAACATGAGCTTCTGTTGGAGCACTAAAACAGTTTCCATTGTGCGCACAAATGCATATTAAGGTATTTGGTGCTTGACCTATTAAAACAGACAGTTACATGTGTTCGTAGAGGAGGTCTTAAGTATTTACAGTTGGATGTTGTCCCTCACCCTTAAAAATACTATATAGCAAGAAAAAAAATGATTCACAGTCTAACTTACTGACCCTAAATAGTCATACACTATACATTTGATATTCTTCATCCCAAACTATGCAACACACAGGCAAATAATAAACAATAGATGACTTCATATACATGAAAAGACAGTGTGTTTCTACAAAGTCGACTTTGTTCCCTAATGTTTAAATCTATGTTGTGACACTAAACAGCACCTTCAGGCATTTTCAGTTTGATTAGTACAGACATTAAAGTAACTTAACATAAAAGAATATTACGGTTAATTTGTTGAGGAAAAACAAAGCAAACAAATGTTAAAGGAGCACGATTACAATCTGTATCATGACACCGAATATTGTTATGAAACACTAAAGCCATGACTTTCAGTCAGACATTTCCACATCACACCTCTGTGGTTTCTGACGGCTGAAGTGGAGAAAATGAAAATTTTCTGCATAATTAATCCCAGTGATGAAACAATAATGAAGCTCTAAATTGCAGAGGAATGCACTGTACACGCAGAACCTACAGAAAAGATGCAGCTGCAAAAGTGTGTGCTGAAAGCAAGCACAGGACAGAGCGCTGGCATAGATAAGGCAGCTTGAATCTGTACAGTCAAATGAGTTGCTGTTGACTGAATACTCGCTGATTGACATTTTAAACCCTGACAGAAACAAAATCCTTTCTGTCACTTAATTATTGCATTTTCCTTCAGGCCCTGTGTGGATAAAGTCTATAGAAAACATTGCCTTTACTTCTTCTAAATCTATACATAATTGATCATCATGGATTAAATTATTTATTCTTATCAGGATATAAATATTGCATGGCTGACATGATGAATGAATCACTATCAAATTCAATCCTCTGTAGCTTTGGACTTTAGTGAGCTCTTGGCCATGGCTAATTGCATATTGACTGGGGGTTAAGCCAAATGTTTGCCTCGCTGTGAATGCGACAGAATGACTGCAGCGCTTCTGCCTGATAAGGGACAATTCTCTGTATGTTGTCTATACTCCAATTCCAGCTGGAATAAAGAAGTATTGAAACTCAATCAGCGCTGATCTGTGGACTGGCACTGGAAATCATTATACATGCAAGTGAATGTCCACCATTCCCAGCGAATGTGACTGTGTTACAGGCATGTGAAATGAAAGCTACCGCAAAACCAATCCAACAACAACTAATGAAGACCTCTGCGGGAAATTAAATGTGTGAAGTCTTCCAACCACTAATGTATCCCAGCTGAGGTGCCCTTAGGAGACGTGTTTGCCCCCCCGCTGCTTCCCCGGAGGAAACTGGTGGCCGACTCCAGCAAGGGAATCAATTTGGGATCCTTGCTTCTGAGGTGTTGCTTTCAGATGAAACATGGAGAGAAGTTGACAAGCTGAAATTTAAGAGGAGAATGTTTAAAGTGCTTATTTAAACATCCTTTTTTTTTTTTTTTTTCTGGAATTACACAGCAGCTTTAAACACAGCCCATCTCTCTCTAATGGAATAAAGATCAAGAGAAACATGACTGCTTCATTGATATGTTTTGGGTAAGAAGATAGTTAAAAAGGAGTCAGAAAAACTGACATGATTTGAGGGGTAGCTGTAGGTATAACAGTTGAAAGCAGCTTTCTTTTCAAGTCTATGGGGTGATGAGGTAAAACCAAAAGAATGTGACGGCTCCTGTGTTCCTGCAGCAGATACCAGAACATCCATTACCTAAGTTGAAACTTGACGTGTTCCATAATGGCTCAAGGATTTCATGCATTTACCAATTCCAAGCAAAGACAAAGAAGAGCAAAGTGAATATAACCACGTTTTTATTTTAGATGGATTTAACTCCATATGTCTCTCTAGACTAAAGCAATTTTTAAAAGATTTATATTGTTTACCAGTTTTACTGTAGAAACAAAAAGTGCTAGCATCATGTGGGATCTCTTTGCTGGCTTGCAAAAGCATTATTTTTTTTTTCCTGAAAACTTTTTCTATTAGTTTTGTCAGAACTTTGGTTCAGCTTACAAAACAGACAAAAATAAAGGAAAACTGTTCCTTTTAATTTAAATTTTGCACTCCAGAAGCAGTCATACCACTGAAATGGTGACCTAATAAGTAACCCCTGCATTGAGCAGGTAAGTAACTGGCACATTCAGTACTCTTCTGCATTAACGTGGGTGGTGCGGGAGACTGCTGTGATGAAGAACGAGCAGAACCAAAAACAAAGATGCTGATTATCAAATTGTTACAATCCTCACCTATATGAGTTATCACCAAAAGAACAAGATCCAAGATACAACACACTTAAATGAGCATCCTCCATATAGTGGGTTGGTATTGTCTTAGAAATTCTCAGAATTCTGACTTTTTTTTTCAGAATACCGCTCAAGGGGAATTAAATAAATTTCTGTTTATTGCAAAGCTGCACTGCTATTATGAACATTTTACAAAATGCTCTGACAAAATAGCATTCCTCTACCAGAATTCTGGTTTTAATTGATTCAGTGAGATCCCATTCCACTGTGAACATTTTCCTATGCAATTGATCTATTGTTTTATATATTGAAATTTTGCTAGTTCAGCATTAGCACAGTCACATGAATTATTCAAACCCAAGGACTGCTGTGTTGTGCTTTTGTTTGGGTCTGTGGAAGGATGTCAGATGGTCTGTAGGATTACCCAGACTTGCTTGTTCATACTGCCAGACTAAGGGAACCTGATAAAAAGTTAGGACCTGGCAAGCAGCATCACTCACTGTGTGAAGTTACTGTTTGGTGGATGCTACAGGGCAAAGTGTGCTCAGCCAAGATATAGACATTACACTCATTTTCAGGGGGCGGGCTGCCATTTACAGTCACGTCTGCCCGCCAGTGCTCAAGACAGCTGAGATAAGGGGGAAATGTTCCAGTAGCCGGGCAGGGGTTCTCTGCTTTGATTTTTAGATTCTGCAAAGTGATGCCGATGAAATATTTCTCCCTCAGGCACACACGAGGCAGTCACACTAGTGACAGCAAAGGAGCTTGCTCCATTTTTTACACATCAAGTAGTCGATGTATATTTTGTCACTTTCATAACACTTCTTCACCTAATCTGGAAAAATAGTGTAACATGAGTCAGCTTTTGATTCATTATTTGAGATGTGCTTTGTTTTTTTCAAAGAATAAAACCCCAATGTTAATAGTTATGCACAAAAGAATGGCAACATTTTGGGGGCGATTTTTAGATGTATAAATGTCTCCCATTGTTTAAAATATTATATATTGTACATTATCAATTCAGTCATCCCATTTGTCTTCTCCAGCAACATAATCATAGTCATCATAATGCCATTACCGTCCATTGTCTCCCTCTCAGAGTACCATCTATAAATGGTCATTTTCTGTGATAGTACCACAGTAAATAGCTCTGATGGTAATAAAGATATTTTATAAGGTTGTGTTTTAGTTGAATAGCTTTTTCTGATCTGTGATTTTTATTAGAGCTCAGTTTGCAGAATTACCAATGGAGCCCTCTGAGTGCACCTCTGGCTGCTGCTTACAAAAGACAGATGAGAGTGTAAGCAGGGAAACGGCTGCTCGACAACAATGCCTGAATGTTTCATCTATAGATCTGAAACCTGACAGTCGTGTTTGGGATATAAAGAATTTTGTGTATTTTCCAAGCACATAGGGCCATTTCATACCACAGTCAAGTAATTATGTTTCCTTCAGTTATGTATGAAAATGTATATATTAAAAACAATTTAAAAACAATTTGACTTCACATCATAGCCATATCTGACATCTTGAAATTGGCCTCTGCCTCTTTAAGAACCTCCTGACTCTTTCCAACACTCCCCCTTCAGCAACTCATCACAGCAGTGGCTCTATACGCTGTCCATTGATGCCATTTACAACCTTTTGTAGGAGCATTGTTATATGTTGTAAAAAAGAAGCAACATTATGTTAAATCCGTTTTGGAAAATGGTAACTCAGAAGACTGTAGAACGATCCCGTGTCGGACCGGAAAGTACGTTTTCTGAAGAAGCGGAGCAAATACAGTGGCTCTTTCAAGACTTTAGAGTTTCTCATACATATTCGTCAGTGTTAAGCTACTTTTGTCAGGAAGTTATAAATATCCGTCATTATGAAGCTATGATTTGGAATGAAATCAAAGTGATTTAAGAAATTTCTCCTCACAGGTGTCTCTGTGGTTGTTGCCATCCCCACCAAAGTTGAAAATGTTTGCTGCAAGGTGTATTCTGCCTTCTCTGATATATAAAATGTCAACAGTTTACCTCTCAATCCACTCTTCGTCACAGAGTCTGGTGGCCTGCCCACTAGATTCTGGTTTGTCCTTCACTTCCACAAAGTTCTGCTTAGGTCAGGGATCTCTCCAGAACATTATTCTGTCCACATTTTTCATATTGGTGCAGCTTCTTCAGCACTTGAGTGATTCTCAACACAACTTTTGAAAGTTGCCGGGGGGCGCTGTTGAGCCATTTCTTTTGCAACGTTTGCGACGCCCTTAAATTATTTAATTTTCTTGCAGGCCTAATGTGCCTGCCAAGTTTGGTGAGTATTCACATATGTTTAGATCTTCAAAAAGCCAATTCATTTGATGGAAGCACTATGATTAAAGTAGGCCTTCGCAGCACTTTTGCTGCTCGGGCCAAATGATACTTTTGTGGAGCTTACGGATGGGTTATTAACAGATGCATAAATATGGAAAGTCTGGATTTGGTTCTAGTTCGGTAACTGAAGCAGTTTACTAGCATTTCTCATTGAACCAGGTTTTTGCAATACAGATTTACTTCTGTTGCATTAATGATGAAACCTTATCTCTAGTTTTTTTTTTTTTTTTTTTTTTCATGTTGAATCTACACTCTACGAATTTATGACTTGGTGTTCTCCAGTGTGTTGGGGTGACATTTGGTTAAATAAGTGGGATTTTAGCGATTTTGGTGTGATTGTGAAATGTTAGTATTGAATCATCAGAAAGCTGACTGTAGGTGTTCTCAGTTTATCTCAGGTCTGCTGCAAATTAAGCAGTTCACTTAGTAAAGGAAAGCACACTGCCTTAGTTCTGAAAAACTCAACAGATAAAACTGTAACTGTTTGCTCCTGTGTTGGAAGAGGGGGAGGTTTAAATACTTGCTAAAGAAGGTCAAACTGGGAGAGGCATGGCTCACTCCAAGTGTTTACAATGAAATGGATGACACATCTTTTGGGGGGGCTCTCATATACCTGTGGGTTCTAACATTGGCTCATTGCGAAATATGTACAGCCTTGGTGCTAAACCTTTTGACTTTATGGAAACGTTTTTAAGCTGACAAAGTTCATGTTTAATAATTACTGTAAGCCAACTTTTTTTCAGATTTCCAAGGTAGGACAGACATTATGTAGCTATTCAGCTAAAATCGTTTGGACGCTGTTTTTTCCTCTGACAACAAAAAGAGTTCAAAGCGCAGTCTTAACCATCTTACTGGACCTGTGTGGGCAAGAGTGTAGTTCCTTAGTGCAGCTCAGGGCGCAGGTGTAAACGTTGAAGATAACCAAGAGTGGGAGTTGAAAGTCCTTCTGCTTTCTGAGACGGTAGCAGCAATGGAAGCCTTACACGAGGTGTTAATGAGGCAACACCACAGCAGGTCCTGCTTTGAGAAACTAGAGAAACTTAAAGACATTAAATACAACAAACTGAAATTCTTACCAGCTTAGTGCTGCTCTCAGGTACCATGTTGCAAACCCATTTTTTAAAATTTTATATATATATATATATATATATATACACAACTAAACCTGTATAAATAGGTATGAAATGTAAAACATCCAAATATGTAGTCATGACTAGTGTTTGTTGGTAAAGAAAAGAAAAAAAACACAGTGGTGGGTGTTTGTAATCCACATCAGTTACCCATACAGTTAAATGCTTTTTACTCTAAATGCAGTTGTCAAAGTTTCTGCAAAATAGTTGTATTTAAAGAAAAACGCAATTGAAATGTGAAAGTTTTTGACAAGCAAAATTATAGTGCTGTGGCATGCGGTGAAGGAATTTGTCTTTTGCTAAAGCTTTTATTCTGTGCACCTAAGCAAACTTAAAAAAAATCTGAGTCATTTTGTTGGAATTTTTTTTGCTATTCCCTAAAAGGTAGTTATTACATTGTTAGCCGTTTTAGAATGTCAGGTTATTCTTCATACAGTATTTTTTTGGGGCTTTAATTACCTATTAAAACCATTCTTGTGAAAGGTGAAATTATCATGCCTCATACAAATTTAGGGTGTACAAGTTTGAATATAATGTGGATTTTCTCTAAGCCACAAAGTGTCAAAGGTGTAGATATAGGCTCAGATGTATGCATCTACATTCACTTAAACCTTTTTATTGAATAGTGCTGACATACTGTCTTATAAGTTGGTAAGGGAAGTTTCTCTTTGTCCTGTTGTGAGAATATCCAATGCCCAGAACAATTTGAAAGTTCAAGGAAGATCCAACTGTCTGGGTATGTTTACAAAAGTTGGGAAAGCCTTTGAGCCATTTTTGAAGAAATGGAGATTCAAAGATTGAGTTTAAACAACTGGACCTACATAGAAGTTATTCAGATGACTCACTATTTTGGGGAAACTTAAACTGGCAGCCTGCAATAAAAGGACGTTAGTTTGCATGTCTAAGAACAACCCAAGAACCACCAAGACTAAAGGAACCCTTGACATTAAAACTGATGGAACACCCGTGTCTCTGTCCACCGAGGAGCAAGTTTTACATTAGAGGCAGCTGAACACATTTGCAAATTATTTCCCTTGGGGAGAATAGTTTTGTAGTCAGACAAAACAAAAAATATTGACATAAACATAAGTATGTTTGTAGGAGTCAGGGTGAAATATGGTAATATAAGTATAATTCTGTAGGGAGCGTGTGATGCTGTTGCTTTGATGGATGGAATAAAGGAAGTGGACTGGCCTTACCTTTTTAACAGTGAGGTGGTTGAAACCTGAACACAGATTGGAAAAAGATCCCAAAAACTCATAAAATCTGGTTTTAGAATGGATGCAAAGAAACATTAAGTATTTGGAACTACCTTCTGAGATCCATAACCTCAACCCCCTAAACATGTGTAACATATTTTTAGAGAGTACGTTTGGTGTCAGCCCAAGGACTTCAGTCAACACAAACCTTGTTCATCAACTTTAAATTTGTCTTGTAATGATTGATTGTGGTGCAAACAACACAAACATCAATTTATTCCAGGGGGCATGTCCATGGTGAAAAAAAAAAAAAAAAAATCTTAAACAGGAAGTTATTTTGACCATCTTATAAGTTCGATTTAAAAGAGGGTGTTAGTCAATCTGCCCACTTTCTGTTTTGTGTTTTTGTAATTTTAGCTATCTGCTGCAGCTCATTTTGTACTAACCATGTGTCGATTCAAACCTGCCACAGGGATGTAACACGCACTAACCGATTTAAAGAATTTCTTAAAAATCTACTGTATAGAAATGTAAATATGGTGTAGTATAACATCTTGACGTAAAAATCCATCCTTTCTCTAGTGTTTGGCTTGAGACCAGTTTTGGTTATGGCTCGAGAACCAGCATGTGAACACATTTTTAAAATCTTGTACTTGTTTAGTTCTCAGGTAGGCTGGAATGAGGAATTTTGCTTTTTTTTCCTGCCAAAACCAATATGACAGCGAGAACACAAGAGTGGAAGTTTTGGCTGCATTCAAAAGGCATCCAATAAAGTGTTTTTTTTTTTTTTTTTTTTTTTTTTTTTTTTTTTTTTTTTTCTTTGTAAAAAGCAAACCTGCCACCATAGCCCTTACATACTGAGAATAAGATGAAAGGCATGAAAGAACAAGAAGGAGAAACTGTTTCCAGTGCAGCTCTAGTAGGTGGGGAGACCAGACTGTCTTACGCTTGCTGGAATATAATATGCTGCAAGGCAGGTCAATGACAGAAGATTCTGAAAGATGAAACTACACCAATGTTTCTCCCTTTAAACCAAGGTGAACCTTGCTTTTTGCTGAGTCATTCTTTTCTGCAAAACTCTACTGTAGTTTGAGGTCAAATGTTGGTCGATGATGGCTGTTTAATTTAGGCTTTGAGTTGGTTTTGTTATATGAAAGTTCAGTAATTCAAAACACCCTGGAGTTCTTTATCACAATCTTTTACTTAACCAACATGAAAAATGCAGTTAAAATGAATGCAGATGCTAGATACTAACAGTTTGGAGAACTGACTCAAATTTAGGGTTTCCTATACGTAACTGACGGTTGTGAGGGTACATATTCACCTTAAACAAAAGCTCTCACATGTTTATTAAATCTCTGCAATCAATCTGCACAAGGATTCATGTTCTCCAGCAATGAGTTGACTTGGACAAAACTCAGCTTTCCAGCGAGATAAGTAATCGTACCAATTACGCACTGCAACACCTATATCTAGCAGTAAGCTATTTGAGCTGCAAAGCAGTAAACCACTGTTTATCTCCCCAACTATAAAAATACACAGCATCAAAACATTTGTCATATTCTTGATTATTATGCACATATTTGTTAAAGTGGAAGCGATGCGTGCGAGCAAGGTGTTACTATAAGAGTTTTAGGCAAGACTTACATTGTGAAGCCAAATGTGTTGAGAAAATGGGCAAATGTCTAAAAATATGCTGATCTTTGCTTCTAGGATTCAGCTGAGCAGAGGACCTCATGCATAATTCAAAGAGTCACTGCTACCCTGACAATGAACGTTTATGTAAACCCAAAGTGAGATATTGTGGCAAAAAAAAAAAGGCAAATGCTAATTCACCTCGCGAACAATATGAAGATGACGATTTGCATACTGAACTGCTGTTTCAAAGGTTAAAGAGGGAGAGAAGTGGAATTAAACAGAAAATGCTCTCTTGATAGGAAGATAAACTTTGTGAAGAGAGCAGAGTGGTGTCATTCCTCCTGTGAGGAAAGGTCACCAAAGAAAGAGTTCTGAATAGATGTAATTAACTCTTGAAGGCTTTTTTTTTTTTTTTAGCAATGGTTCAGTTGGGAGGGTTTGTGCCCCCACCAGAGATTAAAAAATTGATCCTACGTATCTGACAACAGCTGCCATGTTTATCATCATGTTGAGATAAAGACAGTGAAAACAAATAACTCAGTGTACTCCTGAATGCAGTTGGGGGCACTTCTTTGCAAGGACTGAACTGGTGCATGTTCCGCCAGTTGCACTCACTGCTCATACCAAAAGTCTCCAACATCAGATAAAAGTCTAGCTCTGTCACTACTCGGTTAAAGAATTGCTCGAGGGCTGTGAATACAAATGATTTGAAGGTTTTTAGTTGATATTATTCATCACATCGACATATTCATTTGCTTCAGGCCGGAGTGTTTGTTGCCAAAAATTATTAGAGAAATTAGTTTTGTGGTTTTACGTTTTAGACAGTTGGTTATTTTTCTAAAATGATCAATTTTCCCAATGCATGTTTATGTAAACAAACAACATAGTTTCGTCACTCGGAGCAGCTGTGGCATTTACAGCATCGTAGGGCTGGACGATATGGCTGAAAAACATATCGCAATATAAGGGTTTCATATCAGTTTATCGATTTAAAACAAAAAGTAATCAATTAAACATGTGAAATACTGCCAAATAGGTTTTATCCACAGTTTCCTCTTGAGCTGTTGTTCACATTTTCTCCCTTCACTCCACACCACTTATCCTTGCAGGGTCGTATGGGGTGCTAGTGACTCTCCATCGAGCAAGAGGCTGGGTACGCCCTGGATAGGGCGCAAACAACTCAGTTTTCCAGGTTTTTATATTCATTAAGGTTTAAAAGAAGTAATTTTGTTTTAAACATAATCTAGAAATGTTAACTATAAACGGGTTGCGCTTTGGTGGAAGAATAATTCACCGTTGCAATGAGTAGACTACATACTAGTTTGGTTTTATCCAAACGTCCATTGCGGTGGTTTTTTTGGTTGGTTGGTTGTTTTTTAAGAATATTTTGGGCACTAGTGGCCTTTACCTGGCAGTAATTTGACAGGCAGGGGGAAAGACGTGGCAAAGGAACCGAGAATGGGATTCGAACTTGGGATGGCCGCATCCAGGTCAACAGCTTTTGTATATGGGGCATTCACTCAAATCGCGGTGTTTCTTAAAGCGAAATTTGCTTTTCATTCGTGTTTGTGACTTTGCATTGTTGAACGCAGTACAAGACCGTGTAACGTGCTATTTTGAACAAAATAACCCTCTGTGGGAAAGAGTTTTTTTTTAGTTCAAAATATGTAATGCAATTAATCTGCATTATGTAATATTAACGAGTTAAACTTTCTAGAATAATCGCATACGTTAATGTTGACAGCCTATATAGAGAGATAGATAAAACTCATCGCTACTCATAGATGGTTGTCCCTTCCATCTCTGTCTGACTGCCACTTAATGTGGACTGCAAAATTACATTTTTAAAAATGCATTTGGATTTGAGTGAGTACTATTCAGTGCATTTACATGAGGTACAAGATGCCTCCATTAACCAAATGTATTTCAGTATCTTCTAAAAGAAAAAAAAAAAAGAAACTCTTGCAGTTTTAATAGGCACTTGGGCTGTGCAGCCAATTACATGATGAACATTGCACAAGCTGGCACCTGCCTGACTGCAAATACCACAAGTGGCGTAATGGCCAAGAGCTGGAGATGGAGAAGAGGATGGAGATGGAGCAGATGCTTCCTCAGTTGTGCTTCCTGTGAAACTCAGCTGGACATGTAAAAACTTGCTTAACACAATACCTTGCTCAGATGTTAAGGTTTCTTCCTGTCTTTGAACACAACTGACTAAAATCTGATTTAAATATTCATGAACTCTGTGAAAGCTGTAAAAAACTATTCACTCTTCACAGATTTCTTGAAGTTTGGCTATTTTATCACATGTTGATAAAATAACATGATCATCCATGTAAGTAGAAGAAATGGTTTCCAAGTGATGGCCATAAAAATGACCTCCACACCCATCTTCCTTTTTGATGAAATGAATAAATCTAATTTTTTGGTTTAATTTTTCATATTTAAAGAAAGTAAAAGGATTAAAAACAAGGTAGTTAACATGTATTTGTATAGAAAGGGTTAAAAACTATTTCTTAGCATTCATGAAACAAGCAGACCACAATGAACACAATTATCCAGAAACAGAAAAAAAAAATAGAACAGTAGAGAACTGTCTCATGAGAATACAGCCTTCCAAATTTACAGTAATAGTGCAATGACGACAAAAGAACCAAGAACAGCTGAATCACTGCGCACCTCGCTTCTCCCAGCTGGGTTCAGTTTTCTTATTAGACAATGAGAAAAAGCCTGGAAAAAATGGCATTCACACAAGAGTTCTTTGGTAAAACCCACAGCTGACAAATTTAACACAAAGGTTCATCTCACATTTACCTGAAATGATCTAGATGAACTCCAAAACTGGAAACATTCAGTGAACTGATGAGACAGCTGTGTGAGCATCCTGTTTGATCTGGGGTAAAACTAACACTGCAGTTCAGAAAACAACAGGTCGCCATAGTGGTAGAAGACGGGGCTGCTTTGCAGTTTTATGGCCTTGAAAACTTGCCAAGACTGAGAAACCCAAGAAATCTGCTCTCTGGCTCAAAATCCTGATTGAGAATGTCCAGCCATCAGTTAATGATCTGACTGACTGTAACCCCAGGCATACTGGGGCGTTGCGGGAGGGCAGTGATCTGAAGCATATCAGCATGTCCATCTCCGAGTGGTTCAAGACAAAGTGAAGGTTTTGGAGCGGCCTAATCAAAGTCTGGATGTAAAACTGATTCAGATGCTGTGCCATGACTTCAGGCAGGCTGTTGATGATTTTAAGAACATCCCGCACAGGCTCAAATAGAACAATTCTGCAAAGAAGATTGGGCAAAAATTCCTCCAGTTATTTGAGAGGCTCATCACTAATTGTCACAAAGGCCAATTTTGTTGGGATAGCGTTACTTCCTTTTGAAAAATGAAATTACTTGAAAACTTATTTTTATTTTCTCTTTTTCTGATGTTAAAATGTCTTTGATCTAAACCACAAACAGAAGAAATCTTTAAGGGGGAAAATACTTTGTAAGACCTGTGTCTGAGAAGGACATTACAGTTTCAGATATCTTTCAAAACACACACACAGACACACAGATGTATAGTCAATCCTCCTCCCGTAGCCAACGGGAGGTAATCAAGCTCCTGATATGCTCTAACCAGATCCATTAAGGAGCTAATAAAGGCTCTGGATGAGTTAATTAATGACCCCCAAGAACATCATCTGCCTCCGGTGCTACTGCTCAGATGGCCGTCTCCAACTCTCACAGAGTCAAGCCCGAATCAAAACAAAAACAGCGGCGGTTGGGTGTAGTTTGCATTGTTTGTCATCTTCTTTTCTGTCATTGTGACAAACGACTGAAGCTCCACTGATTGCAAGATGAGGCGTGTGTTTGCCTATCTGTGCACACTGTGATGATTTGCTACCCCACTCGCCCCTTGAAAACACAATTTCTCCAGAAGGCCTCACAGCAACAAAAACTTAATAATTGATGCTTATGGAGAAAAAAAAGCAAGAGGGAGAGAGAGCAAATCAATTAATAGAATAGGACTTTATGGAAGCTTATTGAGATGAAAACCGCCGTTGGTTTTCCGTTACAGTCAGTCGATTCTTTTATATACATTTGTTGTCCTCTGCAAAACTCTTTTTTAATTTGTGGGAAATTCTGAAATTAAAATCATAAATGCAGAATTTAATTGTGACTTTTTTTTTTTATCCTGATTCTTTTCCAAGAATTAGACTGCTGACCGAAATCAGATACTTCCAGCACAAGACCATGTTTTTGGTTTTTTTAAATCTTCTTCAGGGGTGACTCAGTTAATCTTTAGGGATTATTCGCTAATATCCTCAGGTAAGTAACACAAAGATTAAAAGTCAGAACATGAGACACAAGGTGTGCCTTTGTCACTGCTCCTGGTTTTATTTCACAGCATTTCTTTGATTTGGCATCACAAGTCGTTGCATTTGACTTTTGGACTTGCATACTATTCTTGAATATTTGTCCAAAACCAGGAAGTGGTTGATATATTTATCTCAATAGGTTCACTCAATTTATTGCTTCTAAACCTTTTCAACACAAGTGATCAATATTTTCTATGTTACTGACAAAAATATTAAACTGAACTGCAAACAGTGAATCCAAAATAGAGTGGTATCCATAACATGACTGATCAGAATTGACTTGAAATTGAACGATGTCTGGAATGGAGAAACAGTGAGAGGTTATTTAAAAAAAAAAAAAAAAAAAAAAAAAGCACTAAAGTAATAAATGAGCAATCAATGTTATTGATGCTATTAACTTTGTGTACCCTGTTTGTTTTACCTTCCCTAAGGAAGTATGCCGTGTCCAGGAGCTGCATATATTTTCTGGAGTAAGCCAGTAACTGAGCTACTACTGCCATTTTGGTTGTGTGCTCTGCTTGTTTTCATTCTAAAGTACTTCCGATTCGGTGCATGTGTATTTAGATTTGTCATCTTTCTTGATGGGATTTTTGACAGCCACCGTAAACTTTGGATGCTATTTTTTTTTTTTTTTTTTTTTTTTTTTTTTTTTTGTAGAAATTACTTCTTGTTCTGGTGTATTTTTCTTGGATTAAGTCATTTATGGAGCTATTGCTTCTTATAAATATGTGTGCTCTTTATTGTTCCCATGAAAAGTACTCCTGCTCACTGGCTGTGTATTTCGCCACATCCCCCTCCTGGGGGGAATAATTAATGTTGCTATTGCAACTCAACAATTTGTGTATTCTGTTTTTATTTCCTATAGAAAGTACTTCTGGCTCTGTGTTTCTGTGCTTGGCCATGTTTATTTCCTGAGCAGAACCATTGTTGGAGCTATTGCCATCATTGACTTTGTATGTCCTTTTTTTTCTTTCAGTATAAAGCACATTTGGCCGAGGACATTAGTGTTGTGGGAGATAGATCCTTACTGTGGAGCACCACCTCTTCACAGTTCAGTATTTGCGCATTCGCCTATTTGTGGATTTTTCCGTGGAGCATATCTGAAATATTCGTAAGAAAATGGCGCTTGAGAAGCTAAAATACCGATGCGCAATGCAAGTTGACACAATACTGGCTGCCTTTTGCAAAGCAGACAATCCAGGCATGCCATTTATGTACACTGGCGGTGACTGGCAGCCTCTGCAATAGTACTTAAACACTTTCCCATGTGCGGATTAATGCATATTAAGGTATTTGAACGATTAAAATAGGTAAATATAAGCATTCTGAGAGGGGTTCTCAGATATTGAAAGATTTTAGCTGTTCGTGGAGAGCTGTAGTCCCTATCCACCGCGAATACTGGGGGTCCACTGTATACTGAGGAAGTTGTTTCTTTGGCATACAATTGTGCACCGGATTGTTCGCCACCCAGCTGGTAGTTTTTACGTGTATTTTGCTTCTTTTTCCATGCAACGGCTACAAAAGATCAAAAGAGATCCCCTCAACACTACATGTTGGAAGGTTTTTCTAACAAGGCACAAAAATTGCCAGATAACTAATTTCGCTGTAAATTGCTGTGTACTGGAAAGCAACAAAAAAAGAATAGCAGCTACGTGAAAAGTCGATGGTGCAAAGAAATTATGTAATGCCGCCATATAGTGCAAAGACATACAAAAAATAAATGTAAACAAAACCATGTCCAAGGACCAGGTCTCATGTTGAGTACTGTTTGAGCACTCCAGACAGCCTTAACCTCATTCACCCACTTGCAAAAAGTATGGTTACAGATTAAATTTTTCTCCCACCTTCAATGTATTGCTTGGTTTCCTCATGACCTCCAAAAAGACATACATTGATTCCAGTAGCAGACAGTATCTTTGTTTTCATGCACACACATAATTCAAAATCTTCACCCACGCACGTTTTAGATCTGAAGGGAACTCCCAAATGAATGTGAATGGAACTCAGTCCCTTGAGCTGACTGTTTCTGTTCTCTTCCTGTAATTGTCTTCCATTAAAAACACCCAGTCTTGTACAAAATAAACCAGAACTCACGAACTTTTTTTCACTTAATCCCTCAGTCTCACACTTTTTCTTGACATTTAGCAAAGCACAAGTTATGCAGACAGAGCTTGCTTGTTTACGGGTTCATTAACGTTTTCTTGGAGTCTCAGCATCCAACAAATGTGGTGATTATGGTCCACAGAGGGATTTCTGGTTTTAGAGAAGCAATAAGAGGTTCATTGCTGCCACCGTCATCACAACATGCTGGTGGCATTATAAAACTAACTGGCTATCTTTCCACTTATTCACCAGCCTTTGGTTAGCAGACTCAGCCCTTACTCAAGCTTTGCAATCCCCATGGAAATTAATGAGAGTAATTAATTGGCATTTACTGTATCTGAGATGGCTGTGGAAACACTGTGTTCACAAGTGCAGCTATCCTCAGTCAAATGCTGTTAGTGGTCACCAGGATTGCTGAAATGCTAAAAAGGCCTCCACTTCATGTTGATACTTTAAATCCACACACACATCTAGGGTATTCCATTAGGGAGATTTAAAAGGGTTGCAGAAAAATACATTATGAAAGAGAAACTGATTTTGAGGAATGCACTGATATGTTTTTTTGGTCTGTTTCAGCAGTTTACTGTAAATCAGAGTAAAAAGGAGTCTTGCTTTCAAATATATGGTGGCATGTGGTTTATTTTGATGGAAAAGGTTACTTGACATTCTAAGTTTAATACTTTATCACCAGCTGATGCACAGTCGTAAGAAGATGGTCTTCTTTCAGCTCTAGGGATTTATGTGCTTGGACATCATCCAAATGATCTGGTCTTTACCTGGTTCAAAAGACATTTAAATCTAACCACGACTGAACAAAAACAACTTTGACATTGTCATTATTTATGAAACAGAGAATAAGCCAAAATGGAAAAGCTGTGTATGAAAATCTAGGTTGCAACCCATGACTCAGTCGCTTGTAAACTACCTTTTGTAGCAATCCCTCTCAAGAGTCAGTTTCTGCATTATGTTATCAGTTCATCAGACATTTGCATTTGTCTTTTCCAGCCATTCTGCTATAGATATCCTGCTTTTGTTAGGGACATTTCCCCACTAATGATCCACTTTCAGGTCAAGCCTTAGTTGTTGGACAAATAGCCTAAATTTTTACTTGTGTTCTTTGGATGACTTCGTGACTGCTAAATCCTTAGGTGGTATTTGCTAACAAGCCCAATTCAACCCTCCACCACCATGCTTGACAGTTGGTATGATATGTGTGTGCTGACATGTTGTCTTTAATTTGCACCAGACATTGTGTTATTAATTATAGTCAGACATCTCTAATTTGTGCTCGTCTACCCACAGCACATTGAACCACAAGACACTTGGAACATTCTGGAACAACTTTGCAGACCTCAGTAGTGATGCAAGATTGTGTTTGGAGAGAAGCTTTCTCCTTGCAATCTTTTCAACTAAATCAAACTTGTTTTGTCTTCTGTGCTGTCAAGATCTTAAATGTTTAACAGTCTACCTGAGGTCAGAGTCAGAGATTGTACGATCTTATCCAGGTGTGAATTTGCTGGGAGGGAACCTGAACTAAATGTTTTTAGCCTTGTCAGTAACCTTTCTCAATGAAAAATTGTGGGTATCAAATTGTTTGGAAATTACTTTATAACCCTTCCTGGATTGATGGCCAGCAACAATTTCTTCTATAATAGCATTGCTAATGTCTTTTCCCCCTATCAAATGATGTGCTACAAATCAATAGCAAAAACATATTGAAATGGTATCATGTCAACATGGACCAATGTCTCTTAGGAATGTTTCTGACACCTTGTTGAATTTACACTCTAAAAATTAAAACTAACATTTACTTAAAATTTTTGGTGCAACAAACTTGCACTCAAAGATATTGAGTCGATTGGAAACCAGTTAAACCTATTAAATACACTATCAATTTCATAACTACAGCTAAAACACATTAAGTTAACATGAATAATTGTAGCTGGTACATTAACAAACAAAATTCAGTAAATGTAAATGATATACAAACACACAACTCCTCAGTCAAAGCCTCGAGAACGCAGACATCATCAGCATCTTCCTGTACACACAAAGTACCTCAGTAAGCTTAACGTCATGTTTTATCCCACATATTTCTAGACATAGACATACAAAAATGTTTGGGTTTTTTTTTCTTCATGAAATCTGTAGATGCTCAGGATTATTAGGAAACTGAGGTCTAAAAATGTTCTCTTATTGATTTCATAGCTTCAGTTTCTTTTGTCAATTTCATTTTCACATGTTGCATAGGAACTTCTAAACCCATTAGCCAAAATGTCAGACTTTAAAAATCTCTAAAAGTGATCAACTCTACCAACCTTGAATTGTTTAATTAAGGGCTTTGTGTCTTACCCTAGGTGGTCAGTGAGACATCAGATGATCACCTCTCTTGTCTTCTCAATGGGAACTCCCCTCTGTAAAACTAAGTATTAACTCTTAGCACACCATGTAACACTGCACATTCAAGCATCTTTTTTTTTTTTTTTTTTCTTTCTCTGTGTAAGCTTAAACTAGGTCTGAACTTTTGGTGACACCAGAGGACAGACTGATGAGGTCTTAAGCATTAGTATGGTTCATCCAGTTAACGCCCCACACATTTGACGTAAAATTTGAAAATGGTCATTTTGTGTTAATACTGGTATTAAGAATCGTAAATAGTATCAGAAAACCAACATCAGATGTTTGCTTGATATCATGTTCTCAGCTTGAACAATCTAATATCTTCTTAAATTGATTTCAGAATTCAAACTGGAAGTACTTTGCATAGTTACCCTTACCACCTCCGCTTGGCAGCAAGCACTGGACTTCCTCCTTCTTAAAGCGGGTGCTAAAGAAAAATCAATATTCAACAAGCCTGATAAAATCATTTATCCTCATTAAGTGTTCCACCCTATGTTAAATAAAATACATAAAACGAGTTAAATAAATATTAGATATTTATCTTTTAACTGAGGGTAACTATGCTAGAGTTGAGGGTAGCTTTTTGCATCAGGTTACTGTGAACACATTTTCTACATGGTTTTAATTGGTGTAAAAAAAAAAACAGTTAAAATACAATACTTGTAGAAGGCTTGTACAAAGCAAGGCTACTGTTTGTCAGTCTGCCTTTCCCCATTGAAAGCTCATTGAAAGCTCTTTCCCGGCTTGTAACCAGGCTTCTCTGTACCCATGGGAACTATGACCACCGTGGTGGCTCTGCTATAAGTTTGTGTCCGCCTGTTAACAGTCGTGCAGAAAAGAAAGAGGATATCCCATGAGTTCTTCCTGCATGTAACAATCGTTATCGTGTTAAACTTTTAAGTCGTGGCTAAAGCTTAATATTGTTGATTTGAATACGTAATATTTGCAGTCTATGATACTGATTAGCACAGACACCAATTTCTCAAATAGTTTGATTCAATTTCACACAAAATTTTAAGGACATGTTAGAAAGGTATTTTGTGAACTAGTTTCTGAAGTTTTTCTGCTAAATGTAAATAAAATACCTTAATTTAACACTCAAAAAAACAAGTTAAATTTTTAAACATTTAATTCAGTATACCCAACTTAAATAATCACCTATGTGATATTTACAGATTTTATTACGGTTTCAACTTTTAAATTATGTGATATTTACAAAACCTTTGAATGACTTTTTAGAGTGTACGCCATGAAAAATTCAGGCAGTTCTAAAAGCAAAAAGGGGTCCACTCCATTTAAATCAAGATGTACCCAATAAGGTGCATGCGTCAGACCAGCAAACTGCCAAAACTCCAGTTTTTACAAAGGTGATCAGGCTCACTAATGATCATTTAGTCAATGTATTTGATTTTTAAATTTTAAAGAAACTGTAAGGGTATACTTAGTTCTTCCACTTATCGCTTTTCCGTTTTGGTTTGATTTTGAATGAAGAAGTCATGAGAGCTTATAGTTGCCAACATTTTGCTGGAAAAAAACCCCCCCAAAAAACATGGTTGAAAGCGTGCCGCTTTGTAATGCAGTTCAGCTTTGCATTTCTTCATCAGTGCTCACCAGACCCATAAATCTGAAGGTCATGCTGACAAATTAAACCCCTCATCACTGTTCCTTCTCAAGCTACTTATCAGAAATTTCAAAAGCTGCCATTTATTTTTGTCACTCGAACATGCGACAGAAGTGCAACAAAAGAGATTGTCAGTACTTATAATCTCTGGCAATAGGCCCAGCCACAGAGTTGTGATGTGCTCCTGCAGATATTCCAGTGCAACTTCTTAAAGCGTCTGTTGCCAAGTCCTTTTATTGTTTTTATCGCCACGATAAAGCAGACAGCTGGCATTTATTTCTTTCTGCTTTATCCCCCCTCTCTTTTCCCTCTTTTGTCTTTGTTTATCCATTGCACTTGAATGCAAACAAACCACAACCCTCATAAGCTCTTGAGGTACGTCTCCATATGACGAGGTAACCTTGTAGCACACAAACGCTGAAACTAAGAGACGGTATGCAAATACAAACAGAGGCTGAATTAATCAGCTGCCAGGAGGAAAATGTTAACAGTCCACTTACATTTGTTTAAGCTTCATCCTAACATTTAAAACTTGCAAACGAGTGATTTTATGTTTTTTATGCTTTCTTTTTAATTCAGGACTAAGGAGACTTTAACTTTATACAGGTGGTGTGTTGAAGATACAGACAACAGCGAAATACTTTTTTGCAAGCATCTCTTAAGCTTTGAAATGTTAATTCTATTCAACCCTTTTGTGTGACACTGCCTTATTTTTTTAACTTGTATTAGACAATGTTTTCTATTTCACATCTCACTCTGTAAGCCATTAGAAATCATACTTTTTCAATGTTTTATTTATTTATTTATTTATTTATTTATTTTATTTATTTTTTTTTTCCCCAGTTATAATTTGGAAGAAGCCAAGGTTACTGAATCGAAAACAGATTTAAATAAATGATTAAGTTCAGTTTTAAGAGTAAATCTTAGGAGATGGATGATGGTCCTTTTGAAATACTGGTGTTATATAACTCATGTTAGATGGGTTTTGAGAGGATTAATACCATCACATAGTGACTTGTTTGGTATTGAACATGTTCATGTGTTTGTGACGTTCCAACTCCAGATCTCAAATTATTTGAGATCTTATGTGATAGGCTAACAAAAAGTAGCACATAAACGTGAAGTAGAAGAAAAGGTATGCATTGTTTTCAAAATCTTTTACAAATTAAAGTTTAAAAAAAATGTGGCTTTTTTTTTTCTCCTTGTTTGGTATGGTTGGTTGGTTTTGGCGTCAAAAGAAACCAAAAAAACAACCAATCACAGCCAGGGGGAGGTCTTAACGCTGCCAATCACCCTCATGTATGAGATGTGCTGGGAGCATTGGGAGAAGGGAGAGGAGCTTGATTTTTTTTTTTTTTTTTTTTTTTTTTTTTTTTTTTTTTTTTTTTTTTTTTTTTTTTCCCCCCCACAGATTATCTGTTTTATATTGTCTCGACATGATAATTTTAACAAATATGTTCAATTTTTTGTCATAAAAGTTGCATGCTGCAGCTTTAATATTCACCATTGAGGAGAAAAAAAAAATCAGCCAAGGAAGAGGGTCTGACTTTCCTCACATCATCTCAGCCCCTTATGCACATAAACCCAGACTATCTCTCAATTTTTCCTCTACAGGATTGATCTTGAATTATCCAAACCATGAAACACTTTTGGTCCTCTAAAAATCTGTTAGGAGTCGTCCTGTTAAACCAATTCACTTAATCTGCATGGTAAAGAATTAGGATCTTAACGTTAAAACTACAAATGTTTCCCTGTTATATCATGAACAGTTATTATTTTACAACATGAATATAACAATTGCTTTTTGCATTGTCATTAATTCTCCCTTTAAGTGAACAGAAGCATCTTCAGTCAACTTTTATTTGGGTCATGGTCTATGGTCTATTGCATTGCTATCCAATAAGTTTGCTGATTTCATCCACTGTTCATATTTATTTATTTTTTTAGAAAGTGTCCAGTTACACGTTACGAGTTCACTATGCTGGTTATATTATATTTTATATGTTATGTTTCTTTCATTCTTCACAACATTGATTTCACAACTTACTGCTAAAAACTATTCCACATGTATTTAACATCCTTCAGATTTTATTTGTAAGAAATATTGAAAATCATGCATTCTAATATTCTGCATGTCATCTCCTTTCAGTTCACAATTATTCACTACTTCCTGTTGGTCTATCAGATAAATTTCCTTTTAAAATACATTGAAGATTTTAGTTTCAACGAGACAAAATGTTTAATATGTTATGCGGCGTGAATACAGATACAAGGCAATTCGTTATTACAGTTCTGTCTGGAGAGTTGGAAACAGGTGAGGACGTGTTATTAATAATGAAACTGTCACAGTTGTGTTATGCACTGCAAAGCATATTTGTCATGGACTTGACAGGTTATGGCTGAATAAAAAAATAGGTTGTAAACAGGAAGAATGTCTCTCCCTACAATCTTTATTTAGTTTTTATCAACAGAACTCACGTATAGTTCCACAATATTTTGAAGGCACTGAATGATTCACAATAACAATAATAATACTTCTCATATGTGTATTGTTGCTCTGTTATTGCATAAGACCTCACCCCCAGTGGTCACCCTAAATGATGCTGTTTACAATTTACTGCCCTCATAAATATTCAGCAACTGCTGTATCTTGCTAAATATCATTTATATCTTCGCATAAAGGGAATAATTTCCAAGGAGGAAATTGAAAGAGAAAACACTGGCCAGTATTCTTGTGCAGATAAGCCCTGCATGCTGTTTGTTCTGCCTATGATAGGAAATGAGCATGTGTTATTATAAAAGCTTTGGATACAGATGAGAGGACCCTGTGTTAGCATTTTACCATTGAGCAACTTATCTTCAATGCACACTCTTATTTTCAGTTGCTGTGTCGATGTTCTCACAATACAAGTCATGTACTTCATCCTACACATATATACGGAGCCTTCCACGCATACCGGGAGCTTTTTTAAAAAGCTTGTATAAAAAGCATTAGAGTCATTAATCTTTTATTGCAGCAAAATAACAGGTGGGATTTCTGTTTTAAACTGCTATGGTAAATGACCTCTACTTACACAGGCCATTTAAAAGTACTTAATGATCCATTTAAGTTCCATTGTTGGTTTTCTGGAAGATAAAAATTGTACATGTTTTACTTCAAAAAGTTTCTGAGGTCTTGACTCTAAGGTTACAAGAAACTTGGAATGAGAAACAGGCCCACAGCATGACAAATCTTTCATGTAACAGTGGGCATCTAGTGGTTTGCCTAATATTTTTAACCTTATTTTTTGTTGCTGAAAACAAAAATTTTGGATTTATCTGACGAAAAGACTTCATTTAAAATTCCTGCAACATTTGCAAATTTCCATAACATGGGATGGAACAGGAAAACAAAAAAAAAAAAAAAAAAAAAAACATTCAGTGAGATTTCCAAAAAACTAAAATCTCAAGGCAAGTTATAAAAACTCCAGTCGATGATAGCCACTCTCCTGCAGTGTTTAGATGCATCCCCAGTCCAACACCCTAACAAGAATGACTGTCTCATGAATGAATACAACATTGTTTTGTACCTAAACGCATGCGGAACTCAGTGCAACATCTTGTAGCGCAACTTTAAAAAATGACCAACCAGAGAGGGTTCCCACTAAGCTCTGCTATATGGGGACATTAGGTTTTTTTTTTTTTTTTTTTTTTTTTTTTTTTTTTTTTTTTTTTTTGGAAAAAGAAAGATGGACCAAACCAAAACGTCATACCAGCATATGCAGTTTTTTTTTTTTTTTCCAACAGCAACACTGTAGGATGTAACTTGCTCTGCAAGTGCACCTCATTGCTCACGTGAAATAACGTTAACTTGAATGTAAACATCACTGGAACTCGGCGGTGGGCCGTCAGGGCCTGCAAGGCCTTCTCTGCATGCATAAGCAATATACTTACTACCAAACCTTGCACTCCTGCTGGAGAGCATTAATCAGAAAAGCAGTCACATGGTCCTTGATTACCCTGAAGAGGCAGCAGACATCCATAGCTCAGATGAACCAATCTGACAAAATCTGATTTTTGTTTAAAAAAAAAAAAAAAAATAAAAAAAAAATTATATATATATATATATATATATATATATATATATATATATATATATATATATATATATATATATATATATATATATATATATATATAAACAGTACAATACATTAGAATTGTGGTTGTAAAATGAGAAAATAGGAAAAAAGTTTATGTGATATTACTAATGTTGAAAGCATTTTGTATCAAGAGGAAAACAGCCCATTTACCTATTCAGCTATGCAGGAACTGCATTTCATTCTAGTGAGAAACTGATTTATTGTTGACTTAGCCAGAGCCACACATTCGGGTGGTGACAGAAAATGCTTCTGAATGTAAAAACACACACTCACATATACCTGAAAACAATGAACTGTTCTGAAAGGAGCTTAAGCAGTGCTTTACCAAAAAGGCTTTTTTTGAAGAATCCACTTCAAAACACAACTCTGCACATGGTGGGATAACCTCTTGTTCCCTTTCAAAGCTTCTTGCACTTTGAGGTCTTAACGCGGAATGGCATATTCAAGTCCAAATACTCTGGAACAGGAAAGACGGGAAACAGAGGCAGAAAGCGAGTGTAGTTCCTATCCATGACAAGACTAAGACAAGGACTCAAAACTAAACTTTGAACTGAAAATAGAAATCTGATGAAACGCACAGCTTTAATAAACTACAACAAGTATCCGAAATCTATCAGTTTCAATAATGAATTTAGTCTCTAATTGATATTCAAATCTAAAGGAGGAATTCGGTCCCAATTAGAGAGCTATCTTATCACATATTTCAAAGACGGAATGAGGAGATTTTGTGTTAATCAAAAATAAGATTTTTTTTAAAAAAAAGGCTATTTATTCTTTCTGAAGCAAAAATCTGATTCTGGGAAGACCATTGGCTTTTTTTTGGCACATAAAGCAATTATATTTGTCAGAGATCACAAGAAATAAGGTGAGTTATACATAGCTATATGTCTTTTAGGTCAAATGAATCAGCGTAAACTACTTGATAACATCAGCAGATTATAAATTAGCTCAGAACATGAGGGCTCAAAGGCCAGTAGCAGAGAATGGCATTGTGTTCCGTGTTACAAGCATATTTCCTGGAAGAACTAAATTGTGTGAAAGAAAACTGTGTTTCACAAAAGAACGAGATATATAATTTGCACAGGATTATATTTTCGATTTATTTCGTGAGATCAAAGTTCCCACTCTCAGCTTGCAGCAGAATAAAAAAGTTCAAAAGGTAAAAGTCGCTGTGAGTTTTGAATGTCGACTGAGAGACATTATCCAATTGACTAAAGTTTATGTAACAGATATGCAGATAATAAACCTGACCTTGTTGCAGGGTATCACTATAAAGCAGCATCACGAAATCTTTCTGTGAGAGTAGAACTTTGGTAAATACACAGGTTTCTGCTGTATTAGTACAGCAGGACTTGGACTTTTTCAGTTTGTTGTGCTATCATAAAAACAAAGAAAGAAATCAATTGCCGCCATACTATGAGTTCATTGATTATGCTTAAAATGGTGATTCTTATGACATAAAAAACAGAACTCATAATATAGTGATTACAATTACCCAATATTGATTAAAAGTGGAAATGAAAAAGGCTAAAGGCAGCTTATTTTACATGCTGCTTTTGCGAATTAAAAGAAGTCAGCTTAGTGATTTGCCTGCTTGAGCTTTGTAAAATTTCCTTGAAAATTGGAGAAATGACATGAATGCAGCTGAAAACCATGCTGGGTCTTTAATAACGACAGTCACTTACAGGAAATCAGAGAGATAGATGTAGAAAAAGATGTTCAAGAAAGTGGATTTTTTTTTTTTTTTTTTTGACTGTTAATCAGACAACTCCCTTAAAAGATGTAGAAATACAAAATTAAATTTACAGTTTTGTGGGAAAGTATTTGCCTTTATACACATTCATACCTTTGAAATGTATGATGGTGTAGAATAAATGTGAAAAGTACGTATGTAGCAGCAGGACATATTTTTCGTGTCTTGAGATGGATGTTTATTGAGAATTTTTTTTTTTTTTTTTTTGTTCATTTTCTGGCAGTTTCATAAAAGAAGCAAAAAAAATAATCACTGTTCTCTCTTTTTTTTTTTTTTTTTTTTTTTTTTTTTTTTTTTTTTTTTTTTTTTTTTTTTTTTTTTTTTTTTTGCTT
Source organism: Anableps anableps (assembly GCA_014839685.1). Lineage (NCBI taxonomy): Eukaryota > Metazoa > Chordata > Actinopteri > Cyprinodontiformes > Anablepidae > Anableps > Anableps anableps. The sequence continues at coordinate 8,322,872 of CM026088.1, forward strand.
TATCTCAAGGAGGTCGAAATCTCGCTGGTTTTATACAGAACTGGAAGTGCAGCTGATCCTCATCAACCACATGAGAAAGGAGAAAAAGAGTAACATTCTAACTTACAAACTCACCGAAACTACATAGCTTGCAAACGTTAATGTTCTATAAAGAGTAATACAAAAGGTTTCTTCAAAGAAGACCCTCCATTTGATCAACTAACTGGGAGTATACAGGAAGACATATTATAGATTTACCAGAAATGTACTTCTAAGTAAACGAAATTGAAATCAACCAACGAAGACTCGGTGTTTGAATTAAAATATTCAGCAGCATGGCACTAACACAAACAAACCTTGGATAATATGTTTAAGAAAACTTTATGATAAAGTTTAACATGTAATGCAGTGTTATGAATAAATTCAAGAAACAAATGGTAAATGAATATAATCTGAAGTACTTTCTGAGCCAGATGGTCAAATACATTTTAATATCAGATAAACATAACCTGAATAAATATAAAAAATAGCAAAAAAGCTATCCAAACTAGCCTGTTTACGAATGTCTTAACTGTGATTACTTCCAATGGCCACAGGCCTGATTCCTGTGTGACCTCTTGAATCAAAAAATCCCTTATAGTGAACCTGTCGGACAACACGAAGTAGGCTCAAATATCTCTAAAAAGCAACATTTTACCTAAATTTAAAGAAAAGGTATTAACATCTATCAGTCTAGAAAGAGTTATATATCTATACCAAGGAGGGCAGACAAAAATGGCATCAATGGGAGAGTCCCAAGGCAAAATTCACTGTCCATCTTAGATTTACCACAAAACATTGATTCTCAAGGCTTTAGGGTAAATATTCTGTGGTCTGACAGAAGACTGGACATTTCGGTTTGTTTCCTGTTATGTGTCCTGTTACATGTGATGTAGGGGTGCTTTGCTGTTTCAGGACCAGAACAATTTGGCAGAGTTAATGGAATCTTAAATTTTGCTCTGAACCAGAAAATCCTGAAGGAGAATGTCAAGCCATCCGTTTGTGACCTCAAGCTCAAACTCAAATCAGTTCTGCATCAGTACAATGATCTTAAACACACAACCAAATCCACTAATAAATTATTAAAAAAGGTTGAGTCTGGACTTCAGTGAGACTGAGAGGTTATGCTGCGCCCTTAAGCAGGTCGTTCATAGTCGAAAACCCTTCAGTGTGGTTGAAAAGTGGGTCAACATTCTTCCCCAGTGATAACTTCCCCCAATTATGTAAAATACTTTTTACCAATACTTATTCACTGCATTGTATAAACTTTTATAAAGATGCAGGTATATATGGATCACTTTGCAAGAGTATTAATACCCCCCCCCCTTTTTTTTTTAAACAAATAAAAATCCAAAAATTGCGCTGTGCATTTTTATTCAGCTTTGTAGAATTATCTTTTGATGCAATTGCAGCTTAAATCTATCCAGTCCAATTTAGTATACCCCAAGGTTCTGTTTTGGGCCTCTCCTTTTTTTTTTTTTTTTTTTTTTTATTGTATTTGCTCCACCTTGGGCATATTCTGTCAACCTTTAAAGACATCTCATCACTGCTATTCAGATGATATTCAGTCGTACACCTCATTTCACCCAAATTAAATATCTAAACTCAACAGTTTGTGTCAAATGGGTGTTGGATGGCTGTTTTCTGCAGTTAAATAAAGAAATAAATGAAAATAATTATATTTGCACCTGGAAACTGCATGTTTAAAATAAGAGGGACTTGGACATCTTGGTTCCTTGGCAACATTCTCTGTTAGGAACTTTGGCATAACATTTGATTCTGGTTTCACTTTAGATGCACATGCCAAGTCTGATTAATTCTTGCTTTTATCATCTGAGAAATATTGCCAAGCCAAGCTCCATTGTCAAACATTCTGAACTGGAAATAATTATGCTTTTGTGTCATGACTGGATTATCGCAATGCTCTATAAACATGTCTTGACAAAACCTCCCTAGAACGGTTGCAAGTGCACTTTGTGATTTTATTTCTTGAAATACACAATATAAAGTTTTACTTTACTTACTGACTTGGTTTAACTTTGAAATGGACTGAATACAAACATTAGCCACACTTTTTCAAGATTTTATTTGGAAATAAAGTTTATCACAAACAATCCCAATTAAAATACACTGCACTTTGTAGCTGTAACATTAAATATCGTATAAAAAGATGAAGGGGCATTAATTCATTTTTCAGGGCTCTTTTATAGGCAGCCATACAAACACATGAACATTCTTGAGCAAACGGCATCTTCTTCGTGCTGGAGCTGATGTAGCGCAGACTGACAAATGATAAGTTTTCCACCTTGGGAATATCTCTGTGAAGTCCTCAGTGGTGATGATTGAAAAGACACTCAGATTCCACAGACCTGTGAAGGCTTTGTTGTTTTCCTCCTGATTCATTATACCACTATTCCCACAACAGTATGTGCGTGCTCTGCTTATAGCCATTCAAATGCAAAATGCTTAAAAACGTCCTAAACTCAAGGTGTGTCAGCCTTAAGAGAGCAGCAAAGAACATAAGTCTTGTAAATGTATTCGATCCCTTTGGACTGTGTAGTATTGAAAACATAACGCATAGTGAGATTATCTGTGGGTATGTGTAAATTTTGTGGCATAATAAATGAATAGAATTGGTGATGGTATTAAGTCGAGAATATGTTTAAGGTACCGTGAGTACTTCGCTCCCCAGATTTGGTGATAAACCAGTTTTATTTGCTCAACGTTGAACTCTGAGAAAGACCAGTGTCCGCATTGTTTTTGCATCTGGGTTGGGGAAATAACTGAGGAGCCCCTCATGCTCCATTACAGATGAACACTGGCCCAGAGTGGAAAACTTCAGATTTACAGGGGAGCTCTTAGTCGAGTGTCTATAAATGAAAGCAGCGGGGTGAAAAACATCCTCTTTTAAAATGCTGCTGCTTTAACGGCGCTGGACTTTTTCTAGACTGTTTTATTGCATAGAGGTTATGTGACATTTATTAAGAGTTTGGAGCCAAAATCAATGACGCGTGATTTCAAAGAATCCCGAACTGAAAAAAAATAAAATGATGGCCTGTTTGCCAGGTTTTTGTTTGGATTAACTTCCAACTCTGTAAATGTACACATTTTCATATTTGAGAAAGGCCTTTTTAGAATTAACTCTTTATCATCTCTAAAACTATTTTCCTTTTGATCCCTGAAACCTACAATTTTTTGGTAGTTAAACATTAAGTTCCAGTCCCACAACAAAGTAGAGCTGTGAGTGAGAATAAAGAATATTATAGTCTCATATATTAAAACATACTTACCAGCCTTTGTATAGGTACACCTGTTTAATTGCTTCACGCAAATGGTAGATTAGCTATTCAAATGACAGCAACCCAATGTATTTAGGTATCTAGAGGTTGACAAAATGATTTTCTGACAGTCAAACCAGCTTCAGAATAGGAATTTAATTGTCTGTGAATGTTTCTGGGTGCCAGAATGGCTGGTTTGAGTGTTTCAGAAACTGTTGATATGCTGGGATTTCCTTGAGTGACCATCTTTTGGGTTTGAACAGAATGGTCCAAAAGCAGAGAAAATACCCAGTGACTGACAGCTTGCTTGGACGAAAATGCCTTGTTGATGTCGGAAGTCAAAAAAAGAATGGGTTAGACCAATTCAAGATGATAAAGACAGCAGTAGCTCAAATATCCAGTTTTCCCTTCCCTTTCGACCAAGACATGTGTAAAACCATCTCTTAATGTTGATGATATGGACTTAAAATTTTACAATGATATTTTCTGGTGTTTTATTTTGATAATTATGAAAGTGATGATAAAACACTATTTACAACTTATTTGTGATCCTTTTTAGATTTGACTTCATGGAACAGCAATTATACCCATTTTTAAATAAGCTTCTTCAGGACACCAGTGACCTAAAGACGTATGATTTTTATTACGAGGCTGCATACAGTAATTGCATTTAACCATATATTTAAACTTATTGATATTTACTGATGCTCTCATGGAATAAACCAGTGGTTCTCAAACCTGGTCCTTAAGTACCCCTGCCATGTTTTAGATGTCTCTATTCAAGCACACCTGATTCAAATGATTTCATGACCTCCTCTGAAGACAAAACAACGACCATAGCTGACCAGAAAGTCATTGGAAATTACTTTGTTTTTTGTTTTTTTTGTTTTTTTTCTTTACCTCTGTGAAATCTAGTCCACAAACTATTGCCATTGCTTCTCCCCCATCAGCCATGTTTGTTTACTCTGAACTCATGTTTGGTCTTGAGGTTTTGCCAAATTTCTCTTTTGGCATCTGAATGTTGGTGAGTGAAATCGGTCCGTGTGTGGTGTGTTGTTCCTGCCGTGTGGCTCGACACCACAATCTGTACGATCAAATGTGTTATACCTAAGATTTATCACCGTGTGTGTGGTTTCTCAGGTTTTGAAAATCAGCCAACATTCTTAAAATCTTGCCGGGTGAACTAGACATTACATGACGCATTCAAATCCAAGCAAATCAAATCCTTTCCATTCATTCATATTTGAAATCCCAGAATGAATGAGAGATTCAGCTTAGTTTTTTCTACATGGACCTTTGGAGCCAAACCAAGCAATAACTTTATTGTGTTTTATTGATTTGTTTTTATGCTAAATGTGTACAGTAACAAGTAAAACTAAAAGAAGCTTGAAACGGTGTGGAAAAATCTTCTGAAACTTATTCAGTCCTGTCGCCCCCTTTGTAAGACCTCATGGATTGTTTTCTGTTCAACACCTGATAATGGTGTTTCTTTCATTTGTGTGTAATATACCACACTGGAAACACTCACATGACTGATATTTCAGAGTGTTGACTAAATTGCATTGTTATTTAGATTTCTCTCCATTCAGCTGCATTCATTAGGAGGACACATTACCTTTTTCCCACTTCACTGATGGGGGTTACAATTTGACTCTCAAGGAAATTCTTCTTTGTTTTCCCATTGCCAACTCTATTAACTTGCTGCACAAACATCATTTTTCAATGCAAATGATTAATTGAGCAAGTGTCGACTTTCACTCACGGCAAAGATGAAAATTACCTTCATGCAAATGCATACAGTTTCGTGGTGAGGCAGATTTATAAGAGAGACTAAAGCCATATAATCGGAAAAAATAATGAGCACTTTGGCCTTTGTGTAAACAAATAGTTTGTGACATGAACCTACACAAGTTTTATTCATCTCGACACTCCAGTCTTCTTAAGGTCACGTAAAGACCTGCCCTTGATTTTGTTAAACAAAACATCTCTGTGTGCATTTTATTTCATCTTTTTGTATAAACATAAAACCTTGGTTAAAGCAACCATGTGTTTTCCCATTTATACAACTATTTTCCATCCATTAATTTTCTATACCAGTTTAATCCTCTTAAGAGTTGTGGGGAACTGGTGCAATAAGTCGGGGCCCTCACTGGACAAGTCACCATTCCACTGCTGGACAAACAGGGACACATGAGACAAACTATTTTTTGGAATGTGTGGCGACTGGAGTACCCAGAGAGTACACTTACATACACTTTCTGAAGCTTTAAGTTGTTTGAAACACCTGGTGATGTGCCTGGTACTAAACCAAATAACACACATAGAATCACAGGACTTAAGCCATGGTAGTTGGCGATGCTCATTAGCCAGACTTAGCTGTGTTCTACTCATCTGGTTTTGTGACTCTGGCTTCAAATTGCTGAATGAAGGAACTGTTTCGTGAGGGAGGCTCAAGGTTTTTCTTTGGCACATCCATTGATTCTTTTTTTTTTTTTTTTTTTTTTTTTTTAAAGTTGCTTCTCACTAAGACTCGAGATTAAAACTCAAATTCACTCAGTTACCTAAAGTTATTGGCGTTCCAATGAAATCAAATGAAATTGATGGGTATCTTTAGATTATTACAGAAAAATATGTTCTCGGTTTTTTTCCCCAAGTAGCAGCCGAAGCAGCATCCAATAACATATTTAGGAGGCTTTCGTCCTCCAAAGCCTAGCATTACCACATTTGCCTTAATATAGTTTCTCTCATATCCTTGTGTCATTAGTTGAAGACTTAGTAATAAGCTGTGTGATATATCCCTTGTAGTCGCTGAACTTGGCATGCAAATGAGAAATGGCACTAGGGGTGGTGGTTCTGTGCGTCTGAATTTATCTGAACTGATCAGAAACACAATTATGCCTTGCTCGCTCATAATAAACCACAGTTAAGTGGGTTGGAGAATTCATTTATTTACATTAACTCTGTCGTCGTTTGACAGTAATAGATGTCTTTCATTAATGAATGAAGGATTTTGCCTGTCCCAGCTCTCTTGTTCTGGGGCCTTTTGAAGAAGGGGAGGCTAGTGAGAGGGGAAAAAGGGAAAACAATTGATTAATGAAAACTTTTAGAGAGATTGTATTGAGCGATTTGGAGAATACTGCCAAGGAACAAATTACCAGTATAAATTCAAAGCCTGTTGCCTTTCTTTTTTGCTCTTTCATCAACAACAAACCCTTGTTTTTGTTGGTGATTTACCAACAGAAGCAAGATAAGGAAGAAAGAAACTCCTTCTGGCAGTCTAGTTGAAAGTCATTTCCTTGCTGGAAAAGTAAATGTATGATAATTCACAGAAGCATGCTTTTTTTTTTCCACTTTGCTACATTACTGCCACACACTTTGATATGTATGATACCAAAAAAAGGCATAATTGGTAGATGGAAAGAAAAAGACATTAATCAGATAATCAGCCGAAAGGACTGGGTAAGTCTGAACCTCAGCTCATTTGGGAGAAAGGACAACTGTTGGCACTGCACACAACAAATACTGCCCTTGCAGAAGATTGAATTGAAGAAAGTCATTGTTGAAACAAAGCCATACAATTCCTGTTTCCAGTTTGCCAAAAACTATGTACCCAATACAGAAAACGCAGTGGAGAAGATGTCATGGTCAAATGAAACCAACTGAACTGCCTGGGACTCTATACAAAATGCTATATTTGCGAAGAAAACAAACACTTTTTAGCTTTGAATAACTGTTGTCAAGAGAAATTAATAACGTCAGTATTGGAGCACCATTTGATTATCAGGAATTAATAGCCAAACAGCCTTCAGTTGCTATCTGTTGTTGTGAAATGAATAACTGCCTGGAGAGATGTGGTATGATAGAACAATAGGAGGTAATTCACATACTGCCATCCCAAGCACATACAAAATAAACACAAACAACTTCTCTCCCAAACATATTTATTAACATGATATATCAACTTTTAATTAAAATACTTAAGTCAACAAACTCTTTAACTGAGCTAGTAACATTCAACTGAACTACTAAGGGGAACAGAATAAGAAAAAAAATGGCCATATATACTCATATTTATAGCTGTCATTTCTCTACCACTTCCATTAACAATTTTTTGTTGTTGTAAACAATTCTAATGAAACACATTGATGTTTATAGTTGTAAAATGACAAAATGTAAAAAAAATAAAAAAATTGCAAGGGATAGAAGGGGGAAAAACATTGAAAGCTGAGGGGGGGTTTTTTGTGTGTGTTAAGACATTTTCCTCTGTCTTGGCCTACTGTTACAGACAGATGCTGACAGATCCAGACGGTCGGGCACATTGCCGCCACACAGCCTGCCCCGAACTCGGCTCCAATCTCCGATTTGGATTAAAACATAATTGGGATTCATGAATCATTAATTCCTCTTTCGCAGACAGGACACGCAATGGCCCGTCAACTTGATGCACTACCAGTCTTGTGTATTTATTAAAGCGCCTTTCAGGTCTGGACACGAGCTGCAGTCTACATATGGCACCGACAGAGTGGCGGGGATTGGGTGCTGCATGTAGTGTATCAGTGATTTGGGAATTCATGTGCCAGGCTGAAAGATGCCTTGACATTGTCTTCTGAAATACTGCAAAACTGGCTCAGTTTGCATACTGCTTATATATGGTTAAAAGCTCATACATGGTGCATGATGCCTGAAGTGATGGTTTCAGATTACTGGTAAATGGTAAAGAAGGCTAGGATTTGACAGATTTTTTTTCGACTCATAGATATATTTACAAGAAAACCTTGACTCCAAATTATCTTCAGCTGTATTGCCTTTTAATTCTATACTTAACAAATTATAAAAGGGGGGAAAAAAGCATATCTTTCAACCTAATGTTTGACTGGGGGGTGTCTTATCCTTATACTGTATATGCCTGGAGCAAAAACTGTTCATCTGTCGTTGAACTCCTGGAAATTATTTTTCCCCTTTGCATAATATCTTGTAACTCCTAAAAGTATGGATTTCATCATTTCAAGGATCACAAATTTTTCTTAACAGCAAGTATTATATTGCCATTTGGGAAAATTAATGACGTGGTAAATGAGTATAAAGGCAAGTCACTGCAATGTGATAAAGCTTGATGTGAAAATGTAACATTTGCATAAAATTACAGGTGAAAAAAACTATTGTGGCACTCTTACAACTGGTCTAATAAAATCATGTACACAAATCGTGTCAGGATTGTAGCATTTAACCTCAATTGCTTCAGTGTGTCAAAGTGTTGCATACGAGCATTCCTTTTGCTTTTTTTGTCACGCTTTGTTTCATGTCAAACAAATTCTAATATCAAAGATAACCAGGGTAAATACTAAAAGCATTGACTAATCACAATATAAAAGGTTCCATTACGTTTTATTTCAACAGTTCGGTGAACCAACCCTGGAATAAGAGTTTACCTCAATCTAAATCAAACTAACAAAACTGAATGGAATTATTTTAATCATGAAAAAAATATTCTCTTAAGAGTGTTTAACCGAAGATAATGCCATGGCTGAAGCCTCTTTGTCATGTTTGTCTGAGAGCCGAGGCTGTTACGGTCCTTGGCTTTGTGGGCTGGGTTGCATGTGTCTGCCCTTGTGCTCCTCCTCTGTACAGATGACAGTGATGTGGACCCCAAGCATTGAGTATTTAGGGCTGGCTGTTTCCTCCTTCTGGGTCACTTTCCTCATCCACTCTTTCCAAGCCTCCTGACGCGTGCAGTGTGCTGCTCAGCTCCTGAGCCTCCTGATTATGCACATATGAGTTTATCTTTATTTTCACATTTCAACATCCATACACATAACATATCCAACCATTTGCATTATACAATTGAAACAGACACATTTAATTATAGTTTTTGTTAACTTTGTTCTTTATCTTTAAAGTCTACTGTGTAAGAATATTTTTCAGAATGTGACTGTACAGCTGAGGTCAAAATTATTGATATCGATTTAAATTTATTTTTATTCAACAAAGACAGTCGAAGTAGGAACTGAGACAGGAATCTCACAAAAGACAATCGAATGAGTATAAATTTGGAAAAAAATGTTTTGTTTAGTTTTTAAAAGAAATTGGCATGTTGAAAATAGTTATAAATGGGAAAATCTTTATTGGCATTACTGCAACCAAACTCTTAGAATTGCTGGCCAGGATTTTGCATTTTTAAGTTGACAACTTATCTTTTGTGTTGTGCTCCAAGTCTTTGTGTTGGGCTCATTGCCAAACTTGCCATCTAAAACGCTTTCCACAGATTATCTTCCATGTTCAAGTCTGGACACTGGTTTTGCCACTTCAAAACATTTATATTGCTTCCACTCAAAAGAATCATCTTGATCAAATTAAAAGCTAACTTTACACCTCAAATAGGCCAGGGGTACAAACAAGCAAGTAAAATCAATATTATAATATCAGTTTTTACAATTATATTTCTTCTGAGGATCTAATGCTGGCAGCCTGCTACAGCAGCTCCAACTCATTGAGTATTTTCCTTTCAAATCTTATTGAAACTTGCTGTATATTTTTTTTGATTGCAACTCTTTTTTTTTCGTATTCCCAGTTCACACAATGGAACTGATTGTTCTGTGAACAACTTTGTGTCCACAAGTTTGTTTTTTTAAAGTCTTTTGCGTTCTGAGAAGGCGAGAGCAGCCATGAGCCTGTTGTGTACACCAGGGATCAGCTGCTAACTCTAGGTGGCACTGCTGTACTGCCTCCCACTGAGCGACCCGACATTCCCTGCGAGCTGAGAAGGAAGAGACGTGGGACAAGGACAAGGAAGAAACGTGAGATCTCTTTCCAATAAAGTGACAGCGTGTTAGAGCCGCAGCCCATCCAAAGAGCTACTGGCAGGCCAGCCTCATCTGCCTAACTGAGACGTGGCTAACCATCCTAACTCCAGACTCTCATATATACATGGACGGATTTCATTTACTCTGTGCCGACAGAATGAAGGAAAGTGGTAAGAAGAAAGGAGGGGGTCTGGATAGATGGTGTAACTCTGGACCATCAAAGAGACGCTCTGCAGTAAGGACATTGAACTGCTAGCTGTCTGTATGAAGCTGAACCATCTTCCTCTGGAGTTTTCACGTTATTGTAATAACACTGTTTGTCCCACCCTCTGCGTATGCTGCTGCAGCTTGTGATGTTCTTCATACTACCACCAACAGACTTGAAACAATGCACCACCAGGCCCTCTTTCTGATCTCTGGGGATTTTAATTGCGTCTCCCTGTCCTCCACTTAACCAAACTTCACCCAGTATGTCACCTGCCACACCAGAGATGACAAAGTCCTGGATCTCCTTTATGCCTCATTGGTGTTAGCATAAAGTTCATCACCTCTTCCTCCCCTGTTCACAACCTGGTTCATCTCCAGCGTCCGTATAAACCCCTGGTACACAGGGAACCAGCTGTGACATGCACAGCGAAGAGATGGTCTGAGGAGACTGATGAAGCTCTGAGGAACTGTTTCAGCTCCATTGTGTGGGAAGAGCTCTGTGCTCCTCATGGGGAGAGTGCGTCATGGACTATATTAACTTCTGGGTCGACAACACTGTGCCCACCATGACGGCAATGTTTCTCAAATAACAAGATCAAGTCTGAATCAAGTCTGAATTAAAGGCTCTCCTTCAGGAGAAGAAGAGCACCTTTAAATCGACTTTAAGCTATTGGATAGTTGCAGAATTTATTAAGGGCATGCAGACATATATGAAAGGTATGCATATAAATAGCATCACTAAAATACAATAAGCATTTAAAAGAAGCCTACTTTAAACTCACATAAAGGATGAAACATGATTCTCAATATTACCCAAATGCTGATGGCAGCCACCAATGTTTTTGTTTGAGCTTTCTATTTGTCTGTTTCTTGTTTCTGATGAGGCACACATGCATTACTTAGTGAATTAAATTCAGTACATGGTGAAGTTAGACTTGTGAAGAGAACCATATCTATGTAAATACTGACTCACATGCCCTCAAGCAAACACTAGCCTGACTTCAGTTCATGAACTAGGGCACTGGCGTCTTGATGCGTGCAAAGCAAATGATGTATTGGATGTGCAATGACAACATGCTCAATGCAGATAACAAGGTTCCTCCAAGGTGGGTGCATCTGGGTGAGAAGAGGAACGGAGATGGAGAGCTCCTGTATGGGTGTCTCTGGCTGATTTCATAACACATTGAGAATGCAAATCAACTCAGTTCAAGAAAGCAGAAATCATTTTTTTTAAAAAAAACATATTAGCAAAAATTTACCTTGAGGATTTAGAGCACAAGTTATGGCCAGGATTCTAAAACTGTATCTTTAAACTTTCTGCAACCTCCAAAGCATTAGTCATTCCACAAGATAACACTGTAGAGCAACTCTTTTTTTTTTTTTTTTATTTTTAATTTTTTTTTTTCATTTTGAAAAATTCCTACACATCAGCAAACATGGGAAAAAAAAAAAAAAACCATGCTTGTGTATTTGTGAGGTTTTCAACTTTTCACTTCACAGGGAATATTACCAGCATATTTTAGAGTCATAAAACCTATAAACTGTGCTGCTGGGTGGGTCAGTTGGTAGAGCACACGCACTTTGTGTGGAGGCAACAGTCCTCGACGCAGCTGTCCTGAGTTCCCAGTCTCGGGCTGTTAGTTGCATGTCTTACCTCTCTCTTCACTTCTTGTCAGTTTACTGTTCAATGAAGGTCATTTGTGCTAATAAAAAGGCTTAAAAAAATCTGGGTAGGCAGTGTCGCATGTAACACAGAGGACAAACGATGTATTTATTTATTAAAAAAAACCAAACAAACAAAAAAAACAACCATCAACAGGAATGTGTCAAATGGATGAATTTTTGTCAACAAAGAATAATGGTGTAGTGTGCAGTTTTGCTGCACAGATCATACATACAGGACTTGTGGACTTAAACAGGTAAAGGCAATATTTTTTTGTTTTTGTTTTCCTCGTCCACAAAAAACATACTCTGTTGAAAGCATTTTTTGGCCCCAGAATATAAATCATCTGAAATCTTGGATGAAATAGCAAAACTAAAGCAAAAGAATTAATGCCAATGCAGAAAAAGATTAATCAAGTAAGAAATTCCTGTTTTTACAGCACGATTAACTTTTTATGTTCTTGGCCAGTTTAAGAAGTCCAAACGTGTCATCAGACATCTCATTAAATCAATAACCACTCTTGCCAAATGTTCCGTCTACATGTTTAGTCATGATAATTAGCTTTAGATGTGACTGATTTCTCATGTCTCTCTGAGCCAAATAAAGAACAGCTTTCTGCAGCTGCATCAACTTGAAGTAGATTTTTCATGTTGCTATTAGAAACCAACTGCAGATGGACCTACAGAGTTTAGGTGTGCTGTCCCTGGAAACATATTTTTACTGTAGTGCAGTTAAACCCTCATATAACACAGACTAATTGTGTGTAGAAAAATAAGACTTGCACAAACGGTTCATGATTGGAATTACTTTTTACATTTTTTTTCATTAGTTCTTAACCACTGAAGTGAACTACAGGGAGACTGCACTCAGCACAAATCTTGAGTTTTTATATCTCTTCATAAGGTACCAGTTTGTTAGGACTCCAAGTTCCTGCTTTCCGAACTTCCTTTGACTCATGGGATATGTTGTCATATAAATTTACTTTATGAACTCATATCTAGACGGCATCTCAAGTTTTGAAGTGGGTGAAAATTTCTTTATGCATTGATGCCTGAGCTCCAGAGTCCAGATATAACATCATTGCTCTTGCTTATAACTGGGTGTAAGCCTAAAAACAACTGAAAAGTTGAAAAAAAAAAATGTAATAACCTTTTGAAATAATTTACAGTGGCTTCCAAGTTAAAGGTCCTGAAGGTGTAAGCATTTGCCAAGCAAGACCAATTTCCTTCAGTACCCTTTTAATTTTTCTTCAAAGATTTCAGCCTCGAAAGCTTTCCTGTTTATTTTTCACTCCTCTTCATTTCTGCTCAAGCAGAGCTTGCTTCTCATGCTGAAAAATAAGTGCTTCACCAAAGCCATGCCTTTGGCTTGTTGGATTGAACTCGCTGTGCTGGAGACGAAGGAATTCAGGTTGCTCTTGATTTTGCCTTTTTGACCTCACAGTTCCTCAAAACTTTCCTTTTTGTGATCTGAAAAACATTTTTTAACCTAGAAAAATCACATAAAGGGATGTTTTTCGACACTTAATATTTGGTGACGCAAATAATCTATTCAGGCACTGATGAATAAAGAATGAAAACCTGCTGATCTTTTTTGTCTGAGGTAACCTGCGTCTTCTCCATGACTAAATGTCATGTGTGTTTTTAACTTTGAGTAACAAATGTTCTCTTTTTGAGTCTGGGAGAAACAAGCTGGAAGAAAATCCTTTGTATCTCGAAGCATATTGAGTGCTCTTCTCAGGCCTCTTGAGAGATTTTTTTTTTTTTTTTTGTGGTTAAGACTTCCAGTATCATATAAAGTTTGTCAATGGTGCATCTGAAACATTGATGACATAGCTGTAAAATAAAGAGCATGATTGGTGTTGGTATGATGCTGCATGGTCCTATTCATCCCCCCTGACAATTTTAGAAGATTTTAGAAGGGAATAATTTAAATCAAAGCAATAAAAAAGCAGTGTTGAAACGGTGTAATTGTTCAGATATGAAAAATGACATATCTTTTAAATTACTGCTGTAATAACCGGCTTTCCCTGTTTGAACCATTGTCTCATGAACACAGAAACTCACACCATCACGTGGGCCGGCCAAATGCTGGCGCTGAGCTCTGATCAATACAAAGTGACATCCATGTTGTCAGTGTTTGCAGGGAGCCTGTCAGAAGCGCTGCCTCACCAGCACAGACGAGGTCACGTGACACACTGACTTGTGGCCAATTTGTCATTGCCAGAGTGACGGGGTCAGAGGGGCATGGTGTTCAACGGCCCACGCTCTTGGTTGTGCAGCTGGGATTGCCGACTGTCGCCTTGGTGAACATGAGTTCCTTGACGGGAAACAAGAAGCTGAATTTGCATGCTCTTTTTCCCAACAGCAACAAGGCTTTACTTTATATGGATCTTAGGACCAGAAACTTGTGCAAGTTAGATCTTGTCCAAGTACATTAATTATAAAATCATCCTACTACCATGTACCTGACAATTTCCAGCTTGCATATAGGTCCCCATCTACAAAACATGACACATTATTCTTTGGACCAGGATTGCATAATATCAAAAGAACAAGTAATTTCAATACTTTTGCTGAATATTGCAATGATATTAATTACGATTGACTCATGTTTTCCTTTTTGACTTTCTTTTTCTTTATCACAACGTCCTCACTGCTTTTTGCGACTGTCTGTAACCAAAACTACACATCAAGTGTGAACATTGAGTCAGCGAGTACTCAACCAGATAAATTCTAAATGGATGCAGAATTAGCATACATGACACTTAAAATATAATGTCCTACCAAATGTTACATCCAAGGAGTCCTTTGACATTTGCAGCACGTTATATTACACAGCTGTACCTGGACCTAAACTATTCTGTTGTAACTCTGGGTATAAGTTTAGGGTGTTTGTCATGCTGGAAGGTGAACCTCAACGTCTTCAGTCATTTGCAGTCTCTACTAACAGGTTCTATATTTAGCTCCATCTACCTGCCCATCAGTTCTGATCAGCCACAGCTTCAGTGCTAAAGGGAGGTATCCCCACAGCATGTTGCTGACACCTCACTGTTTCAGTGTGGGGATATCTGAAGTATTGCTTTTCTTGCAAACATACCAGATCACGTTCTTCCACGTGTTTGGTGAATCCGCCAAAGGGCTTGTGAAAAAAAATCTGCGCATGACTTAATATTACTTTGTTTCAACAGGTTTCTTCTTGGCTTTTTTCCATAAAGGCAAGATTTGTGTGTTCCTGCCAAAAAGTTGTGCTTTCAGAAGATCAGCCACCTGAGCTGTGGATCTGTACAGCTCCTCTAGAGTTACAATGGGTAGCATGACTGCTTCTCAAGATAACTTTCTCCTATACATAAAAAGTATTCTATTTTGGTTTAATTTCCCAAACCAGATCATGTTCGGTTATCATCACACTTTTGTGTTATAGCTTGCTGTCCCTTTGCATTTTTTCTGATTACACCAAAGGAGAAATTGAAATGTCGCATGAAATTTTCCAGGCAGAGGACCTCCCCTACCCCCTACTGCTCCCTTTCAGGTAATTTATTTTTCCTTGCATGTGCCACTTCTAAGATTTATTTCATTCTGCTGGGATGTTTTATACATAATTAGAATTTACAAGGGTTCCCTAACACTAATTATTTCTTTCTACAAGAGTGCGTTAAGTGGGGCTTAATTTTCTAATGAACAGGACTGAAATGGATTCAAAATTTAAAACAGCTTTTTAAGTCTTGTGAAGCAACAGAAATATGTAGTGTTTCAGGAGTGGCTTGGAGGATTAATTTCATCCAAATAAATTGATGTTTTTAACAGAGGTGCTGGAAAATTAGTTGCAAAGTTGTGGACAGTTTTTTTTTTTTTTTTTTTTTTTTGGTAAGTACAAACTTTGATATTATTAACTTCCAATGTCAGTCCAGGTTTTACGCCAGCTAAAGAATGAGTGGAAAGCTTCAGTGAGGTGAATTTTCATCTAAAGGATGCTGTCACGCTCCAAGAAACTTTGGATCTCCAAAGGTTACCCACCAACCTGCAACACATCAATTCCCACTCATACCTACCCACTTAACCACCCAACCTTGTTTCTCCTCTTGATCTACTCATCTTGCTGCAAACATCTATGCAGCAAACATCTTGGCATGTGGTCAATTCTCTCTTCCACCCAGGGTGGAAGTTGTCATCTCGATTGTAATTGTCACCAGTAAGAAAGCCAAAAACAACATAATGAGAATTCTGGGTCTGGTCAAAGTACACCCTGTAATGAACTTTGTCTCTGCTTCTTACTTTGTTTTTCTTCCTTTTTTTTTAGTTGGGTTTTTTTGAGCTATGAAGCTCAGTCGAGTTGTAGCAGAGAAAACAAATTGTTCCCTTTCACACAGAGAAGGTTGTTGCAGCTAAGAATGTGGGATAAAACTTTTTTCAAAGCACCTCATTTCGTCCCTGCTTTTCCTCTGGCATGAGCTATCATTTGTAGGTATTATGTGCTTGCGAGCCATAATGACTGAGGCATAAAACCTGCCTTTTTGGAAGACGGATTGAGTATAATTAAGGTCCATTTATGAGGTGCTTCGTTATTAAGCTTTTGTCTTCTTTCTGGCACCGCTGGAAACAACTTGATGGAAAAAAGCCAATGCCAAACTTACAGCAGCTGTGGATGGAGGTACAATCAATAACGGGTGACATATGTGAATGTCCACATTTCCATATTTGATTTTTTTTGTTTGTTTGTTTGTTTTTTTGTTTAAAGCAGTGTTTGACACTTACCTCACCGTAATAAAGGTTAAGATGACTGATGGCACTTGACAGTGATTGGAATAAACATGTCCTCAGTGTCATAAATATGATTACTTATTGATCAGTCGTGTATGCATAATGAGATTCAAAGTTGTTTTGATAGAACCATGTGAAGAGCTTACAGCATCAACAGGGACAGTATTAGGTGCACCTCACTAGTAGCACAATGAACCCACTTTTGTAGCGTTTAAAAAAAGCTCAGTTGAAACTAAGTTGGCCAAACTGTGCCAGGAAACTGGTCTGCGTAGTGTTGCACTACCACCAGCAGCCTGAGCTGGTGGCACCAGCAAGGATGGATCTGTGCCTTTTGTTTTTTTGTTTTTTTTGAATGTCAAAATCCCACCATACTTATAGGAATGTAGCAGCTGAAATAACTCGACCAGGCAATGATTTTCCAATATGTTAGATTTTGATGAACCTGTACAAATTGTAGCATCATTTTTCCCTCTTAGCTGACTGGAGTGGCACCCAGCAACTATCATCCATCTGCTTGAAAATGTGACGTGTTGTGCATTTAAAAGCCATATTTTACATACCTTGGTTGTATCAAATGTTCTTTTTTAGCTACTGTGGCATTTCAATCATCTTAAACCAGTTTGCCCATTCTCCTCTGACTTCAACAAGACAGTTTTGTCTACTGTTGCCTCGTTTTCTTACTTTAATTAAAATAATAAAAAATAATAATAATAATAAAAAAATGGAAACATTCTCTGTGAAGTTGAAATGATTTTGTGTGAAAATCCCTGTATATCTGTAGTTTCTAAAATACTCAAAGCATCCTGTCTGCCACCAAATACCATGCCACTTTCAAAGTAATTGAAATCCTGTTTCTTTTCCATTCTGATGTGTGGTTTGAACTTTAAGTTGTCTTCAACATGTCAAGATGGCAGAATGTATCGAGTTGCTGCCATGTGATTGGTTATTTAGATTTTTTTTTCAATGAATTGAACAGGTCTACCACATAAAATGGCTGGTGTGTAAATTCTTTGAGTGCGACAGCAATTTTTTTTTTCTTCATTTTATTTGCACAAGTTGTTCAATTTATCTGCTTTGCATAGTCTGCTTTTTATTTCGTTCACTCAAATGACTGAATTCACATAGCAAATAATCAAGGACTTTTAGTGCGTCTTTGCTTAATGCATTTGATTGTGAACAGAAAAAAGACATTGTTCTTAGAAAATTTGACTTCACAAATTGTTTTTCACTTTCATTAGCTGAGGATTCTTTTTAAACTAATAAGTTCTTTTATGTTGTATCATTGACAAACTTCCAAAGCCATTACATGGATAAATAGTTTGAAGACCTTTTTCAAAAATAAATGCAGCCAAAGAAGAAATTTATTTAGTTGTGTCTTTTAACTTTGATTTTGTGACTAACATGATTCCACTACAAGCAAACAGGTAATTGTAATAAAGATTCTTACCGTAATGTTAGGATAATGGATAGGTCCAGGTGAATCTGATGCAGGTCAGGTAGGTGGTGAGTGTTTGGTTAGTCCATTTTAGTTAAAGCTGACTGATCTCCTGGTGATGTAGCTGTTAGACAGGGCTGGTTGTAGTAAGTCAAAGATGTTGGTCAGAGCAGCATTGATCAAAGCTACAACATCATAATCTGGGCTTTTTCACATTGTTAAAAGGCCTATTAGTATATGTGAACTTCTGAAGTTGAAGAAAGTAATAAAAGATTCTCTCTCTCGCCATTCTGGCAATAATCGTTGCTGACCTCAAACTGGAAAAGTTTAGCCACATTCAACATAAGTGAGAAATCAAATTGAAAATAACTGCCCAGCTCAATTTTTTACTTGTTTCGATAAGACATAAGTTTTAATAGGATTGGATTTGGATTTACCAGGTGTCATACACTGCCTACCCTTGACGCCAGACAAATCTCCACAACAGACACTTGCCTCCGACCGAAGCGGTACATTCATCTTGTTGGATCTGTTTATCCATGGGAACCCTCTCTGAAATCAGAGGTCTACCATTTATGAGCGCTATATAGACAGCATACAGATGGATTTCAAAGCATGGTTTTTCAGGGTTTCCTAATTTCAGAGATCAGTAAATGGAGCAATGTGGTATCTTCTGATGTAATAAGATCAAAATCTCAAAATGATGGGAACTTGACAACAGCTAGATGGTAACTGTGAAAAATAATAGCCTGATTAAAAATTCTTATAAAGATCAATCATAACTGTCAAGATGACAGATAAAACAAAAACTTTAACTTCTGAGATTCTCCACAAAATGTGTCAAACTTTTAGTGTCGAAAATCACTTTCCAAAAAAACAAAGTGATGATCACCAAAATTGTGCTGTAACTTTCAGATGCAATAATGAGCATATTACATGGGAAACGCCTAAATTTCTAGGCTGAACAGACTGAAAACCTCGCTGGAAGCCAGAGTCATTTCCTTTCCATTTTTCTTGAGATTTATGATTACCTGTATGAATACGTATTTCATCAGGAACCATTTTTTTCAGCTCATCAGAGCTTGGAAAAGGCCTTGATTTGTGACTGGCTGCGTATAATGACACCAGCAGAAGATGAAGTTGCATTATAGCTGTCTGCCGGGCTCATTTGTCATCAAAATGGTGCCATTAACAAAATCTGGGCAGGTATCAGTCACCTGGCAGTGGCGCTTTCATTGTCCCTGTGACACTCGTGCATCTATGTCTGTCTAATGTGTTTGTGGTTCTTTAGCAGGGTTTAGTTCTGCTGTGGATAAAATGAAAAAGAAATGAAGAGACAAAGTGCTTTAGTCTGCACCTTTATAAAAACTTCCATTTTAATTTTGTAGGTCTGGTACTGATGTCCCTGGTTAGGAAATCTCACTTTACTACATCACAAGAAAAACACACATTGTTCCTATGATTAAATAATCCCTTTTACCCTTCTTAGGTATCCTTCAGGTGCTTGCTCAGAGTTGAAACATCGTACGTCTCTGAATAAATCATGCTGGCTTTAAAAAGTGGGAGCAGTACTTGTTGCGTAATTTATCTTGTG
This sequence comes from Anableps anableps, assembly GCA_014839685.1. Taxonomy (NCBI): domain Eukaryota; kingdom Metazoa; phylum Chordata; class Actinopteri; order Cyprinodontiformes; family Anablepidae; genus Anableps; species Anableps anableps. The sequence continues at coordinate 8,342,627 of CM026088.1, forward strand.
CGAGTAGCAGGATCGTAGCACCGGATGGAATTATTCATGTAGCCATATGTGCTGGTTCTTTTCCTCCCCCAAGAAGACATCGGTAAGATCTGTGCAGGTATCAGTCACTTGCTCATGGCATTTTGATCTTGAGCGTGACAAGAGATTGTGTGGGTGTCACACGAGAGTGATGCATTAGGAGCGATTGCAGCTGGGCTCCAGCACTCACTAGCCAGTTTGGAAAGAAATCAATTTTAAGCAAATGCTGATTTTGTTTCCTTCCTATAAAAGGTTAAAGAAGGCAGCTTTGTTCCCTGTGGAAATGTTGTGCCCTAACTGTACAAATACAGCAGGCTCGACTGTGCAGTGGCAATGGCCTTTGCATCAGTTTAGCTCAACTGTGGTTTTGGCCTTGAAACTCTTGAAACTGAATTTCTTTAGATCAGGAAATAGCTTGTTACTTTTCAATATATTTTAGCATATTCCATGCTGTCAGACAAGTACTAAGTAAGTGATCTTCTGATTCTGCAGATCGAGTGGTAATCAGACCTGGTTTGAAGAGGCAGTGTCATGTTTTCCCACCACATAGAATCATTTTATTGCACAGTCAAGTAACTATGTTTCCTTCACTTGTTTTAAAACTTACTTCATACTTGTCTGACACCATGAAATAGGCTGTGAACCACAGTGCTGTATGTATCAAATACGACTTAAAAAAAAGTTGACTTTGTAATTTAACACCTTGAAATTGGGCATTTGTCTCTTAAAGAAAGTCCTGCTCTTTTACCAGCGTTGCACTGAGAAGTGGCTTGTATAATGAGCTCAGCAGATTTGCAGTTCCACCAGGTGTTTTGCTAGTTGCTGCTGGCTAGTCTGAAGGAGCTGAGCGGGAAAGTCGCGAGAGAGGAGTGGTCCGTGAGGCGGAAGCTTAACAGCTTCGAAACTACAGCTCTGAGGAGGAGCTGCACCTCGAAGGCAGCACTGTTTTCCACAGCTGAATGCCTGCCACAGGAGATTAAAGGATTTTTTTAAAACATGCATGAAAGAATCAAAGCAAAACTGTAGGTATATTTTTGATGAGGGAATAACATTAAAACATGATGTTAAGCTCAAAAAAGTTGATTTTACACAATACTACCCCTTTAACATAGCTTTGCAAAAAGTGGTTAGTCAAAGTTCATGGGAGGCAATTAACTTTTAACATACAGCCGGGATAGTTGAGATAGCCTTTTACCATAGATAAATTAAATCATCATTTTAAAATAGTTTTTTATATTGACAGACTGATCTTTGTCCATTTATTTTTTTTTTTTTTTTTTTTTTTTTTTCTCCCTGGTTGATAGTAAAATTTCTTTGAGGAGCAAAAGCAGAAGAAATCTACAAAAAAGGAAAATACTTTTTCCCACCTCATGCATTTTTAATAGTAGGAGAGAAAAGGCTTTATGCTGTCTTAATACCCAAACAACTAATTTGCATATAGATCGTGCAGTGGTTCTCATGGAGACATGGTAAACCAAAGTTGCCACTGTCGATTTCAAGCTTCTTACTTTTTAACCCTCCCTTAACATCCCTTTGTTAAGATTGAGATTGTTTTTTTTTTTGTTTTTTTTTACTTCAGCATGGGTTAGTTTTTACCAGTAATTATGTTCTTGCAGCAATCATGTTAACATACATCTGCTTTACTTAAGTGGCATGTTCAGTTGTCTTTTTCATCTTAAAGGCTGGCTGACAGAAATTGCCTTGTATGTCATAAAATATTTATACCCTAGGGAAACAGAAAGCAATTTAATACTAACTTAACCTTTCAAGACACTTAAAAGCTAAAGTATATAAGTCAGCTGTATTTTTAAACAAAAGTTCTAATAATTTTTAATGAGTAAAAAAATTCCTTTTTAAGGTTTTTTTTTTTAAAGGTATTTACCAGGATGCCAATAATTGCTAAGGTAGCTGTAGATATTTGACCACAGGGATGGAGGGCTCGAGACCGGTCTTGGGCTCGAGACTGGCCTTGAGACTGGCCTCGACCTACTTTTTTCTTGGGCTTGGTCTTGAGCTTGGTTTCATTCAACAAATTCAGTCAAGACCAGTTTGAGACTCAATAGTTTTTGTCAAAATTACGAAACCTTAACATCCTTTTATTTTCACCTACAAATGCATAACAATGTAAATTAAAAGCAGTGATCAGAGCACAGCTGCATGTCACTATCTCAGAAAAAAATGTTCTTATTGTTAATGACTGCAAAATCTTATTGGATGTGAATGTTTACAAACCCAGACGGCATTTGGTCCTTTGATTTAAAAGAGCATGTCTGTGTGCTCACATGCGGTGTGGTCTAGCTTTTGCTGAACAAACACCTGCAATCTGACCATAGAAAATTATTAAATTTCCTTTTTAAAAACATGAAGAACTTGAAAAAAGTAAAGGGGATAGCAAAAACACTGCACCACCTGTAAATAAATGTCCACCACCAGGATTAACAATATGCGAAGTGAGCGGGACAACATCTCGTTGTACTAGATATCGACAGCAGACACAAGGAAAAGTAAGTAGCAATGCCAAAAATATGCACAACACCCAGTTTTAACAGTAAGCAGCTAAATAATAATAAAAACGTAAATTGACACTAAACCTGCATAGCCTGAAAAACACATAACAATGTTAGCACAAGACCATTTTTGCCACACAGGCAACCTTTTAAATTAAGACGCAAACTCTGCTCTTTCCAACGGTATCAGCATCACCACGCTACATGCAAAACTCACTTAACCAGGAGCCAAAAAAATAGTTAAAATAAGGCTCATTTTATCAAGCAAAAACATAAATTCAGTCTTACCTTCAATGTTTATGGTCATAATCCATGTTAGAGAAAATATTGCCACTTGGGACCTGTAATCTGTTGTCCCTGCATTGTCCCTGTTGGCTACGTGACTTTTGCAAATCCCACGGATTCTAATTGGCTCTGATGATTTTGGGAATTCCCTTTTTGGAGGCAATTTGCATGCCTGCATGGACCAATATAAAATGCCTAACAATTTATTGATATGTCCAGGATATATGTTTTTTAAGAACAGTAAGCTTTTTAACATCTGATACTCTGACGAATTGCTTTTATTCAGATGATCATATAAGAAATTAAAAAAAAAAAAAAAAAAAGACCAATCTTTTTTAGCCTAATCTCAGTTTTTTTTTTTTTTTTTTTTAAAAAAAGAAAAAATATCATACAACTATTGTGCAATGTAAGCTGATTATTTCAGTTGAGATAATGTTTCTCAATGTATGACTGCATTTGATAACCTAAGTATTTATTTTTTATCACCGTTATTGATTTAATATCAAGAAGTAGTTTTGGTTGAGTTAGTAAATGTGTTTCCATCAATTTTTGCATTTTGTGGTGTACAAAATGTCCTGAAATATTTGTTTATTTTCTAAACATTCGGCCTTGGCTTTGGTCTTTGTCTCGGAAGAACCTGTCTTGACTCCATCCCTGTTTGACCAAATATGATAAAGTGGACCCCCTGGCTGTTTATGGTTCAGTATTTGTAGATTTATCTATTTGCAGATTTTTCTGTAAAAATAACTCCAAATTATTTGCAGAAAATTAACCAATTTGCAGACATTTAAAAAAAAGCACATCAACAGTATTCTAAAGAAAATTGAGCTTGGGAAGCTCAAATACCATGCAGTGCTACTTGAAAAGCTGTTGGCTGGCATTTTCAAAGCAACCAAACATGGAGTGGCATTCCTTTTCCTTGTCAGTAATTGGCTGGGTGCATATGACATTGTTTACCTAGGCAGCACATGGCATTAGGACGCACTATGAAAAGAGGGCAAGTCGACCAAGATAGTGTGATGGTTTAAGCAGTTTTTGCTGGGAAATGTTACGCCCTTGTTATCTCTTAATGATGTGCAGTCAGGGGAGGCAGGTGAGGCAAGTAAAATGGGTACTAAGAATGATAAATTTATAGAATGCTCAATTGGACAAATTGATTTTCTTTTATTTTCTGTATGATTTAAACATTTCATGGTCAAAATTGCTGAATTTACGCTTGTTCAAATACATGGTAGAAGTGCAGGGTGAGGTAGTGCTATACCTCACCTTTGGTGGTGCTGTGTCACACAAGCAGGCAGTTGGGACGTGCCCCATTGCTGTCTCTTTACCAATATACATGTTTGATTACGCATGTGCTACATGTGTTACTACAGTGAAGGCAAACACGAAGCATTTTAACAGAGTGACAGATATACTCGTGGAGAAGGATAGGGATATGGACTTGATATACAATTACAGGCAGGATCATGCATGATCTTAAATGTTAATTAAAACATTTAGGTTTTTAATTTTGAGCTTAAATTATACATTATATTTTATTTACATATTTTTCTTGCTATCATATTGTTCAACAGTATGGAATTGATTAAATCTTAGTTAAAAGCTTTTGAAACAACTAAATATTTCAATTAAGATCAAAATTGAAATACTTTTAGTTTTGGTTTTATCCACCTGTAGAGGAGTTAGTGCCTCACCTGTTTGATGATAACAACCTCTTTACGCATTGTCACAGACTAATTTTTACAGTTTCATAGAAACGCCACAATCTTATAGCTGTGGCCTCTTTTAGCAGTATGGTGTGTCCGATGACATAGCATAAATGCTTTAGGACTGGTTTGACTTCGGACAACAACTAGTCTGCTTTGATGGGTCAAGGGTGTTTTGGCAGCAAAAGGGGCGGCAACACACTATTAACATATGGTAAATCTGTGAAAAGATAGCAGGGATACAATGGGTGGTAATGTCTTAAATCAGTTAGCAAGTTGTTTGTTCTTTTGGAATTTTAAATCAAGTAAAAACATCCTCTTCAGCATATAGTTTTGGATTCTATTTTTAATAATACAATCATTCTTTGGACAGCCGTAGTTGAAAGTCAGTAGAGCAAAACGCCTTTTTACCCTTCTCACACACACATCCCTTGTTGGATGCTTTATTACTAACAACACAACTCAACACTGACAGCTGGGTCAGAGACTTGTGTGATGCTTGTTACATATGATGCAGCCTGAGGGCACTTACCTTAGGACATTTTTTTAAACGTTGAAACATACATTCTTCGTTTGAACCACACACCAATTCAGTTGGCATTATTTCAGTCAGTCTGAGTTTTCACACAGTTCCTTAAGAAACCACAAAAACCTGTGTGATGTGCACACAAAACATTGGAATGATGTGAGGGAAACTAAGATGCACAACACACAGATACATTAGGAATACAAAATTCTCAATCTATGAGGTTGACAATTTTCAGGGTTAGCTGCTCATGAAAATTTTAAATGGGAAAAGTTCCTTTTAAGCTCAACAGGGAACTGTGAGTGTAAAAAAGACATACAGGAGCATCTCAATAAATTCAGATAACATGAAAGATTCCTCATAATTCACTTGAAGCACCTAAACTTCTATATCATACTGAATCATAACACAGAGTGATATATTTCAGGTGTTTCTTTTACTTTAAGGAATGGGATTTACACCTAATGAAAACCCCAAAGTCAGTTTCCCAGAAAATCTGAATATCACAGAAAATCAATATGCAACTTTTTATGGCTTATCCTCCTTGAAGAGGGTGTTAATGACTGTCTGCTGAAGACAGATTTGTCAAGTGAACAAATCTTTCCCATTATTTTGTCGGCCATAAAACATTTGTGTTTTTGGTTTTGGTTAATATTCTTTTCTGCAAAACATTTTATTGGGTTTTCATTAGCTCTATAAGCCATAGTAATAAAAACTAGGACAAATAAATGTTTTGACATGAGTGTAAAACTCAACTCTAAACTCTGAGTTTTTAAATACTGAAATAAGTTAACTTTTAAATTAGATTTTCTGGACTTTCTGTCTGTAATTGTTTACGTATGCTTTGGACCCAAAAATAGAAACCACAACCCAGTAAAGGTAAACAATTTTTATTGACAGGAATTGTATAAATGTGCAAGCAGGAATGGGGCTGCTTCTCTGGGGTTGATTTTCAGGTCAGACTCTGTAAAGGAGACATGATGGTGAGTGAAAAGCAAGGCAACCAGGAAGTAATGGTCTACCTGGTAGAGGTGCTTTCCCAGACTCGAGTCTTCAGAGACTCCAACCTTAATTATCTGGTATACTTGAAGAGAGAGAAAAGTGTCTGTTTACCAGGGATTGTTTCACCTGTAGGACCGTACAGAGAAGGAACACTGGAAACCCAAAGTGGTGAAGCCATGGGGAGCAGGAACTCCAGTAGGGAGGTTAGGTGTACAGTCACTGCTACAATGATCTGGCTTCACCATGTGAAGCAAATCATCACTTTGTCCATAATCCTTCATTTAGTGGGCAAGTACACAGTTCAGGTCGGCAACAGGGTGGGCAGAGAAGGCAGAACAGCTCCAGAATCAGTAAGGCAGTAATCAGGGTCTCAGCAACTGAAGCAAGGTTTAGAGCCAAAATCAGACTAACTCAGTGCAGGCAGAGACAACAGTCAAAAGGCAGAAAACGGGTCAGGTACACAATCAGGACCAATGCCATGCCCCACTCAAAGACTGTGACAAGGATGACAACAGACAATATCACAATGATTGAGCGCAGAGTAGGATTTTATATAAGCAGCACCACAGATGAAAGCCATCAGCAATCAGCAGAAGCAGGAGGAGCAGAGGCACAGGTGAGAGCAATGAGCTTACCAGCAGGTAAGGTAGGGGCTGTGAGCAGAGGACCAGCATAAATCATGGCAGGAAACGGGGAAATAATGACACTGTTCTAGATATGTTTGAGACATTTGTTTTTCAGTTGAACCTGCTTTTACTTATTTTATTTTCCTCAGTTTGATTTTATGTGTTGAAGCTGCTCCATATATTATGAAAGGGACTGTCAAGAATTCAGCCAGAAAACCCCCTACCCTGCTTCTTCATGGAGAGGTGTAGGCAAACAAGCTGACCCTCAGCACCAAATGTTTCAAGACACATTGCTCTTACACCCACCAGTTCCTCACCCTGGCTTTACATAGCTCCGGAAAGCAACCGCTCACGCAGACTTGCCCGACAGGGATAAGCACATTGTCATCAACCTCACTGTGGTGTAAAAACAGTGTGATGACCTGTCTCGCACTGACCCAAGGAGACGAGTGTCAACAAAACTGCATTTATCCTAATGTGCCAAACGTGTCACTAAATATTATGTCCCTGCTATCATGCTGTTCCTTCCTTTGTGTATTATGAAGAAAGATGGTTATGTCGAATATATAAAAAAACAAAACATTAACATTTTGTAACGTTTCAGGGAACTCTGACTCACTCTGAGCAAAACAAGTAGTTAGTATAATTTCCTTATAAAATTGTTTACATCTTATTTTTATCAGCCTGTGTTTACAAAATGGATCATGAAGCATTTCAGCCTATAGAGGTTATCCAATCTGAAGAGGTAGATGACACTAGAAAGAAAAATTATCTATAATTTGATTACATGGTTCAAGAAAGTGGGACAACACTTTTCAGGGTGATTAGAGGCATTTGTTTGAGTTAATTTTGATGATTATGACTAACTGCAAATGAAAAACCAAATTTATTTCCTCAAAAAATGAAAATGTTATGCAGCACCAATAGAAAAAAAATAGTTAATTCAAAAATTTCATTTTATGTCCTTCACAATAATGGGAAAGCTACTGACTTGACAGTGTTCAGCCATCACTGTACCCTTCACAAGGAGGGGAAGTCACAAAACACCATTGCAAAGGAAGCTTGCTGTTCATGCAGTGTTGTGTACAAACTTTTTAAAGGAAAGTTAAATAGAAGGAAAAAAGTGTAGTAGAAAAAGTACCCACAACAGCCTCGCAAAAAATGTGAAGTAAAATCTATTTGGGAGTTTGGAAATTTCACAACTAGTATTCTGCATTTCAAAATAGACCTTTAAGAGCCACCTCACACAGATGTATCCAGGACATGAGTTACAACAGTTAAATTGATTGGACAACTGTATTAAAATTTTCTGAACAAAGTGAATTTTGGGTTTTCTTTACTTGTCAGCCTAAATCATAAAATCCACAGAAATAAACACTTAAAATATATCGTTCTGTTTGGAATGAATCAATATGAGTTTCTATTTTTGACCACAGTCACTGAAATACTTCAATTTTTCATTTGTATTTTAATTTATTGAGATGTCCTCAAGAGAGTCAGATGGTAATGAAGTCACAGTACAGCATTAAATACCAGCCACCATTAAGGGAATATTTTAAAACCCTCAACTGCAGGAACTTAAGATCAAATGTTGCTGCAGGACATGTGGTTTAATTGCTGGAAATATAAGGGAAAGGGGTGTGAGCAGAAGGCCAGGAGCACAAAGCTAGCCAGACATGATACAAAGAGTCCAATGTGGAAATTGATGATTGTACTGGTCAATAATGACAAATGAGGCTCGAAGATAAGCATTTTTTTGTGTTTTTATCATTACCTCACATTTCTGATAGCATCCACAGCAGTGATCTGTGAGTGGAACCCTACATACTGTGAAGTTTACTGGGAAAGAAAACAAAGTGGCAACTGTCAGAGACTGCAAGCACTATAGTCCTGTTTAATGCCACTTATTATTCTGTACCAGTCCACAAGGGTGCCACAGGTCCCTCTGCTGCACACAGTGTGAAGCCCAAACATTTGTAACCATGCAAACTAAGCATTCAGACTGTGTTTAGCTATTGATCAAACTTTTGTCCAGGAAAAAAAAAAAAACACTAGCGTGAACAACAGTTTAGGACAGGAGGACTGAAATCTGATTATATGCTTGTGTGCTACATTTCTGAGATGTCCAAAATGTTGAATGAAAAATGCTAAGCATTCATTAAGGAACAGTAACAATCGTTTTTTGTTTATTTTTTTATTTTGTTTGTCGATTACTTGGCTGGTTTTATAAAGTGGTGGAAATTGACATTCTAAGTTATTTTGGTTTCATATGTTTAGGTTTTCCGATTCTAACATATGACAAATGCAACTAAATTTGGCTCTGCCAAGGCTGCCCTTTGTCACCAATTCTGTTCATAACCTTTTTGGGCAAAATTTCTAGGTGCAGCCAAGAGGGGATTTGTTTTGGTGGTTTCAGGATGAGGTCTCTGCTTTTTGCAGATGATGTGGTTCTGTTAGCTTCTACAGACTGTGCAGTCCAGCTGGTTCACAGCCAAGTATGAAGCTCAGAGTCGACCCGCTGCTCCTCCACTTTGAGAGGAATCATTTGCTTGGGCATATGGTTAGGATACCACTGGACACCTCCCTGGTGAGGAGACCCATGTGCCACTGGGAAGAGATTCCTAGGATGTACAAACAAATGTACACATATGACAAGAAACCAATTCTTATGCCCGTTTCTTGGCTATGTCTAAGGTTCAGAGGGCAGCATTTGCACTTCTTCTAATAATGTGGACTAAAAGAGCAGCTCCACCAGATTTCATGCTTGAAGATGTCCTTAAAGCAAATACACCCTCACCTTTCTCAATAAGCCATATGCATACATTATCAGTGCAAATGGGGGAGGGGAAGCACTGAATGTAAAGTCCAAAAGTCAATATAGGAATATGATAATAGACAAATTAATGAAATATTCCTGGGATGATCTGAAGGTTTTAAACACGTTCGCATTTCAGGTATGGCCCAAAGCAGCCCAGCGCTTCACAGCAATGGGTGCCTATCTTTCAGGCCACGGATGATGGATTATATGAGCAGTGATATTGCTAACCAAGAGGTTTTCCATACAGATGAGGAGTTAAATGAGCCAAACCTGAGCAGTCATTAAATGATAAATCATGTCATTCTGTGCCTAGAAGCAATTGTGTTCAAGAGGGAAAAAACAAACGGATGAAAAAGGACAGAGCATTTTAATGTTTTTCCTTCAAAGATGAGAGGAAAACAAAGCACAGTTTTGCATCAATTTGTTGCTTTGCAGACACTTGCCAGTGTTGTCCAGCTGTTCTTTATTGTACTAATGCAATGTTTTGCACCTTTCACTTTTGTATATTTTCTTTTTAACATTCAAAGGGGCGTGTTACATCTTCTAGCAGCTGATACCAAACCATACTGATTGATGATACGCCACATCTCAGAGGTTATCGTTGAATGCTGTTATATTTCTGACCCACATCCCCGTCCTTGTTTGCAAAGCATTACAAAATGCATGACTCACTTTGGCTTTCTTTGTTTTGCCTCTGTCAGTTTCAAGATGTTACACACTTGATTGCTCTTTGGTTTATACGAGTCAACTGGATAAAAATACCTTTTTAATCACTTTTTCAAAATATTTAGTGATCTTTATACAAATGTATTTTTATCTGACTCAAGAATAATGAATCTAAACAAACCCTCCAAATGCTGAACATTCATAGAAACAATTTTATGGCAAACTGAGCTCAATCAATCTTGATATTTCTTTTGGCTCAAAGAATCCATTGAAAATAGGCCTTTTTTAGCCCATAGGTCCAGTCTAATTTTTGTCGAAACAAAGATGTTGGAAGTCAAGCTCAGTAAGCCCATTTCACTTTTTAACCATATTTGGACAATGTGATCTGTACATGGAAGGTGAAGTCATCTGTTTTACATCTGCTCATTGAAATTTTTGGTTCTGGGGAATAACACAACTCACTAAGAAATTTGACAGAACTATTGAAGCCGACTCTTATATGCCATCTGGTCATTTGTGTGTTGATTTAAAAAGTACTGAGGTGAAAAGGACCATTGAAGTGAACTTTTTCTCTTACAACTCTATCAAAAGAGGTAGTCATAGCACTATAAAAGCTAACATATGTAAAGGTTAGCTGGCTTTGCAGCAGCAGTCACAGAAGGCCATTAACACATCTTGGATAGGTTGTGTGACAAGACCAAATGACCACGGGACTTCAGCTTTGAATGTATTATTCACGTTTAACATGCCTATGGTCAAGTCATAACCTATAAAATTATGAGATGACTAACATAACAGTTTGACAGCAACTAACATTCTCCATAAAGAGTATAAGGGGGGCAGCGTGCACATGCCCTGTTTCTTGCATTTCAGGCATACCATATGGGAGGATGGTTGCCATCATGTGCCAGGGTAGATTTGCTCTACGAAAAGTACATCTGGAGATGGTATTGTAACTTTGTGATTGACTTCATCAAATCAAGATTGCATCCAGCATCAAAGTAGAAGGCCACACTGATGTAACAATAATCTGTGTTTGTATGACCTTCAATCATTTGGATTATATGCCTGTGGGTGTGTTTCTGTGTGTGTGTCTAAAATAGTGAGTGCAGAAATGATCTTGTGTGAAGTGGGTGCATGTGAGTGAGTTTGTCATATGGAGGTGCACAGTTGTTAGAATAGTGAGAAGAGTGGAAGGCCTGCAACCCACAGCCCCCAAGAGCGGCAAAGGACAGGAAAGCTCCAGAAGGCAGCAACAGCTCCAGGCAGACAGACACAAGGCACTACCATGTACCTTGCACAGAGGTAGGCTGTCAGCAAAACAAAAAAGCACCCTCCCCCCACGACCCAGCTAAAACGCCATCTCCCTAAATCATGCAGGTCAGGTCAAGCATAGGATCCAGCCCCCCCTTGCACCCAAGGGCCTCCACCGACCCCTGGCACCAAAACCACCCAGCACAAACAGGGGAGACTCCCCAAGACCCCCCAATACTCCAGACTAGGCATGGGCTGGTTACCGGTTTCAAGGTATACTGCGGTATGAAAAAGTCACGGTTTCAAAACCACTAAAATTTTCCGTCATAAAGTTCCTGTGGTATAAATGATTTTATGTCTGGTCAGAGATAAAGTGCACGTCAAATCCCACCGGTCATGTGTAGCTGCAGTGTCACGACCCCTCCCCCCGTGTAACTCTGTACAGGCAAGCCTGTACTTGCTATATGGGAATATGTCGGTATTGTAAGAAGACAGATGGCAACTTGGAGAAAGAACGTTGCCCCACATGTGCAAAACGTGCTCACGAACAATGGCAGCCAGAGGAGGCAACACATCATTATTTGCTAAATTTAAGGCAAGGTAAAGTTTATGCGTATTGGAAATGAATGAGTTGCCTTTAGCTTCGAGCATTAGTCAAACAAATAACATGTTACTGTAACATATTGTGCTGGTCACAGTTTTTTTTGCGTGAGTGTTTTGGAGTTGTTTGTGTATTTGATAAATTTTAAGTGAAAGGCAAAAGTACCGAGCACCTCTGTAGCTTTACCTGAGGAGCTCTTTTGCTCATCTCGCCGTTCATATACACAAGTTCATACTTGTGATTTCTGTCGTTTCTGTGTGCATACGATTAATATATATAATCTACTTTACATCAAGCACCCTCAGAATCAAAAACACAGTAAGAGTTCCCAATGTGATATATTGCGTCAATAAAAAGACAACTGTTGTCATGCAGTATAACCTGATTTGTCTTGGCTATTAAAACAGCGGAAACACAGTTATCCTATGTGCCAAAAAAAAATAAAAAAAAATCAGGTAATCAAGTATAAACAAGCACACAGGAGGGGAATAAAATTTTAGCTTAACACCTGTGATCTAAAAACAGCTTCCAAAGACCATTAAAGTTGACTATGACTCTCGAGATTACGGTGAGGTTATGGTTAAAAGGTGAAGATCAGCCCACAATTCACCGAACAAACAGGAGCAAATTGCCGAAGCATTCACATCAAAGCATGCGAAAGAAAATGCAAAATGATAAATTTCAGAGCTGTAATAATAATAGCATGAAACCACGAAACTAATATTTTTTACCTAAGGTTATCATACTGAGATAATTTCATACTGGCCCATGCCTACTTTGGAAAGGCACCAGCCCACCATGGCAGCCAGAACTCAGAAGGAACCTGGGAGGGAGGGTACATTACTGCCCGGCCTGGAGAGCTACCCCCTGGGAGCTCAAGAGGTATGGATGCCTTCAGAGCCTTGTGTCACCTATGTGGCCCATGTTTGACCTGACACACCCCCAGAAGCCATAGGCCATTCTCTTCAGGTGTGTCCTGAGCACCCACACAAACAGCACCCCACCAAAGGGGGTCAGCCCCCATGCAAAGCCACTCCTTAGCCTGAAAATAGTCAAAACCATTTTACCTGGGCTTAAGAGAGCAAGGACTTGACCTTTGTTTCATGGTCTGCAGTTATGTTTTGGAAAAAAAGTTTGCATTTGACAACAATTGACGGGTGTACCCTGCTTCTTGCCAGATGACCACTGGATATAGGCACGAACCTGCAGGGAAAAACTGGATGGCTGAATATTGGCAATGGAGTATTGGGGCATTAAAAGGAAGATGGAAGGACACCAGAGTCAACAATGCAGACAAGCTGAAGGCTGTTATTAAAGCAACTTGGGCTTCCGTACTACCTCAGTAGACTCATAAGATGATCAGAAGGCCATGCTGGATTGATACAACATTTAATGGAAAAGGAGCCCTGACCAGCTTCTCGGTTCTCATGCACTATACAATGCACAGACCTTGTTTTCAGTAGCCAATTTCTCTAATAAAAACCCCCTTTTTTTATTGGTTTCTGTATTATCATTTTCAGAGAAACCAAATTTGGGGTTTTGATTACATTCATTTGAATAAATAGAAATAGACAGTTAAGCTGTATTGTGGTTTCACTTTTTAGATTGAATTACTACGATAAATCAACTGTTCCATCATATTCTAATATAGTAACTGATGATTTATGGATGAGTGTTGCCAGCCAAGAGAGAGGCTTGTTTTTATGATATTTAACATATTGTGAAAAAAGGCTATTGTATCATCCATGTGCTTGTTTCCAAATGAGTGATGTGACAGGTTTTTTTGATTCACTGTTCTGTCGAGCAGGCTCAATAACTCCACGGATGACCACATAGTCAGACATGACATACAGAAGTGAGGCCAATGCAAGGTGAAAGGAAAAAATATATTAACATGCATTTGTCATCTACTGTTCGCTCTGTCCTCTATTCACCTTCAGATACCATACTTAAGTGCATCTGATAACACACAATTACTTAGAAATCAAATCCAACCCCTTCATCTTTTATCTTGAGTGAAAGTGGCTGAGATGTAAAGGTGGAGTATGTAAATAATTCCCTAACAGACACAAGAAAATGTTCGACTGGTCAATTACGATGCCATTTATGACTCCAGGCAAATCATGACAAGGGGCTGAAAAAATGCAACGTATGATGTTTACAGTCATTATGGATATGCCTTAAAAACACGCTCAGATATTCCCATTTGTTCAAGGCTAAATTTAGAACATGGTGTTTCTCTGCCAGCGTTTTAAAATAACTGATCAGAGACAAACCACTAATTAGGAGACGCCTGCTTTTGATCGTGCCAGGCGTGACTACATTCGTGTGTGCTCGTATGTCAGTTTGTGTAAGTGGGAGCGTTTTTGTACAGAGCAAGGGCATTAACCTGCAACTCGTTTTATGCTGTCTTTCTAAGCTACCTGCTCTCCTAATAAGACGGAAACGAGACAGATTTGTCATAATATGGATGAGCCAGGGCAGCATGAGGCTGTATCACATGAATGGTCCAGAAAATAAAGTACCGGAGAGACCATGACTTATTTAATCCAGTTTTTTTTTTTTCCCTTTACTGTCCCAGTAGTAGCTATACCTCACAGTCAGTGTGAGTCTCTCCTGCTATGTCTTGTTTTCTCTTTTCTATTTTTTCCATAATTTTTTGTCCCCCCAATCGTCCTGCACTCTGTCCTCAATCCGCCCCACTAACTCCCCTTGTCTCTTTCTTTCCTCTCCTCCGTCTTGAACTTGCTCTCCCTTCCTCTTCTCTCATGGGGAACAATATATATCACAGGCCAGCTCCTCTTGTTGCCACGGTAACCGACCTCATCACAGCATCTACTCCATCTCTCTACACCCCTTTTTTCCTTGTCCTCCATCTCTCTCTTTCCTGCTTTATCTCTCTCTCTCCTTCTGTCTCTCCTTGCCTTTTTTTCGCTCCATCACCTTCTCCCTGTATCGCTATCCTTTCATCGGGGGGGTTCTTTAAATTGTAAGTGCCCATCTGCAAGCAAAGCAGCCGGATTAATCATTGGCCAAACAACAACGTCAACCTCAGGGCTCTCACTTTTGAAAGCACCTAATTTCTATTTCTGGGTGAAATAGATACAGGTAAAAGGATAAATATTTACTGTTCCTCACATATGTGACCTGATTTACAAGAATAAAGGCATTAAGGAGGTAACGCCATATAATTTAGATATAAAAACAAACATACTATTTCTCTATTGAAAGCTATGCTACCTTAGAAAAGGATTCATTATAAGGACAAAAAGTCAATTTTCTGCAACAGATCCTGACCTTTTTCTTAGTCCTGTCAAAGGCAAATTTGGGTCTGTGATAAATGTTAATAGAGCAACATTAGATATGCAATGTACATTCTAATGCCATGATGCTGTTGGTGGTTTTAAGGGGTTTGATGTTTTTGGAGTTTTTTGTAAATGTTAAAAAACACTTTTTTTTTAAGTTAGGTAAAAACTAAAATTGTTTTTTTTTTTTTTTTTTTTTTTTTTTTTTTTTTTTTTTTTTTTAAAGACATCTTCATGAAACAAATTTGCAGGAGCTTGTGCAGCAGCTATGCAGTCTCATTTTGGACTGATCAACTGAAGGTTAAAAGTTAACTGTGATTTTTCTCAAGTTTTCCTGATGAATCATCATACCAGATATCAAATTTTAAAGCTATGAGAACACTACACTGTTCTGAAATTACAGACTAAATTCATGGAAATTTTGCTAATAAGACCCAACTGAACTTACTGAAGTAGTGCTTTTATGAACTTGACAAAGGAAAATGGGACTGAATGATGACTTAATGTTGTTTTAATGGTATTTAGGTAGTGCTATTTAGATAATACAATAATTCGAGACCTGTACTTATGTATTAAAAGAAAGGAGCACCTAAACCCACCGGCCACTTTATTAAGTACACCTGTTTAGTTGCTTGGAAGCGAATCAGTTAATCACATGGCAGCATTTCGATGAGGTTATGACAACTTGGGGTTCAGCAAAGCTTACTGAGAATGGAGTGTAATGTAAAGCTTAAAAATAATATAGAATTTATTAAATTATGTGAGATTTGCTTCTTTTTGCAGCCAATTACGTTCATAATTAAGAAAAATATCATAAAACTAAACCCATACAGCATGGTTGAAGTATATGGGTTGCAGTACTTTGTTTATGGTTCAAAATAGCAATAAGAAAAGATGAAATGGCAATGCACCATATGTACAAATAGGGGGTTCAAATTGGTTTGGAGACAAACTGACCAAGAGCCAATTTTTTGCTGATACATGCAATACAGTTTGTTAAGCAATTTTCTTTGCTCTTTGTTTTGCTAATTCCTCCCTCTGTTCCGAAACAAACTTCTACTCAGCCTCCATTCATGAAGGATTCATCCATATATCAGGGGGCGACAAGGGCAGGGGAGCCTTTTTCCTGCTCTGGGAATTTATGTGGGATCATTATTTAACCTAATTGCATTGAAGACAAGTGGAGGGCTGCATGCATTCTCTGAGCAGTGAGTACAAGCAGAGCATCAATCACGTGTTTGGCTTTGTGTCAAAGACACATACCTTCACTACTGTGTTATATGCTATAGAAGTTTTAGATAATTACATAAGGGAGATCATAGAAAAGACACACATCTCTCTCTGACTTACCTTTGCTGTCACAGACATCAAGATATTCAGACATACTTGACCAAATTCTCTGTGTCCTTTGTGTGCTTCCTTTATCTCTCTTACCGACTTAAATACAGATACCCAGACATTCAACTAGACACTCTTTATCATGCGGCGCAACACGACGGTTGTCCTCCATCTGTCAGTTTTATTCACAAGGAAATGGAAATGTGGCCTTTGAGTGATGAGTTATCCTTTGGAAATGGCCCAATCTAAACCTCTTGGAAAACCACCAAACTTATTTATCGAGACAAAAAGGATACATAACTGGACAGTGAAAACCAACCAAATAGTCAGGTTCCCAAAAGTATTGTAAAGGCAACTTGGAAATGGGCTCACGCATCTCAAATTCTGCCTGCACCATTAGTCTAACAAGGTGCACATTTCTGCAAAGAACTAAATAAAAAGCAGTTGAAAATGGTAAAGAGAACAATTCAACACTTTTTTTATATGCTTTTTATGTTGCAATATGAAGTATATGAGCTCTGAATTTTGGAACTTGCCAAAAGGGAAACATGAAGTTCGGCTTAAATACTGGTGTTATAATAGCACTGAATATATATTCTAATTCCAAGTTCAAGTTTATTTGTATAGCACATATCAGCAGCAAGGCAGTTCAAAGTGCTTCACATCATAAAAACATCACGTAAACAGCAAAATCGTCAAAATCATCAAGCAAATATCCATGAAAATCATCAAAATCACCAAACAAATATACATGTATCAAAATCATGAGGATCATCAATTAAAAATATTGATCAATGTTCCACTTGCTACTAATCAAAGGCAGGTCTAAACAGGTGGGTTTTTAGCCTTGATTTAAAGGAACTCAGTGTGTCAGCTGTTTTGCAGTTTTCTGGAAGTTTGTTCCAGATTTGTGGTGCATGAAAACTGAAAGCTGTTTCTCTATGTTTGGTTTTGGGGATGCAGAGTAGGCTTGAACCAGAAGACCTGAGTGGTCTGGAAGGTTGATACAATGACAACAGTTTTTTTCTGTATTTTGGTGCTAAGCTATTCAGTGATTTATAAACTAACAGAAGTATTTTAAAGTCTATTTTCTGAGCTACAGGGAGCCAGTGTAAGGACTTTAGAACTGGGATGATGTGTTCTATCTTCCTGGTCTTAATGAGAACACGAGCAGCAGTGTTCTGGATCAGCTGCAGCTGTCTGATTTATTTTTTTTTAGGCAGACCTGTGGCGACACTGTTGCAGTAATCAATGCAATTACAGATAAATGCATGGATGAGTTTCTCTAGATCTTGTTGAGACATTAGTGCTTTAATCCTCGAAATGTTCTGATAGAAGGCTGACTTTGCAACTGTCATTATGTGTTTCTGAAGGTTCATGTCTGAGTCCGTCACTACACCCAAATTTCGGGCCTCAACACGAGTTTCTCGTTGTAATAACTGAAGCCGCATGCCGACTCTAGATCATTCCTCTTTGGGTCCAAAGATAAAACTTCAGTTTTGTTTCTGTTCACCTGGAGGAAGTTTTGGCACATCCACGCATTGATTTGGTCAAAGCATCTGTTCAGTGCTTGGGTGGGTTCGGAGTCACCTGGTGACATCGTGACATAGAGCTGTGTATCATCTGCGTAGTTATGGTAGCTAATCTTATTATTTGTTATAATCTGAGCTAGTGGGAGCATGTAGATATTAAGTAGGAGGGGTCCCAGAATTGAACCTTAGCGTATTCCACATGTGACTTTAGTCCGCTCCGATGAGAAGTTGCCTCTTGACACAAAGAAATCCCTGTTTTTTTGGTAGGATTCCCTTAAAAATGAAGCTTTGGTTCTTTAAACTTTGCAGTACTTTTTGTCAGCTTCATCCATTATTCCTTGGATCTTTCTATATAATAAATAGCATGGTCTCCAAACTACTTATTATGATCTGTGGAATAAGAAAATGTACCTTTCTGGTGTCTTTATAGTACCTGATGTTCAGTCTGGCCCACTTTATCAACTGGCTTTTTTGTCTTTTTTGTTTCAGCTTTATCATTTTTTGTTGACTGTATTCAAAGACTGTTATCTGTATTTTAAAAAAAAATTACCAAGATTTGGTAAATTCTAAGAATGCTACAGCAACATTTGGGTGATTTGATGCTGCAACATCTATATGTAATCAGTTCCTGGGATGATGACAGCCCTCAAACCTCAAATGACATATAGAAATTTTGAATGCTGGTCACTTTGCCATTTCACACTTTTGCAGTTAGAATGTATACCATGTATGCCATGATTAAAATTTTATTTATTTGTTTTTACCAACAGTTAGAAAGCAAACTGGAATATCCAACTGCAGTATAATCCTACCAACAACCTGAAGTGGTTTTTGATCAAATATCTGGTCGTGAAAGTCGCCAAAGATTTGAGAACAATAACGTTAATAGTAATTTTCCTCAAGTTTTCACAATGAAACATCCGCCAAATTTGGAATTTCCAAGGTACAAGGTATTTGAGCTGCACTCATTTTAACACTGCCATAATTTAATCTATGTTTCAGAATTTTTTTTGTTTCTGAGTTTGTTTATCTTAATACTTTGTATTTTTTTTTAACTGAAAAACAATATCTATATATCGATATATGATCCCATATATGTAAACATTTAGTTTGAATTGTTTTAAATTGTGAAATATCTGCATAAGCAGGAACCCCTGTTTGGCTAGCTCCTTGCCTTTAAATAGTATCAGGTTTGTTTTCACTTTCTACAAACTCACATAGTTTGATTTTTAATATATATATATTAAAAAAAAATTAAAACTCAAACTACGTGAGTTTGTAGAAAGTGAAAACAAACCGTATACTATTTAAAGGCAAGGAGCTAGCCAAACAGGGGTTCCTGCTTATGCAAATATTTCACAATTTAAAAGAATTCAAACTAAATGTTTACATATATGGGATCCAACTCTGTATTAACATGATTTGAGTTTTGACACTTTCATAAGATATTTTTGGTTTGTTTGTTGCTATTTTCAGAATAGCTTCCTTCTTACTACGCTAAAGTTACATGAGCAGAGGCTACTGGCGAAACTGGCAAAGCACGGGAATGAACCATCTTAAATAATATCTGATAACATAGCATCAAACAATATAGCATCTGACTAGCTGTTAACTTTCACCGTGTGGATATATTTAGCTTTCTACAAACTCTTTTTCACAGAAGAAAACTATTAACAATAATAACTCCAAAGAACATCAATTGTACAATACAACAATCTGGACTGCACTCTGCAACATAGTCAATTTACATCATGGGGTTTATCAAAAACTGTAAACAATTTTATATTAAACAAATCCCATTAGAGTTTTAAAGTTGTGTTATTTGAAGGGCAAAGCATTGGGAGAACACATCAGATCTATATTTTTTTTTTTATAAAGTGGAAAAAGGAAGCTGCTGTAATGAGATTTGAATACCATAGAAATGAAATCTATCAAGGACGGTGTGTTCCCAGATCGTTACAATTGCTGTGTTATTGTGACAGAAATGGGTGAAAGCTTAATGTTCTCTTTGTGAAGATATCACCTTTTGAATATGACATTTGCAAGTCGAGAGAATCTTTGGAACCAGTTTATTATCTAGGTGGTATCCTGAATGCCTGCTTATGTAAGCAACATATGGCCACATGCTGTTTAACTGCTGAAGCAGTAGCACAGTTGTTCATTCTAGTGATGATAATGCAGAAGAGTTCCCTATAAAGGGCCAGCATCACAGTCCCAGTGTGATAGGAAGAGGAGCGTGGTATAGGAAAATGACAGGTAGAAAAGCGGTCATGTATCTGCCAATCATAGCATAAAGTGAGAGGATTGCTTTTTCTTACTCATTGACTCGTGCTCTGACACCAACTCCCCCCTGCCTGCCGCTATCTCCCTTTGTTTGTTGGGATCTCTCCATAAAATATCTGACACCGTGTCACCCTGAACCTCACTCACTACCCACAGCCTGGAGACTGCCATTACACAGATGTCAGACACAGATGTGATATCATCATAGAAAAAGTTAGCGACACACACTCATGCACACACACAAGTACGGAGGCAATACCTTTACCGTGTTTGTGAGTGAGCAGGGAATGGAAGGGAAGGGGTTTCGGGGAGTCAGATAGAAGTGCAATTACACTCACGGATGTGCTTTGGCCCATATTATGATGTTGGGGGATGATAAGATGGCAACAGCACACAAAAAACAGCACGCACACAGACACGCTCGCTCACAGACAATAGCCCTGGCTATGATGGATGTCCGGATGCAGATATACACCAAGCAGAAAATAGATGAGTTCCCTTCCTCTCAGCCAAATGGCAAGTACAACTTAGATGGTTCCAGGTTGTGTATCACATGACTAAAAAGCTGGAACTGTATTTAAAGCATAGATGATACCATCTCTGGGGTACACAGGTGATGAAATGAAGGTAGAAATAAATAATGAAGTATCATTCATCTTTTTAGGTCAGTTTGTGAATACCAACAGATTGTAACCTTAGGCAGCTGAATTTGTTATTGGAATGAAGCTGGATCTCATTTTAGAATTCCTTATTGTTTTTTAAAGCTTACCGTTTGTTTTTCTTGGGGTGCAATTTTCAACCTCCTAAAAATTTTAATCTTTCAGGGACACTAATTCAAACTCAGGACTAATAAATGAAAATATGTTCTCACATGTATTTTAGTATCATACATTTACGAGCGACAGAGACCAGTTTCGTGTCAACTCTGCAATGATCAGTTGTGTTTAGTTTTTTTTTTGTCAGTTACTCTTAGGAAGAATAAAACAATTAAGCTCATCCTCCTGCTGTCTTGATATCCTGCCTACAATCTAACTTAAGAAAGTCCTGCCTGTCATTGCATCTGATCTGATTCAAATAGTAAACTCATCCCTCTCCTCAGGTGTTTTCCCCCAGGCTCTAAAAACAGCAGTTATCAAACCGCTGTTAAAAAATAACAGTCTGGATAAATCACTACTGCAGAATTACAGGCCAATCTCTAATCTTCCATTCATCAGCAAAATTATTGAAAAATCTGTGTTTCAACAGTTAAACAGCTTCTGAACAATGACAAATCACTTTGATGTCTTTCAGTCTGGTTTCCGTGCTCACCACAACACTGAGACTGCCCTCATTAAAGTATTCAATGATATCCACACAAATACAGACTGTTGAAGAACCACAGTGTTGGTTCTATTGGACCACAGTGCAGCATTTGACACTGTTGACCATGACATATTATTAAAGCAACTGGAGAGATGGGTTGGACTCTCTGGTACAGTACTCAATTGGTTCGAATCCTACCTAAAAAATAAACAGGGATTTCTTTGTGTCAAGAGGCAACTTCTCATCGGAGCGGACAGAAGTCACATGTGGGGTACCTAAAGGTTCAGTCCTTGAACCCCTCTTTAATATCTGCATGCCGCCACTAGCTCAGATTATAACTTGTAATAAGATTAGTTACCACAACTACGCAGATGATATACTGCTCTATATCACGATGTTACCAGGTGACTCCGAACCCATCCAAGCACTGAACAGATGCTTAGAACAAATTAATGCGTGGATGTGTCAAAACTTTCCCCAGCTGAACAGAAATAAAACTGAAGTTATTATCTTGGACTTAAAGAGGAACAACCTAGAGTCAGCATGCAGCTTCAGTTATTATAGGCAGAAACTGGTGATCAGGCCCAAAATCTAGGTGTAGTGATGGACTCAGACCTGAACCTTCAGAGATACATTAAGACCACTACAAAGTTGGCTTTCTATCACCTGAATAACATTTCCAGGATCAAAGGACTAATGTCTCAACAATATTTAGAGAAACAAACCCATGCGTTAATCTTTAGTCGCATTGATTACTGCAACAGTGTCTTAACAGGTCTGCCTAAAAAAATTAATCAGACAACTGCAGCTGATCTAAAACACTGTTGCTTGTGTTCTCACTAAGACCAGGAAAATAGAGCACATCACCCCAGTTCTTAAATTCTTCCACTGGTTCCCTGTAACTCAGAGAATTGACTTTAAAATACTTCTGTTAGTTTATAAATCACTGAATAGCTTAGCACCAAAATACAGAAAAAACCTGTTGTCATTGTATCAACCTTCCAGACCACTCAGGTCTTCTGGTTCTAGTCTACTCCTACCCACAGCTGTCACTGTCTACAATAACTTTTTGAAGAATCTTGAATTAATGAGTTACAGTAACATTTATTTTCCCTTTGGGATCAGTAAAGTATTTTTGAATTGAATTGAATTGAAGAACACAACACAGTTAATGCCCTGTCAATGGTGGATAGCTCTGGAGGAGTCAGTAGGAAGATCATAAAAAAGAAAGCCTGCTAGCCTTTTTCAGAATAAAGTTTTTCAGTTTAAAAAATGCACTGTTTTCCTATTATGTGCCTTCTGTGAGTAGAAATGGTTTGCTTATGTCCATGGATTGCTTGTTAAACCAAATCTATACCTGTTCTCTTCAAACATTCAACTTTTGATAATTAATTGTCAAACTTGTGAAACAAATGCTGGTGGCAAAGTTGTTTGGAAAATGGGTGCTGGTTTGATCCACAGCAGAAACTTAAACAACTAACAGTATGCTGCCAAAGTTTCAGGGTTTTTTTAATTAGTTTTTTCATGAGTAAGTTATTCACCACTGTGAAGACTTACAAGCAGTTTTGGCTCACCGTTGGAGCTTTTAAATCCCTGGGCAGAGGGCCAGTTTGTTAGGTCTTCTTACTCTGACTGTCTGATATTTTGTCTGACTTTTGCTACTCCCCGCTGGACAAATACCCAAATGAATCTTCAGTTTATGAGCTGATATTTCATCTGTTGTTCCATATATAACATAATTTCTCTCTGGCAACCTTTACTTGTGTTCTTTGCTGCCTTTGGCTTACTTTTTAACCTTCCATTTATACAGCCTCCTCAACTTCATATATAGATATGCACAAAGTTTTAAAGATTTGTTAAGAGTGCCTCTTCAGAAATCAATCACGTATTTCAGAACATAAAAGGTTTACAAACCCACAAATCCCTTTTTTGTGCTTTTGCAAGGACTTTATGTTTTCCATCTTTTTCTCAGCTCCATCCTTCATTTCTTCCATCATGGCACCACAAGTGCAATTTCCACCCCTGCCTCCGAGGTCACGACTTCTCCTTTCCCGATAGATCACACCATGGAATTATAAAGACAGTGTCACAACCTTCCTTGCCAAACCGTCAACAGTTAGAAGGAATATTAGCGGGAGGACCTCAAACAAAATGCTGGCTGCCCTTGGCAGCTGGGTAAACAGGTAATGTCCCCCATTTAAAGAGGAGTATAATAGTGAAAAAAGCTCTCTGTGCAACTGTCCCTCTCCACCCTGACTCTTTAAACACGTTCCTGCAGTGATTGCTTGATGCAAATGCAGAGCGCCATGCTCGTTTCACTTTTGTTTCCATTACACTGAGCAAAGATTGGTTGGCTTGTCTGAATGGGAAATCGCCTTTTAATCATTTATGATGACCATGTCTAAGTCGGGTATGCCCTGAAGTGGTCTGTCTCTTCTTCTTTTTTATCCCCCCTGATGCAGACTTTCTGCTTTTGTCTACAACAGTCACTGTCTCTCCTTTTTTGTCTTCCATGTTTCTCACAGTTTAGTTAACTCCCAAAGGAAAAAGAAGGATTCATGTGTGAACCTCCCAAATAAGTCTGAGTTCCCTTCTTAAGGGAAGAGAATAATGCTTAAGCTGTGTCAACATGACAGTCAAAAAGAAGGTGATCTGTAAACACTTTGACACTGAACTTCTAGAGTCTGAACCGGTGAACGTTTTTGGAAATGCTACTTATGAGCAATCGGGGAAGAAAGCTTTAAGGCATTTTCACTTTGGTTTTGTAAATGTTACAGCCAGGTGTGAGCATGCTAAGCCTATTCACCGAGAAGCTCTCTACTTTTCTCTCAAGCCAAAATCAAAGCAGGAGTCGAGCAGGCGGGAAAGCTGGGATTGCGTGTGGAGCTTTTTAGATATCACATGCAAACGCTTCCTTTATGACAACAGGCAGAGGAAGAAGACACACATATCTGCTCTCTCCTCTCTCTCTCTCTCTCTCTCTCTCTCTCTCTCTCTCTCTCTCTCTCTCTCTCTCTCTCTCTATCTCTCACACACACACACACCCAACCACCAAGAAATATTACTAAAACAATAACACAGTGGTTGACATTGTTTTGCATGCCATTTGAGATTGTTTTCCTCCTGCCAAGTCAGACTGCCGTTTGACAATTTTCTATTTCCACATCTTTTTGTCTCCTCAATATTGACTTAGTTTTATTTTTTTGTCAACACTGAAGCCCCCGTCTTCTTTAACATGATGGCATTTCCATTACTGCGTTTTATCTTCCGTCTTCAGGAGCAGCAGTGCTGAAGACAGTGTGCCAGAAATTGAGATTCTTGTGTGGCTGGAAAGCCAAGATACTCCACCAGCCTATGCGAATTTGAATGCCAGGCCATACGTGTTTCTCAGGATTTAAAATTAGATATACACTGATTCTTAAATGTTTATTCATTAGTTCTTAGAGAGAAAAAGATCCAAATTAATCAATAAGAAAGTTAATCTTTGCTGCAAACTCTGAAAGGCAAAATAAGGCAAACTTCTTAGACTGACAAATGCATTTAGAAGGAAGGCTAAATTAGGTCAAGTGGATGAAAAGAGTTAATACTGCCAAGATTTATCTGCACAAGTGTGTAAAGCAACCACAGTTAAAAAGTTGTAACACATCTGCATGGAAAATGCGATGTCACATTTTTAAAATTTTGAATAACATCCCTGCTGTTGTTTGCACAATTGTCATCTCTTCGAAATAGTCTATTTTATTGAGGCTTGAATATAAATGCATATTTTGGATACTATTATTTTCTTCAGTTCCACATTTCTTTTTCACTGTATTCTATTTTTAATAACTGTACAGTATTTTTTTCTTTTGTTAATTTTCCCACTTGCTGTACAATCTCTTATTCTTTTAGTTTTCCTTTATTTTTTTTTACCTATGTTTGAGTACTTCCATTTACCTTTAACTTGCAACTGGTACACCAGAATTTCTCGAATTATGGACAAAGAATTATCTTTATTTTCTATTTTTTACCAAGCCCTGAAAAATGTCAGACCTATGAAATCAAGATGAATAGAACCTGCTTAACAACACGAAGTAGACGAAACAGTTGAAAAAAAGTCATGTCCCATCGACTGAAATCCAACTGAGAAAACAAGAATTGTCATCTGCCAATATGGAAAGGGATACATAGTAATTTCTAAGCCTTGAGAATTTAGCAAACCACAGTGAGAGTAATTATTCATAAATGCATAAAATGTAGAACCACGGTGAACCTTACCAGAAATGGAAGGCACAAAAATGACTCCAAGAGCACATTGACAATTAACACACAAAATCTAAAGCACTACAAAAATCACTTGCCTTCTTAAAATCAGTGTTCATTATTTAAGTTAGAAAAAGAATGGGAAACAAAGGTATTCATGTAGAGTTCTGAGGTATTAACTCCTGTTGACTACAAAGAACACAAAAATCCATCTGATATATGTCAAAAATATTAAAGAACAAACATCCTGATGATTCAAAAAAACTTTGAGGAAAATATATGTGGGTGCTGAGACAAAAGTGGAACATTTTGGAAGACGTGCATCCCATTTTATCCGGCATAAAACCAGATGTAATGGCATTTCAGAAATGGAACATCATACTAACGACCAAACAAATTGTTGGTCATATGATAGTCAGTGGCTGCATTGTTTCTTTAGAGCCTGGAAGAATAACAGAACTATATCTGCTTTCCACCAGAACATTCTGAAAGAGAGTGTCTGGTCAGCAGTAATAAATATTAGGTTTAGGGAGCAATTACTTTTTACAGAAGGCCAGATTAGTTTGGATTGCTTTTTTTTCCCTTCATTAATAAAATAATTTAAAAACTGCATTTTGTATTTATTCTGGCTATCTTTTCTGTTATTTTTTTTGAAACACCTTAAATATCAAACACATTTTAAAACCTTGTGTGAAAAACAAAGCTAAAAATGACTGAATTTGTATATACACATGATATATAGTGAACAATATTCCTCACTGAGTTGTGCAAACAAGGAACAGAAAATTTATTTAGGTCACAGTTGATATAATTATTTCTTTTTCTTATTCAAGTTCTTTTGCTGTCCTCCAGTGTATAAGGATGCTGAGCAGTGAGACCTATTGTCAACATAAAAAACTGACAATGTTTAGTGAGAAACCTCAAACTCTCTGGAGTTTGAACTTGAGTAGGCCTTCCAATTGGTTTTTCCGAGTTAGAACAAGGTCCCAGAGGAATCCAGTCAAAGGTTTAGGTACAATCAAAGACTCTTTTACACACTCAGTGTTGGCTTCATCTGTCCACCTCAAAGAAGACACAAAGAAAAGCCACAGGTTTGAGGAAAAAAAGAAAAACTTTATGCTATTCATAATTTACAAAGGTGATGGCATCATGGTTTGGATTTGATTTACTGTACCTTGGCCAACGTAAGTCGCATCATTGATAGTATGCATTGCCACGTACATACAAGAACAACTTGACTCAAAGAAGGTTATTAATTCCCTTCTCTCACACAGTATTCAAGCATTTTGTTACCACCAACTGGAAATAAGCTCTTAATAATTTATTGTCAACTGATGTCTTGCTTGGGTTTTCTGCAGTCTAGTTCATGAAGACACCTTAGACTCAAGAGGTTTTCCTAGGTGAGAGAAAGAAAAGGGTAGGGGGAGGGCATAAGAATAAATAAGACAAGTAAAAGACTGTGTTGGTGAGCTGGGAGAATCTGTGGTAGAAGTGAGAGAGACAGTGGCAAGAAAAGCAAGCGTCCTGTTCACGCTGGAGCCTGGGGTCAATAAAGTGCAGTCTGGTTTGGAAGAACGAGCTCTGCTGCAATTTTTATGAGCGTGCCTTTCTCCCCAATCATAAGGGGGTGGCCTCTCATAACAGAAGGAAAACAACTAATCAATAATTGAGGGGAGCAGTAAACACCGTGTACACAGCAACTCTCCAAGGGAATTCCTTTGCTGTGAATATGTTTGCCTTGTGTATGCATGTCCATGTGTGCAAGTGTATTTATTTATTCATTTGTTTTTGCCCCTTGCTGACAAACGAGGGATTTATATATATATATATATATATATATATATATATATATATATATATATATATATATATATATATATATATATATATATATATATAAAATGCAAGAAAAATATTGTCTGTCATACTCTATGGTACTATTTGGGTATTAGTCATTCGTATAGACCCAGCTGCTTTTTCTTTTTAAAGGGAACCCTCACTCGTATGAATAACATATTTAAAATTAATGCCAGCTCATACAGAGAAGAGTCCCAACCCTGTCTCTCTCGGCATTTGCAAAAAGCAGTTTGTTTGAGGAGTCTCAGAATAAAGCCAGCAGAACGATTACATCAAGATCCAAATGAAATCCTTTGTCTACTTCGGCTTCATGCGTTAAAGTCAGTTTGATGCGTGACATAGCATACATAGCTTTAAGGGCTCCCTAAGAGCCTCCAAGGGCATTTATACACCCTGCAACATACAAAAACTTCATCACAAGCTTTCACGTGGTAATACAATAAATAACATGAACATTCTTTCTTTTCCACATAATTCCTTTGAAATGGATTGCAGAGTGTATATAGCCATTTAAGCAGGATTCCAACCACAAGAATTAGAGAAATTCAGTTCAATGACAGACTGCAGAGAGCTTTTCATACATCCGACATCTTTTGGTAAAGGTCCATCTGGCTTTTATGCACTGCAGCCTATTGAACTTTTGAAAAATCATTTTATAGTGTATTTTTAAGATAATGCTTCAGAGTGAACGCTTGTCAAACTTTACCTAGACTGAACTGCTGAAAGGTTGATGACACTGTCCCTCAAGACATTTAGCTTTTTTTTTTTTTTTTTTTTTTTTTTGTGGGGGGGGGGGGGGGGGTATTATGGGATTGCAGAGTGCTAGGGATGCTTTTGAAGTGTCCTTGGTTCTTTTACAATCAAATCAAGAGCTCTGTTTGGATTCTAAGCACAGAGTTGAACTCTCATTGGCTTTATGACGTCGCAGATCTTGAGCAGTAGTGGTGGACAGGAGCCTGTCTAGTTTGGGCACTTCTTAATTCCATCTTTTGCGATGTGCTCACAGTGAGGGTTTTTGGCATTTGCAACCAATAACCTTAAGCATTCCCTGCAGTGGTTTGTCGTACTGTGACTAACTAAACTCACCCAAGTCAGGGGTCACTCTGTTTCAAGCAAGGAAGTAAAAGTTTCAAGATGTCTTTGCTCCCAAGTGATGGTGGGATAGAGCAGGATAATAAAGACTCCCACATACTCGGGTGTAGTATGCGTATTCTGTGAGCTGTACAGACTCCACATGCATTGTCCGCAGATGGTTGAGATTTTCATCGTCAAACATACTGATTGCCTACATTTTTCAATTCAAATTCCTACGGTACCCACAATCTGAATGAATTCTTGCAAGTTTGATGAGCTTGTTGGGTGCCTAGCCCTGTTTCCTCTCCACCAGGGCAGCCACCACACACCTGTTAGTGCAGCACAGAGATGGTAGTCAAACTGTGGGTCCTTGCGACTGGTTCTACAGACTCTCAAACTTATCACAAACATAACAGTTCGATGTGAACACTGTTTCCCACAGAGGAGGTGACCGTGTGACATTGAGCTTGCATATGCGGTTGTAAAAATTGATCTTGTGTGGACATGTCCAGCAGATGTCCACATTAAGTCCATATTGTATCCATTGCAAGTATGTGTGGACCTCTGAAGAGTGAAGTACAACCAAGTATGTGGAAGACTCAATGGAACAACTGGGGCCTCATTTTCTGTAATGTTGGCATTGGTCTTGTTTTTCATTATGAAGAAAGAGCTACGTTGAATAGTCAAGCTCTTGATTTCCAAGTAAGTCTGCCTTCTCTCATCTATGGTCATTAGATATTGATTAGAGCAAAAATGCAAGATCCCAGAGACAAGAAGCTGAAATGAGTTTCATAACCACTGAAAGAAGCAAGTTATCAAGCCTTGTGATTGCCTCTCTTTGGAGATTTTCTGGCACATCCCATTGGGAAGAACCACATTGTAGACCCAGAACTAACTGGATGGACTATATATCCCTTGTTTCCTGGATAGTATTGGTATCCTTTGTAATTTTGGATGAGGTTTTTTTTTTCCTCCATAGTCATTAAAAACTGAAGCTAGTGCGATGGACTTGATAACAGCATTCTTTCACAGTCAAAAAGAATGCTGTTTGATGTCACTGGAGTGAGTTACTCTGGTGAAAATCTGTAATAGTAAAAGTTGCCTTCTGGCATTACTTGACATTTCCAATGCCATGTCTGAATGCACTCATTTAAATGTGCCAGTGTACAACACCATCAATATATGATGAACAAAGAATAACACTGAAATGAACTAACCACCCACCAGTTCACTATTAAATGACTAAAAGAAGGAAGGAATACAACTAATGGACATTGCATTTTTGACTTTAGATTTCAGGAGAAAAAACCCCCCAAAACAATGTCATTTGGTTGCACAAGATTTTTCTACATTCAGGTATATTTATAATTTGTTTGTTTTGCTTTGATGAAAATTGGGCTCAAAGCTGGGTTGGGAGATTAAGGTTTTGATAAGGGTCCCCATAAGCAGAAGAGGAATTACAGGAACATCAGGTAAAGTAAAAATTATATTAGTTTAATGCAGAGTGACAGATTTTGTCATGATCCTGGGGTGTTTGGGTTTAGGGTTATATCTGATTGTATTAATTGTATTTAAATTATTTCCTTGTTGATTTCAGCTTTTTTTTAACCTTTCCATCCATCCCTTTGTATTTTGTCTTTTTTTTATATTCTATTCCTTGAGCATTTGAGTTGTCACGTCTGCCATTGTGTTATATACCCACTTGTCTCCTCCTTCCCTTCCTCGGTAAGTTATCACAGCTGCTCCTCATCCCCTTGATTATCTCATATATATATATATATATATATATATATATATATATATATATATATATATATATATATATATATATATATATATATATATACACTCACCTGCTCTCAGTGCCAGTTGCTTACAGCTAAGAACCCAAAAATTCAATGTGCTACATTAGATCAAGAATAAAAAAGATTTTTAATCAAGAACTGTCCAACTGATGACATTTGTCTGTGTACAGTATATTATATACGCTGAGCACTTCGCAGATGTCCTATTACCTGAGTCATTGCATCAATGCAGTGGCATGGAGGTGATCAACCTGTGGCTCTGAAAGTTCTGTATTTAGGAAATCAAGGCATGTCAAGTTTATTTGTACAGCACATTTAAGCAAACAGACAATACAAAGTGCTTTACATTATGGAAACATGAAAGAGAACATTGCAAGATTGCTTGACCAGTAACCCTCAGCT
Organism: Anableps anableps; assembly: GCA_014839685.1. Classification (NCBI taxonomy): domain Eukaryota; kingdom Metazoa; phylum Chordata; class Actinopteri; order Cyprinodontiformes; family Anablepidae; genus Anableps; species Anableps anableps. The sequence continues at coordinate 8,373,776 of CM026088.1, forward strand.
CATTTGTACTGTTGGTTCTGGTATCTTTCATCTTCTTCTTGACAGTACACTAAAATTATACTTCAGCTTAACACAAGGAGTCTTTGTGGCCTAACACGTGTCCTGTGACAGATGCAGCCCATGTTTGGGATATGTTTATGTGAACTGGGTCTGGAACCACTGACTCAAGCTTCAGTCTACACCTTGTAAATCTTTACAAAACTCTTGAATGAACTTGTGTTACGATCCTCTGAAGGTGCATTGATCCTTGTTGCTTGTGCAGCTTATCACACATTTTGGCCATTCACCCACCTGCCTTGAATCGAATTGTAAGGTCCCAACATGGAGAAGGGCTGAATTCATCCAAACAATATTGTCCAACCGATCCACCTTGGGACAAAGTCACAAACCCATAACTGCTATGAACTGAAAGGGGTAATATGGGATTGCAGAACAAGCATGACGTAGTCACATTATATAGACTAAAGACAGCTGAAAAAGCAGCAGGAAGCAACAGGCTTTAATGAGAACAGATGCACTGAATGATGTTTCAGTGTCCTTCTGATCTGAGAAATAAGCTTTGAAGCAGAATATGACGCAGACAATACTATACTGAGGATGGTGCACAACTTTGCTTGTACTGAAAGCGTAGAAAGGATTTGAAAAACTTGTATAAATATCATAACACAAACTCAACAAATCTCCCACATTATGTGAGGCTCAGGTGAATGCCAAGTTGTAAGCCACACCCCTTTGGTTCTCTAATAGAGGAGCATGCTGTGTAAGCACACATGGCCCGTGATCTCTTAACAAGTAGACTAGTATGGTGTGAAAGGAGTACATATTATGCAACAGGGTGTTTTGGGGGGCCAGTGACTATCTGCTGGACAACCGACAAGTCAGCATGGTTGTGTAGACATGGAAATTACATTTCTATATAAAATCCTTTTTTGGTCTTTTGTAATATTCTTAGTTTTCACTCTGAATTTAATGACAGAAATAAAAGATTACTTCACTTGGATACACTTGTATATGGCTGTGCATACACAAAATGCTTGAGGAAACTTGTGTTTTAATTCTCTGGTTAACAAAAAAAACCCATAAAAAAATGGGAGAATTGAATTTGTGTCATTGTTTGTGGCCGAGCAATAAAAGCTGCAGAGACGCAGCTTCAGGTCAGCTGAGCTTTGTTGGGGGGATTAGTCACCTGTTGGCAAAGTCACAGCCTCAGAATTGCTTTACCCCCTCAGGCTTTTTTGTTGCTGCACTGCAAAAACAGACAAAGTGGCGGCAGCGGACGGTGTGCCTGTTTTTTGTTCAGGACCATTTCCACTTGTCCCCTCTTTCTCAGCTCAGTGGCACTTGCTTACTATTCTTGCTGCATGTAAAGCTCCCAACTCCATATACTGTATTTGTTTTGCAGTTTACATTATATGCCAAATAGGTTTATAAACTCCACTTTCATAACCCAAGAAATAAAATCCACTCCTTGTAAAATAAACTGTAAAAACACAGCTTTTACATGTGCCGACCTCCCAAAAGTATGAACTCATGTGCTTTATTCACATATAATTAACTAATTAACAGCCAACCAAAGTTGAATTCTGCTGCACAGCACACAACCTGGGGTCTTTCAGCTGAAATTTTAAAAGCATTTTAAAAACTAAAGATAGTTACTAGATGTGTTTAATTAACTCAATAGATAAAGCATTGCTGGAGACTGAGTCAACCTTTAGCTTACAAAACAAACACCTCGGCGCAAAGGTCAGAGTTCAGTGTGTGGCATAGTTGGTTAAAGCTCTGTGGAAAGCATACATGTGCATTCACTGCATAATAGGATGGTGTGGATGTGGAATAGGACCAGGATCTTGTCAATTAACCGCCAAAAACAATCCCTCACTGCCGGTGGGGGTTTAGCAGCTAACTATGAGGGCAGAGCCAGTTGGAGAGAAATTGGATGCTCTGCTAGGCTGCATGATGATGTTCAGGTGCGGCACAGAAATGCTCATTAATTCCTGGTACCTGCAGCTAGAGAGCATTCCTGATGAGGCCAACATTTGAGGATTTTGCATGAAATTCCCTCATGTGAAAAGAGGAAAGTTGTAATCTCAGTGTGAGTGTTACATTTGCACATACTGACTGCTGCTCCATTCAACAAACTGGAGTTCGACAAGTTTATAAAGTGCTGCTTCAATGTTCCTGTTCTTGATTTATTACAGTTGAGGACCATCTGCATTTACTGAGTATTTAGGCCTTTCTTAATACATACTCCATCCTAAACCAACCACAACTGTCCTATTGGGATCTACCTCTCCCAACAGCTTGCCACAGTAGGCCACTGTCATTCAACTCCAATAAACGCCACCATTCTGTCATTTTTCCTGGATGAAATTAATTGTTTATAGTAACTTTAAGCTGCTCTCTGTCTGTCTGTCTGTCTGTCTCTGTCTGGGCTAAAATTCCTTCACAGCAATGTGAAAGACTTTGTTGTGAGTTTTAAAACAACCACCTTTTTATTTCATTTTTTTAGGTTGTAAAACACAGAAAAGCATGCAAAAAGAGGATGGATACATTTTCTTGTATGTAATGTTGATATTTGTTGAACATGGTTATAAAAAAGCACAGTTTCTGACCTATTGACAAAATTCTACCTAAAAAAATTAATACTGGTACTTTAAGTGTCATTTTTGTTGTGGAAATTCAATTTTATTTATCTGATGATAAATAAAAATGTTGAAAAATCACTAAATCCACTATGTGTTGTATCTATAGTTAAATACATTAAATGTTGATCATTTTTAGACAGATTTTCTTTGTGTTGAATAATTAACTTTCCCAATTTTTACAGAACAAATGATAATATGGTATTTGAAATCTGGCAAAGCCCAAAATAATTAGCCTTCCACCACTCTGCTTCGGAACTGTAGTACACAGCTGTTTATATATCTTCGGTTTTTGTTGAAATTCACATAATGGTCAAACATAGTATACATTCAATGGGCATTGCACCAGATGGTAAACAATTTTCTTTTCAGAAATCCAGCACTTGGTTAATCTTTCAGTTATTGAGCTTTAGAGAGAATCACACTGTCTGACATCGGGTTTAGATGACTCCGTTTTCACATCTCAACTTTCATTCAGCATACTTTGTTGCTCGTCAGTCTGTTGTAGTTCTGTAAATCCTTTTGTGATGTATCGTCTGCAAAGATTGGTTATCTGATGACAGCTAATTTCTTTCTTCCTTTGCATATTTTGTCAAATATCCAAACCTATTTACTGATTAAATGCTTGACATCGGCAAAAGATCAAAACTTCTACTTTATATAGGTACCCACACCTGCTGCTGATCAGTCATTCAGGTGCATTTGATTAGCTCTCTCTGGGTGCCTCTTTATCGCCCAATTTGGAAGCGGTTAGGGTGATCCTTTTAGCGATTAAAAAGCTGAAAATGAAATGAGAACATGTGAAATGTAACAAAAGAAACTGCCTCATCATTTCATGGAAATAATGGGGTTGATCCTATTTTCACAGAGTCCAGCCAGTAAAACACTTCCGATAAAATGGGAAATGCAAATAATATATAGGTTTAAACTTTTATTTCAGTTCATTTTGATGGTAGATGTCATACCTAGAAATAAATAAATAAATAAATAAAAAAAATAAAAATAAATAAATAAAAAAAAAAAAAATTGAAAAGAATGTGGCTGTTGAGACTCATGTATACAATTATATCAATGGAAAGTTTAGTGGAAAGACAAAATGTGGTAGAAAAAGCCCACAAGCTAAAGTTTTAACAGCATATCAACTGATGACCAAACATGCTTAAACTAAACCAAATAGATTCTCTATCCTCCATAGATTATTGTCAAGGGGAAGGAGAGAGACACCAGATCCAATGTTGCAGACCACGACCAAAGCAATCAAAGCTTCTGGAAGCACTGGTACAGTAATTCATTCTAAAGGAGCTCAGACCAATCACTGAGTTTATATACTGCACAGTACATGGAAATACTTTTCACCAGAGTTCATGTATTAAACCCCCCTTTTTCTAGTCTTTTTCATTTTCTGATCAATTATAATGTAGGTTTTCATTATCATCAAAACTGAACTATATCGCTGTGTATTATGAATCTACATGACCTTAGGTTTTTGAATTAAAATACAGATTTTTTTTTAAAGTTTTCAATTATATCATTGTTTGTTGGAATGCACATGTACACAATTCATCACAGATGGGGAACTTAGGAGCAAAATTACCTTTCCTGGATTGGTTAGAGGATTTGGGGGTGGGAGGGGTGATGGCCACACCTGCAGCCACACGGTCGGTAACCCCACACACCATCACTTTGTTCACTTTAAGTTCTTTTTGCTTTTGTGATTTGCTTATTTTGTTAACTTTTAGTTATTAGTCATTTAAGTAAATTATTAAGCTAACTGTGTGTTTATTACTTTGTATCAGTTAAATTTGTGAGTAAAACGACTACTGTGTCCTCATGCTAAACCGGTTCGGTCCCAAACAGGGAGCAATACTCAATGCCAGGATGAAGAGGATAAAGAAATTTACTATTTAGATAATGATAATGACATGATTACATATTGAGCAAAGGAAAACATGATTGCTCCTCCATCAACTTTATGCTGTACTTCTTCCCTGCACAGTGAAAACAGCTGTGTCCAGTCAGGAAGGGCAACTGTAGCACCTGCTGAACACACAAATCAAGGAATGTAACAACACACACACACAAACACTCATTAGCACCAAGGCTTTTCAGCGCTGTAGCAGATTTGCTAAATCTGACTAAGACTCATTAAACCAGTTCGACAGTTTTAACCACAGCAGGGATATCTCCTCTACAACTACTTGTGGGGTAGCTATTGTTTTTTATGCAGCAATTAATTAAACACCATAGAGAATATTGTAAATAGAAGACAGTAAAACATTTTTAACAACACCAGAAACCTTACTGCTGGATCTTTAGTTACAAAAAGAGAAAAACTGCTCGCAAGATTTCCAGTCAAAACAGCCCAGAGCAGGCAACATTGCGTCAGGGAGACTGGGTTTGGTTCTTGCAGTGTTGGTGACATATATGTTATTGCCATCTCAAGTATGTGATGCAATAGTCTGGAACATGTGTTGCCACTGTTGGACAGAAAACATGCAAATATATTTGTTTATGAAATTTTAATCAACAGGGTTGGGACAGTGAGTCCAGAGAAAGGACTAAGAAAGAACATCATTTTATCCATTAATCCATCCATCCATCCATCCGACTGCCATCTCTTTCCTGGGCAAGATTGTGCTCCAGCTCATTCTGGGGATCCTAAAGCTTTCACAGAATAATAAAAAAAAAAAATCATTCCAACAATAATTTCCTGCTAATACTTGTGACAGCGAATTACCAATCCAGAGACGGCCACCACGATGCTCTTCATCTTAGAAATTATGAGTCACTACGCTCAAGATTTTGTGATTTTTGTTCAAAATATAACTTTTGTTGAAACAGCCGTACAGATGTATCCTAAAACAAAACTGAAGCCATGGAATGCAAGTGCCTTCTTAACAGCTTCATAACTGTAGCGAACAATGTGTAGGAATACCGCCCCCTGGTGGTGGCAATGTTATGTCACAAGTAGGTGCTGAGAAATGTCATTTTTATTGAAGAACCATAGAAATATTTGGATCTGGACTAAGCTGGTATTAGCTAAAAAAAAAAAAAAAGGAAAAAAAAGTATTTATGCTCAACAAACTTCAGCTACGAACGTTTTCATTGCAATTTATCCTAAAATGTGCTCCACTGAAGTAAATTCAACTAAATCCAACTCCTACCTTAAGTTCTCCAGACTGTTAGAAGCAACTTCTTTTTTTTTTTTTGCTTTATGATTTGGGAGAAAGTTCACTTAAAAGTTTGAACATTGTTATGGGAGGGCTTTCTGCTACAATGGAGGCATGAAGTTCCCCAAAGACTCGACAAGACCTCATCCCCATGCTGGCATAAATAAAGGTCACTGCAGCTGTCTGACACTAGAGGAAGCAGTAGAGGCTCCAGGACAGCCTGATAAGAGGACAGCATTGGGCCCTCTGAAGGAAGGTAAAGGTCACATTTGTACTATTAAGAACTTGGCAGGGTCACAGTGGTGGCAACCATCCTCATGAGACAAGATGACTGGTCCAGGTCTGATGCATGAGTTTATTTTTATTTATTTTTTATTTATTTAGTTTTCCTCTGCAGAAAAGGGTGACATGACTGGTAAAGATCTTTTATGTGCATCAAGTTAGTTTTGCTTCCTGTATTTCTCCCTCCCATGTTTTTTTTTTTTTTTTTTTTTTTTTTTTTTTTTTTTTTTTTTTTTTTTTTTTTTTTTTTAACCCAGAGACAAGAATGAGTGATGAGAGCAGAAAAAATGAATCTTTTCCCCTTCGTCTTCCGCTCACGCTGTTTTGGTAATCTATCTGATGCCGCACAGAGTGGCTATACGAGGATGAATTAATTATGTTTCGGAAATGACTCATCTGCACGGAAACATAAAGTCAGCGAAGGGCAGCTGAAGTGGTAAAATACTTGAACTGTTCATAATCCATTAAAAATGGGCATATTTGGGTATTTTGGTCAGAAATTTAAAATCATTCAAATAGGGGAAGTAGTTTCCGCTTTACAGATTTGTTCAGCTGTTGCAAGTTTCAGCTCCACAAACAAACTTTACTATTTGGAAGAGGTAACCTGAGCATTTTTAAGAAAATGTTTTAAAATGATGATTTCATTTGTCAAGGTAAAAAAAGCTACCCACTTCAACATGTTGTATTTCCTCAAGATATCATTGTCTGATATTTAAATTGATCTAAAACTGAAAAAAAAAAATGTAATTTTTACAGCACTGTGATAATACAGTTTTTTGTATATTTATTCTTTCTGTTTAGGTGGTTATATTTGACCTTTGTATTTAAGAAGGGAAAAAAATCTACACGATTCAATGAGTAACCTTCCAAGGCTGGAAAGGAAAATAAACTAAAACAGCTCTGTTTTTTTTCCCCCTGCTAGTAACACATTCTTGTACCCACAGAGAGTTGCTCATCCTTGTAAAGGTCTTCTACAGATGAGCCTAATTGCTGGTTGGCCATTTTACTCTGGGAACAAGACAGTGGCATGAAATATTAACAGAAGCTCTTGGGGCACAGGAAAGCAGCCTAAGACAGTTGGAGACATTTATAATTAAGCAAGCGAGGATTCAAGAAGCACACACTCCCATCTCTCTACTTTTGACCCTTTTTTGCTTCTTCTTTAAGACACTTGGAAGCAGGCATGGAAATACATAAGGACACAAGTGTGTGTGAAGATGAAATCACAGCTGGCATAGCTGAAAAAGCCAAACAGTACAGTCAGGAGTCATTAACGCCCTCACGCCTCTTGTTGTGCGTCAAGCCCCCAGCCTGCACAGACACAATAAAGGTCAAGGGTCATAAATTCTTTGAATGTTGTCCTCGCTGACAGTTTAATGTGGCCCGGTGTCCTTTGTGCTCGCTGGGCTGTGATGCGGTGGAGGGGGGCCCCCTTCGGCTTTTCGTTTTTTGGGGGAAATGATCCATGCAGTCGACAAAGCTTATTCAACTTGAAGAGATTACTATCATCTAAAGAAGAAGGAGTTTACACACGTTTGTCACATTGCTATATACGTCTTAAAAAGAAACCTGTTTTATGAGGTGTGCTTACCAGATGGTGCATGAGATGATGGTGCAAAAATGAAGTGCAAAAAAAAAAAAAAGTGTTTTTTTTTTTTTTTCTTAAACCCATTCAGGTATAAAAGACACAAAGTATTTGCCTTCAAGACCAGCTGAACATGAAATCCATTTTAGGCAAATCCAACACAGGGCTCTGGTTCTTTTGGACATTTTCTTTCTCTTGATTTAAACAACATATTAAAGCCTTTAAATAGTAAATAAAAATGATCACCTTATGTTTTGAGTGAAGGGTATTTTTACAAGAAATCAGCCTATTAGCAATGTCACACCCATGGAAAGCTGCAAACTTTCTTGCTGAAATCCCAATCTGAACGTGTGCTTGGAGTGATTAAAAAAGCCAGAGAAAGGAGATGTTATCCACATACCAGTCACTTAATTAAGCGTTCGACTCGCTCGTAACAGGATGAACCTTGTAGCCTATTTGCTTCAAATTTGGGATACTTTAGTTGTAACTAGTGTTTGTTTGAGCTACTGTTGCATTTCTGCATTTCAAACCAGTCTTCTCTGACATAAACAAGGCAATTTCCTCCACATATTGGGCAATTTCTTTTCCTGAGACCATTCTTTGTAAACCCAAGAGATGTTGTTGCGTGATAATCCAAGTTGTTCAGCAGTTTCCGAACCAACTCAGACCAGCCTGTTTGGCAATAACAACCATGAAGAAGCAGACATTTTTCATTCAGTCCAGGTGGGGCCAATCCTAGGAATCGCTTGCTGCAAAGATGAGCGGATGTTGGAGGAGAACACATATTTTTCCTCCCTTTTCACCTAAATTTGATGGTAACCAGAGACAACAGAAATATTTTCATGCAATGTGCCATGAAAGTCTGGATAGCCATCAAAGCTTAATCAGCTGAAGAATAAGTTCGCAGCAGTTTGAATCATGATAATGAGAAAAATAAAATGAATTCTTTGCTTGTGAATATACATAATTTTTATTCTATAAGTTCTATTGATGGCATGATTGATTTTTGTGACTGATTAATTATATAGTAGTGTCATATATCATCGTGCTATATTCATGTATCTGAAAAGTCCTTAAGTATCCCAGTTGACACAACAAATTCATACCTATTCAGGCCTTTTCGAATAAACCTCAAGTCAACCATGAATAAAATGTTTAATTTAAATTCTTTGTTTCATAAGCAACTGAATTGTTTGTCCAAAAGCTCTAAAAAACATCGAATCCTTTGAGAAAATGTAACATACGACAAAACCGTATTTTAAAATCTAAGCCGAAAACATGCCAAAGGTGTAGTAAATATAACATTTTATGTCACATCCCATGCCACTTTGGATCACAAGCTTAGGCGACAGCTCTACTGAATCCCCCTGCTTGGTGCTCAGTAAGAGGGACTATTATCATTTTGTTTTGTTGTCTGAGTGCAGATTATGCCTTTAAACTCTGCTGCCAACAGGCTTGCTGCCTCTCACAAAGTTTACGACTTATTTGAAAAGAGAAATCAATCCTGCAGAAAGGAGGCAAAAAAAAGAAATGAGCATTGTGCTGTACGTTCAGCCTGCAGGGCACAGAGCTGTGAAACACAACATATTAGCTTGTCAAAGTGGATGAAGTAATTTGTTTTCTTTTATTATAAGATTAAAAGCCTTGCAGTGTAGCTGCGCTGTACTTGCTAATACGTTCATGTAGTTTTTTTTTGTTGTTGTTTTTTTTTTTACATAAATGTTGAGTGTACGTTACAATGTGCCTCATGCATTTATGTGCTGATATATGCATGGACATACTTTTGTCTCTACTGTCTGGTGTTTATTCATTCTTGTGCACTTCTCCGACCATACACATGATTGATAGCATACTTATTATCCATAAAGAGAGAAACTGAAATCGATTTTCACCCATTATGCAAGTGTAATGAAACTATATCTCCACAGGCTTTGTAGAGAGTTTGCTCTGACTTCTCAAAAAAAAAAATAAAATAAAATAAAATAAATAAATAAATAAAAATAATACATAAAATGTATGTGCTGCTGAGCTGAGCACATTCTGCATATTTACAGGAACTCAGCAGGATTCCAGGCAACATTTCCTCCACCTAAACATACTCTTAGAATACAATTCAGCTTAATGGTGAGGGGGGGAAAATGTCGACTTTTTTCCAGAAACTGAGCAGTGAGTACATTTCTTCTGGAGAATTTAACTCAAATCTGCACAAATTCAGACATTTCTGATTAACTGAAATTGAAATTTGACTAAACCTTTCCTGCTTTAGATCAGTTAGTATAACCACGACTGTTTCAGAGGATCTCTGTCGGAGGGCACGTTCCACCTGCTGCCGCTTCCACATCTTTGGTTTGCTGCGGTTCAGAAGGAGCTGTTGGATGACCAGTCGGCACCTGATGCTCAACCGTCTGTTGCAGAGACAAGCCAAACACTGTTCCTGAGAACGTCTTCTGCTGCCCTTTGTTCCTAGACTTACCTCTGGTGTTCTCTGTACCTCTGAGGTTGGTTTTACGGTAGTTTCCCCACTGCTCTGGACTCAAGCCTTCCATTCCTTACCTTCTGATCTTTCGTGCTCCATGGTCGTCTTCGTTAGCTTCTCCGCCATCGGCCTTCACCAGCCCACCCGCTCTCCAACACACGCTCCTCACTCACCTCTTGTTCCGCTCCACCAACTTACCTCCACCACCCAGACCCTTCCTTGCCTCCATGCCGGATCATTTCTGCAGCTCCATGAGACCGATCCATTCATCGATCTCCAAACAAACATTGCAATCCTCATTGCTGGCTCGAACCACTCCCTTTTCCTGCAGACACTTTCCCAAACCAGAAAACCTCCAAGTCCTCTTCAGCTGTACAAATTCGGTTTAATTAGAAATAAACCTTTAAGCTTTATTCTACCTCCACCATCTGATTTCTCACGTGGGTCAGGAAACTAGCTGAGAACATGACACTTCGGCCAGACTCAGACTCGCCTCTCCTGAGATTTTCTCCATGATCACAAACGGAAAAGAAACTCTTTCCAAACACAGATTCAAATCAATCCTCACACAACTGCCTTCAAATCAAACACTTATCTCTGTCCTTTCTTCCGAGTTCATACCCTGCAATCTGCTTCCAGTTTCAACTTTTGTCTAATAAATCTGCGTTCAAACCTTTCCAATTTGTCTGTAATTTTTGCTTACAATAGACTCTTACAAAGAACATTACAGGGTTGTTTACTTAAAGCTGTGTATTGTTATATAAAATATGCATTTATGCTTTTAAAGCAAGGGAAAGAGACATCATAAATGGACAACACAGCATGGATTGGTTGTTCAGAATCCCTACGAAACCAAAAACATTCATAACCTTACAAATTTTTTGTATGTTTCATGGTCTAATAAGGCCACCAATGCTATTTGATATGGTGGTTCCCAGATGATTTGCTGCATGCTGAGAAGTAATGGGGAGAAATATGTTAAATTTGACTGTGGTATGAAAGAAAAATGTCAGAATCCACTGATTAGGATTTTAATTTGTTTGCAAATCCATGTAGGGGGATAGGCGGCTCTCAGGGGGTGTCATTCTGTTTGAATTAAAACAAAGCTGAAAAATGATTTCTCTTTAATCAGTTTGAAGAAAAAAAAAAACAAAACAAAACTTTGACTCCAATTTTTCAGTGTTGTTAACTTGGGGATGTTTTGCATTCAGTCACACTCTCTGTGTGGGTGTTCCCACTTAAACTTTGCATTCACACAAAGTCAAAGTGTTCTCTTCCAACTTTCCCGAAAGCTCTGACCCACTTTATGACTTCGCTTTGCACACTGGTAAACATATTTATGAACATGTAAGTTTTGTATAATCAGCTCCCTGAGTTTCACCATCTTAAGGTCATTTGCTTTGTTGCCAATCTAATTTCTGTCTTGGAGAACAAAGGGGATAAGAGGGACTGATTAGGACTCTCAGTTGGCTGTGGATGTGTGTGTGAGCGTCCTCATCAGTATTTGTGGATAGGAGCCTTCAAAACTTTTTTTGTTTTTTGGTGTGCATGTTCTCTCTCATGGACCTCTGAGCCTTGGGTTTGTGTCAGCCTTGTACCAAAAACATGAAATTTGCATTCTTTAATTAACATCCAAGCATTCGCTGGTGGTTGTAATTCCAAAGTCAAGTAGACGCTACTTTTGGAATCACAGAGAAAAAAAAAAAAACAAAAAACAACCCTGGAGGGGATTTTCTGTTTAAAGCAGAGAAGAGCTGGACTTGATTGGCTGACATTAAGCAATATGAGTTGACAATAAGAGTTAGAAGCAGTTTTATTAGAAAAAACAAGTTGCCACAGATGACATGCTGTTAGGTTTTTTGATAGATGATAAAATAGACTTGTACTAAAAGTGATGCTGAAAAAAATGTCTTGGTTGAGAATGCAAGATCACATACTTTGTTAGATTTGACTTGTAGTCTGTGCCTAAAACACTGTATGTTATTTATTCTGAGTAATTACAAAAAGAATTGGGGTAACTGCATTTCCAATTTCATTCCCGGAGCTTTGATAAAGTTGTGACAGCATTCGCCGTTTGCGGATGTTGGAACACTGAGCTACTAGTTGTTTGGCAGTTAGTGTTGAATGGGGATGTCGACGTAACCATTTCAGTCTTTTTTTTTTTTTTTTTTTTTTTTTTTTTTTTTTTTTTTTTTTGTCTAAAAGAAAACCAAAAAACTTTTTAATTGCATTTTTTAATCGAAAAGCTCATAGTTTTGACAACTAGGAAGCTCATCTTCAGTCAGGACAAAAGACATATTTGCCTAAAATACATGACTTTTTTTCATACTTAAGATAGATTGCTGCAAAACCCTTGTTGCTGAAGGACAAGTTGATTTAATTAGGATAAAATATTGTTTTTTTTCTTTGTGCAATCCATGTATTCATTTCTTGATCTGTATAATTTGTGTCCAGGTTTTGGAAAATCAGCATCTGCAAGAAACTGGGTAGGGAGGACTGAGACTGCTAAAATCAATGAAAAACCAGAACTGTTTAAGTAGTTATGCCAACAAATGTAGCAAAGATAATATAAATGAATTTAGGAAATGATGGTTCTATAAAATCAGACATAAAAGTTGAAAATATCTAACTATATTCTGCAAACCTCTGCACTGCAGTTGAAGCTGCAAACAGAGTTGTAGGTTAACACCCCTGCTCTAAAGCAATGTTTTTCCAACCTGGGTCCTCAAGGCACACTGTCCTACATGTTTTCGGTATTTTCCTGTTTCAGCACACCTGACTTCAATTGATGGCTGATTAACAGACTTTTGATGAACTGCAGTCATCTGAATCAGGTGTGTTAGTGCAAGTAAACAACTAAAACATCAGGTTTTTGTTTTGTTTTTTTTCTTTTTAAACTCAGAAATACCAAAAAAAAACCCACACACACACAAAAACAACAAACCACACGAGGACTAAAAAGATACTGGAATTGTGCAAATGTAGAATCCATATTTGCTCATCCTTCAGTTTTACTCTTTGATGATAATAGCTTGAGGGTTTTAACCTTTGGTTGTTTCCATTTCTCAATCATGTTCACTCTCATACTCCACCACTAAAAAACATTCCCATGCAACTGTATATGTTCCCACGAAGCCTATTATCATCATTTGTCTTCTGGGGTTCAGCTTCGGGGCTGAATCAGCTTGGTATTGTCCAACATAATCAGCACCAGCAAATGTGATGAAATAAGCAATGCATTTCCATTGGGTGACAATTTGTTTAAGCAAATAACTTCCAGTGCAGCAGTTGGGACTCATTTGCATTAGTTTTAATTTTAAATGGTCACATGGGAATACAAATGCTTTGTTGCAGTGGCAATGAAAGCAGCTAAATATGGTGTCTTTTCATTTCTGCAGATTGAATCTGATTTGCTCTATAATTCTAAGACCTCAGCCTTGCACATGTCTATCACAACTTCTGGTACTTGGAGCATTCATTGTTGTAATATGAGCTCTACTGGACTGCCATATATGTTAAACAATGGCTTTATGTACATGTGATTTATAACAGCCTTGCAATGATGGAAGCAAGTGTTCAGTTTCAATCTTGCAAAATGTTTTTTGCACATTTTTTTTTTTTTTTTTTTTTTTGGGGACCAAAGACCCAAAACATGACTGATAACTCGAGAGCTGCAGTCTGACTTTGGTGCCTCATTAGGAAGCATTCTAACTGCCTGTGTCCCAAACCTCAAATTACCACCAAACAAGCTGGGAAAACTTTTTAGCAAATTGCTTCAGTGTGAAACATCTCTTTCCTGGCTCTTGATGCCTTAAACCCAGAAACTCTCAAAGCCAAGTAAAAAGAGTACAAAATTATGTTGCATGCCCTTTATTAGGTATCTGACACAAAGTGCTGTGAAAATGTATTTGAATCTCCTTCATTCTCCTTCCCTTTTTTTTATTTTTCATTTTTTGCTGGAGAGCAGAGCTCATGGTTCGGTCAATTACAGCATGTTGTCCAGATCCCGAAGCGGCAAAGCTACCTCACACCATAACACTACTATTACTATCATACTCCCTTGGCTTCCTCTCTGCAGATATTCCATAACTCTTGCTTCCCCTCTCCTTGACCCTTCTATTTTGTCCTTCTTGACCTTTACCTCCCCTTCAGATACAGTCTTCATTAATTGGCTTACACTTTTATGGTATGGCCCCTTTTCTCAGTCTAGTTTCCATTAAAGCTGCTCCCATTCACATTTTTGATTTATTCCTTATTTTGTTACTGTAAAACAAGTCAAAAAATGTGACACAAAAATGGCTCATTGGACCATATTCACCATGTCTGATTTCAATATTGGTAGTGTTCTATCAATAGGGTGATAGGGTGAAACTTGGCTTGTCGTACAGATTTTCCCTCATCTATTGCTCTTCTACTCTCTGTCTTGTCTGCAAAATCAGGAAGCACTATGGATGGAGCATATTCCTATAAGAAGAATGCAGATTCCAGCTTAAAGGCACTACTTGGCACAGTGTAGCAGTACATAGATATGTGGGTAGTACCCTGCTGCTGCTTTTCACTCACATCACAGCATGATGCAGATATAGAAGACTCCTGTTCTACTGGCAAAAAAGCCGAGTCTCTTCCCAGTTTGGTGGGTAACGTTTGTCCAAAGAGTCAACAGAATTTTACACTTCAAGTCATGTTTGAGGATCAGATTTTCTGTCTTGGTACAGAATGGCACCTTGTTCTGTAGTTTGGTGCTGAGTCTAATTATTTGTTGTCTTACATGCATCATTTAAGACATGACTAAAGCTGAGAATGACCAGAGACTGTCATTTAAAAACAAAAAAAACCTGAAAGAAATATATATTTTATTGCAGTATAATCTCACACCAAACATTTGTAACCATACCATGTCATATGGTCATACGTATTGACATCCCTAATAACTTTTGTTCCTTTTTATTAACCATTCTTGACTCCCTGTTTCCTTGGCGTATAAATACAACATGAGGAAGATGCCCAGGTCTGTTAGCTAGTCTACAAAATAGGAAAGACAGACAGACAGTTGATTTTCATACTAAACAAACCATCAAACGCACCCCTTAATAGATTTGCTCTAAACCAAGGATGAAAATGTGAAAAAAAAAAATCACATCTTTTCCATAAGGTGTAAGATATGGGATGCTATTGGGCTGTTTTCCTTTCAGATATCAGAAAACTTTGAGTCTGTGGGATGGGTAAAACTAGAGAATATGTGATTCCTACTATACGATAGCAAAACTATGATCCTGTGGGCTGGCTTCTCTGCCAACATTGTTTCAATTGTATGATATTGTGGACTCCTTAGAACTGTGATTTAATTTTAAATACAAAACTACAATATGGACTTGGATTGTTTTTTAAAGTAGGATCCCGATTCTAGGTTTTGAAATGGCCAAGTTGGCCAACAGAATTGAAGGTCTGAAAATATACAATGCTGTGAAACCACATTGTCCTGTTTGGTTATTTATTTTTTTTCCCATCTGTGAATCCCTGTGCAGAAAAAAAGAATAGACCTGTCGTTCTTTGTCACTTTGTCACTCCCAGCTAAATTGCATTGTTCGTGAAAGAACAAACACTCCAAAGGAAAAAAATGATTCAAAAGATATCAAGAATTCAAGTTCCCTTCTCCTTGTTGTGAAGTATACTGCAATATTACAGCAGAATAACTTGCCACAGTAAACTGCTGTTGGCAGTGCAGTTCCTCAATGGGTAAATCTTCAGAGATCCAACTTGAAAACCCTCTGCTTTTGCTGTTTTTATTTGACACAACTTCAGCAATTACATTTTACTCAGAGGACTGGACCTTTTTATTAGAAAAAATAGAAGAATGTACAGCATAGGTTGAAAAATGATGCTATGGCCAAGCAAACAAATGACATGTTTTAAACAACAAGCAACCAAATCGTCTTTACACAATCATCTTTCAATGGTTTAAAAATGATAGCTGTGCAGTTTGTCTTCTCACAACTGCTGTTGTTCAACAGAAACTTGATGCTGAAATCATCTGACAGAAAAAATGAGAGTTCAGCTTGGAAAAAAAATGCTTCAGAAATGAATCAGTGGGAGAAAAAGTTCAGTAGAAGAGATGAAATATGGAAAGTAGTATTTGTGTGTGTGTGTGTGTGTGTGTGTGTGTGTGTGTGTGCGTGTATGACAAAGTAGAAACAGCAGGGGAAATTGATGAGGGAGGGCAGAATCAGCCTCAGCATGGAGTGACGCACATCTAATGATGTAATATGTGCTTGCAGCTGTAGCTTCAGGAGGCACAGAGAAATCTTAGTCTCTTAATCCCCAACCATGTTTGAAGTTTCAAATGTCTGCTTTTGATTTTGTAAAGCATTCCTTGTTAGCTTTGGGAGTTGTTCCTTTTTTGTGGGTGTGCGAAAGGTTAGCGTTAGGATTTGGTAGCCCTGGCTTGACATCATTGTAACATGTTTTTCGGGTTTTGAAACTGATTGCTTTTGCTTTTAAAATTAAAAAAAAAAAATGTCAAACTTGAATCTTTGCCATTTGTTTTCATCATTTTATACCTGTAGACCTGCTTGATTGTCATAAAATCCCCAAGAATTTTGTTCATTTTATTCCCATACTTCCACAGAGATGAAATACAAATGCTACCTATTCAGCAAACTTCTGCATTGACAGACCTCCAACATGCATGTTGAAACGACTTCGTCTGAACTCCTGTAGTTGCAAGTATCTTTTTTGACCAATCTGAACCAGAGTTGATTCGTTTTTATTCTGGATTTCTCTCTGTGTTTTGAACAGTCAGTCAGAGGTATTTCTGCATTAATTTTTATGTACTCTCTTCGTTTTTGTTTCTCACTTAAAGTATGATTGGTTCACTGATTCTATGTTTACCTGTGTCTATTTCTTGCATAAATCCAATGTAGAAGCAATAAAAACTAACAAAAATCATTGGATTGGGTGAAGGATAAAAAAATCCTTGATGTAAAAATGATAAAAATATACTTTGTACTTAAAAGATAAGTAATACAGTATCAGAAGGGGAGGTCTATTAGGTGTCCATATCTATTTCTCAGATAAAACCATTTCTTGAGTCATTGCTGCCAATAAGGTCATGTACTTTCCTTTGTTTTTCTTTCCCACAGAAAATAGAAAGTCCATCTCTACCATTCCCTCAGTCATGTCTCTTTTCTGGACTGTACCACTGACAGAGATGATATGGCCATTATCTCCGAGTTCACTTTCTTTCCAATAAAAAGTACCCTCGGGTCTGTACTTCTTTATTTAGCTGTGTCTATGTCCTGGACTGTGCCATTCATAGAACTACACCGTATGGATTTGTTTTTTCTTCTTGTAGAAAGTGCCCCTGGTCTTGTACTTGGGTGTTTAATGTGGCTACTTTAACTTTCAACAGTTAATTTATTTCTTTTGTGCTAGATAAATTCTATTTTTTGTTATTTTGCTCTGGTTGTTGGAATCTTCACCTACTTCAGACACAAACATAGACCAGGATTTATTTTCACTAGATTCCAGTCGTGGCTCAGCAGTAAGAGCAACTGACTGATGCTGTTGGGCTTCTTACAGCAGAAGCAGCAAGTTCGATGTAAATGAGCTCAGTCAGTAATGTGACGTGTAGTACCACTGCTAATACACATCTCTGTTTTGTGTTACAGAAAAGAAATAAAGGCTTGTGGTACTGGAATCAAGGTTGTTTTTACTCCATGTTTAACATTTAGCTTTTTCCATTGATAGTTACTATTACTACCATTACACACACACACGTGACTTTTTCCTGTCCTCTTAACCCATACTCAATGTTGATGGAGGTTTCTTCCTTTTTATAGGGGGGTTGTTCTTCTCCACTGTCACCACAGGCTTGCTTAGCATGAAGGACTGGTGCAAAGATTAATTTATTGGTATGTATTTGGAACTAAAATTGTTGATTAATCTGACATTCAAATGAATTGGACTGTTTTTGAAAATAATCTGAACTGAATTTTATTTTGTGTAATTGAATATGAATTGGATGTGTTGTAAGATGCAGTGGCATGATATTGGTTGTGGAATTAGACTGTATAACTACACTGCTCACAAAATTAAAGGGAACACGAAAATAACACATCCAAGATCTCAATAAATTGAATATTCTCATTAAAAAACTTTATTATTAACACAGTGGAATTGCTTGAGAAGAAAATTACATAATAATTATCAATGTAAATCAAAATTATGACACCATGGAGATCTGGACTTAGATTCATACTCAATATGAAAGTGGAAAATAACATGACAGGCTGATTCAACATCAGTGAATATTCCTTAAGACAAGTCTAAATGAGGCTCAGTAGTCTGCATGACCTCCACGTGCCTGTATAACCTCCCAACAATGCTTGTTGCAAAAAAAAAAATCCACAATTGCTTTTTTTTTAAAATGTTAAGCATTGCAATAATGTTGTACTCCACACTTGTTGAATGCACTGTTTGGTTGACAATTTGAAATGTTTGCTTTGCTGTTGGTTATCAGTGTGAATTAATGCTGCTATTTAATGGTAATTTGACTAAAACTGAGATTTCTAAACACTTTTCATGAACAGTCATCAATTTGGATCGCACTGTACATCACACAATAATATTGTGGGTTTTTAAGTTAATTTAGATCTGTTGTTTTAATTGTAAGCATCTCAGACAACATAACTAATGACGCACATTATATTGATTCTCACTTTTTTTTTCCAATTACACATTTACTTGTTGATTCACACTTTTTCTGCATGCATGATTGTTTTCTGGTGGATAACTTTTTATATGCAAAAATATTTGTTAAATAGCTTACAGTAATAACTGTTGACTGTGAATGGTTTCTTTTAGTACATTTAAGTGATAAATTTTTTAAAAAATTTTTTAGATGAACTAATCTTTGATCTTTGTGAATCTGTGATAACCGCTGGTTCTGAAGGTCAGAGCTTGGATTCAAGCTTTCACTGTCCACTAGTTGAGATGTAATCAATATTTGCAGGCATCTGACATCACATAAACCTCTATCAGTAATTTTCTTAAGTCACTTTTCAAATATATCACACCTCTCCAGTAGCAATATGATTTAAAGAGAAAAAAAATGATGAAAGATGTTTCCTTATCTCTGACTTACACTGGCAGTGATTCTGATTGGCTGTTTTGTGTTTGCACTGTGACACTGCCAGTCATTTTTGTAAGGATTACAGGTGTGAGGAAAACATTTTAAAGTGTTAACCACTTACAAGTTATAGAGACAAAATATCACAGACAAAAAGAAAAAAAAGCTGGAAACAACAGTGATGCAACAGTAATGCAACAGTACCTATACTTATTGTGAAACAGAAATTACATACTGCTTTGTAAATTGAACCAAACATTAACAAAGTGTCTTTTGAAGCAGATGTTTACAAATTTGCCAACATTTTTTTGGCCTTCATAGTCCTTCCATTAAATGAAATTAATTTTGCCAAACTGAAAGAGTATAATGATTGGAGTTTTAAAGGGGAAATCCCATTACATTTAAAAGGCAAAAAGCTTTACAATATTGAAGTGATAAAACAAATAAAGCTGCAAGCAGCGTCGGGCGGCCCTCGCAGCTCAGCACCTGGAAAAAATCCCAGGGGACGCTGTAGAGGAATTAGACGACACCCACCATATTGGGTTTATTGTTGTTGGGTGGTGGATAAGGACTGATCATAGTGAGTTTGATGCAGCTCGGCTCAAATCTGTGGAATTTAGAGCCAAACGTATGGCGATGGCATAACTTCTGACTTTGCCACGCCGCCATGGTCACACCCTTCACTGAAAACTGTCAGTGCTGGAGGCCAAGTTACACCAACATGTCTTGTGTCACTGGATACAATGTCAGGTTGATTAGGTCGCAGGGGTCAGATAGGGACCTTTCAAAGTAAAACATTACACTTCTTGTTCTCATGGAGAGTGGCTTAAGTGATGTAATGATGTGACCATTGCATATTGTAGGGTTTTGGATGTTGATCAATCCCAGAAGTTTTGGTGTCTCAGTGAGTTTTTTGTGTGTGAGATATTACAGTTTTGTGTTTCATGGTGAAATGTCAAACTTTAAGGTCTGGCCACGCCCCTTCAGCATGCTTGAAAAATCAACATTTTGATGACCTTTAATCCCACATGCCTTATCAGCAAACTGACCAAGCTTGAAACCAATCGTGTGAAATCTCTTGGAGGTGTTCGATCAAATGCGGAGGCTGTAAACATCTAAAATCGGGTCAAAATCGGAACTTCAATCCAAGATGTCCGACTTCCTTTTTGGTGTAGAGCATGAGTGCAAGAAAGTTTTCTGTAGGTCTTGGGGAGTTGTACAACTATACCAGTTTTCATACTTCTACGATAAAGATAGTTCAAAGCAGAGGGTATACTGAAAGCTGCTGAGGGGCACTGCTGAGCCATTTCTGTTGCAATTTTTACGATGCCCTGAAAATACGTAATTTTCACCAAGTTTGGTGAGTTTCGGTATATGTTTAGGCCTCCAAAAAACCAACTCATTTGACGGAATCATCATAATAAGAAATGCTGCGATTACAATAGGCCTTCATATGGAATTATTGAGGGCGATTGCATATAGTTGTAAATATTTATTTGTTTGTTTTTTGGAAAATGTTGTCTGATTGATGGGCTGCCTATTGAAGTCCTGCAATGGAGTTCTTGTAAAATATGAAATGCCCTGGCCAAAAACAAATTTGTCTTTCTTAGGT
Organism: Anableps anableps; assembly: GCA_014839685.1. Classification (NCBI taxonomy): domain Eukaryota; kingdom Metazoa; phylum Chordata; class Actinopteri; order Cyprinodontiformes; family Anablepidae; genus Anableps; species Anableps anableps. The sequence continues at coordinate 8,394,670 of CM026088.1, forward strand.
GCATGTTATAACTTTTTTTTTATTATTATTATTATTTTTTTTATATAAATGTATATTTCTTAATTCTGGACATTGAAATTAACATAAAAATCATGTGGTAGACAATAGTAAGGAAACCGTAAAAATAAAATTATATGTATCTTTTACAGGAACTGAGTAACAGGAACTGAGTACCATATTACAGAACATGCTTTGTGCACTTCAACAAACATTTGCTCATTAATGCACTAAAAATTGAGGTGGCAATTTATCATTTGGATTGCAATAAATAATAGTAGTCATTTGGTTGTATTGATAGTAATAGTCAAACAGGGAAATTGGGAAGGTTAAAAAAAAGTAGAAAAAAGGAGAGAAAACTAGCTGGAGAGAAGGATTTGCTAAAGGTTTTCAGTGGAAATCTAGAGGTAAAGCTTTTCAATCTGGGGATTTGGCCTGCAAAGCCGTTGGGTTTGGCACTTTGTAGGGGCCAGATTAAAAGAGGGCCTGACTGAAGGAGGCCAGTCTGCTTAAACATGTCTGTTATTTGACTTGGCTTTCCACTTCTCAGCTTTAAAATCCAGGGCAAGCTGGATGATCATCCTCAGCCATTATGAATAAAACTATACTACACACATTTTACACACAAATTAAAATTTCATTTTCTTTTATATAGATATACACTTTCAGAGGAGAGATATTGCTGGGCAAAATAAGGAATAATATGCATTCACAAAGTGATATTAAACTGTGAATAAAAGATACTGTGGCTCGATATTTACTCAAGGACACATGAAGGGTAGGTAAAATTGTTGTGTTAGACATGTCTGTCATCCCCCTTTTACACAATTATTGCTCCATTTTCCAGCTGTTGCTAGGATACCCAAATCCAATAGTTTCATGAGGTCATCTCGCATGTCTCATTCAGAAACAAATGGAACAAGTGCTTCTAAATCAAAACTCTATCCCTAAATCCCTTATGACAGGGTTTTATTGACTATCTGTTAATCCCAAGTTGTCACAGCCAAGGTAGATCAAAGTAAATAGGAGGCAATTGTCAGGAAGTTTTGCAACTCACAGGATTGTGACAAGATGGGGTCAAGGAAGGCCTAAATGAACAAAATGATGCTTTTTAGAATTTATTTCAGAAGCTTTATTTTAAAATTTAAACCCTATAACACTGAACTACATTTGCAATGTTTTCAACAAGAAAAAATATATTTTCAAAATAATATTTAGTATTTTATTTCTTTGAGTTGTTTCCAACATTCTTACTTGTTGTAGAAAGCCATCTGAGCAATCTTAGTTTAGAAAACATGAAAAATTCTCACCAAAAAGTGAAGCTTAGAGGACTGTAGTTTAACACTAAAAATAAAAGGTAAGTTGATATGATCCATGTTTCTGGACTGTTCATGTCATGCCTTGATTGTTTCTCTGAATGGTTCTCAGTTCCCCCCTGCACTCCCCACCTTTGAAAGCTGAATCACTTAACCATGCTCACCTGTGCCTGTCTAATTATCTCCACCTGTACTCTTCAGGATAAAAGCCTCTTCCAGTGACAGCACAGGTGCTCGATTATCTGAAGCTTTATGCAGGCAAAACTCAGCCTTTTAAAGCCAAGTCATTGAGTACACGACCTCGTTTCTGCCTTCTGAACCTCTGCTCTATGCCTGCCCCAGACTCGGTATTATGACATACTCTGATTTAATGGTTTTTGCCTGACTTTTGACTCTTCTTCGCCTACCAAATTTCTGAAACTGGCGAACAGTGGATTCCATGTAACCAAACCTGGACCATTTCTTTGATCATGTCTCCCCTGGGTTTTCCCCTTCACAGGTGCTATAACCTCCTACAGGTTGGTCATTCCTGTTCTGAAGAACATAACCTGTCATATCTCTTTCACTCACTCACCCCTAATTTTTTTTGGCCACCTCTTCAAATCTTTGCTCCATTTGTGCAGAAGATGGGCAAAATCTTTGAGAAGCATAAATAGCATTCAGTGAAATTCCTCCTTGGCTCTGCATGTTTTGCTATTTTGGACATGAGGAATAAACCCAACAAGAACAGTCTGAACTTTACTCTAGAACTTTCTCTTTACAAAAAGAATGTATCATTGCAATGGTTAAGATAATGGAAGCATAGCAGACTCTGATCTAAAGTGACCATTTTCAACACTGAAGATACCGAAGGAGATTGTGGACCAGTGATGGGCCTTGTTCCCAGTGAGGAGATTAATTCTCAAGGGAGCACGAGCAATGCTAATTGGAGAAAAAAAAAACTCTGTGTGAATGGTCAGCTGGTTAAGGACCATGAGCTCAACCTGTAATTTTATTAAAAGCATTGGCAGGTTAGACTAAAGCATGTAACACAACTCAGATGAGAAGTAAAGAAAACACAGTTGTAACTAAACATAACACACAGCTCTATATGCAGTACTCACCCAGTTGGATGTTTTACTCCACTGGCTGGTGTCAGTCACTCCCCCTCAATCATAGAAAGAATGGCGAGGGGAAAGGTTGGGTGGCAGGGTGCACTTGCTCATTCTTGTAGACCAAGCTAAGCCAGGAGTTCCTGGGTCCTGGATGGCTGGCTGGGTGCTAACTTCACTTGGCTAGCCCTCAGTCTTTCAGACAGCTCATGCTGATAGGGAAGTCACCCAGAACCAATGTGTGGGGGCCCCAGACATGTCACACCGTTGTGGATTCCTAAGACATTTGTGCTCTCTGTGCCGGTTTGAGCTGAAGGGAATGAGCTGGGTTCTGTTTGGATCCTGCTCCCTTGACCACCCTGGAGCTGTCCCACCAGGTGGGATTGCATGGTGCTGACCTGCCTTTGTTTTGCCATATGACTACTAGGTACTGGAAGTACCTGGTGTCTATCTTAACTGACGCTGCCGCAACCTCAGACAGCTAATGCTGCATTGGATTTACTTGGGAAGTCGTAACTTAAAGGAGGGTTTGACGTCAGACCCAAGGTAACGGCGTTCTAGTCCCAGTGTGAAATCCTACTTTGGAGGGTGATCCAGTTGAGTTTTATGACTCAGAAGTCAGAATTTCCCAGTTCCGTGGACAGCTTGAATTCGGCCTAAGTTTACCTATCCCTTGTTGCTCTTGGGCACTGAGTGTTGAATGGCTTCTTCTCGCCATTGTAACATTCTTTCAATTCCAAGTGACAAACCAACACACAAACCTGATCCATGCATATAAGTAATCGAAAAGGTTGAAGCAACCTGTCTACTCGAATAACCGATACAAACCTGACTTAATGAAGTCATTCAAGCAATTAAGATACTGTCACCATATACTCTTCTTGTAGTGCAAAACTGCCCTGGCAAAGGTAAAAAATCTTCATATGGTATGCCTGAAATATTGCAACAGGAGACGAGAGAAAAAAAGAAAAAAACAAAACATTAACTCACTAACTTAAAAACCATAAATCTTTAAAGGTATGTGTGGTCCTAAAAATCAGGTCTCATTTAGAATGTGGTAATCTTGCACCTTGTCATCAAGGTAAACTTTGAATATGTGCACGTTGAGGGCTGATTAGTCTTTGTGATTGCAATTTTAAATGCTGTGATTCTGTAAGCCTTTTGATGTCTACAGGTGTAATGATATCAACTGAATTAGTACTTGCAGGAACAGTCAGACTGCTCATTAAAACTGTGAACATATGGCTTGTTGCTGATTGCAGGAAGCACATAAATTTCCTGCACACATAAAGGCTTAAACATTGAAGGAGGAAGATTTCTTATTATCACAGTCTCACTTAAATAGATTCATTGTGTTGGTCAGGGTGCTCTTTAACCAGTTAGTATGCATGTTGCACCTTATGTGCACCTTATGTACATTTTTTATTTTCTTTCATATTTATTATAAAACTGAAAAAATTGTAAAGCACCACAATAATCTCCTTTCAAGAAACATAAAAAAGAGATAACAAAACCTGGCTATTTCTATAAGTCATCCACAGTTCTTTTACTGTCTGTGGTTATGACTGTGAATATGATAACAGTATTTGCACAAAAATAGCTAACAGTGAAATCAACTTGGAGACAGAAAATAGTTCTTTCCGTATTATAACACTTTAGATCTGACCAATTGGAGTATATTTTTGTCATTATAGTGAAACATGAAATTGATAGTCTTCTCTTGAGTTATTTTTTTATGTAAAACACAAATCTACTAAGTTAGTGGAGACTATTTTCAATGTCCCATTGTTGTTTTAAAGTCATTTGTATTTTAAAGGTGCTGGAAGTTATTTTTAAAAAAAATAACTAGACATAAGAAATAACTAGACATAAGAAAAAAAACTAGACATAAAAAAAACTACACATAATTGCAAGGGATACCTTAAAAACCCTTCACTTCAAAATATAAGTAAGCACTATGCTTCTTTACTTTCCCTCCTGAAATTTTACTTTTGGGCAGACAATGGCCATCAGATAAATTTACAAGACAGAAGGTTAAAGAATAACCTAATGTTTAATGAGGAATGGGAAATGAAAACTCAAGAAAATTAAATTATGGAGCGATGCTGGCAACAGTGGTAGGAGTTTATGCCATAATCTGTGGGTTGCTGGTTCGAGCCCCTGCTCCCAGCCTTGCTTCTGTCAGACAATCTAGTATCTTGCCACCATCAGTGTATGACTTAATGCAGTGCTTTGGGGTCCTCTGGACTTGATAAGTGCTATATAAATACATGCCTTTTACTATTATGGAAAGGTTTAAAAGTAAGCCCCCCTTCACACTGTAAGAAGATCAGACCCCTAAAACCAGGTATCACAAAGTATGTATCTATATATGTCTCTTTAGGGTCTTGAAGACATTTTTGGGGTACTTTAGGCAGGGTTAAGGGTTACGGTTAGACTCGAGCCACAAATTTAATGAATTCAGACATAACTTGAAATCATAAAAGACTTTGGACTTGTACTTTACACCAATGACTTGTGACTTCCCTTCATCTTGACCCCCTGGACTTGAAAATACTTGATACCTTTCACCAAACAGAAAGTGTCTTATAAAGGAAAAGCACCTGGGGGGAGCAAAGATGGAACCATGCCAGGTGTCCAATCCAGCCCACTGCCATTTGCCAGTATTTCTTCCTATTGTGGCTACAACAAGCATGCTCCGTCTACTGTGTTGTTTATCTGCTTTTCTCCAGAAACACACTATAAAGATGTATGCACATAGTATTACCTAAACAACAAGTAGGCCACTGTGCCTCAAAACTCTGCACCATGATGTTGCAGACAGACAGAGAGCAACTGTTATGTTTTTCAGTAAGACCTTAAATCCAGCTAGTGTATTTGACAGGTTCTTAATTGCAAGCCTGGAAACAGTGACACAACTATTGCAAGCAGCTATGTTGACTATAAGTATGGGATGCCAGAGCCGACATACATGTTTGGGCATTGTGTTAGGTGATGGACCCAGCACATTTTTCTAGACAGAGAGCAACTGTTATGTTTTCTTAAATTCATAATGAAAGCGTTTTTTAAACAAAAAACAAACAAACAAAGACAAAACAGACACAAAACAAAGCAAAAAAGTAAATGTTTTAATAATCCTTTGTTTTTTTTTTGTTGTTTTTTTTTGTTTATTTTTTGTCTTGATTATTTAGATATAATTAATATGTCACAAAAACAATGCTTGCAATGCTTCAGCGATATAGTTAGGTTTAGTGGCATTAATATGTTAAAAAAATGCTTATTTAAATTAAACATAGTTGAAAAAAAAGATGATTCTTTGTATTTTACTGTCAGTTATACATTTCCTGAATCAATATTTAGGTTTACTAATATTCAGGCAGTTTTTGGTAAATTCTCATAATTCCCACATCTTACGCAACCGAGAAAAAAAAAAAAAAATTTGTTTTGTTTGCAAAGACTAAAAGGTGATCAAAGACAAATAAATCTGAGTTATTAGGCAAATGTGTGCTAAAAACTAATGTGGAAATGTACCAGTAATTAACACCCTTTTTAACATTTAAGCTTACACAAAAAATGAGTCAAAGCTAATAAAGCATGCAATGTATTCTTAATGTTAGGTTTTTTTTTTGTGCTCACTAATCTAATCATGGAGCCTGGAAAGTCACTAGTTCCGATGTATACACAGCAAGTCTCAGTGCTTTAAGCCTGAACCACAAGCAGTCAGTGCATCCACGCTGGCAGATAGCAGAACTGAGGTAACTCATAATATTGTGAAAGCAGGTTTTTACTGTTGCAGTTGTTTAACAAGGAAACAACTTCTATTTTGTGTAGAAACATGGCTATTTTTTTAATATGATGGATCAGTTTGCTTATTATGTTTTAATTTTACTGGTTGGTTTGTTTGCTTTTGTTTATACAGTGGCTTGCAAATGTATTGCTACCCCTTGAACTTTTCCATATTTTGTCATATTACAACCACAAACAAATATTTTTTATTTGAATTTTATGTGAAAGACCAACACAAAGTGCTATAAAATTGTGAAGTAGAAGGAAAATTATGCATAATATAAAACTTTTTTTTTTTTTTTTTTTTTTTTTTTTTTACAAATAAAAAACTGAAGGGTGGTGTGCAAAAGTATTCAACCCCCTTTTCTCTGAGTATAACCAATTGCCTTCAGAAGTTGCCTAATGATTGCTAATGACTAAATCGAGTCCACCTGTGTGTAATCTAATCTCAGAACAAATACAGCTGCCCTGTGAGGGCCTCAGAGGTTGGTTAAGAGAATACTAGGGAGCAAACAGCATCATGAAGTCCAAAGCATGCACCAGACAGGTCAGGGAGAAAGTTGTGGAAAAGTTTAAAGCAGGCTATAAAATTCCCCAAGCTTTGAATATCTCACAGAGCCCTTTTCAATCAATCATCCAGAAATGGAAGGAGTATGACACCCACTGTAAACCTACCAAGACAAGGCCGTCCACCTAAACTTACAGGCCGAACAAGGAACGCACTGATCAGAGATGCAGCCAAGAGGCCCATGGTGACTCTGGACCAAATGCAGAGATCCACAACTCAGGTGGGGGAATCTGTCCACAGGACAACTATTTATAATGCACTGCACAAATGTGGTGGAAGAGTGGCAAGAAGAAAACCATTGTTAAATGAAAACCATAAGAAGTCCCATTTGCACTTTGCCAGAAGCCATGTCGGGGCACAGCAAACATGTGGAAGAAGGTGTTTTGGACAGACGAGACCAAAATCGAACTTTTGGGCCAAAATGCAAAACACTATGTGTGGCAGAGAACTAACACTGCACAGCACTCTGAACACACCATCCCCACTGTCAAACATGGTGGTGGCAGCATCATGTTCTGGAGGTGCTTCTCATCAGCAGGGCTACAACGGAGGGGTTTAAAACAAAACATATTCATGAGTTAGAATGGCCCAGTCAAAGTCCAGAACTAAACCTAATCGAGAATCTGTGGCAAGATCTGAAAGCTGCTGTTCACAAACGCTTTCCATCCAATCTGACTGATCTTGAGCTGTTTTACAAAGAAGAATGGGCAAAAATTCCAGTCACTACATGTGCAAAGCTGCTAGAGACAGACCCTGAAAGACTTGCAGCTGGAATTTTAGCAAAAGGTGGTTGCACAAAGTATTGACTCAGGGGGACTGAATACTTTTGCAGACCTTACTTTTCAGTTTTTTATTTGCAAAAAATGTTTTGAATCATGTATAATTTTCTTTCTATTTCACAATTGTATACCACTTTGTGTTGATCTTCTATTTTTTTGTTTATGGTTGCAATGTGACAAAAAAATAGAAAATTCAAAGGATATGAATACTTTTGCAAGCCACTGTATTTACTATCAAAGCAGCATCAGCACTAAGTTTGTCCAGACGAGAGACGTGTGGAAAGACTTGAGACTTACTTGTGACTTGCCATAAAATGAATTACTCTCACCAGTGTTAAGATTGAAGTGCACTTACCATTATTTACAATGGAGCATGAGGGCTTGCCAACAGTTTTTTTTTTGTATTCAGAAAATTTCTTCACTGAGATTTTTTTTTTTTTTTTTTTTTTTTTTTTTGGTTCATGATTATGGTGCCAACATAATTACATCTTGGATGCTCCAAAAAGGAGTCTGGTTGCAGCAGTGTTAGTTCATCCAAAACATTATGTCATGCATGCACCAACATGGAGTGGTCATCTGAGGATTTGAAGCAGCACTGGCCACACCAGCCTATGCCAAAGCAGCAAGTTCTACTTGTTCACACAAGGCTTGAAGTGCTGTTAGTAACTATAATGTTTCTTTTTTGTGTTTTGTTTTTTTTGTGGCATGGACAGTATGGTCACTGTTGAATCAAGTAACATTTAAGTCGCAAAAAACAAAGACTTTAGATTTAATTTGAACGTATGCTATAAGAACTGAGTTTTTACTCACATTCATGGTCTGCAATTCGAATGTCATGAACCATCTTTATCTCATTAGCACAAAGCAAGCTGGTGAGTGTAGACCATTTGAGTAAATATAATTAATTTGTCTCCTGTGAGTTAAAGTATTGCATAGAAAAGACTTGTTTTCATGGTACCATTATGTACAATATGAATAGGTTTTCTGTAATCGACAGCAAGGGCAAGTAAATAACTAACATAAGCTTCCAAGTTCATTTGTTTTTAATTAATGTTACCATTGAGCAAGCATTTACAGTAAGCCACAGCCTGCAGTTCTGACAGACATATCCATATTATCTTGTTAAAAGGGTCTTTTGATTTACCAACAAGGGGCATTCTTCTGGTTCTTTAAAATAAAAGCACTCTCCATTTCGATTGTTCAGAAATTCAACGATAACTAATGTTAGCTTCTTTGTACTAGTTTACTCTTTTAACTTAATGCATTAATATATTGTTGAATGGAGCCCGCCTTTCGCCCGTTGACTAACGGAGTTACAGCTTGTTTAGACTCACTGTTTCTGTCCTCACACATGGCATCTCATCTCACATGTGCGGATGGGGGTTGTGTTGTGTCAGACGGTTGTGGAAATCCTCAATTTTTACCTTGTATGCATGAAGAGCGGTATTGTCTGAAAGTATGTTTTTTTTTTTTTTTTTTTTTTTTTTTTTTTTTTACAAGCATGTACAAAGTTGAAAATAAAGAGAGAGGGACTAAATATTGCAAAATACTTTCTGGAGTGCCAATCACCACTAAAGGTGACTCTTATATGGCCCAATTTTGGAGTTAGAGTTGTATTAGTAATTCAAGTCAACTATTGATTCTTCCTCAGCCGACAGTTGTTAAAAGCAGAGAAAATTTATCGACAGCAGCACCCACTGTTTAAAATAAGAACTGCAGCGAATGCCATGCGCATTAAGTAAGAATAATTCAAGCAGGTCATTCTGTCCATTCTGAGACAGCTGGAATGTGAAGGTAGAACTGCAGTTTTTGTTTTTCAGCCCCCTGCAGACATGCAAGTACAAGCAAACATGGATGTATGTTTTTCATTAATTTTAAAGGTAATGATTTACATTCATAACCTGTAGCAATGCTGTGCTTCTGGTAGACTATATGTGATGTAACCAATGGGGTAATGTTAATTTTTGTTATTAGGGACTTGAAAGTTGACTCAGACTTGTGGCAAAAGACTTTAGATTTCATTTGGATCTGCCTCTTAAAGACCGAATCCTGGCTTTGTCTTGAAAAAAGTGACTGTGCTCCATGCCAGTAAGTACAGTGCTTCATTCGGTTCCCTTGCACAAAGAGATCAGAATCTGGGAAGAAGTGTGCATCCCTCTCGATTGTGTATAGACTGGTGTCTATTAGTTTTATAGATGCAAAATGTTCATGTCAAGCTGTCAAAGAGAAGCCCTGAATTGTAATAGATGATGAGGAGAGAGGAGGACAAGATGTAGAGGGATGAAGGAGAAGGGAGAGAAAATTTATGCAGTGGATCATAGTGCAATAATTTTTTTTCACATTTATCAGTGAAAAACACATTTTGGATTTTGTGTGCATAATTCCTTCTGACTTCACTCACCGATTTATATGCCAGATTAAAATTAATGCACAGAATGGGACGCTTGACATTATGAAGCATTTTTGACTAAATCCCACATTACCTATATCATCTAATGCTGCTGCTTTGTGCAGAAGTCTCACATTTATGGAGGAAAATCACATTGAATATCAGGAACTATCCTCATGCAGATGTAATACCTGTAGTAATAGTTTTGTGGTAAGATGGCCAAGAAAACAGCAGGCAAAACCTGTTTGGGAAATACTAAGAGGACATCTGAGTTATGCTTGCTTTCACACTGAAATTAAACTTTTTAAAATTTCCTCCTTTCCTGCAACATTGGGAACATCCATGGAGGTCCTGAAGACCATATGTTAGTCTTAATCAGGTCAAATCACATAACAAATATACATTTTTTTAAAAATTATTTTTAGGCCTTCTAAGGATGGAAGGGCGAGGAAGAGGTTCCAGTGGGAGCTAAAACTTATCAGGGGTATGAATTTCATGTTCTTTTTATCTACTTTTATCATCAGTATTGCTCCAATTAAGTTTTACTTTGTATTTTTTTATGTAAAATAAAAAATCCATTTAAGTCAGATGTCCTTCATGTGGAACTTTTCCCACTGGACTTTAAATTACCATAACACATCTTCTAAAACATAATTGTTTTTTTTTTTTTTTTTTTTTTTTTTTCTCCACTCAATTTCTCTCTTTTGTTGTTGTCTTTTCGTGAAATTTTGCTATGTTTTGCACTCTGGATAGATCAAGCAGGAGCTAAAAAGGGAAATAGAAAAAGGACCATAAGTAATAAGAAAATTATTCTCTTTTATTACCAAATGTCACAAGAAAGGTTGTACTTGTTAAAAGGAGCGTATTGGATTAGAATGTATTGTCATGTCTTTCTTGTCATCTGTCTCAAAACCAATTTGGTTCCCTCTGACCATCAAAGAAGTGCAAACAGAGAACAAGGATTTCCATGTCAACTGCAAATGAAAGAAAGCAATCATCTTAACTCATAAAAAGAACCATTTCTTTTTGGTGCTCTCTGAGGGGACGGATCTGTGCACGCACGGCAGTTATTGCTACTTTGTGCATGTGCGTGTGTACTGACCTCTTAAATGCCCACTGGATCAAGGTATCTTGGGAAATTTCCTCCAAATTGGACTTTAAGCAGACATGAGGGTGCTTAATGAGGTGTTGATCAGGAGTACAGCACTGGAGTCCTAAGAATGGGTAGTGAAATAGTTTTCCACCATGAACAATATTTGCACACAATTATTCTGCCCTGGTCTTGGTTTGCCATGGAGATAAAGAGGTCAGGTCCCTTATGACGTGAAAAATGAGAAAGATGGTAAGCGCGACCGCTTACTTTCCTATGCCATGCTTTGTGGAAATTAAAGCGCAAGAGACTTGATTCTTGCTCAAGATATAATACTAAATGCACATGTTGTATGTCGAAACACGTATGACTCTCAGGTTCCATCTGCTTTTTAAAATATGTTCTGTATCTATTCATGATTAAATCAACTTCGTTTACATTTAAACATATATAACTAACGACATCTGAGGTCACACATTGAAAGGGTCTTTATTTTATTCAGCAGTAGGGTGAAATCTGGTGCAACATGCTCTCTACACCTTAGTACAATATCAGTCAAGCCTACTGAATGCAGCATATACATGGTTTTGGAGTGTTTGAGTTTGTGTGTGCCTCTGTAAAAATTTCTGCCCTCAAGGTTTCCACCAGTGGGTGTGGCCAGACAGGCTCCAATAATCACACCTGACTGCAGTCTTCTCATCAGACTTCTGGGCAATAAAGAAAGCTGCCAGATAAGCATTCTTGGCCTGATGATCAACCTTTGTGGCACAGTAAAGTCTCCTGTTATGCTAACAGAATATTTACCTCTGAAAAACTCAGCCAAATGAAGCCTTCTGAAGAATTTGATGCTTTTGTTTTGGGAAAAACCTAATTACTCAAAGCTTTTCAGCGCAGTCTTCTCCAGTGGCATCTATTGACTCAAAGTATGAAGAGCAGCTTGATTGTACATTTTAAAATGAGCTACTTCATTCTGAATGCACGCTCTGCAGAGCTGAACTCGCTTCTGCTAAGTTATCATGTGACTGTTCTGTTTGATATGAAGCTATCATTGTGGTGCTTTGTACATGTTTTTTTGTTTTTTGGGGGGGCTGAAAATGAATAACATTTTCTTGTTTGAACATCCTCAATGGTGTAATCTACAAAACAATCTTATATCTTGGGATTTTGGCAGTGTTGTGAGGTCCCTCCTTCCATGCGATTATCTGGGTGACTGATGGACAGAAATACCATATATCCTCTCCCTATCTGTATTTTTTGGACGATAAGTCACACTTTTTTTCATGGTTTGACTGATTCTGCGACTTACCGTATAGAGCGACTTATATATGTTTTTTTTTTTTTCCTCTTCATGATGCATTTTTTGACTGATGTATTAAATATTAATTCAGATTTTGCTGCTGTAGCACGTCAAGATAGCTATGTCTATCTGTCAGTGCAACCTTTTGACACTTCTGGAACACCTGTTGAAGATTGTAAATGTTGCAGTTCTGTCTCTACGCCCTTGTAGTTGCCAAGGAGATGAAAAGATGAATACAGATGACTTTACAGATGGATATTCTTGGTGCTACTGCTTTATGCAACCCAACCGCCTCTCTGTCACCCCAGATTTACAGCATGCGAGTTGTTTCCCCCCGATTTAGAGCATGGACATGGGTACGTCAGATACTGCCATCAGAATTCCAAACCGTCTACAGTTTCCGTGGGTTTGATGAAAAGCAACTGAACACAATGTCTCACCAGATCGTATCATTAACATGGACAAGGTCCCCCTCACGTTCAACAATTTATAAAGAAATGTGACTTATACCCCAGTGCATCTTATATACGTTTTTTTCCTCTGCATGACTAATGCGACTCATAAAGCAACTTGTACTCTGGAGTGTCACATTTCCAAAAATACAGTATATATGGCTCAAATTACCTCTTCTTTGCTGATTGCATGTCTGTCATTATGCTGCTTTCTGGTTTGGTGTCGCTCACTTTGGAAGTCATTGATCACATAAGTCTGGAAAGATGGTTCTAGCGCCAACACACTGCTTCTGAAGAACTGTGTTGGGGTTTTCGTGACACATGAACTGATGCTTTAGCTTCAAGTAGACCATCACGAAACTTTGTGTGTCTGCTTTGCTTCCTATATCCAAGCAACACGAAAGACTTACCCTCTAAGATGCCTCATTTCTTGAGTCACATCCTCCTTTTCGAAAACGTTCCTGAATACTTTTCAGTTTAGTTGGTACATGCCTGTCTGCTTTCTAAGGTGCTACAAGCTAGACACCCTTGGAGAAAATTCAAGTCATGGCCATAATGTCCTTTATTACCTCGCCCAACCACTGATGTTCAGAATCAAGAGAACCTCCCTTGATCCGAGTCATGATCTGAGAGCCTGTAAGACACAGTTGACAAACTCCAGGCCTTGAGGGCCACTGTCCTGAAATTTTTAACTTGATCTCTGCTGTCACACACCTGAATCAAATAATGAGGTCATTAGCATGACTGTGGTGAACTTGACTGCACTGAGAAGCTAATTAAGCCATATGATTCAGGTGTGTTGGACCAGTGGAACATCTAAAACTTACAGGACACCAGCCCGGGCTGGAGTTTGACACCCCTGCTGTAAGACAAATTTCTCCTTCTCATCTAAGATTTACTTGCCAAGAGCAACAAGTATCATTAAAGTGAACTATGATTTTGCTCAAATTTTAAAACGAATCATATCTCCATTGATAACCCATTCAATAGTCATCTCCAGGTACTTAAAAGAACATGCAAATTCCACACAAAGAGGGTCCTGTGGAAATTTGGATCTCGGACTGTTAGATTCTTATATCAAGTTGCCAACCTTTGTCTTGTTTATTCTTTTTTGTCACATTCAGATGTTTCATTTGACATATTTTAACATCAGAAACAGAAAACCTGAATAAATACAAAATGCAGTTCAAATGATTGTATTTATTAAGGGAATAAAGCCTTCAAACCAACCTGATCGCATGTTGTAAAAGTAAGTTCCATCCTTGTTAAATGCCAAGTGAACTGTGATTAAGCACATATATTCAGTTCAGTTTCACTATGACTAAACCTGATTCCTACTAGTCCTTTAGAATCAATAAATTACTTAAATAGAACCTGAAACATTTAATCATGACAAAAAGGCAAAAACAGCAAGAAACATACAGATGAGGCAAATACTTTTTTGCTGCTCTGTTCATTGGAAATGGTCTGATTTGAACTGCACTTCAATTTTGCACCTTCTGTGTATGAAAAGTTGTAAATAAAACACATTTTAATGAAATATTAAAGACATCCGTTCTTTCAGTACAGCACTTAAGACAAATACTTATTCAGTGATTACAATCAGTTCTTTAAAAAACAGTTTTTCCATGGTTATTTGGAAACTTAGTGTTGCCAAGCCAAATTTTCTAGTATTTAATCATGGATTCCGGCATGCAATCCTTTGATCCGTTATTTTGGTTTGACAAAGTATCGAAGGATGAAGAGGGGACGGCTGTTGTATGGCATTACCCTAGAAGTGAACCAGACTTCAGAGGCCCAGATGCACAGGCTTGACCACTCGATCAGGCCATATGAAAAATTGCAGGTGTTGAATATCAGGGTGTTAGATGCCTTTTTCCTTCCATCAAAGTCTGACATTCTCTTTTTGACTCAATCTATGCCACTTTCCTTACTTTTTCTCCTTTTTCTTTTGTGCATTAAAGTCATTAAAGTCACTCTGTCTCTGGTCTCAAAGACAGTTGTTTGCTACAATCGAGAAGTCTTTGCAGTCTCAAAGATGAAATAGGAAGCAAAATGTTCCCAATTTTCTTCTGTCACCAATCATATTTCCCTTTCTTCTTAGTTCCTCATCATATATGTCCCTCTCCTTCACACAAAGATATTTTTTTTTAACATGCAAGAAAATATTCTCACTTCTCTTATATACTCTGTTGCACAGTGGCAGTGAGAAAATTGTGTTGCTAACACAATTGAAAATTGTGAAATGTATTTTCTGGGCTGCAGTAATTATGGACGACACATTGACAAAAATATATTGAAATATGTGTGTCAAATTTCAGCAGGGCCTTGCAGATGTATTAAAATCCCATACAAAAACAAACTTAAATGTATTTTATAGGGATTATACAAGAAACACCAACAAAAAAGCAGAATGTATGTGATATCCAAGGCAAATCAAAAGTTGTTCAGACACCTGAATACAAAACGGCGGAAGCAGAGATCCAAGAACACACAAGACACGTGAGACAAAAATAGATTTGTTTTGGTCCTACATAAAAATGCTACAGTGCTGTAAATGGTACTTCCCCCTCATAGATTTCTTTTGTTTTTTTGTCACACCTGAATTTTTGGAACAACTGGGCTACCCTTGGCAGCAACAACTGCCATAAAGCTTTTTCAATTGGCAGGAAGCGTTTTACATTGCTGTGGACGAACTTTGGCTCACTTTTCTTTGCAGAAGTGTTTTATTCAGTCGTAATGGTGGACTTTTAGGCATTTGTGTCTAATTTAATGACCTGCCACAGCAGCTAAGTTGGAGTTTTAGTCCAGAATTTACCAAGTCCACTTCAAAACCTTTATTTTATGTGCTTTGGCTAATCAGAGGTAGACTTTCTGGTGTGCTTTAAATCACTGCTTTGGTGCATGACCTCCATTTGGGATGAAGCTTAAGTGATGGATAACTGATGATTTGACATTCTCTTTTAATGATGAACATTGGGACTTTGGACTTGTGTGTCGCTTTATTTTCGGATTTGTCAGGCTTTGCTTTTCATTATCAGTTTATTCCTTTGGTTTCAGATTCCTTGTCATACTCTATTATTTCTCTTTTTTTAATTCAGCTTTTATTGGCAGTCTTTAGTTATTGAACAGAGTACAATAAAGAATACAATCAAACAAGAACAGTCTTTAGTTATTGCACAGAGTACAATAACTAAAGACTGTTCTTGTTTTATTTTGAAAATCTGTCTCTTTTGTTTACTTATTTCTCTGTTACCTCGGGGTTCTCTTGTCACCCTTTTGGTTTGAATCTTAATAATTTTTTATGTTTGGTTTGTTGCTTTTCTGTTTCTGTGATTTCTCTCATTTTCTAAGTTCAAGCTCAGATACTTCACTCACAGCTGCACCCAGTTTCTATTCTACCACCTGCTCCTTGTTCAGTTATCGGTACTCCTGCTGACATATCTTTGAGCCAATCAACTCCTTGGTAGAACATCCTGTTGTGCCACCAATATGTTTCTTCATATTCCTCTTGTATTGCATTATTTGGAATCATCCCTGGACTTTAGTGCTGTGAGTTTTTGGTTTTTCTTATTTTTGTAAGTAAACTGTTTATTTTCAAATGCAAATGTGTGTGAAAACGGACATCCCACAAACACATGACCACGTGTCGAATATTACGACTTCAGCCTGCCATGTTGGGCTTTCAAAAATGGCTTTGCAAGGCTTTCTACATTGATAGACGTTAATGTCTTTATTTCTAAATGTGAAGATATCTGCAAGTGGGCAAATAGTATTTGACAGCACTGTGTGACAGGCAGAAAATGTACCCGAAACACCCAAAGCATACAATGAAAACAGTGATGGAAAGCTAAGTACAGGGCGATCCTGTAAGAAAACCTGTTGGAGGCTACAAAAGATTTGAGACTAGCGTGGAAGTTCAACTTTCAGCAGAACAACAACCAAAACATATAGCCAGAGCTACATTGGAATGGTTTAGTTTAGTGCATATTTGTCTTTGAATGGTTAAGTCAAAGTCCAGACCTTCATCGAGCTGAGAATCTGCAGCAAAAATTGAGAAATAATGTTCAAGTATCCTTTACATCCGATGTGACTGAACTTAAGCTATTTCACAAAGAAGAATTTCAAGATATGCAAAGCTGGTTGATGCATAACCCAAAAGACAAGAGGCTGTGGTTTGAGATAAAAGTGACACTTGACATTGATTTACAAGGGCGTATTCCAAATTCATGCCACACTTTTTAGAATTTTAATCACAAAAAAATGATTTAAGTAATTGTTTCTTTCATTCCATTTACAAGGCAGTTCAGTTCGACTTTTTCCATTGCATAATATCAATAAAATGCCCTGAGGTTTGAGATGGCGATGTGACAAAATGTGAAAAATTTCAAGGGGTGGGAATACTTTTGCAAGGCACTGTATAAAATCTGACTGTAACATTGCAAATGCAATACACAAGGTTAGGCATTTCCTTATGCAAAATGTGATCCAAAAGTACCCGAATGGACTTCCACACAGACTCACTCTCTCTTGAAGCCCAACAATTAGTTTGGCTGCAGCTCAACAATCCATTATGCGTGGACTGACCCTAAGGGCTGAAGCGCCCTTTTTTTCTCAGTAGTGAGCCTGTTTCCCACCGCCTGAGCTGAACTATGAAGCTGCAAGACTTCACAGGGGGAGAAAGAGTTACTTCAAAGGTTGGGGATGATTGCTTAAGATCTTTGCACAGTGTGGTACAGCGACACACATGAGGCATATATTTGTGAATTTAGACCATCCGTATTATGGAGTGGAGGAAGGATATACAGATAATCTTTGTTTATTTTTTATTTTTGATGATTATGGCTTACATCTCTGAAAATTGTATAACCAATAAAGCATTTATAATGCAAAAATGCTTTACTGTTGTGTTGTGGTCGAGACAATCATTGGGAAACCTGCTGAGTAAATAGTTACCCATCTGTTTGTGACTGATGCCCTCCACAAGGAGGGTAAGCCACAAAAGCTAATTGGAAATGAAAATAGCTGTTTGCAGTCTGAGAGCTATATCCAAGCAAATACATGGAAAGTTGAGTGGAAGGAAATTGTGCACCAACAACATGAATATCTGCAGCAAGATAGACAAACAAATGGTGCACAAATAATATGTATAACCACAGCCTGGCAAGGATTGTGAAATAAACATCAGAACTTCAAGGGCCACCACACATAGTTGTATGTTGGACATGAGTCAGAAACATTCTCAGAAGCATACCTGGATTAAGGAGAAAAAAAAGTTTTGACTGTTGCTCAGTGGTCCAAAGTAATCTTTTAATATGAAAGTAAATTTGCCAACTCCATACAGAAAAGCCCCCACAGCTGATATTTAATAAATGTGCCAAATGTAAATATTTTAAGCAAGGGTTGAAAGGTGGCTATGTTGGCCCTGGTTTAATACAGTGAACTGAAGGATTTCGGAGCAGAACTGTTTTATTTAAGTGGCAAATTCACCTGATGACTCAGAAAATCAATTTAATTTGTGTTTTTACCAAGCTTGCATCTCTTAAGTAGATCAAATTAGTGTGGGATTGAATGGATGTGTGTATAGTGTTTTCTTTGCTCAGCTTGATGAAGGTCTTGTGCTCATTAGTTAACACAACTGCAACCTTTAACTGGTCTCAAAGCAATTGAACCGGTTAAAGGATGAATAGAATGTGCTAAATTTATAAAAGTCTATGTTAGGTTGGAGAATAGCACTTTTATAATATAACATTCAACAAGGTTAGAGCATAGGGAACGATCTTTTACCACTCTTCTGTCAACAACCTCTCGAGATTGCCCAGAGCCTTGAGCTATTTATCCCACTCCATGTGTTTTATATACAATTTTGTATAAAACAGATGGGAGAACTGAGATGATCAATGAATTTGGTTATTTTGTAAATTCTAAATGATATCTTTATTGATGTGACATTTTTCTGATTATTATACCACTGAAAGACCCAAGTGATGACAAATTATTATTATTTTTTTTGTCACAGGCCACTGGATTTCTATTTAATGTCTCTTGGTATATCATGGTTTCAGTGTCTCTGGGTAATATGAACTAAAAGTTCAATGTAAGTCTCAAATGACCAAAGCATGTGGTTCAAATTCCAGTACTCGTGTTTATATTTGTGATGGTTGGACAAAAAAACAGGCTTTTTTTTCTCATATTAACTTGATGAGTGATGATTCAGCTGCAGTGGTTTAAAATCCAAAGGTATTTTACAAATTGAGGCACACAAACTTAAACCTTTCAACTTAATGTTGTGAGTTTACACAAGGCAATGATCCACCAGACTATTATGTTCATGCTTTGAAATAAAGTGGCTATAGCTGTGATAAAGTCAGTCATGGAAATCATTCGAATAGTAAGATGAGTCCAGCAAAGCAAAGAAGCCATTAAGGCTCTTTTTCTTTGTAACTTACAACTTGTGCATCTTTTTCTCCTGTGGTTTAACTCAAGGTTTTAGCCATTAGATTACTGGGAAACGTTGGAAAGCAGATAATCCAAAGAGTCCTCAAAGCTGTCCTGCAGTGTTTGTTCCATTTTTGAGCTGCTGATAAGTGCTAACTAATCTCCTGAGATAAAACTATTTCACAGAAAAATATTTATAGCTGTTACAGGGTCTTGCAAAAATGTATACTACCCTTGAGTTTTTTAGTATTTTGTCACATTACAATCACAAATTTCAATGTATGTTAGTATGATTTTACTTGTTGGACCAACACAAAGTGCAAAATTTTGCAGAGAAAAAAAATAGTCATACATGGATTTCAAAATGTTTTGAAAAAATAAAAACCTGAAAATTGCTGGCATCCATTTGTATATAAAAAGTTAAACGAAATCAGATTGGATGTAGAGATTCTGTGAACATCAATTCTGAAGTCTTGTCACAGATTTAGGTCTGAACGCTGGCTGAACTATTCATTTATATAAATATGCTTTGATGTAAGGCATTCCATTGTAGCTCCATCTGTGTGTTCATGATCTTTGTCTTTCTGGAGGGGTGAACTTCCTCTACAATTCTACCTTTTTCCACCATCTAGGATATTTTTAAATACCAGGATTGCCCTGGATTTAGCGGCAAGCAACTTCCCATCAACTCTGAGACATTTACCTGTCCCTATGGAATAAAAGTATCCCCAAAGAACGATGCGGGTACCATCTTGGTTCATTGTGGGGTTGATGTGTTCAAAGTATTTTACAGCATTCAGGATGTTATGCATTGGCACCAAAACTTGATTCATCAGTTGCCATCACTGAATTATTTCAGAGATGAAACCTTGATTAAAAAAAAAACAACTGAATAATAACAAAGACAAGAACTATGATAAAAAGGCTTAATATTTCAATTTTAAAAAAATAAACCCCCCCCCCCAAAAAAAAAACAAAACTTGAACATACGAGAGGGAGTTGAAATCCAGTAAGGACCCACTTTTTGCTGAAAGATGAGATGAGCTAGAAAGCTAGCTAATAAGGCTCTAGACTTGTTTTGAACAACAAAGAAATTGTTCAAAAATAAAACTTTTCACCATATGGAAAGAGATTCTTCCTGATGTGTGAGACCTTAAAAAATGCATTACTCCATGCCTTGATGTTTTACTTGACTTGAGTTGAAGGGGCAGGAATACCTTAGCAAAACACTGCAGTAAAAATATCTGCCAATATGCTCCTTTCTTTTACTGGATTTCTGTAAACACTTTTAAGCAGCCTTTCTATTGCCTCTTGTCACAGTTTTGTTCAAGCTTGCCTTGGAGTCCTTTCAGAGTCATTTGTTGCAGTCTGTTTGTATATTTTCTTTCTTTTGCGATATTTGAACCTTGGCACTGTGTTTTGCTGAAAGCTGCTGATTGTTCTTTGCACGGGGTCATGGAGGTAAATCACACAAGAAGCAGAATTACATTATAGCTTATTTGGAGGCCACAAGGTTTCACAGGAGCCATCCATCAAATGTTTGAGGGGTTTTTGGAGCCCATAAGGAAAGGTGATTCTGCAAACACTGCATAGTGTACCCAGGTAAATTCCGCTGAGCAAATCAAGAATGGATCACAAACACTCACCTCTCTAGAAAAAGACATGGCTAGAAGGCAGGAAAGGTAGATCAAATAATAAAACTTTTTTTTTTTAAGATGCAAGTGCAGCTTTTTGGCATAAAGACACAAAACTTGGAAAGCATTTTTATAACTTTTTAAAATGTCCAAAATTATGTATTGAGGTATTTTTGTGAGTTTTTAAGCTTGAATGTTTCTGCGGACAGAAATGATGATTTTAAAAGTAAAGTTTCTGTAGCTAATTATTCGGAAGATGGAAGACTACGTCAGAAAATCAACCTTCGCTCTTTAATACGACTTTCATAGCCTGCATCTAAAGAAATAGTTTAGATTTTTGCAGTTTTATCAGAAGATAAGTTTATCCAAAGATATAATGCTGTGAGTTAGTAGAAAAGTGAACAGATCCTTAGATTGGTGGCAGGCTAACAGCTAGTAAACTAGCTCAAATATGATTATTATAGTAGGAGACTACATATTAGCAGATATTTAACAACTACAATCTCATAATAGACTGCTGTTAAGTTTCTCTATGTTTCCTGAACCAAACAACTTCTTTGATACTGTTTCGCAATTATAGATGATTCATATCTTGTGACATAACTTTGTGTTCCACTGACATTTTAATGTTAAGTTTCTATGAATTACTGATATTAGCTGCAGTAATAATCTGGTGGAATTTGCTTAATAAACCTTTCAATACTTCAATGATCCGTGTTTACTTTTGCACTTATTCCACCAGTTTTTCCTTCCACTTCACTCTCCAATATGCTTACATCACTGTGTGTAATTCATATCACATGAGTTTCACTTAAAATAAAATAACAGTCACATGTGGAGTACTCCAAGGTTCAATCCTGGGACCCCTCCTATTTAATATCTGCATGCACCCACTAGCTCAGATTACACCAAGTAATATGATTAGTTACCATAACTACATAGATGATACACAACTCTACATTACGATGTCACCAGGTGACTTTGAACCCATCCAAGCACTGAACAGATGCTTAGAACAAATCAATGCATAGATGTGCCAAAACTTTCTCCAGCTGAAAAGAAACAAAACTGAGGTTTTATCTTTGGACCCAAAGAGGAAAAATTGAGAGTCAGGAAACAGCTTCAGTTATTACAGCTAGATATTAGTGATCATGCCCGAAATCTGGGTGTTGTGATGGACTCAGACCTGAATCTTCAGAAAGACAGTTACAAAGTTAGCCTTCTATCATCTGAAGAACATGTCCAGGATTAAACTCATACATGTGTTTATCTTTAGTTGCACTGATTACTGCAACAGTGTCTTCACAAGTCTGCCTAAAAAATCAGTCAGACAGCTGCAGCTGATCCAGAACGTTGCTGCTTCCATTCTCACTAAAACTAGGAAAATAGAGGACAACACCCTGGGTTTAAAGTCCTTCCACTGGCTCCCTGTGGCTCAGAGAATAGACTTTAAAATACTTCTGTTAGTTCAGAAATCACCAAATGGCTTAGCACCAAAATACATTAAAGATTTGTTGTCATTGTATCAACCTCCCAGCCCGCTCAGCTCTTCTGGTTCCAGTCTACTCTGCATCCCCAGAACCAAGTATGAAAAAGCAGCATTCAGTTTCTGTGCCCCACAAACTCTGGGAGTTTGTTCCACAAATCTGGAACAAACTCCCAGAAAACTGCAAAACTGCCAAAACACCGAGTTCCTTTAAATCAAGGCTAAACACCCACCTGTTTAGAGCTGCCTTTTGATTTGTAGTAAGTGGAATGTTAATTAATGTTTTCAAATTATATTTGCTTGATGATATTTTCTTGCTGATCCTCATGATTTTGATGCATTGATATTTGCTCAATGATTTTGATGATTTCCATGTGTATTTGCTCCATGATTTGGATGATTTTGCTGTACACCTGATTGATGTTTTCATGATGTGAAGCACTTTGGACTGCCTTGCTGCTGAAATGTGTTATAAAAAAACTTGACTTATGTTAAATTACCAAAACAAATTAATTTTTTGATTATATTCTCATGTATTGAGATGCATTGTATGTTGGCACAGTCTCATGCAATTGAAACTTCAATAATCTTTTGGTGCAGAGTCTTTCTAAAGACAAAAATATGGAAAATGGAAGCATGATATTTGTGTACTTATGTTTTTTTTTGTTTGTTTTTAGTTTTGTTTTAGTTTTGTTTTTCTGTCAATGGTGATATCTAAGCGTGACAAAATATCACATTCCTGATCATGTAACAGCATGTTTCACAAGTACCTAATTACAATCATACAGATGTCCTGGCACATGTTACCTTATTGGATTTGCATGGGCTGAAAACCTGCACATTCATTACCTTTTAAAAGTTATGTAGACAGGCTTTTAGAGAGTCATAACCTGGGTGAAAAGAGTGGTGCCTTGTGTACGGGGATGCTCATTAATTACGAGGCTTGTCCTTGATTGCACTTGCCTTTCTAGACACAGTCTGAGCCATCCACCGCGGCAGGCCAGTCATGAGTGGCCTAATGGCACTGTGTGATACATGACACAGGAGTCGGCAGCATTTCACACTTTGGGTTGCTTTATGCCTTTGGATGGTTTTACATCATGTCCGGGTGTGAGGCGCCAGTTTAGCACATTTACAACTATTATCGCGTTCATCTCAATAAAAGTTTCAATTACGAGACGTAGATGGGATCTGATAAATGGGCCGTGCTAGTGAAATACTGTACTCGTATACAGGCAAAGGCAAAGAAAGGTAGAGAGGGCAAAGTAGGAAAAGTGATTCATGTGGAATGAGGGCACGATTAAGACTGCAATTTGGAATTTGTTAATCAACATCATCACAATTCATGGCAGTGTAAATATGCAGAAATTAACACAATAGCTAAATTTCACTGCTTCACGACTATGAAGTGTTTAAAGCTTTGGAAATTATTTCATAACCTTAGTACATTAAAATTTAAACACCACAACTCTTTCTTCTGTTTTTTGGCCTGTATGATGTTGTTTGTTAACTTATGTTACTAATATCTGAGGTCTTTACATAACAGCCGGATTTATATCGAGATTAATTTGCACACAGTTGGACTATATGCTATTTAGTTGAGTTTTAAAGGCAACCAATTCACTGGAATTTATTCAGGGCTATTGGAGTATAGGGGGCTGAATACAAATATAAATCAGATTTTCAGCTTTTTAATACTAAACAGTTTTGAAAACAATGCAAAAATGATTTCTTTTACTTCACAAAAATGCAACACTTTGTGTTGGTGTACCACATACAGTACAAGTAAAATACACTAAAATGTGGTAAAGATAAAAGGGTATGAATTTGTTGGCAAGGCATTGGAAACACATACTGAATATCCACAGATAAAAGATTTTGTCCTCTTGCAGCTGTCTTTTTTCCTCAAAGATATGGAGTGATATTTGATCTAAGAAGGGATGTCAGCCAGGAGTAAACTTTAAAGAGCTCTGGCAAATGAGAGTTTTGTGTTAACATGATTTCCAAAGACAGGACTTTAGATGTTGGTGTTAAACTCCAATAGTTTAAAGGACTCAAACATCACAAATGTTCTTAGAGGCATCTGATAATATGATTTTGTCTGTCTCCTGTGATTTACAGATGCACTTGATTAAACCTAAAATATCATTACTCTGCCCTACTACTGGGCTGTACCATCGGTAGCACTGTTGCCTTGCAGTAAGAAGATCTTAAGTTCAAATCCCAGCCTGGGGTCTTTCTGCATGGAGTTTGCATGTTCTCCCTTTGCATGCGTGGGTTCTCTCTGGGTACTCTTACTTCCTCCCACAGTCCAACAAACATGACTGTTAGGTTAATTGGTCTCTCTAAATACTCCTTGGGTGTGTGTGTGTGTGCATGGTTGTTTGTCTCATCTGTCTCTGTTTTGCCCTGCGATGGACTGACAACCTGTCCAGGGTGTATCTCACCTGATGTCCACTGGAGATAGGCACCAGTCCCCCTCATGACCCTGCAGGGATAGCCATGCTAGATAATAATGAATGACTTACTGTTAAAAAAAACTTGGGAGCAGATGAATCCATGGATGGGGAGCCTTATAAGCAGAGACTTGTATGATGATTGGCTATGACGAGGCATGGTCCCAAGGTGATGGGCTGCAGATGAGGCTGGTAAGTTTGAATTTATGCCAAGGCTTCATTACAACAGGTCTGCTGAATAATTTACATTCCTTTTTTGAATCTGATTTTGCAAATAACTCCCTACACAATCCTGAAAACCAAACATTTTTGTTTGACTGAAAAGGGGCCTCAAGTGCTTCTGCCACCTTAATTTATTTTTTGAAAACAATTATGGTTGGAACCAGTGAGGTATCTCAAACCAGGTTAAGATACAGAACACCTCAAGGAAGTCCTGGGTTCACTTTCAAGATCTTCTTAACAGAAGGTCTTGAATAATGTCTGTGGTAGAAACGATGCAAAAAGCTGTCTCAACTTGCCTAACTTGATATTGAGGAGGTATTGTCCATCTCTCAGTAGCTCCCAACAATGAAGAACTTGCTCAAAGCTGACCAAGAGTCACTCTCCATGGATTTGTTATACTCCCTTGATTCATCGATTGAGGTATGGTAGTACTTTAAATTTCCAGTCAACCTTGTAATTTTATAAGTTCTGTCAGAAATGGGAGACTGTCAGAAAGTATCCTCTGCATTTGCCAACTGCCAAATGAACCATCTTGGTTTCACATCTCAAACTATGTTGTCAACATTTTCAAACAAAATAAAATTTGACAAAGGTTTTCTTTCTTCTTTTTTTTTTTTTTTTACATTTACATACAGTTGAAAATCTCAAGGTTGCACGGACTGTGGTCAGTATTTATCAAAAATGTCCAGTGGAAGGAACAGTGGTAAACCACCAACAGAGTCATAGGCCGAAGGCTTATCCATGCATGACTGGAAACAAGGGTTTGCCTGACTGCTTCAATCCAACAGATGAGCTGCTATTGCTCATATTGTTAAAGATCTTAATGCTGATTCTGAGAAATAGGTATCAGAGTACACAGTGTACAGTAGTTTGTTGGTTGTTGTGGGGAATGGCTGGAGACCAGTCAGGGTGCCAGTTTTGACCCCTTTCCTCCACCAAACATAACAATAATGGGCACATGAACATCAACTGGATGGAAAGTAGTTGGAGGCAATGTGCTTTGGCAATTTTTTGCTGCTATTTACACGTACCATTTCTGTTTCTCTTTCAGCATGATTGTTGTTGTTGTCACAAATAAAATTCAGGAAGGGTTTGAGGAGCACAGCAGTGAGTTTGAGATGTTGACCTTCCTTCCATATTTCTCAGATTTCAAATTAATTGAGCCTGTGTTTGATGCACTGGACTGAAGGGGCCAGCATGGTTGGGCCTAAGTCAAACAGTTGACACGTGGTTGCGGGGCGTTTGCTTTTGCACACATCCTTCAAGGTCTACAAGACACACCGAGCCGAGCTCCCGTAACATTTGAAGCTCCTGCTTCAAATGTTAAGCAAGTTCTAAACTGGTGGAAACATGATTCTGTAGCACACTCTTCATGAAGACATGACTCTAATGCTTCCTGGACATTATTAGAAGTCTTAAAAGCCTCTTCTCCCAATTTTACCTCTCACTATGAAGTTCTTAAAGAGTAAAATTTTTCTTGCATGGTAAAGATCTTTGATATTAATATAAATCTGATCAGTTTGCACAAGAAACTTTAAACCATGTGAGAGCAATAAAGCCTCAAAGTCATCAACTGTCCTTGCCCAAAATGTTTTGACTATGACTACACATGAATATCTTGAACACTAACTCAGACTCTGTAAACTTTTTATTGTGAACAAACCCTTCTTCCTACCAACTCCTCTGTCACATCCGTTTACAGCCTTTCACTCTTAGAGAAAGTAGTTGCACACTTCCAGCTTAGCTTTCTTTCACCATGCAATGGGCATCAAACTCCACCATGAGGGGGATGACAACCCAGGCATTATAAAAAGACAGTGGCCCCATGTTCACACTGATGCTAATGGATTTCTACAGCTCTCAAGCACACTGACATCCCTATAGTCCAAATTCAAACGGCGAACATCAACAAGTTGGGGTTGGGCTTTAAAGAAAGGGAGAAGATGAGGAAAGTTTTAAAAGGGAGGCTGGGGATTTGAATCAGACTATACTTTAGGGTAAAACAGTTTTAAAACCTTAGCTTAACTTTTCTAGGCTGAGAAACAACACTTTGGGGGGCTTCTAGCAAGTACTTTTGGTTTATTGCAAACTCAATACAATGAAAAGTCTTCACACTGCCCCTTGGCTGTTCGCAGAGTTTTTAACTGAATATATCCAAAATATTTCAAAGAAAATGCAGCTCGGAAAGCTGAATTACCTAGGCACATTGCTGCTTTACACACTATTGGCTGGCATTTGAAAAGCAGCCAATCCAGGAGTGACACTCATTTTCTTGGTGCTGATTGGCTGTATCGCCAGGAGTGGAGATAAGAAAGACCATGGATGTCAACTTAAGTGCTAAGATGGTTCCCACTATGCATATTAATGCATTTCAGGTATATTTGGTGTTTTAACTATTAAAATTGGCAATTATGAGCATTTTTAGAAGGGGTCTCATTATTCAAGGATTTCAGCAATTTGCAGGCGGTTGTGGTCTAACCACTTCACTGCATATACAATGCATTTAAATTATGCTGACACCAACCATGCACAAATATTTTTGTACAAATCATTCCACATCATTTCTGTTTTCTAATATAGAATATGACAAGTAATATCTTTTAAGCGAACAAGCAACAAACTCCAAATTACTTGACAATATTATCGATCTTCTTACCCTTTGTAAAATTCAGAGAATAAATCATCACAACAAAAACATTGTTGGTGTCAAAACATTAAATTGTCTCCAAAACTCAATTTCTATTTTGCTTTATCAACAACTTTAGCAACTTCCACACAACTCATTTTTCTGATCATCAGGTAACAGTAATTCAGTGGCACATGATGCTGTTTCATATGCCACATGTGTCCAGTTAAAGTGGATTTTATCATCCTTGCCACTGTTTGGCTTTCTGCACAACTTAGCCCAAAACATTCAGCAGCCTTTGATGTGTAAAATTTATTTAAGATAAACTCAACCAGACATGTAATTTGGTCTTATATATAAGTAGCAGAAAATTCATAGAAGGCTCTTCATTGATGCTTGCATCAACCACTAACACACAAGCTGCAGTCGGATGCCTGCACGTTATATTTACACTGACTGCTGAAAATCGGAGCTGATGAGCACATTACCTAAATGTGAATGATAGAACATGAGGCCTGCGTCTGTGTGTGTGTGTTGAGGGGGTTGCTTTTGCATTCGTGCCCATGCGGTCACAGATAAAATTATTCAGCGTGAGTTGTTGATGTCTGCGATAATTGCTCGTTGCCATGGCTACACAGCCGCTGAGTATATGGCCTTCTCTCAGAGTGGACACGGGAGAGATGGGAGACGGCGGAGGTGAGATTAGAACACAGGAGGACACTGGGAAACTTTGCACAGCTGTCTCTGTGATGCATGCTATCAGGGTCGCTGCCTTTGGACAAACAACTATGCAATGTGTGACTTTGAGATTGCACATTATTTCTTGCTTCCTGGATGTGCTGTGCATCATATCGTGATATGTGGGCTAATCCAGCGAAATATAACACAATGTACAATTTACCCACATTTACCCACATAATGATGTTACTGGAGTGGGTAGCAGAGAACAGGACAAGCAACAATTGGGTACAATTTTCAGATACCTAAAGTTACCACACTCATCTGTTAAAAAAAATAAATAAATATATGCAAATATAAGAACTTTAAATTTTCAGCAATCATACTCTTTAGGAGGAGATGAGTTGTGTGGCCAACTGATGAACTGGTTATGATGTAAATTATGCATATAAACCCCAGAACAAAAGCAAAAGACCTTGCGAAGATGCTGGCTGAAGCTGGTGAGTGAGTGTCATTATTCACCCTGAAACGAGTCCTGTACCAACATGGACAGAAAGGCCACTCAGATATTAATAAAATTATATTACAAATCCTAATCCTAATATTGCAGAAATTTGTGGGTAAAGCAGCAAGGGTGTATTCAAGCAAGGCAGCCCGCACACCTGACTTAGTCACTATTCTGTCAGCAGGAGTGGGCCAAAATTCCAGGAAACTATTATGAGAGGCTTGTTGAAGAACAGCCAAAATGTCTGACCCAAGTCATAAAGCTGAAATGGGAATTCTTCCAGATATTAAGAAAAGCATATGAAGTTAAAGATTTTTTAAATAATTGTTTACTATCTCATGATCATTATTGTTAGCTGATTGACATAATATCGATAATCCTTAACAACCTAAGTGATACAGCCTTGCAGGTTATATGGTGGTAAAATATCTCTTGCTGGTGATATTTGGTAAGATGATTGGGTAATTTGTGCAGACATCCAACAGTAGTCATTTTTCAAAGCTTGAAGTGTACGTGTTGTATGTGTGTTAAATCTTCTCACTCTACTTCAATATTAATAAACACAAAGAATCAACTCAGTTTTTTTTAAACATCTGACATTGAAAAAAAATATGAGCTGTTTGTACCTTCAAAGTGATAATTATGTTCAAAGAGGGATTGTGATAGTTTAAATGTGAAATATGGACAGCACAAAGGATTACTCTGAACCCAGAAAATGCAGGCACAGAACAGCCCACGAGAGTACTGAGATATGACCTGTAGAAATTAAGAATTGTCGCCTCACAAACAAAGCCCTTTAAAAACAACTCTATTATTAGTTTCAAAATGGCAAAAATCAGGTGGGCAACCGAAGGTTTAAAGATCGCAGTGCAGACAGAAATTGCTTATGTTTTTTTTTGTTTTTTTTTTTGTTTTTTTTTTTCCCAGAGTTGTTTAGCTTTGCTTTCTTTCTATATTCAACATTTCAGGAGAATGTCAGTTTTGTTTTTTAATTATCTTATCATTAACAACTTTAAGGTGTATCTATGTCATTTCCATTGTCTGTCACGTTGTTGTTGAATTTTCCCAGTTGGCATACAAAAATGTATATACTTAGATTAAAAGTGAAAGTGTTTTTTTTTTGTTTTTTTGTTTTTTTTTTCTTTTTTCATGTTTATTTATGTTTTTGTTAGATCTAATTGGAGGATAATTGTGGGATTGTTTTTAATGAGCTTGATTAGCATATGACACCAGAGTAAAAAGTGTTAAATTTAAATCCTAAGAATCCCAATTACTAAAAATGTCTGGACTGGATGAGTTATATATGAGCTTCCCTCCCTATGTGTAAATAATATATAAGTTTTGTACTATTGCAACAATAAAAAACAATCAGGAAAAATTACAGTTTATGCTGAAAAATGGACACTTTTACTTGTATGAAAAGAAACTGAATGCTGCCTTTTTCATTTTATTTTTCTTTCCTATCTCGTTTTCTTTTTGAGGACTCCTGACTTCTCTGATTGGTGGTTTGTTTAATCAGCTCGTTTGGGGAAACTCAAAATAAGACTGTGTGACCCTGGTGGAGACAAAGTCTGGTTGGAACAAGTTGGTCTGAAGAGTTTTAACTTTAATTAAAACGTGAAATTAAATACAGTGCAAATTTTTTCATTTAATCTATAATGTGCCTTTTAAGAACATTTTTGACCTCTTTTTTTCCACGAAGACATGTGACTGAAAGGTTTGACATTTTTTAATTTAATTATTATTATTATTTTATTAAACATGGTTAAGGGGACTTGAATTATACTAACTTAGATTTATATTAAAAAAAGATACTAAGAAGATGCCTGCAACAGGCCAACATGAGCTGTTTTGCTTTTTCTTACGCTTTTATGAGTGAATAAAAAGCAGCTGCCATTGACCAATATCCTGGATTCATTTATTTACCCCAAAGAAGTGACAGAAGCAGCAATGTTGAGCACTGAATGGAACATGAGTTTTAAATATTGAAGTGATATAGAATGGAAAGTGGGGAAAAAATACACCTCTGAGCAAAGTTGTTAGTTCAGAATGCATCAGTGGACTCTTCTTTGACTCTGGCAGTAAATTAAGGGGAAGGGCCCATTTTCCTCAGTGGGAAACTTAACAGGAAAGCTCTCATGCATGGAACTGAGAATCCTGATGGGGTTTTCTGTCTCAAACTGTCAAAACACTGAGCTGTGTCAGACCTGGAGGAGGTAACCTTTATTGGTGCTTTGTTCGTAAATTGAACCAGGAGGAAATGTACAGTACATTTGGAAGACACACCTTTCCCCTTCTCGAAGAAATAAGGAGTTTCTGTGTGGCTCTTTGCTCGTATACGTGTGTTTTTGGATGCTTCCATTTAAATTGTGGGGACATTGTTGAATCGTATTCACCAAAAGAAAGTTTCAATGAAATGTTCAAGATATGATATAACCTACTCCAAAAGGGTGTTTTTGGAAGACTGCAAATTTGTTTCTCCCATGGTGCCCGATGGCAGTGAATTTCTCCATCAGCTGGGAACTGGAGACAAGGACTCATTTGGGTGGAATATCAATTCAATGCTCAAATGCATTTCTGAAAGTGGAGGCAATTAATGGGCTAATTATCAGCACTGTGGAGGACATTTTAATAATGAGAAAAAAGCTCAAGTAAAATAATGTTGTCAACATGAGCTGAGTGGTGCAGAGGAGGGGAAAGCCTTACACTGCTGAAACCAGGACATGACCTTCTGTTTAAAACTTGGTGTTTAAGGAAATACAGGAGAACAGTGAGTTCAGAATTTATAGAATCATAACTGAAACTAATGTTGTAAAGACCAACAGAAAGTGGTGCATATCTGTAAATCATAAAATAAACTTGACTGCATTGTTTTATAAGTAAGCTGGATTTGGAAGGTATGTAACTTATTTTGCTGACTGGACTATGTATTTCTATGTATAAATTGGATTTATTTATTAATTTTTTAAAGTGCCCTGAGATGTCAGTAGGAATATAAGTAAACTGAACTGCATTGAAGTGATAGAAAAATAAATGTTTTTTTTTTTTTTTTAAATGTAAAAAATCTAGATGTTGTCTTTTCACACTCCGTGCAGAGCAACTTAACTTACTGTTACTATAGTCAGTGTCCTTCAAAATAGAACGTTTTTATGAACATAGCAGTGAACACTATTGATGGAGCTGGCCATCATTTGTCTTTCATTGCAAAATAACCTTTGAATTGACAAACACATGCTGATTCATAATGTATCCATATTTACTTCTGTAAACACAGGTTAACATCACTTATCCCTGACCACACGAGGGTTACTTGATGGCCATAGATTGTTTACACTGGAGTCTGATCATCAAAATGACATCAGTCATCAGTAATGTGATAATGCAAACTATTTTGGCTAAAAATCTAAATTGACCATCAGTGTATTAAAGGTGTAGTGTAGATCACAGCATATTCATGTTTTAGAATGGCCCAATCAAAGTCCAAAATACTTGCAGCTGTAATTGCAAAAAAAAGTTAGTTCTGCAAAGTATGGACCCATGGAGGCTGAATACAAATACACACCACACTTTTCAGAATTGTATGTGACAAATGTTACCATGAACCATTTTACTTCCACTTTACAGTTATGCACTACTTTGTTTAGAGGGACCACATGAAAATGCTTCTTTTGCAATGCTTCAACTGGATTGAAGATTGAACTGGATTGGGCAATTAGTAGTTTTTCTTTTCTTGTTCTTGTTTCTTGTGGGATAGTTGACAATAAAGCAGATGGATTTTTGTGTCTCATTGTGACCAAAATAAAGAGTGATTCACTGATATGTCAGGTTCCAAAAGTCAAAAATAATGCGGATGTTGTATGGCGCAATTATAGCAGAAAATGTAATAAATAAATGTTTCTACTTTTGATCAAATCTGATCTTTGTTGTGATTACCATTTAGTTCATGGACTTGGAGAAACATCACCCAGCATCTCTCATTAACTGTGCCCATCTCTTTTGATCTTCCAGCAGATGATACTGAGGCAAGGTGAAAAGTTTACTTGAGGGAGGAGACTGCATCTATTAAGGCTTTAATGAAAACACTTGACCATTTCTGGGAGAAAACCAGCAGCAAACAGAATAAAATAATATGTACCTGAAGGGAAAATGAAAAGTTTTACCTCCCTGAAGGATTAGCTCCAGTTCAAGGCTATGGAATACATACCTCTGTATGCCTTATGTAAATGGGCCTCATGAGGACAAACAATGAATTATTGCATGTTTAAAGCCTGAGGCAATGCAGTTATGTATTCGTATATCTTGTCCGTTAAGTAGCTGCATTGGTGTGGCCACATGGGGAGATATTTACCAAGCTCTTGGCAGTATCCCATTTCATTCAGCTGTAAACTGAGTTAAGCTTGGAAGACTCAATCTGTTTTTTTTTTCCATAGTTTACCTTCTCTTATAGCAGCTCACAAGCCCTAGAGAAATGGTTTAACATGAGCATCAGTTTTACTACAGGGTGTCGTCCATGTTCATTTTGGTTTGCGAACATGAATAGCAAGTAATCAGATGTCAGCATCCATCTCTTTATTACCTCATTATAAACCCTGTCTGAGTCGCTCACTGCAGTTTCTCGAGATTGCATTATCTGTTCAAACATAATGTACACCATTTAATGTGTCGGACGATTGCGACTTATTTCAAATGTTTGAGCAGTTCACTCATAATCTAAGACTGAATCAATAGGGACAACAATCTTAACGCCTGCTTAATGGAAATTCTTGCTAACTCGAGGCATAACTTCTGTAAGTAGGGTAAAATGACATCAGTTATTGTGACAATGTCTTCTGCGGTCTGGTGTAATGGAAGCAGTATACAAAATAGAGAGGTCAAGGTCGGGTGAGTGTAAGTAAGATGCACACGAATTGGCACACAGTGCCTTGAAAAAATATTAATGGTCCATAAATTTTTTTCACATTTTGTCATACACATGACAGAGTAACTAAATATATAGTTATTGGTATTTTATGTGGTACACTAACACCAAGTAGATTATTGTGAAATTGACAGAAAATTATGTACGTTTTCCGAAAAAAATGCATGAAAGTTTGAAAAGCTTGGCATACATATGCATTTGGTCCTTTTTATTCTTTAAATGATGGAATCTAGTTGAATGCTAATCGCTAACAAGGTCCTTCAGGTACTAAAAATTTGAACTTATGTAGTTGCTGCAATATGTTTAAGGATATTTTGACCCATCTAATTTTAGATAGAATGTGAATACTTTTATTGGCTGTAAGGGACTGTGGTCATGTGGTTACAAAGACATCTAAAGTTGTGTGTTACCAGTATATGTATGGTATGGTGATACTGTTGTCAAAGTCAGTGGTAGCACAAAAGTGGTTTGAGAATTGAGCCTTGAAGAATCCCTCATGTGATTGTTGTTCACTTAAACTTTGAAGAACAGTGAGACAACATCCCAAGTTATGAACATCTAATGGAGCATCCAGAAATGAAAAGTACTGTGTATGGTAAGACTGCACACCCATAAAGCCATGGCCAAACAGAAACAGGTGAATTTAGAAAGCCTATAGGTTATAAACTCTTCAAATCTGTCCTTTTTGAAAGAGCTGATTGTTGAATATTGACAGGATATCCCATTCTTATCCAATCTGACTATGCTTAGGCCAAGAAGAATAGGCAAATGTTTAAATCTCCATATTTGCCACTCAGGCAGAAACAACTCTAGTTACTCTAAAATGAAACAAATCAAATGAAATTGTGAAGTACAAAAAAACCTGATGTGGTAGCATTATACTAATCCTCTGATCATTGTCGTCTAATCAAAACAGTATGTCTACATTAACAAAGATGCTAAAAATATTTTGGATGAAGATTTGTCAGAACAGAGTGAAAAAGAGGAATAGCACAATAATCCTGCTACAGCCATGGGCTGGGAGATGTTTTGTTGTTAAATTCTTTGATTAGGAGTATCACATGACAAAAAATTCCCTCAGACACACTGGATTGATTTTGTCTTTCAATTTAATATTTTGTACCTTCATTATCTATCAATTTCATTGCACTAACAAACCGTAGTAGTATTCTACAACCCCCAACCACTCGTATCCCACCCCCTCATTCCCTCTTCTGACAGATTCAGGCTTCATCTTCTTAAATTTTTACAGATAATTAAGCACTGGGGACACAATTATGCAGACAGGTACGTGAGTGCCTTTGAGTTAATTGACTGATTCAGAGAGGGTAAGGGTACAGAATAATGTTTTTTGCTTGGTTACTCATACATGGTTGCGGGAGATGTCCACAAGGGGAATATCATTTATCTTTTGACAGCACATGCACTGACCTGTTGTGGTGCAGAGAAGTAAACAAAAAAAATATATAAATATCTATAAATATATAAATATATCAAAAGTTATACACATTGAGTAATCAGGCATTAAACATCAGATAAAAACAATCATATTATTACCAATTTAGAAACAAAATTTGTTCTGTATGGTGGAAATTTATGTTCTGTATTAAGTTGTGCTTATGTGTAGTGAATACAATTGTATTAAACACAAGGTTAAAGTAGTGATGTACAACACACGGCACTTTAAAAAAGTGACAGGTCATCGATCAAAATTTTAATATCAGACAAAGATAACCTGTGTAACAACAAAATACAGTTTTCAAATGATGATTTAATTTAATGAAGGAAAAAAAACAAAAAAAACAATCCAAAACAACTTTAACTTCTGTGACTTAAATGCTCACAGAGGTTAAACCATGGAGTAACTGTGATTAACCACTCTTTATAGAAAGGGCTATGTTTAATTTCACTACCCACATCAAGGACATATTACTGCCAACCTGTAAAAGCAAGAAACATGTTACATTAAGATTGCTAAAAGATCTCAAATAGCAACATTCACAACCTGATTCCCATTACTACTTTAGATTTGTTCTGCCTCTCCTGCCTGCCTTGTTTCAGACCAGGACCTTTCCTCTGACTAATGATTTTTGGATTTATTTCTGTCTCTCACATGATTAATTCAGAATAACTGATCAGTGTGTGTGAGGCTTGCCCAACTTTTGGAGGAACACCCCGCTGTGACATTATCACCTCTGTCTCCCTTCGTGTAGTGCTGTCAGATCTATACAGTCCTGTGGGTAAAACAATCACCGGTGAAGAGACAGCCTTTTCCTTCCTTGGCTCCCAGCAAAGTCTCCAAGTTTCCAAAGCTGCTGGTTTTCAAGTCTCCATGGTGTTGTCTCTAGGAATTCACCTCAATTGAGTAAAGCCTCACTTTCTGCTTCAACATAATTCTCAATCCGCAGTTCTCGCCACTAATTAGTCTGTTTTATCTGCAGAATTTGGCTGGCCAGCTGTTCCACAGGAGAAACCCCAGATCTTCTTGCACATTCCGTTTTTATGTCAGCAAGTCCTCTTTTACCTTTTCTAGGCTGTGATTTGAGTTTTGGGTCTGAATAGCAAAAAACCCCTTTGAAGTATTTCTATGGCTATTGGACGTCAGTCAACCAAAATGAGAGCCATTAACCACCAATGGAGAAAACATGGAACAGTAGTGAACATATCTAACTTATGCTGAGAAACTGTAGTGAAAAGCCTACTATTAAACAGAACAATAAAGAACATTAGCAGTTTCTGAACTTGAGTGCATGAGAAAGTAATTTTGTCCTTTGATTCAGGTGAGTTGGACTCGGCACACATCAAAAACTTGCAGGACACTGGCCCTTGAGGACTGGCTTTTCATGTCCATGACCTAAAATGACATCTAATGCACAGTAGGCCTCACTAGCCGTGATTCAACAAAAAGAAAACTGGACAAAAATGGGATCCATGGGAGAGTTCAAAGTCAAACACCACTACTGGGGGAAAAAACACAAAAGTCCTTATCAAAGACCAGCAAAACTAAGATATTCTTTGGAATGCTAAGACAAAGATGCAACCTTTTGGAAGGTGCAGGTAGAATGACATATAAAACTATTTAATAGTATAATTTAAGTGCATTTTACATTAATATTTATCTGACATATATGTGTGTGTGTGTGTGTGTGTGTGTGTGTGTGTGTGTGTGTGTGTGTGTGTGTGTGTGTGTTAAACTTTAGCTTAAGACTGTTTTGTGTAACCTTTTGTGACCAAAAAGTAAAGGGGCAGTTTGCATCATATATTTCAATTGACAGAATTTACAGTTTTTAAAGTGTATTTTTTTTTTTTTTTTTTTTTTGCTGGAAAGTAAGTGTAAGTCTTCACAGAATAATCCAAGCAAGGCTGCCTTAGCATGGGCATCCCTTGGATCATTATTTACTGCATGTCACTGATTAGTCTGTAATGCCAACATGGACAGAGCCCTGATTGTGTTTTGTTCTGAATATAGAATCACAGTTCAGTGGCATACCCTGTGATAAAGTACTTTCCTTGTCAGGATCAATGAAGTTATGCCAATAAATCTTGCAGATGAAATATGTCTGCCTATCCTTATGATTTTATATTAAATAAGGCCCAGACTGAAGTCCGATGCTGCTCTTTATGCTGTATATTCAAAGCATCAGTTAAGTCTGAACAGTGACAGAAAATAACTCCCCTCCCTCCAAAAAACAAAACAAAACAAACAAACAAAAAAAAAATCAAACAAATCTGAAGCAAAATAACATTTTTTCATAGTATTGATGTCTAAATCTGGAAATAGAGAACTTGTTTTACTCTTCGCCTTAGTTAAACTGCAGTTGCATGCTAATTTAACTTAACATGTGCTCCATGTTGTCTACTAATGCTTGATATTATTGATTGTGAATTTTTAATGAGCCCAGATAAGAACAGTGTAAACAAACACAGTTTTCAGCAGTGAAAATACAATTACAAGTCCATCATGGAGCCTTATTCTTTGTTTGTTTCCATCT
This sequence comes from Anableps anableps, assembly GCA_014839685.1. Classification (NCBI taxonomy): domain Eukaryota; kingdom Metazoa; phylum Chordata; class Actinopteri; order Cyprinodontiformes; family Anablepidae; genus Anableps; species Anableps anableps. The sequence continues at coordinate 8,432,390 of CM026088.1, forward strand.
ACAAATCCCCAAGTCATTAGAAGACTGCAGGGAGAGGGGGAAAGATGCACTTTGTTTGACTAAAGTCGCTATCAGGGCTGCATATGAATAAGTTCCTTTCTATCCCGATCAGCATGCCACTTGGACGCCCCCATTGCTGTCTCATCAGCATTCAGACAAAGTGAGTCAGACACTTCCTCATGAAGAAAACTGTCTGTAACACTTAATGTCATTAAGAACCTCACATCTGACTCAGAGTTGATGTTTTCACAATGAGATACTGCACTGGAATTTGTTTATTTCAAAATCTTATTACGTCTCTGTCTCCGTGTTCATCGATACTGACATATTAGCCAGGCTACTTACTATTTGGGATTGCATCAACAGTTAATTGTCATATTGTTGGCATGTTAACATATTGTTTATCTTTTCAGCTCAAACACAAACAACTGCTTCAGAGTAGAGCGTGTGCACTCTTATTTTCAGCTTGAGCATTGATTTTAAATAGCAGAAATACAATACACACATTGTAACGTTGGCTTCCCACTGTGACTCATTCTCCTTTTGTGAACAAAAATAGTAGACTTGTGCTTGTCTTATAATCACATCAATGTATTCCTAATAACACAACTTAATAGTAATAAATCTGGCTCGCCAGGATTTTTACCTACTAATAATTCCTCTAGTACAAAAATTGACTTTTGTGCATATAACATATACAAATTCAGTATGATTTTAAAGAATTAAAGTGCCTTGACAGTTTATTCATAACCTTCAACCTTTCCCACACTTGTCAATATACAACTACAGAGAAACACATGGTGGTACATAATACTGAAGAACTTTCCACAATTCAATTTTTATTCAAACAAAAACATTTCATATTATTTTCAATAAAAAAACTGAGTGCAATTGTTTCACCCCCCCTTTAATCTGATACCCCAAAATAACTGTTTTTATCCACTTATGTATAACGTAATCTCAGTGTAAATACAGCTGTTATGTGAAGGCCTTAGGCCAAAACCATACGCATTCACCCAGAGATAATTTTTTCTGTGTTTCTGCAGTTTTTGCTGGGAGAGGAGGTTCACCTCCTTTCAGGGTGACAACCCTAAATAAACAACCAGAACTACAATGACAGGTTTAAGTCAAACTATATTCACATGATGATAACATGATATTAACACTATTTTTTTTTGTCTCCCCAATTCTGGGACACATAGCAGTCATATCATTTGAACTGCTTGGGATCTTTGGGATGTTAAAGTTCAGGCTCCAGGCAAGCCCGCAGTAACACAGTCAGTACTTGTGAAGATGGGTGAGCTATTTGATCATTAAAGCCAAACCTGAGAAGTATTCTGATTTCCTCTATGAGAGCTGATAACTGCAATTAATTCAGTTCACACTGAAATTCTGATTGCTTAGCTTTGAACTGCTTAGAACTTCACAGTGAAAGGGCCCAGCATTGGGGACATTTCCAATATCTTTCTTTTTTCTCAGTTGTGTCAAGCACCTTGACATTTTATTTCTTTACAGAAATCACGGTCTTGTCGTTTCTTGGGCAGGAGAGATGGTCGATGATGTTTTTGAAGCCAAATAAAGAATAAGAGTACAGCTTCAAAGAATGAGTGATGTTTCTAATCGAAAGAAAAGAATGACTTCTGAATTTAAAAAAATGCATTCATGGACATGAAGGGCAGCATGTTCAAGACAGCCCTTATGGATTTTCTGACTCCGGCCTTTTGTTCATTTCTATAAGTTGAGAAAAGTTTTGAGACTTCCCTTGGTACTTATCGCCCAAGGCTCTGTAACGGTCTCACTGAGAATACTCGGGCAGCCTTGACATTTTCAAATAGTGTCTAAAAACCCAGCTTATTTTTAACCTTGCTTTCAACTATTAAACAATAATGCTGTGTCTAAAATGTCTTTGTGTCTCCTTTTAATGGTTCATTTTTTTTGTATTTTTGCCTATTTTTCGTCTCGTTTTCAGGTCCACCTTCCATCTTTTTTCTTTATATATAAAGCTGTATTTGTAGGATGTTGCATTTTTTTCAGAGTTGAAACTTCAACAGAAACCCAACCTAAAACTGTCTTTCCCACAAAACACATTAAAAGTAGATGAATGGTATTTAATTTTTTTTCTCCATCAAAGAATGAAAGTATCTTCATTCCTTTGGAATTGATTTATCTTTATTCAAAAGATGTAATGCAACATCCTCATGAATCCATTTTGTCTAGATTTTCTTTAAGATAAACACAGACTCAGAGCTTTTAATAGAACTCCATACCTAAAATATGGAATCACTATTCTTCTGATTTGATTTGTTTTACTTTGTACACAAAAACACAGTTAAATAACATTATATTTACTGACATTTTTATAATTTTTATCTTAGACGTATGGAACCACTGAATGCTTTGGAAAAATTAAAATAATTATGCAATGTAAACATCATATTTAGTTCCTTTTATGTACTTTGGGTTTTCTGATGGGTTTGAGGCATAGATTGCATTAATGAAAAATCAGGTTCCCACATTTTTGGCACTTGACACATTCCTTTAGTCATTTTTACATCGACTCCTAGTTATTTCCATGTGTGTTTAATGTCTTTTGTTGAGCATTTTACACATTGAAGATGCATTGCTTTGAGATTTATACCCTGACATTTTTATATCTTCCTTGATTTACTGGCACGTTGGGGTTCTCGCAAACTTTTTCATTTTGCTACATACTTTACACCCAGCCGACTGGTAAAAACCCCCTATTTTTTCCAGTGTGGATTTACCTTTTTGAGAGTTTTGCAAAACCCTCCGTTGCTGTGACTTGCAGTTCTGTTCTGTTACATAGTTGGAACTGTACAAGTACTGGTTTCAGAAAGGCAACTCAGTGTGATTCCATATTTCCTGTTTATTTTAGAGGGAAGCACCAAAGGTAGTTGAACCCAGTTTGGAAGCAGTGCATGCACTTCATATTTGTAACCTATATTAAACCCTTCCAGGGCATGCTTTAGTTTGCACATTGACTGAGCTGTATGAAAACCAGAGAATAAAATGATGCACCATAATCTCATTTTACGACTCGCATTACACTGGGCGTTTACAAGATTTAGCACTGAATTTTTTTTCTGTCATGTAAAGCCTGTTCACTGGGGTCCAGGGGCATGACTTCGAGGTTGTTATAAAGCCTGCTCTGCATATGCCTGTGGTTTTTGTTCAGTTTATTTCTAAAGCCTTATACAGGCGTGATTATTTGCCGACCAAATATGATTACTTGGGAGAATGTGAACTTCTATGTAGCTTGAGGAAGTGCTGAATCATCTGTAATTGGATGTTTTTACTCCCAAGATTTGTGCATAAATCTGCCTCAGTGTACTCCCAGAATGAGGTCGAGAGAAAAAGAGAAAGCTTACACTTGTATGGCTTACTTTTATTAACTATGCTGGGAGGAAAAAGAGAGAAGTGCTTCGTTATTTTCTACTTGTGTAATAGCTTTCCTAAATTTCAGTAAATTTTTGTCATTGACATTAATGTTCTGTTCAGTACCGGAGAGATTTACTTGGTTTTAACCCACTAAACCCCGCAGGGTGACCCGAAACTCTGTAACTAAGATATAAACACTGTGAGTTGTGACTGTGACTGGTTTAGCCTGCAAGCAAAATGCTATGTGTGCTGAAAAACTACCACAACACATCTCAGATACACCATCCCTACCATGAGACACAGGGGTGGTAGCCTTGTGCTGTTGCGGTGATTTTCTTCTTCAGGGACTGGACACTGGTCAGAGGGGATAGGAATATAGATAAAGATAAAAACTAGGAAGAAGTTAGACTGGTCTAGGTCAAGTACAGACCTAAAACATACTGAGGCAATACTAGAAAATACAATCATATCAATCCAATCTGACTGTGATTAAGCTTATTTGCAAGTTCTATCAAGAACTGCCAAAAAAGACCTGTGTCTAGAGTAACAATGTAAAATGCAACCTTTGTCATTTGCCCGTAATTGTTTCCAAGACAACAAAATGTGGGCTGATATGCTTTATTGATTAGGGAATAGGTAATTAAAAAAATGAATAGAGGTTGATCCATTAACATGCTCCAGAATCACAGGTAAGGAAAGTAGGAACACATCAGTGGACACTGAAAGTAAGTACCAGGTGGATGGATGGATGGAAAAATGAATGTATTGATTTATGGATTAGATGGATGGACATACTGATGTTAGAGATCCAGATGAATGAATTAATGAATAAACAGAGATGGATATTTATACTGATGTTGCTCCTACGAACACAGAGAAAGGACTCATGTGTAATCTGCTCACTTTAGCTTGTATGTGCATCTCAAATTTCCATTTAAATGGTCATGGGATAAGTGTTAGGTCCTGAATGACCGCCATCCAAGGCAGGAAGGCAAAGACTTTTGATGAAAACATATCATGAACTGGAAATAAAAGAATTATACCGCCTAAGTGAGAAAACAAAGTGATCACAAAATGATCCAGTGCATTGACTGCACTCCCTCTTTGACTTTGCTGTCATAGAGGGCTTATAAACGGCATTAGCGTTGGAGGTTTGGATATGATAGAGTTGCTTGTTGTGAGTCATTTGGAGATGTAAACACAAGAGAAAAAAGTGTATAGTGTTTGATGATTTTGTTCTTCCAAGCACCTCCATTTTGCCCTAGATCTAGATCTAGTTAACAACTAGAAATGAGAGAGAAGGGTCCTGTGAAGGTCTGTTTGGAACACTCAGGGGACTGGATATGATGCAATGTGTACGGTGCATAAATCAATGTTTTCTTTGCAAAAATCAAGAATACCAAAATAGGTCCCTTGATGTCCATTCTTTGCTGCCATTGACATCACATGGATCAGAATCAAAACAACCTACTGGTAAGAAAAAGAGAGTTTAAGAAGCAACTATTATCAGCAAGCGCCTCACTGTCGTATTAAATGGTGAAAGATTTGTAGCTACCTTTGCGCATCATTTCACTGGCTGATCTGGACATTTTAATAAAAGGATGGGTGAAGCATATCGAGTCTGAATGCTGCAAACATTTGTCTTACAGCACTGCTATCACTCAGGGACCAGGGGTTTCAGCATGTTGCAAAACTGTAAATAGATTTACCAAGGTAGTAGTGCAAAATACTTTCCTTCCTCCTCTTTTCATGGAACAGTGGCAGAAAAATGTCATTGCTGAAAGTCATCAGAAGTCCTGTTTGCAGTTTAGTACAAACAATCTATTGGGCACAGCAAAGATGTGGAAGATGGTGCTCTTTTCAACTGAGACCCATAAATATAGATCCATAATAATATTTTGACCTCAGTGCAAAACACTATTTGTTGTGGAACTCAAACATGGTAACCTGCAAGTGGTAGTAGCATCATGCTGTGGGGTGGGTTTTTTTCAGCAGTGATAAGGAATGTAGCAAGAGTTCATAGAAAGATAGGTGTAGCTAACAAGAGAGCAAAAGTTTAAGATATGTGAACAAAGAGAAGGTTGCCATTTTTAATCTCAAGCAGGGCCTTTCTAGTGGTTTCCAGGGTACTCCTACTGAGAGATATGTCAGACTTACTGGCAAAAATAAATGAGCATTTGAAGTTAGTGTGTCTGTTCATTAGCTGTTTTTTCTATTACTATCTATTTGGTGGCTTCCACAGTTAAAGCTACAAGCTAACAAGCAGTTAAAAATGCTACATTTATTTGCTGATTAAATATTAACTAATATACAGATGGATTATACTTGATACAGTACAAAACAATGAAGTAGATTTGTCCCTTTTTAGGACCTGACCAAAAAGAAAAACTTCCAAGTTTCTGCTTTGACAGGTTTGTACAAACAGTTAAGTTCTTCAGACATCGCCAGCTTTTTGCTCTATTTGAACTGCATTACTGAAACGCTAACCCTTCAGCACCGGTTGTCACGCCTTGCCAACTCACCCCAGCGTGTGACAAGGTTTTCTCTGCTTTTAGCAACCTCCTCCTTTTTTTTACGTCCTGAGTTTCCCTTTCACACGATTCAACAATTTGCAGGCTCTGCAAATGTGTATAAGCACAGAAGGATACCATTTTGTCCTTGTAATCGCTTTGGGTCTCATATTTCCTGAAATAGAATTTATATGCACCATTGCTCGGTGTTTTAGGAGCATCCAGTAAACATGGATTTCAGAGCTTGGAAATGGACAACAGGGAGTTACTGGACCAGAAAATCCACCTTACTGGAAGTTATTATTATTTTTTTTTTTGTTTCTTGTACTGTCAGAATTTTTTGCTTACTAGAATTATAAGTGATTGTTGGATCACTTATAAGGTGATTTTATAAAATATTCTTATCATATTTCAGTGGCCATGGAATACTTTTCTTTCTGGTTTTTCAGTGTTCCTTCTTCCATCTGTTTCTCCTTCTATTTTATCATGGGACGTTATGGGTCACTGCAGTATTGCTACACTGAGCTGCCAACAAGCATATCATTTTCCATTAAGATCCTGCTCAATGGCATTATTGGAAGAGCGAGCAGACAGAGAGTAATGGACCTCAAGTGATAGCTCTGTCAGATAGATAGTAGAGGAAAGAGCCCATACAGCCCAAATAGATCCAAGTCTCTCTGATTGGAAATTTGCTCAATTGTAACACCAGGTCAATCAATCTTGGTTTGAACATCGGTAACCCTAACTCAAAGCAGTCCAGTGACTTCTTTTCCATTTTAATATTTCTCATCAAATGATCTATGTATTTAAAGGGATACAAATAAGACTCCCTCTGAGCCAGTGAAAAGAAATTAATTTAGCTATAATTCTCTTGTGAATTTTGACAGCAAAGCTCATAACTACCTTTGCCTGGAGAGGATTTACACCACGCAGTTTTAATAAGCTTGTCCACAACATCCATCAGTGATTGATCTCATCCATCATCCCTTATGGGTGAAATTATTTTAACTTACACTTTGCTAATCTTTCATTACCATACCGTTGAGGACACAGTAATACTTCATGGATTTGACACTGAATATTAGCCCAGCATTTGATTTTTGGGAAGAGTTCCGTTGACAAATGATCCACAAATTTGGACTGTATGAAAAAAATAAATAAATAAATAAATAAAATGAGTAAATAAGACTGATTTCTCATTTAGAAAAATTGCTAAGCTTGCAGTGAAATTTCAGTTTAATGTATTAAACTGGCTTAAATCTATCACAATTTACCTGCGGAAGACATCAAAAAATCAAGAAATTGGTCTCCGTATTTCTAATTTGGTTTTTCATTTCATTTTATTTAGATTGCAATGTTATGCCAAGGAATTCTAAAATACAATCCATATTCCAGATCAATCCACTTTATTACAGTATAGTCCAATCGTATAGTTCGATTCAGATCTAATTACATGCAGCCCAATTCAATACAAATTTTCATACAGTGCAAATAAAAAACTCAGTCAGTGATTTGCAGCCAAGTGATACCTGAATGCATCAAATTGCTGGCTTTGTAATAATCCTTCACCCTAAGGAAGGGAAGTGGAACTGATGGTTGAGCCATAAAAAGAAAAACAGGACTTATATTTATGGAAAAGAAAAATGAAGAGCATAAATACATTCTGGCTCTACGCAGAAAGGAAAAACATAGCTGAATACAGAGGCACTGGGCTCAGAGTACTTTCTATGGAAAAAGAAAAACAAAGGGATCTGTCAATGTCTTCTTCAAGGAAGAAAATACAACTTGCCATGAAAGCACAAAGCCAGGCGAATTTTCTACAGGAAAGAGGAAAAACAAATGGTAACCATAGCTAAGATTTTACATTAACCTAAAACCGGAGGGCTTTATCCTTGCACAATTGTTATATTAAACTTGTAATGAAGCCCATGACTCTGTGAGATCTTCTGCTTTTGACTAAGTCTGCAAAACAGTTGTCAAAACATGCACATTTCTTTTGTTGCTGAGGTGGACTGCTGTGATACCTTGATTCGAGAAGTGCCAAATAAAGTAAACTGGCTAATTTCTTCTAACAGAAACACAGTATCAGAAATGGAATACTAGTGGTGAGTAGTATTGTTTTCAATTCAACTCAAAAATGCTATCTTAATCCCCAGGGGAAATTTCATGTTGCTGTAAATCATATTAATCAGGGTTCTTCAAAAACTTGTTGTAGATCCTGATGGCTATGGACAGGAAAGATTTTCTGGAGCAATCTGTATTCCAGCAATCTGTATTGTCAAATATCTTCTTGATTTTATGAAGAACCTCTTTTTTCACCATCATCTCCGGTGGTTCCACAGTAGTCCCCATAAAAGAACTAGCCTTCTTTTATCAGCTTGTTTAGCCTTTTTAAGCCCGTGACTCTGATGCTGCTACCCAACAGATGATGGCAGAAGAGATTATACTCTCCAAAACAGACTCATAGAAGATATGCAGCATGAATCTACATTTTATGACTGACAGAACAAGCTATTTTGGCTCTACTAACATCTAATACACAATTTTAGCATTCACAACCTCAATTAGCACATTTGTGTTGTAACTTTTATTGCAATCCAGCAAACTATGAATTGCAAATATTCATCCTACAAGTTGTGGCCTAATCAAGTATGTCACATGCTGCAAAATGATTTTAGGTTGCAGTTTGATCCATTATGCATTTGTGTGAGTGTGGTTCATGGAGCGTATAAAGAAAGTGAGGTATGATGGGGAAAGAGCGAGTAGGCACACATACTATAAATGGGACGGTAATTAAGAGTGAGCAGTTGAAGACGTGCAGTCTTACCCTAATTACAGAAAAACACTATTGATCAAATGGACACACATATACTGTGTGTGTATATATGTATAAAACACACAAATACACACACAGAGGGTACATTCTCTGCTTAGTGAAAAAAAATGAGAGTCTGGGACAAATGGATCGACAGCATCTGCTTCTCAGTGTCAGGCGGCAGGCGGGAACTAATTACAAATGCCAGAAGACACAAAACCATGGCAAAGGTCCTCTGCGAACTTCTCTCCTCTGTTCTTTTTTCTCTTTTCTTTTTCTTTCTGTCTTCATGCTTCAGGGGTAAACAAGCAGGAAAGTCCAGTTGCAAGAAGAAAACATTATATATGAAGCAATTCATGCTATCACGTGTATGTATGTGTGCTATGTTCATTGAATCCTAACCAAAAGGCTTTTTATTCCACAGTCAACCTTCAAGCTCTCTCGTAGAAGCCATCATGTTAGGAAGCATGGGAAGATTTATCAAATCATAAACCTCAGAAACACTTTGAGAAAATACACTCCCCAGCCACTTTATTAGGCACACTTTTGTGGGCTATCTTTGACATTCAGAACTGTCATCCTTCTAGGCATAGATTCAACAAGGTGTCAGAAATATTCTTCAGAGGTTTTATTACATATTGACAAGGCAATATAACACAGTTGCAGCAGATTTTGAATCTGCACATCTCTTGTACCACCATATCCTATAGGTGTTTTATTAGATTGAGAGCTGGTGAGTGTGGAAGTCATTAGAGTACAAAAGGACACATGTTTTCGAACTCAGTTTAAAATGATTTGAGCTTTTGTGAAATGTTTCATTGTCCTCCTGGAAGTAGCCATGGTAAGATGAATATGCTGTGGTCATAAAGGGATGGATATGGTCAGCGACAATATTCAAGTAGGATGTGGTGTTTAAATGAAGCTGATTAATGCTCAGGGTTTGGCAGTGTGCTTCAAAAATGCCCCCTACCTTTACACCACCACTACAAACTGGAACTGTTGATACAAAGCAGAATGGATCAATTATCTTATGTTGTTTAAGCCAAAGTCTGACTCACCAGACAAAACAGACCAGGCAACGTCGATCATTATTGTCCAGTTTTGATGAGCTAGTGCGAATATCCTCCATTTCCTGTTCTTAGCTGATAGAAATGGCACCCATGGGGTTTTGCTGCTTTTGCCAATCTGCTTCAAGACTTAGGTGTGCATTCAGAGATGGTATTCTGTAAATCTTGGTTGTAACATGGTAATATTTCAGCTACTGTTGCCATTCTATCATCCTGAACCTGACTTTCCATTTGACTCAAAGTGCATACATACACCATATATGCGCAGGAACTGTACATGTATGGTTCTCTGGCTTCCTCCCAGTCTAAGATTCATTGGTTACTCTAAATTGCCCCTGGGTATGAATGTGTGTGGGCACGGTTATTTGTCAAGAGTGTCTGTGTGATGGACTGGCAACCTGTCCAGACTGCACCCAACTTCTTGCCCAATGGCAACTGGAGATGGACAAAAGGCTCCCCCCAACCCTGCAAAGGTAAGAGAATATAGACTATGGGTGAATGGATGCAGATTTAGTAGTATCTGTCTATTTTTTAATTTTCTTTGCTATAAAAGTTTTACTCTTTGATACCTTGAATCTGTTCCAACTCTAGGTTTTGTTGTTTGAAGTCATGCAATGAAATGCCACTTCCAAATTTACTGATCTCACCTCAGAAAGCAGGTGCGTACGTTTTGAATAATTGTTGTGTAAATTACATGTTCATTATTCTAGATATCCCAGGAGATAAGCAATCATCCACGATACCCTCTGTGTTCACTTGCTGTTTAATTTGATGCAAGCCATTTATCAACCAGCTGTTTCCAATGAGGCCTACGATTAAGTACCTGCAGTAATAAATGAGACTTTATCATTCATGAGAAGAATTGTGTAGTGAGGGGAAAAATGCTGACTGCAAGGTAGATTAATTGTAGGTCAAAAGAAAAGTCAAGATCATGAGGAAATGCTTTGAGGTCAATCAAGCATGAAAGAGAAATTAGAGACAGGTTGTGTATGTTTAAGGAAAACTGTGAAATATATTCTCTTGACAAGTTCCCTTTGATTATTGGACAATCTCTTGGCACAACATGTGCATTTGGGAACAGTGTAAGAATCATTTCAGTCTTATTTACTTTGGTGATACAATGAAAGCTTATTAGGTTTAGAACTTTGCTGAAGTGTTACTTGAAATTTTTATGTTTTGCGAAATTTGTATGTTGACTTAAAGTCTGGAAAATGTCTTATAATTTTTCCAAGTACTGACAAAAAAAAAGTGGAAAAATAATAAACCTTACTTTATTCCTTATTGCATTACCTAACACAGGAGTGTCCAACTCCAGTCATTAAGGGCTGGTGTCCTGCAGGTTTTAAATGTACCCTTGTTCCAACACAGCTGATTAAATGGCTAAATTACCTCCTCAACATGTTTTCAAGTTCTCCAGAGGCCTTGTAATGAACCAGTCACTTGATTCAGGTTTGCTTACCCAGGGTGACATCCAAAACATGTAGGACACTGGCCCTTGAGGCCTGACTTTGGACACCACTGACCTGACAGACAAAAATCAAAATTTCTGACAAAAAAGGGCTTTTTAAAACTGATTTTCGTTCAGAAATTCTTCATCTTTAATTTGCTACATCATAACTCTGTCTTATTTAATAGACCAATTCAAGGTTTCACACGCCATAATTACGAAGTAGAAATAAAATCAGACTTGACTTACTTTTCTCCCAATGATTACAAATAAAAGTCCAACACATGTGGTATGCATTCATATTTAGTCATATAAGTCACTAGTGTTGTAGAATCACGTTCCCCTACATTAGTATATACTAGTCATTTGGGGTATGTCTCTACCTGCTTTTTACATTTATATTTGTGTGTCTTCATCTGCACAAAATCCTTCAAGTTCAGTCGTTTGCAATGTGAAGTAGTTATGATTAACAATTTTTAAATCTTGCTCCTCATTCTAAATTTTAAGCCTGAACATTTTCTGGGCTATTCTAACTCATGAATCGGTATTGATGTAAGCCATTTCATTGTAGGTCTGATTGCAGTGTTAAGGTCATGATCCGGTTGAGAGCTAAATGTCCTGCCCAGTCCCAAGTCTTTCGCAGTCTCTGACAGGCTTTCTTCCAGGATTGCCATGTATTTAGCGCCACCCATTGTCCCATTTACTCTGACCACTTTCCCTGTCCTTGCTGAAGAAAACATTCTTGCTGTACAATGTTGCCACCACCATGTTTCATTGTGGTAATGGTGTGCTCAGTGGGATATGTAGTTAGTGTTTTCTTCATGTCTTGCACGAAAACAAACAAAAAGAAAAAACAAATGTTTTGGCCTCATATGACCAGAGAACCTTTTTCCTTGTTTGCTGTGTCTGTTCCATGGCTCGTGGTAACCTGGAAACAAAACTTAACATGGCTTTCTCTTAATAAAGGTTTTCTTCTTGCATCTTTTCCATAAAGGGCAGATATGAGGAATGCACAACTAATAATTCTGTGCAGAATTTCTCCCACCTGAAGCTCTCTGCAGCTCCTCGAGTAAGAATGGGACTCCTGCATGCTTTTCTGATTACTGGCATTTCATACTGAGGTGGACGGTCATGTCTCAGTTGGTTGGTAGCTTGGTTTGTTGTGCCATGATTTTATTTTGGATGATGTACTCAATAGTGTTTTGTAAGATGTCAAAAGCTTGGGATATTGTTTAATAACTTAACCCTGCTAATGATATATCTATCAATTCTTATTCCTGATCTACTGTTTTTCTTGATCTCATGATGCTGTTTGTTCACCAATGTTCTCTGACAAACCTCTGAGAGCTTCACATAATAGTTGCATTTATATTTAAATTCAAATTACACATAGCTGGGCTCTAGCTAAGCCACTTTTCAAAGCCAGTTGGTTGCAATGGGTTTTGTGAAACCCATTTTGTTTTGTTTTAGGGTTTCAAACTGAGGAGAGCTAAATATAAATGCATGCCACACCTTTTTGAACTTTATTGTCCAGTTTTTGAAAATCATGTTTTATTTTTTTTCCACTTCATAATTTTTCTCTACTTTGTGTTGGTCTATCATGTAAACTCTCAATAAAATAAATGAAATTCATAGAAGTTTGAGGTTACAATGTGACAGAGCATTGCATTACTTCTGCAAAGTATTGTTTGTTGGCTCAAAAAAAACATTTAATCTAATTGTCTACTCTTTTTGTGACTTAAATGGCCTGGGAATCAGTGTATACACCACCAGCAGACATTTCTTTAGCACCTATATTGATCTGAAATATACATATGAGATGACCTGGTGAATAAACTTCTACAACACAGTTGAATGCCTAAAGCTAGAAAAGTAAATTATGCATAGATTCCAGAATCATTGGGAAATGTTCTGATAGATTGAATGTATTGTGAATACGTTCTTTAGAAGAAGCAGCTCAAGTATGATGAGGTGCAATAGGAATGTAAAAACACGGTACCAAGAAATCCAATGTTAAAGGCACGACTGATTTCATGATGGTGTCAGTTGAGATCTGCACCCAAATGCCTTAGGCACTCCGGTGAAGAGAGGAACTGAGCTGTCAACTGATCACCGCCTGTTGGCAAGTTGATCTGATAGCCTGGGAGAATGCCAGACAGGCGTGGTGCACCCAATCACCACAAAGGACAGAGGGTCCTTTCTACGACCCTCAATACCCACTCAGGCAGAGCTTTTCTGGCATACTAAGGAAGGTTAGGGATAATAAATGTTGATTTTTTTTTTTTTTGTACAGAGTTGTGGCCATAAATCAGTTGATTATAGGTATAATGTTAACTCCTGATCCTTGTAATGAAAAAATAGAGTTGAAGAAAGAGCTTGGTTTGCTTGAGACACCATAATCAACTGACAGGTGCATGTAGACCTTGTGAAATATAGCTTGAACAATCGGAGGAGCCAAACACGTGTGGGGGGGGGTTGGTAAACCTCTGTGATACCACATGTTTGGTTCCACTTTGACACTGGCAAACTTCCAGTTGCTTAAGGCTGGGAGAGAATGAATATGCAAACATTTTTTTATGACTGGGATGGATTGCTGAACTTTGCTTATTTTACTTACATGGAAGGAGTACTTCCATCACTGTAGATTCAGTTAAGGTCCTAAACTGTGAATATAAAATGAAACAAATTTACTGAGTGTGTCCTGATATACAGAATGAGCCTGAGTTCATTGAGGTCCTGGACATTGAAAGACTGCAACATTTAAAAGAAGTGCATCATGCCTCTGGAATAGCAGATTGCACAGAAAGTTTTTTGCAACTGTACTCTGCCTTCAAATCCAAGGCCATGATCCTCAATCAAAAAACAGTGCATTGTCAATTATGAGGGTTGGTTAACTTTAACCTCTTGCCAGAAGAATTTAAGGATTTTGGATATTATTGTTTAGAGGTGGGGGTATGATAGAGTAGAGCAGTAGGGCACTAGGGAGAATCTGTGATAATGTGTACAAGTGTCACAAAGCTGAATAACCTCCTTGGCAAGCCAGCAAGTTTTGCAAAGCTGTGGTCATTAGCCATTCACTTGATTCAGGTGAAGAACCCCGTTCTACACGATGTGATGCACTGGAAAATATGCACTAAGGAAAAGATCCACGAACAGATTTCTTGCACCTGAATAGATTTTCAGCTTTCTCAAGAAGAAAAGTCAATAAAAGACAGAAAATTAAGTATTACGTAACCATCTTGTCAGAGAGAAATTACTCATGGATATTAAGCAGTCAAATTATAAACTGAACACAAATTACAAGACAGGTTAAGTGGCAATTTTGCTTAGTACACCCTTAAAAAACTTTACTACTCACACCTTTTTTTCTATTTCTAATGACCTGGTTTTAATAAATTTGTGTTGGTTGTAATTTAACTGATGATATAACAACAAATAATCTCTAATAATAGATTCTGATCAGTCCAGTTTTTGAGAAAAATTTGCTGCTTATTTGACAGAACAATCATTCATAGACTGCTGACATGCATTTTAAGTTTGGCGGGTGGATAAAAAGAACAGTTTGAATAAATTCATCTCTATGATGCATATTACCAGAGTAATTGAACCAAAATCTGTTCAGTCATTGTTTCAGTTAACCTGGGAGAGGGAGCAATATGCTCCTCCTATAAATGGGATGAGTCAAAGCGAAACCCCAATTTGAGCTTCTCAGTTTTATTTCCATGCTGAAGTTGAAATAAGTCAAACTGATGGACTCATTTTCATTGCAGTAATGAAAAATAAAAGATATTTTACAGCTTCTCTGAACTTTACAACCTTCTTTCATATCTTCCTGGAGTGAAATATCAGTGGACTGTGTTATGTCTTCGTAAGGTGAGCTGCATGGTGAAGTGGAAACAACTTGATTGAGGGGTGACTTTTGCCATTAAAAAGCTGTAGTCTTGATAACATTCAAAAAAACAGGCAATTTGGATGAGTGATGATTAAAATCTGAACAGAGATCCAAAGGCAGAGCAGCAGTGGGAGAAAAGTAATTGGAGCAGGGAGCAATGGGTCATAAACAGTGACAAATTCACCCGACAACCAAAATTTTTCACCTGTCCTGGACTGATGTTGATTTTAGATGTAGTTTAAAGATGCATAAATCCTTAAGAAGGTTCTTGATGAGAAAACTTGATTAGCTGGTTTGAAAAAAATCAAGGGACCTCAGGCTTAGTAGCATTCAAATACCAATTCATTTCTATGTTTCCAAGCCAAAATTATTTTTTTCTCACACACAACACTCACACAATCATATTGCTAAATACATTTGGCAAAAGTGTGAAGAAAACCTTGCAAAGAAGAGAAATACAACTTTCTTACCTATTTGATCTCCAGTTAGATTTTACATTTTAAATCTGATACATCGAAATAAAGAGTCACCTAACCAGTAAATAGAGTCCACCCGTCTTTAATTTAATCTCAGTATAAACACAGTTGTTCTGTGAAGGCCTTCAGGTAAAGGTTTGTTAAAGAACATTACTGAACGACCTGCATCCTGAAGTTGGAACACATGGCATCATGTTCAACCTAACAAAAGTAAATCAAGTAGTATACAATATCTCTGAAGATAATGAAGCTAATGTGAATATTGCATATTGTCTACCTCTATTTTTGCTGTTGAATGAAGACAAACAAGCTCTTAAACTGGTAGTCTATTTTGTCAAATAAAGTGTACTATGTTGACTGTTACAGTAAATGTATAGCATAGGAACTGGAGAATCATAATGTGGATCTAAAAGATGCTCATAGATTGCATTTATAGACTGATTTCTTAAAAAGAATTATGAATGCTTGTCTCATTTTTGTGAAACCAACTGTCATCAGAGCTGCATTCACCATTATGCTCTGTGTGTTTCCTGCTTTTATTCATTTACTTTCCATACCTAGGTAATTATGTACTTAAGATGGTCACTGGGACCTATCCTCGCGGTCCACAGATAAAAGGTAGGCTATATTATGGGGTTTTTTTTTGTTCTTGTTGTGTTTAGATTTTTGGAGAGACGTTCTTGAAAAAAAGAGGGACTGGTCATCCTTCCTGTATAAAGAGAATATTGTAAAAAAAAAATGTCAATTTATGCTTAACTAAATTTCTGTTTTCCCACTGACAGACCTCAGCCTATTAAATTCTGTGTTCTGGGTCATTCAGGAAATATTAGAAAGGCGAATACAACAACATTTTTTTTTTAGAGATTTTAGTAGGACATTTTCTTTCTTTAAACTGGAACTACACAAGGTAATGAAATAATATAATGTTGGCCATTACCTCACTTTTTAGAAAACTATACATACCTAATACACTGCACTGTCTTGTCTTTTACGATCTGCTCCATTACTTAAGTGACTTGGATTCTCCTTTTTGATGGAATTTCTCCATGGAAAGAATTGTTTGTCAAAGTAAATAATAATAATAATAAAAAAAATGATTAAAAAGTTTTTCCTCCAGCTCTTTGATCATATTTGCATCTGTTGCATTGATGGTTGAAAGGGGGAGAACTGCGACGTCACAGAAAGATAGATGCGACTTTGTTTACATCTGCCGGACTTGATGATGCTTCTGCCTCTCTTCAGTGCAATCTCCTTTGTCAATCCAATGACGAAATATAACAAATAAGGCAAGATTATACCAGCTTTTCTTATTTTTAGACTTAGTTTTGTATAAACTGTTTCAGTTTAAAATATATGGAATAAATATTTTGTTTTGGAAATGGTTTTGAATCAACTCATCACTGCCTGATTTTATTTATTTTTATCATGAAAACCTGGCAGCTTTTCGGAAGTGTGTAGGGTTTTGAGAGACACTGTATCTCTAAATTACTAGTGTCATTGTAAACAGGTGTTGGCATGCCATGATTGTATTTAAATATTGTGTTTCATTGTAGGTACATGCTTTGTCTGAATAAGGGCTGTGTGTCTGCATTAAAAAATCTATTGGAGTTCTATTTGGTGTGCAGATCCATTTTTAGGAATTCTTTGTTAGATCATTTTTTTTTATCTAACACCCAATTAATATTTGGATGTGCACATCTCTTCTAAATTACATTTAAATTTCCAGAGTAGGAAAACAATAACATCTACTTCGATTTCATATAGATTTCTCACTTTAGGACAAAACACCTGATTGCAGATTTGATTTATCCTCTTTCCTCCAGTGTTGTTATTGTAATCACACTTGAAAGTCGTCTCAAAAGGTTAAACCTTTTTTAAAATAGTTTATTTTGACCACATATACTTTTGGTCACTGACATTACTATTGCTGTAGGCAAACATGAGCATTTTATGCTCATGTATCCTGCAATTACTGACATGAAAGGGCTATGGACACCCCATGCATCACTGTTCAAAGGTGAATCATTCACAGTTTGATATCAGGAGGTTCGTACAGATCCAAACTGGAGCACAGCAGCCAACAGCAATGAATTTAAAGAAGCGGGTAATATGAGACGACCGAGGACTAATTCAGAAAGTATCAGAACAAAACTCATATTTAAATCAATGCATCAGTCTTTGGATCTGGAGATTAAACCCCCCAAAATTTGTCTTGTTCTTAAAAACAAACTGCCATAAAAAATTATGTTTAATACTTCTCAATAAATAGCTAAATTAACCTCAGGTCATAAACTGGAGTTTAAAGAATGTATGTGATTTGAATTGATCTACCTGTAAAACAAACACCTTACAGTTGTATCTGTTTTTAGCATAGACTTCCATTTACTTCATAAAAACTGACGTAAACCAGGCCTATGTAGTAGGAAAAAGAGGCCATGCTTCTCTGAGTTTTTATTATTCACTTTGCAGTTTTATTACATATAGCAGTGCGCATTGTATTTTGGAGTGAGCAGCATGCTCATTAATGATTGACAACCTTGAGCTTTGCCTGCCAGCCTCAGCATGGCCAAACACAAGATAGCATGAACACAAAATAACGACGCTGTTATGATTCATGTTTGGTCCTGCCCATGCTGTAATTAGTTTTCATTCTACTCACCTGTGTCACCTGATTGCTGATCTGTGCCACCTGGGCCCTGCTCTACTTAACTCCTCTCAGCCCCTGCCTCCCTGCCAGATTATCGACAGCCACGAGCCAGTAGAAATCCAGCGTTTCATGCCTTGCCTTCTTGTGTTTCTTTGACCCATTTCCGTCCACGGATCTTCCCCTCCTGCCAAGCCCGTTACGGATTCCTTTGGTTCTGGATTTCTGGACCCTGACTCAAGCTCCGCTTCACGACCACCGAGTATTGCCTGACCCTCAAGTTAAGTTTGCTCTCTCTGCCTCTCCGTGTATAACCTCTGCCTGATTATCGTCTAGCCCCTGGTGCTGCGTTGGATTCCCTTGTGGAGACCTTCATTGATTCTTCCTGAGCTGCTACCAGTTCCCGATACTAAATAAACTTGTTTTTCCTTTACGTACTTCTGTGTGTGGTTGAATTTCCGGGTCCTCCCAGTGAGTCCTTACAGAATAATCTGGCCACTATGGACCCGTCACCCACACAGGAGTGGCGTTCAAGTGTTGAAGACGCTATTACCCGCCTGGAGTCAAACATGCAACAAATGATGAGCATGCTTGATAGGATGTCCTCCCTTCCCTCCCCTAAAGGAGCCCCTTCTCCCAGCCTCAAAGCCGCTACATCTGGTTTCCAGGTCTCGCCCATTTTTGAGCCCCGCCTGTCTCCTCCGGAGGTGTTTAAAGGTGAGCAGAGTCAGTGTCGTCCCTTCATTACTCAGTGTGAAATAATCTTTGAACTTCAGCCGTCATATTTTCCCTCTGAACGCGCTAAAGTAGCCTATGCTATTTCCCTCCTTTCGGGAAAAGCCAAATTATGGGGAACTGCAGAATGGCAGAGGGACTCCCTCATTTGTTATCGGTTCCAGGACTTTTCCAAGGAGCTAATCAGGGTCTTCAATCCTGTTCTGCCTCAGAGGGAGGCTGCACGTGGGTTGCTCAGACTCAAACAAGGCAGGAAGCGAGTAACTGAGTACATAATCGATTTTCATGCTCTATCCTCAGGAAGTGACTGGAACGATGAGGCACTATGTGATGCATTCTATCAGGGTCTCAGTGAGGAGATAAAGGATGAGCTGCCTACCCGGGACGCTCCCAAGGACCTGGAGGAACTGCAAACCATGGCCGCCAGAACTGATGCTAGGCTCCATGAGAGAAGGTTGGAGAGGAGTTCCCTCAGTCATACTTACCATGTTGAATCTGTTCCCAGATCACAGCCACCAGTCACGGCTCCACCTTTGAGTTCTTCACCCACCTCTCCGGGAGAGGAACCTATGCAGATTGGTCGAACTCGCCTGTCCCCACAAGAGAGAGAGCGGAGATTTAAGAGAGGCCTTTGTTTCTATTGTGGTGGAGAGGGTCACCTACTTAGTCGGTGTCCTGTAAAAGGCCAGGCTCAGCAGGAGGTAAGAGGCTCCTGCTGAGCCAAAAGCGATGGCAATCCTCTTTGTTCTCTGTTCAGGCCACTCTCCAAGCTGATTGTCAAACCAAGCGTCTCCCAGTCTTTATAGATTCAGGAGCAGATACTGAGTTCATGGACCGTGGTCTTGCCGAATCTCTGGGCATCCAACTCTTACCTACCTCTAAGTGTCTTGAAGTTTTGGCAATTGATGGCCATGTACTTCACCAGATCACCCATGAAACGGGTCCCATTAAGTTCAGTATTTCTGGGAATCACCATGAACTTATCTCCTTCCTGATAATAGAGTCCCCTGGTCTCCCTGTCATTTTGGGGGCTTCTTGGCTAAGAAAACACAACCCCCACATTGACTGGGTGAAGGGCGAGGTGTTGGGTTGGTCACCATCTTGCCATTCCACTTGCCTCTTAGCAGCTTCGGTCCCTTTTTCTGTCCCTATCTCGGGACAGGAGACCTATCCCGACCTATCCAAGGTACCGGCTGTTTACCATGACCTTCGGGAAGTCTTTAATAAGCATCGCGCCACTTCCCTTCCACCCCATCGGCCCTATGATTGTGCAATTGATTTGCTTTCTGGAACCTTTCCTCCCAAAGGCCGTCTATACTCCCTCTCCGGCCCGGAGGATAAGGCCATGACGGATTATATCGGTGACGCACTCAAGGCAGGCATTATCCGCCCTTCATCCTCTCCAGCTGGTGCAGGTATTTTCTTTGTGGGCAAGAAGGACGGTTCTTTGAGACCCTGTATTGACTACAGGGGATTGAATGACATCACAGTCAAGAATCGTTACCCACTTCCCCTAATGAACACTGCTTTCGACCTGATTCAGGGATCCACAGTTTTTACCAAGCTCGAGCTCAGAAATGCCTACCATCTAGTCCGTATCAAGGAGGGTGATGAGTGGAAGACGGCTTTTAACACTCCAACCGGCCATTATGAATACCTGGTAATGCCCTTTGGCCTATCCAACGCTCCCGCAGTGTTCCAAGCTCTAGTCAATGATGTCCTCAGGGACATGGTCGGTCGTTTTGTTTATGTTTATCTGGATGACATCTTAATTTTCTCTAAGGATCTCACTACCCATCAGACTCATGTCCGTTCTGTTATTCTCCGCTTGCTGCAGAATAACCTGTTTGTCAAGGCAGAAAATTGCGAGTTTCACAAATCGTCCACTTCATTCTTGGGTTTTGTTATCTCTCCTAACAGGATTTCCATGGACCCCAGCAAGACGGACGCCATCAAGAATTGGCCCTGCCCACAAGACCGTAGACAACTTCAGAGGTTTCTGGGGTTTGCTAATTTCTATCGACGGTTCATCCGCAATTTCAGTTCTGTTGCTTCTCCACTTCATTCTCTTACTTCATCCAAGTGCAAGTTCGTTTGGAGTAAGAGTGCTGCAGAGTCCTTTGACCACCTTAAAAAGGCCTTCACCTCCGCTCCTGTCCTCCGCGCACCGGACCCTTCTCGCCAATTCATTGTAGAAGTGGATGCTTCTAACTCTGGGGTGGGAGCTGTACTCAGCCAGAGAAACACTGATGAGAAGATTCACCCATGTGCCTTCTTTTCTAGAAAACTGTCTTCTGCAGAGACCAACTATGATGTCGGTGACCGGGAACTGCTGGCAGTCAAACTGGCCCTCGAGGAGTGGAGGCACTGGCTCGAGGGAGCTAAGGAACCCTTCGTGGTCTGGACTGATCATAAGAATCTGCAGTACCTCAAGTCTGCTAGGAGACTTAACCCCAGGCAAGCCAGGTGGGCTCTATTCTTCAGTCGCTTTAATTTTTCACTATCTTACAGACCTGGGAGTAAGAACACTAAGCCAGACGCACTCTCCAGGCTGCATGAGACTATGGAGGAGAGTCAAGAGGCTAAGCAGGTGGACTATGTGCTCCCCTCATCTGCGCGGCTAGCAGTTTCCAGGCTAGAGCTAGAGCAGAGAATCAGAGAGGCCCATCTGCAAAGCCCCATCCCTGAGAGCTGTCCTAAGAATCGACTATTTGTCCCTGAGCAGCTAATACCTGAGGTACTATCCTTTTGTCATGCCTCTAAATTTTTCTGTCATCCGGGAGTCACTAAGACCCTAGCTGTGATCAGGAGGTGTTTCTGGTGGGAGACTATGTTGCAAGATGTAAAGGAGTTTATCAAGGCTTGCAGAGTGTGCTGTCAGGCTAAACCATCCCGTCGACCACCCTCTGGGCTTCTGCGGCCCCTCCCGGTTCCTCACCGCCCATGGTCCCACATATCCATGGATTTTGTTACTGGTTTACCCACTTCCGATAACCATTCTGTCCTCCTCACAGTTGTGGATCGATTTTCTAAGATGTCCCACCTGATACCACTTCGCAAACTGCCTTCGTCTAAGGAGCTGGGAGCGGTTCTGGCCCGTGAGGTGTTCCGTTTGCATGGTCTACCTACTGACATTGTGTCTGATCGAGGACCCCAGTTCATTTCTAAATTCTGGAAAGAATTTTGTGGTCTCCTGGGCATCACAGTAAGTCTCTCGTCAGGATTCCACCCTCAGTCTGACGGGCAAACGGAGAGGGTCAACCAGGAGGTGGAGACCAAGCTGCGCATGATCTGTGAACACGATCCCTCTTCCTGGTCACAGAAACTTCCATGGGTGGAGTATGCCCTCAACTCACTCCCTTCTAGTTCCACAGGTCTGTCTCCCTTTTACACAGTTTATGGCTACCAGCCTCCAGTCTTGTCCCTTCAAGAGAAGCCCACTAGAGTTCCCTCTGCTCATGCCTCTGCTTTAAAGTGCCAGCGGGTATGGCGCCAGGCCCGCAGGGCCCTTCTAAAGTCCTCTGCTTTATGTTCTAGATTTGCAAATCGTCGCAGAGTTCCGGCACCCACTTACACCGAAGGTCAAAAGGTCTGGCTGTCCACCAAGGACCTTCCCTTGAGGGTTGAAAACCGGAAGTTAGCCCCTCGTTTCATTGGACCCTTCCCGATTTCCAAGATGATCAACCCAGTGGCTGTCCGGCTCCGCCTCCCCAGGACTCTCAGAGTTTGTCCCACCTTTCATGTGTCACGTGTTAAACCTGTCTTCTCTTCACGGTTGGTTCCCTCCTCCAGGCCCCCTCCTCCCGCCCGGATCATTGATGGGGGTCCCGCTCACACGGTGCGCCGCCTCCTTCGCTCCAGACGTTGGGGCCGGTCCATCCATTACTTGGTGGATTGGGAGGGATATGGGCCTGAAGAGCGCTCCTGGGTGCCGGCCCGACACATTTTGGACAAATCCCTTATCAGGGAGTTTCATCGGTCCAATCCTGACCAGCCAGGTGGTCCTTCTGGAGCCGGACCTTGAGGAGGGGGTACTGTTATGATTCATGTTTGGTCCTGCCTATGCTGTAATTAGTTTTCATTCTACTCACCTGTGTCACCTGATTGCTGATCTGTGCCACCTGGGCCCTGCTCTACTTAACTCCTCTCAGCCCCTGCCTCCCTGCCAGATTATCGACAGCCATGAGCCAGTAGAAATCCAGCGTTTCATGCCTTGCCTTCTTGTGTTTCTTTGACCCATTTCCGTCCACGGATCTTCCCCTCCTGCCAAGCCCGTTACGGATTCCTTTGGTTCTGGATTTCTGGACCCTGACTCAAGCTCCGCTTCACGACCACCGAGTATTGCCTGACCCTCAAGTTAAGTTTGCTCTCTCTGCCTCTCCGTGTATAACCTCTGCCTGATTATCGTCTAGCCCCTGGTGCTGCGTTGGATTCCCTTGTGGAGACCTTCATTGATTCTTCCTGAGCTGCTACCAGTTCCCGATACTAAATAAACTTGTTTTTCCTTTACGTACTTCTGTGTGTGGTTGAATTTCCGGGTCCTCCCAGTGAGTCCTTACAGACGCAGTACGCAACTTTGCTGTTTATCCTGAGGCGATGTGAATGGTTTCAGTTTGGTTGAGAAAGAAATAAAATCATAGACAGTACGACGCATTTTACCCTTTCAAAATTCCTATCATGAGTTGTAGGTTTTTGTAGTTTGGGGGTCATTTGCTTTTGTATTTGGAATAGTTTTGGTTGATGGTCATTGTCACTGATGGTGTTCCATACAAATTCATTCCTTTGTGTTGAAATTCTCTTGCATTCTGCTTTTGTGTATTGGTTTAGATTGTTATTCTAATATTAGTCTCTTGCTTTAGCATTACTTAGATCCTCTTGTGTTCTGTTTTATTCCATCCCCCCTCTTTGGTAATGACTCACATTCTCTTGCATTTTCCTGCTCAGGTTCCTCCCCAGCTACACTGCATTTTCTTGATTGGTCACATCTGCTTCTCATGTCTTTCATTCACCTCTCATCCACCAGCCAGTTAGTTTCTCTTGTTCCTCATTGGATCATGTACCATGCCTTTGAGACTCCAGGTAATGTCAAGCTTCTCAGCGTGTTTTGAATTTATCTGTGAATACGGGACATTTTTTAAGTTAACATTGTATTATTACGATTTAAGACTCATGCCTCATACTTACTTGTGTTTGGATCCAAAGCAATGCAAAACATGGCAATTGTATATTGCATAAAATATTTAGTAAATATTAATATTGTCTATGCAGGAATTTATTTGTGAACTTGTTGAAATATGTTTGAGGAACGGTGACACCAATTTTCATACAAACAGAACTCTTGATGCACCCAGAATTTTTTTTTTTTTCTCAGTCCTGTTATATCCATGTTTTGTTATGTTTTTACAATCAATCATTTTCCTAATATTTTTAGGTCAAGTTGTAATTGGTAAATGTTGGAAAGCCTGAGTTTAAATAGGTTTCAAATTCTGAAGCTTGACACAAAGGCAGATCTGCTCCTAAAATGGCATTCCAGACCAAACTGTGTCTGTTTTAAACAATCACAGATTTCTCACGCTTTAAATGAGGCATTATGTATAGGTTTAGGAGAAATCCTTGACCATATTAATGGAAATTTACAGCTATAGTTTTCGCAGAGATACATGCATGTAGAAGGATTGACCTGAATGCATCCAACAGGACTGATTTAAGGGAAAACTGCATTGGATCAAAAATATGCTATTGCCTTGGCAAAGGTCTGTTGCTTCCATAACTTGAGTTTTGTTAGGACATGCAGATCCAACTCATTTAGAATATACTCATGAAGTTTTCCCCAAAAGTCTAAGTAACCTGTCCATATTCTGTACACTAGTGTTACAAATGTACAGAAGCTCCAACTTGACTAAGAGTATTTTCCTTTTAAAATGTTATTTAGATGTTATATATATATATATATATATATATATATATATATATATATATATATATATATATATATATATATAATTTTTTTTTTTTTTTTTTTTTTTTTTTTTTTTTTTTTTGTATTACTGGTTCACACAATGGAACTGACCGTTTTGTGAACAACTTTGGTTTTAAGTTAATTTTTTAAAATCTTTTGTGTTCGGAAAAGGCGTGAACCGCCATACATCTATTGTTTGCACAAGGGTTCAGCTGGTAGCTCTCAGCAGCTCCACTGTTGTGTTTCTGACCAAGCAGTCCAGCATTATCCACGAGCTGAGAAGGAAGAAGCGTGGGACGCATGCGGGCATTGGGCATTGCAACCGAGAAAGAAGGTACAAACCTGTCATCCTGTCCATCATCATTGGAAACGTGAGATCTCTTCCCAACAAAGTGGACGAGATGGTGGCACCATCAAAGGAGCTACCAGGAGGCCAGCATGATCTGCCTAACTGAGATGTGGCTAACTGTGCTTACTCTGGACTCTCATATAAACATGGACAGCTTTCATTTACTCCGTGCCGACAGAACAAAGGTGAGTGGTAAGAAGGGTAGAGGGGGTCTGGATATATGGTGTAACTCGGGACATTTAACCATTAAAGAGACACTCTTCACCCTCTTCACTGCAGACTTCTCTATCAAGTCCCCATGCTGCATCTGCAAAAGCTTTCTGATGACTCTGCCATAGTCGGCCTCATCACAGGTAAGGACAACTCAGAGTAAAGACAGTGGTCTCATATCACTGATGTGCTTTATAGGAAGGGTCAGAGCAGACTCTACCTGCTGAGGTCTTTTGGAGTGCAGGGGGTGATCCTGAATACCTTATTTGACTCTGGAGTGGCATCAGCCATCTTCTGTGGGAGTGTATTTTGGAGCAGCAGCTTATCTACTGCTGAGAGGAAGCAGTTAGATAAGCTCATCAGGAAGGCCAGCTCTGTGCTAGGATGCCCCCTCGACCCAGTGCAGGTGGTGGGAGATAGGACTCTACATCGGTGATGAACAATGTCTCCCACCCCATGCACGAAGCTGTTGCTGAGCTGTAGAGCTCCTTCAGTGACAGATTGCTGCATCCTAGGTGCACTAAAGAGTGTTAGAGGAGATCCTTCCTCGCAGCAGCCGTTAGACTTTATAACCATCATTGCTCCCAACAAAATCAATGTGTTTATATCCATGCTAGTATCTGTACAACTTTACCATTTCTCTGTTGTCACTAACTGTAGACAGATTGTATTTTTAATGCTCAGAGACATGCACATCTTGTACATTTTCAAATAACCAACTCAGTTGCACATTCCTCCGGACTGGAGTGTTTTTTTAACAGCTACACAGTATTTATATTGAAATTTTGCCTGACTGTACAGCAATTTTTTTTCCACTTGTACTGTCTGTGTTTATATATAGATAGACAGATAGATAGATATATCTCTTTGTGTGAGTCTGTTATTGCCTGTCCCTTTGCTGCTGTTGAACAGAAATTTCCCCATCGTGGGACAACAAAAGATATTTCTGTTCTAAATGTGTTATATAGTAAAACATATTTCTTGTCAGAATTGGTCTCCTGAAGGGGTTTCGAGCTGTTGTCAGCATGTGAGTTCCTCCCAAAGCATTAGTGTGGCCTCCTGATATGATCACTGCTTTAAGCTTTTCAATTTGACCTTTATTTTGGAGTGAGAAAATAATCACCTTATTGTGTTGACAGTTGGCTCAGGAAGACACCTTACCAGACGAGCTAATATGAAACAAGCAATCTGCAAGAACTGTGAAAATAATGCAAGTGGCTAAAGTTAGTTCCAAGTTCTGCTTCGAAGCTTCCAATCCACACAAAGCTAAAAGGGCTTTTTAGAATGAGTCTAATCCTTGGTCAAGATCTAAAATATTGTCTTTGCTCAAAGCAGAAACAAATACTTTTAGACAGAGCAGAGAAAGTTTAAAAGGCAGCTAAAGTGAAACTCTTGTTCTATATGTGAAAACACAAAAAAACCCTTTTCATGCTTTTGTGGCTTTAGGACCACATTAGAAGTAGATGGACATATTTTGACTGGAACATTTTACACTGACTAGAAAAACTTTATAACGCAGTGTGTGATGCATGAACCATTACACTATTTGTGCCGCCACAAAAATGAGAACCCTTGGTCCTACCAAAAATATTTCTGAAACCGTGTTTCATCATGTTCCCTGGATACATTACTTCCCTTCTGTATGTTGATGTTGACCTGCTACATTGTCAAAGGTGTCAGAAAACGAGTTGTGATTTTTAAGGGTTATTGTGGAAAAGCTGTCTATCTCCGAACGAGCCAGTATGTGATTGACAGTCATTCCCATATTAGGAAAATACAACACAAATTTGTGCTCGGCACATTTCAGCCTATTCATTTTGCCTCGCACTTCTTGTGCTGATGGAAGGACCTTAACAATCCTTTCCATACACTCTTATCCAAGCTTCTAGTTTAAGCCTCACAACTCCCACAGGTAGGTCCCTAATACCTTTATTGACTCTTGCTACAGATGATTTTATGCCGTCATGATCTGCCAGTAGGAGGGTTTCTATGGAACAATTCTTCTTAGAGGAATCCCTGGGGACACTCGTTTATATGTTTCAACATAGAGTTTGAGCTGGGAATTGTCCTGTGACATGATGTACTGTCCTCAGAGCAGCGGTTGTGGTCTCATCAAGGGTGAGTACACACATGTTGAATGTGTAAAGAGTTTTTTTATCTTGTAGAAGTTAATTTGAGACTGCTTTTGATTGAAAATTCAATGAAAATGGAAACGCAACACAATCCTTTTGTTTTTGAGTGAGTAGAACTAAGCTTGTACACTAACTGTGCATAATTAGGGAAAAAAGCAAATTGTGTTCCTCACAAATGGATCTCTTGGCATGTGAAGCTACAGGCCGCTGTGTTCGGTGGGTGGGCCAGCATTGTTCATTCATGATAAATGAGCATTACGCATGAGCAGCTCTAAACCGAATGAACATGCATAGAAAATGGTTGTTGGCTCAAATAGTTTGTGTTCTGTCAACGAAACAAATAAGACTAAACAGCCAATGCACAAGTTCGAGCATATCGTGATTTGTTTTGATGTTAAAAGCCATTTTTGTAAGGCTCCCATTTATTCACCATGAAGATGCTCTTGTTGCATCAACAGTTACTCCTTATAGTTTTCTTTAAAAATCCAGTACTTTTCAGGCAACTTGCTTTTCCCTTCTTTTTCCTTTTCCCCTCTCACTCTATTACATGCAGACACACACATTCAGCAAAATGTCATATATGACCTTTTTTTTTTTCCTCCTTCAAATTGCAGACTGTCAGAGCAACAAATGAATTTGCTTCCACCAGGGAAGCAAAATGAATGCATTATTTTAAAGTTTCAATTTAAATTTCTTGTGTCGATTGCTGTCTGTTGGGACTGCCATTCCCATAATTATTTTTCCCCCTGATATTGTTAGCAACCAGGCATGGCTGCCATAGCTGAAGTTTGTCATAAAGATCTTATTTCTCATCCATGGCTGCCAATGGACTTGGTGCAGGCATCACATTTAAATTAATATTTGCAACAATATATATTTTAGCAGGAACATAAATGATTTTATGCATGCGTCTCTTGATAATATAAAAGAAAACCAAGAAATGAGACATCATGTGTTGCTATTAATATTTCATTAGGCTTTATTTTTAATGGGTTTTACATGTTACTGCAGTGTATGCAAAAATACCGCTTGAGCTTTGTCAACATTTTGTAGTGTTGCAGTTGCAAATTTTAATGTATTCCAGTGCATCCAGGTTTGTGATTTTTGTAATGTGACAAAGCGTATGTGGAAGTTCACTGAGTATTATTTTGTGTAATGTTACAATGGCTTGACTACATCAGAAAGATTTACACACATAATGGAAGAAATTGCACCCCTCCTCAAATTATGAAGAAAATGGTCAATTTTCTAAAACTGTTTTGTTGTGAATTAACACAAGGACTGACAAACCTAATGTATGATCTAACAGTGGTTTAAACTATCAGTGGTTTAAACTGATCTGAGTTTACAGGACTCGTGTTACCGAAGGCTTTGTTGTGGCAAAGCAAAATTCAAGCGTAAAAATGGGTCAAGCTTGCCAAGGCAAAACCAATTTCAATGTAAGATTCAACAAGGAGCAAACAATTGATTTCAAACTTAGTTATCCTTTTTTCATTGCATGGATCTCGAACTGCCACACTACATGCTAAGTTAAATGATCACAAAATCCTTCAACAAAGCAAAAGGAAAATCCTGACCTGTAACCTCTGCACATACAAAGTCTTATACAGAAGCCATTTTGACCCAAAGCAATTCAGTTTAACCCCTGAGGAATGGCAAGAGTGATTTCCTTTTTATGCTACTTTTTTCAGCTCTTTTTGTCAAACCATGCAATGTTTTTTAATGTATTTTTTTCTTCTCCATTTTGTTAAAATGTTTGCACTTATAACCTTGTAAATAGTCATTAGATTTGAAACTGGATGTCAATGCAGAATAAAATGCTGTGCAGTAATTTAAGTAAACATTGCACCTACATACCAATAATTATAGAAATAAGAATGCAGCTGCACAACATCAGGAACTTCGTTCTTTTTTTTTGTTTTTCTCAGAAGTCTAATTACATCTTTATGTATTGCCAGTCAGTTTAAACACTGTAATAAGATAGATGAATGAAACACTCCAGCAACCGAAGACTCCAACACTGCTCCCTGTTGTAATACCTGGCAGATGGAAAACTTAAGACATTTACTTTAAAAAGTAAGAGATTTCCATGAAAAGCACAATGAAGCATTCAAAATCTGTTGTCACATTACAACTTTGTTTCTTAATTGGGGGGAACAAGCCAAAGCAACCTGACCCCATGGAAAGAAAGTCACTGCTCCCCTTGTGATTTTATGAATTACTCAAGATTAATCAAATTATTATTATTGTTTTATGTTCAAGCTGAATTCAGTTCGCTAGCCAACCCCCCTGGACCTTATTGCTGCCATTCCTGTCGAATCAATTAAATAGAATCTGTCTGACCAAAAAAAGTGAGATCTTTTAGTTTTGAAATGGTCGCAAAGCCATTTCTAAATTTTTAGGGCTCCACAAACCGTGAAAACTATAATCCACAAGTGGCTGAAATGTGGAACTGAGGCAAACCTTTCCAGGAAAAGCAGCGTTTCCAAAAAATAACATCATCTAGTTAAACATTATAGTGGTATATGGTGAATAGGTGCTCTTGGGCTGTGTGTTCTTACCATAATCCTGAGGGATATTCTCCTTCATAACATCTCCTTTGTGATGGACGGACATCCTCGTATAACATTCTCATAACCCAAATGCTTATCCAACGGGACAAGGATCAAAAACACAGTCCACCTCTGAATGGCATAAAATAATAATAATAATTAATAAAAGGCTCCAACTGAGCCACCCAGTGTCCCCTGATATTTCTTTTAAGTAAAATCTTTTTACACCATTGGATAAGCCAATCACAATCAAAGCAAACTGTTAACATGAGATGGACAGAAAAAAATGGACATGTAGAAATCCATCAAGTCTTGATGAGAACCTCAGTTTTCCCTCCAAGTTTTCCATCTAAAATTCTCCACGACCAGGAGTTTGTTGGAGAGTCGCTGCTCCTCCGCACTGAAAGGAAAGCTCTGACTCATTTTGAGGGTTTTCTAAACACATCCCACTAGGAGTTGGTGACGGGATAGACCCAGGGCACTAGATGGATTATTGATCCCTTCTGGCCTGGGATCAAAATGAGTACGATCGTGTCACTGGGAAGAGGGATTGCCGGGTTAAACTTTTTTATCTAGTTTAATACCTGCAAACTGAACTCTGAATGGCACATGATAAATGGATAGACAGAAGGATGGCAGAGGTTTCCTTTTGAGTGTGATTTGCTGGTTGGCTGATTTTTAAGGAAAACCATCCACAAGAGGTGATGTGCTCCATCTGTAATCTTAGTGTGCTGTTAAAGGTTTTCTTTCTGCATCAAAAGATGGCTTTGATCCAACCCCAAGTTTGGCCCCATTTCTGATATAATTCAGTATAAGTTTGCCACATTGTTTCAGAGTTTTACTCCACATGGAGGTTTCAAAGTGCAGATATAATAACCCTTTGCAGTAGTTGGATTATAACGCTGAATGACTTCTTTCAGTTTGCAGAAATAGTCTTTACAATGGAGAAAACAAAAGGCTTCCCTGAAGCCATGCAGCCTTAGTTTCTTCGAATGTATAATCTTTCCTTTGAGGTATGCTTTCTTTGTGGTAGAAGGTGAAGACATGGAGTCATGCTGAGAGATCTTACTAGTGTTCTGTAGTATCTTTTCTACAACATAGAAATCAAGTTTTGGATGAAGTGGTTTGAGTTCATTCTTATTTATTTCAGGATTTTATATCAGTACATTTATTTTCCTTCACCCACACACATTTCTATTAGTTAGTTTATAGGCAAGGTTTATAAAGGAATGGCAGATGTTTCAGTAATTAAATAAATGTTTGATCATATGACTGACCAAACATAAAAAAGTACAACTTTGTGAAGATAAAAAAACCCACCTCCTTAAACTACAAAACAGAAAGATTACAATTCACAGACATCAATTTGCACAAAACACTCGTGTTCACACAAGCCATTAAAGACATCAAGATAATAAAACATTATTTTATGTCCCCTTTGCCTTGTATCATCTGGTTGCTGTAAATGAGACTTCAATGGCTAAAGCAGCACTAAAGAACCATCCACCTTGTGGTCTAAAGTTAGTAAACACACAAGTTCATACATCAGAAATTGAATTTGTTTAAAGTAAAACATTATAGCATGTAGATAAATGATATTTATCGCATAAACATCTAAGAGTGTTCACTTGCAAATAGGCAGCTCCATAGTTAAACCTTACATTACAAACACTGAATTAAAAAAAAACAAAACAAACTAACACTCTTTAACATAGTTCAAGACATAGCTTACAACAATATGGCATTGCAATGAAACAGCAGCTTGTGAACTGGAAGCGTTGTTACATCCCAAACCAACACATAATAAGATGCATGGGATTTTCTCCCAGGTTTAAGGTTTTGTTGCCATCTTTGGTGCTTTGTTCTGCAGTACAGGAGCAGTGACAAATCTGGGGGTACAGGAAGAATCAATAAAGTCATTTACAATGGCGGAACCATCATTGTTCCACGCTCAAGGATGTTTGAGTCAATAAGGTCTAGGAGGTCGGTGACCAAACTCAATCATCCCTTCCATGATACTTCAAGCAGGCATTGGAGCTCATCAGTCAGCAGGATCCATTTCCTGGTGTGATGCACCCCATTTCTTTACTTGGTCTGAAAGCCAGTCAGACTCAGATGAAGGAGATTGGTGCACAGTATATCAGAAGAATAGCACAGAGTGGCTTTAACAAGCTGGAGTTTGAGTGTCTTCAACACCTCTTGTAATCAGTTGCTGGAGAAGCAAGAGATTGCTTGATATCACACCAGTTTCGCTTCTTTTTTTTTTTTTTTTTTTTTACAAATGGCCAGGTTGGTTTGGATAGATTGTTTCTTCATCCTTCATGCATTCACATCTCAAAGGTTGTCTTGTATTTACTCAGGCTGTATTTATTAAACAATTGTAGCATCAAAGTGCTATTACAGGCATAAAATACAAAATCAGGGTGTCAGCATATCTAATTAGCAAAGGTGTCACAGAATAGTGGAAAAATCTCAGCCTTCCAGCTTGGATCGAACTAAGACCACTTTACCACTACCACACGTTAATTTTTCTGAGTTGAAAAGAATTCCATACCTTGCCTGGGGCCTGTGTTCGTCTTCTAGGATCATCCACCCGCTACTCAAAAGCAGTGGGCAATGACCTGTTGAATAGACAGTTTAGCTGTCAGTAGTTCAAAGGTGAGAGGGCAACAAGCGAGAACAGCAACCAGCTGCCCTGGGGTATGTGTCAAGGGAGACAAAAGTGAAGGGGAGCTAGAAAAGGACAGCAAAGGCTCAGATTGTAGGAGCAGCTCATCATTTAGTAATGTGTTTCAATGTTTCATTCTTTCTCCATTTAAAAAAAAAAAAAAAAAAAAGTTGGACTTTCTGCACTTCCAGTTGGGTGTAGTATGCTGATGTAACAGATTCACAGATTTATTAATATTCAAACAAGTCTTTGAATATTAATAATTAGTCAAATATTTGGTGTAATCAGGTAATCCTTTGACATTTACTAGCTCTATGATGTTGCAATGGCAGCAACTGTCTAGAGGAACTTGGTGTAAAACTGGTCAAGCAATGCAGACTCTGCCACTAACAAGCTGTGTGTAGGTGGAAATTGGAACACTGGCCTTTGTACTGGCACAGATTTTTCCATCTTTTAAGTAGTTTTCACTGTATGTGTTTCCTTCATTCACACAATCTTCCTCTGTTTTGCTCCGGTCAAGTCATCTGGCTTATAATGTGTCTGTCAGGCAGGCACAGAAGCCCCGGAGCTTGTCCAGACAAAACACCAGTCATGTGTTTTACTTTCATTACTTTGTCATAGGGAAGCAGTGGCCTCCAACACGAGCCATTAATCCTAAGGCAAGTTGGCTCTTCTCTGGTTATAGTTGTGGGTTTTTTTTTTTTTTTTCTGAAAATGAGCAGTTTTACAACCCTGGACTGCAATAACTTTTTAGTGTTGGATTTTTGTTTACTCCCAGTTTTTTCTAAAAATGGAGATCACTTCCAAATGTTGTTTGCTTCAGAAGGGGGTAAAGATGAAAATAAAAGGAACCTTGTGCTTTGACTGCTATCGAGATTGCTTTATACCAAGATTTATTTTATTTTTTTTCTTTTTGTTGATACATCACATGAAAACGCCAAATGACAGAGTGGATACCCGATTACCTCAGGTTACACTTTCTTCCAAATTTGTAAATAAGTATATATAATCACCTTCACAACTTCTCCTTTCAACAGTGTTTGGGTTTTCATGTCTGAAGTTGAGAAATGTGTAAAGTGAAAGGAGAAAAAACAAATCATCAGCCAGCCATACTGAAAGTTTGTAAAGGAGTCATTTTAAAGGACCCCTCTATGATCCCAGTCACATGGAGCCATATTAGTTTGGGTAACCCCCCCCCCCTTTAATAAATAAAATCATTGTATGGAAATGTATTCTCTTAATAACTTTTGTTTCTTTGTCTGATTATTAAAATGGCTTTGTTATGAGACCTTTCTTTGTGAAAATAGAATGGTGTTGGTCTGATTAAAAACAACAAAAAACCCCAGAACATTTTCCTTTTTTTAAGTTACTTCCTTATAACCTGTTTAACACTCTTAATGACATATGTAAACCTAAAACAAAAAGGTAGTCTTTGCTAATCTTCCCACTCATTGGGACTAATCACCATGACTAGTGCTGAAGTGGCACCAAATAAATTTCATCCACACAGGAGGTAAATTGCGATATTGAGTGCAGAGATTATCTTTGTTTACTGCATTGCTTCACGTAATCTCCCTATATCCTAAATGACCACCCACAGTATGACAAATGTTTTTATAATTTGCTTAATTTGTGTTAATATGTGTTTGTACAAAGCCACTCGATCGGCTCCAACGCCCTGAACAACAACCCTTTACTCATTTGCAGGTTTGTCATGCATACCAACAGGCCACGAATTGATTGCGTCTTTTAACTGAAATAGATGATGATGTTTCTATGCAGCTGGATTCGCTGGACTCATAGCCCTGTTCCTTTAGCTGGTAGAGATTGCAGGTATGTCCCCTGGTAAATGTGCACACATATCAGTGTTACCAGTACGCAGAGTGAATTTCTGAGGGTAAAGAGCGACAATGCCATGAGCAACTCGGAGCCCAATGTCATTAGTCAAATGTGGAGTGTTTAATCATGCCTCAGCTTGATTATTGATTTACCATTACCACTCGACTATTTAAAGAGAACCCTTGAATAGAATCTGGAACTTCAGAAGACAGGATCAGTTCTTCACCCATGAACAACTTTGGATTTTTTTTTTTTTTTTTTTTTAATGGTACAGTGACATTGATATTGTAAATATCATGTCTGTGCTCTACTTCTACGACTTTACATACTTGGAAAAGTGAACTTCTTATAGAATTATTTAACACACAGTAATGCATTCCAAGTATTTAATTATGTTGATTTTCATGATTCATGATTCAAAATTCAATTTCCGCATCCAAAATATGAATATTACACAAGACTAATTGTTTTAAATGTTTTGGTCAACATAACTGCTGGTGCAAAAGTTTTCCAGAGATAGTCACTCACAAGCCATATTAGTGGAAAGTTGAGTAGAAGGAAAAAGGGTGGTAGAAAAACGTAGCAAGTCCTCTTTTAATTGTAAAAAGTTGTATCATAAAAACAAAAAAACAACAAAACAACTGGAGTATTATTTAAGAGGAAGATGAGTAGACCACTGTCGACTATTAAAGCAACTTGGGGTCTGTAGCAGAGCAGACTGATTTCATCTGTGCTTATGCACATTGACGCAAAAAGTCAACTTTATTTATACCACTGGGTAGATTTGGTTTCAGTGAGATGAGTCAGCTTTCTTGCCAAACAGGAAACTTGACATAAACACCCAATAAATACAAATATAACATGATTAAAAGTGGCCCGGTACTCAATCTTTTAAAAGACTAGAAACCACAAAAAACAATTAAAAACAAACTGACTTCAATACAGTATCCTCATTAGGACATATAAATCAGATTATGGAAACTTGTGGCAAAAGGATCTGAATGGTTTTATACTGCTTAGTTTTACATTTGGGAAGCAAACGTAAAGAAATCTGCATCCAGATAGGAGGAGCCTGATCTCACAGTTCAAATGAGAAATATCTCTTAAGATTGATGTCGATAACCTTTGCAGCTGCCGAAGGAAACTGAGACTAAAGGAGCTCTTTAGTATCAGTGTCAGTCAAGTATTGACTTCATATACTGTACAGTACAAGGCCACACTTTTCAGTAGGCCAGATTTTCTGTCTTAAGTGTTTTCTTATTAGTCGTTTCATTCAAATATTCCAAGAAACCTTAGGTTAGTAACTTTAAGTCATCAAAAATAACATAAATACATGCTTGCAATATATAATTGTGAGTAATGAATCAATGAGTTTCTCTTTTTAAATTGAATTACTGATATAAACTGTTTTGATGATATCCCAATTTAATGAGATGCACCTTTTTATATGTCTTTAAAGTTCCACCTCATGCAGTAACACACTGCATCTCATTCCAGCCTAAATCTCTTACCAGATGTGCATTCTCTCTTTGATTCATGCCATCTGTGTGAATTCCCTGCTGGATTGTACTTTCTGCTCTGCTTTCATGTGTTACGTTGAGGGTTTGTGATCGATGCACAACATGGCACCGAAACCCACTGTTGTGACAGGCTGGATGCTAAAAGGACATTTTAAATTCATATTTAAAATATTATAGCTTCCATTTCACTTTTACTTCATGGTTAGTTGGGGGGGGGACAGAAATTGAGTGATCTGCACAAAGTCCTTGAAATGCTTCTTACATATTTTCTCATAAAGATGTCACTGAGAAATGTTCAAGCTCATTTTTGTCTTTCCTTCTCTATACAGAAGTTGAAGACACGAAGAGATTAAATTCAAGATCTGCCAGAAATCGATCCCTGGCTACCGCAGGCTGTCAAAGTCAGCTGCCGTCTTACATACTGCTGCACAGCACGTCTGCCTGTCACCACTGTGCAAAGCAGTAATTATTGTGTTTGACATTTTGTATTTCTCTGACACTTTGAGTTTCCCATTAATGTTTAAGCATTAATGGGGAATTCAGCACAATGTTAAGCACCATCAGTATCCCAGTGAAACTAAACCAGCTGGGCCTTTAATGCGAAAACTGCACAGATCTCTTTAATTGCTCTCACAACAGGTGTCAAGCTAAAGGTGCGTTTTAGGATGTGCTTGAACAAGTGTCAGGATGCCTTTACCTGTTAAAGTTCCAAATTGGAAGTTGTCAAATGAGTTTTGCGATGTGAGAGACATGAACTTTTCTCCGAACTATGTCAAGGTGACACGGTTTTCTTGTCAAAAATTTTGTTTTGAACATTCTGTACTTTTTTCACATTTTTAACTTTTTTCACAGAGTAGTGGATAGTTGTAAAGTTGAATAAAAATGATACGTTTTCAAAATCCATTTCACATAAAAACCTCAAAAGTGCTGCATGTATTTATGTTTTGCCCACAGAGTCAAAACGTAGCACCATCTTTTACTGTAATTTTAACTGCACGTCTTTTTGAGTATGTCTCTACCAACTCGGACTGCTTGGATTCTGAAATATTTACCCATTCCTTTAAAGAAAATACACATTCTCAACAAGTTTGCACTTTAGGCCATTCTTTAAAATGAATATGTTTGAAACAAAGCAATTCCATTGTAGCTTTGGTTTGTTTAGTGTTTTTGAGTTGCTTTGAGTGGAAGCTTTAAAGTTTTGTCATAAAGGATAAACACAAAGGTTAATGTCTAATAAGATGGATGCATTACATGTTGTCGTTGAAGTAAAATGTCATTGTTTTTCATGCATAATATGAAAATGATGCAACTGTTGTATAAAAATCCAAAGATTCCTGGGCTGTTTTGGACTAAGCCTCCAGTGATTGAAGATCCTTGAATCACCTCAGAACTTGAGGCTATTGAATGACCGAACAAGTCGATGGAAATGAATTACTTTGTTCTGTAAGCAACACATGTAAATTAGGGTCAGCTGTCAGTTATTTACCACCTAGTTTGAAAATCATATCATCATGAAAATCATGATTTAAGATGATAAATGAAACATTTCCTGTAGAAATTTCCAGCCACACTGGACCATAATCTCTCTTCTGAAACATATTTTGTAACCTTGCAACCACAAACTTAAGTGTATTCTACTGGAATTTTATGTTATAAACCCATACAAAGTTGCACAAAGTCTTTCAGTCGTATTTACTCCAATACTCTGAAATAAAATCCTGCATCACGAGCCTCCTTCAAAAGTGTTTAACAGTTCTGTGAAAGTCTGAGATCTGTCGGAGAACATTAGTGAACCAACAGTGTCATGAAGACCAAGGAACACAGCAGGTGGAAGCTTAAGGCAGGTTAAGGTTATAAAATAATACCCCAAGCATTGCATATTACATATAGCCTGTTCAAGCCATCATAGAGCAAAAATGAAAACCCACCAAGACGGGGCCGTTGACCTACAATGAAAAGCTGGGCATGAGACAGGGTGAGCAGGAACAGCAATAATAAAAAAAGAAGCTAAACATGGTAGCAGAAGTTGCAAAAGACTTGGAGCTAGACACTGACCTTAAACATGCAACCAGAACTACAGTAGAATTGTTTTGATCAAAACATATTCATGTGTTCTGATGACCTAATCAATGTCCAGACCTAAATCCAACTTAAATCCTTAAATATCTAAAGCTGGTAAAGATATAACCCGAAAGGCTTGCAACTATAATCACGGTGAAAGGTGGTTCTACAAAATGTTATTTCAGGGTCCAAATTAAGGCTGCACTTTGATTTTTACTTGTAAAAATACAAAAGTACTGTTTTCCTTCCTGTAACACTACTTCGTGTTAGACTTTTTCATAAAGTTCCAGCAAAATGCATAAAGGTTTGAGGATGTAATATGACCAGAGTAAAATATTTCAGTGTATGAATATTTTGGCAAAGCGCTCTGGATCTGGTTAACATTGGATCTTGTTTCCTTTCCAGAATACATGGTAATATATAAAATGGTTATGGAAAAAAAAAACAACTATTCTGTGACGAGTATAAACTATTTAATGTTCTGAAGTTTCCCATCTATTGTTCTTTAGCTACACTTACTTAGGTGTGTTCCCCTGCTTTACCTCACTTATGTTCTCGAAAATGTTTAATAAAAAAGCACTTATGTTATTTCACAATATAACTTTGATGAGTAAGAGGAATACTCAGACACAAGATGGATTACCTGAGGTTTGTTTCGTTCACATTTATCATCATCATAGTCCTGAAGAGAACAATGACAGGCAATGCTCGTCATTGAATCTTGTGGATAAATTCTCATAAAAAAATTAAAAACCCTCAACATTCCGTTCAGTCATGATAATTAAGAGCCACTTGTCCCTTTCAGTTAAACACTGTCAGCTGATACTATTTGTGTAATTGTGGATCAAGTCTTCTTTACAAGATCAGAGATAAGAACTAGTTTAAAGTGGAATTGCGACTTGTCTTTTCAAATAAAAATTGTCACCTTTGCTCTTGTCCACATTCCCTTTGCAAACCACAAAGGTTCATCAGCTTTTTCCCTCTAGAGAAAACATAATGTTCATGGATGATTCAATTTAGAGACAAGGGCACAGAGATTGAAATTGTACTTGAGGCCACTTATGCCATCTGATGCAGTTCCTAACTAACGCACTGCCCAGGCAGAAATTCTGCTTTCGATAACCTGGGGTCTATGCTGCCATGGTATTTTGAGGGGCAGAACAGGGAGAAAGATGATGCACTCAGTAATTTTACTGATACTTTGCAAGGTCGTGAGTTGAGTCAGCAAAACGGGCATTTGTCAGGATGACCATTTGTTGTTTGGACTGATGTGATGAAGCGGTTTCTTGACTGTGAATCCGTCACTTTGTCGCTGCAGTGTTTGTGCCTCGCACATGACAGCTATCAAAGCTGTCCCGCATCACTGGATGTCACAGCCTTGAAGCATTTCATATAAATGTCATTTCAGAGACTTTTCAGACTTCAGGCAAAACAGCTTTCATGAGGAAAAAAAATGTTTAAAATATTGCATCAATTAATTAAGGTTTGCAGATATTCTTTTCTCCACAGCTGTCTAAAATACCTACACAGCATCACAATGTCGCTGAGGTTTGGACTTTGTCCGGGCCATTACAACTCTGAATTCATTTTCTCCTTCAGCCTTATGATGTAGATTTGTGGCTCTGTTTTGGACCATTTCCAGTTTCATGACCCTGCTGGGTGAAGATCTAACTGTCAGACAAATAACCTCACAGCTGACTCAAGAACATTTTGGAAAAGCAGAGTGCATTTCTAAAGGAGTTAGATTTGCTATGAGAAGAATTTTGACTTCATTAGCTATATGAGGTTACAATTCACACAGGCTCACCAAAATTGGACTACAGCAGATTGGGAAAAAGTTGCCCAGTGAAATGAGTCTTGATTTTGTCTGCAAGGTTGAGATGATGGGGTCAGAATTTGATGTGAATGATGTGATAGCATGACTTCACCTTGCTTTGACAATAGTTCAGACTTTTGATGGTGTAATGACATGGGAGATATTATCATGGTACTCCCTAGGCCCCTTCTAGTCAACTGAGAACACCAAAGCCTGATCCTTGATGGTGAACACATTTATTTTGGAAAAGTGAGATCTCATCTTCTGATGGCTATTTTGAGTCGCATAATGCAGCATCTGAAAGCTCAAATAATCTGACTGGTTTCTTGAACATGAGTTTTCTGTGCAAGATTGGGCTCCACAGTCTCCATACCGCAGTCTAATTGATAAGCTTTGGATGTAGTTTTTCATCATGAGAGCCAACTAATTCGCAGCCTCTTTGTGATGCCATCATGTCATTACGGACATAAGCCTCTGTATTATTTCTCACACCTTGTTAAAGCTGTGGCAAAGAAATGAGGCAGTTCTTGATTCAAAGTCAGCAAGGTGTACGTCATAAAGGGTCTGGCAGTTTGTGTATAAAGCCAAATGTTGTTTGCATAAATTTTGCCATGTTTTTGAGAATGCTAAACTGACCCAGGACTGACTGGAGTTTAAAAGATTCCAGTGTGATCAGAAAAAAGGAAGGTGGTGTCTATTATGTCGCGGTATTAGTCACAAAATTAAGTCTATTGCGCACCCAACAATGACTACTTCTTTGTCACAGGAGGCTTTATCCATTCTAAAGCTAGCTACTGATCTAATTAATATTGGGCTGCCACCTGTAACTGAGCGGGCAGCGCTGGCAAATGAGAAGGAGAGTACTCGTGTTAGCTTTGGAGAGGCTTGTGACTAGCATACCTAGGCTGCTCACCCACTGAATTGTCAACTGCCTACTACTGTCTACTGCCTCTGCTGTCTACTGTCTACTGCCTCTGCTGTCCATTAGCTCAAAAAGACTGGCATTAGAATTGGATAGGCTAACAACTAGCATGCTTAGGCTGGTACTCATGCTTTTTTCTTCAAAGAATACTTTATCAAGAAAAAATAGTTTGACACCAACTATCCAACAATGGGTATGCGCTGGATCTGCTAATAATGTAACTTGGGCTTCCCTCAGCAATACCACGGACCTAAGGATTCTGTGTTATTTTTTTTTAGAGTCTGAAATTTGGGCATTCCTTAGCTGTAACCTTCTTTGTCAAAGTTCACAAAAATAAGTCCTTATGTGTACACTGTATGTTGTCAGTCTGTATAATTGGCATTTCAGTTTTTGAATTAAACTGAGTAAACATATTCATGATATTCTAATTGACAGAGAGGCACCTGTATCCTTTCTAAATATTGCATATGCAGCACACAGCCCAATTACAAACACTCTAGAATATTGAAACACTTTTTATGTGAAAAAATAATGAACATAATGATATAAGAAATCAAATGATCCCATACTGAAAAACATGATGCCCCACATCTTGGCAACTGCTACAGCAGAAATACATCAATCCAATTCAGGCAAATAATCAACCCCCTCTCTCTCTCGATCTCATTCTAACAAGCTGCGTTTTACACTTATTCCAAATGTTTCTGTGGTATGGGACTTTTTCCTACCTGTGATTGTTGAGGACACACACAGAGAGGCAAAAAAATAAATGCTGCATTGGCATCTCCTGACATCAATTGTTGCAGTACAAGCATTAACATCCTTGATATGTCCAATGACTGCTTGTCTCCACAGACAAATGTCCAGCCTCATTTTTTCTATTTTGTTTTTTGTTTTCAAGATCAATAACAATTTAGTGGTGCTGTCACTGAGACCAATGAAAATCAATGACAGAAGTATATTTTAGATGTTGATCCCCCATGTTAGAACTTGGAGGAGGAATAGCACCCACTTACCTACTTTAAATGTGCCCTTGAGTACTCATCTGGGGGTACATCTACTCACATGGGGATTACTCAAATTAAAGAAGTAATATATTTTTATGTGTAACTTAATGAAAGGAGTTCAGTCTCCACATGGGATGATTGTTGCTTTCAGCTTGTCAAAATAGATTTTTGATGCCTGATTCATACCTCTTCGTTTGGTATGCTGTTTGCTCAGCTGGAAAGCTTGTGTAATGTATATTTCATCATCTATACCAACCCACTTGGGGTCTTGGCATATCTGAATGCAGTCTAAATTTCCTCATTCGGGGATACCAAAACGTTTGCTCATACAATGTGCTGCCTATTTAGCCAAAGCTCTGCCTTGGAGCTTCTGTCCCCAGCCCAGCTCTCATGCCACAGAGCACCCCTCCCCCACACAGGTCCACCAGACTAGTGGCAGCAACAGTAAGCAAACATTTGGTGGAACTGCATGTCTGCTGTGCTTATTACAAACTACAGGCTCCTGAGAACGATTGTAAACAGCTTCAATGGACAGCACAGAGAAGCACTGTTGTGGTGACATGCTGAAGGGGGAGAGTTGGAAGGGGTAGGAGGTTCTTTATGGGATAGGACAATTTCAAGGCATCAGATACAGCTCTGATGAAAAGTCAAAGTTGTTTTTGATACAGCATTTTCATAACTGAAAGTAACATAGTGGCATTTAGAGCACAATCAAGGAACTATGCCTGGAAAATACATAACCCCCCTTAAATACAACCTTTCAACATATTAACAGTGACAATTAAACAAATGCATCCATTGTTTACAAACTATACAATGCATGGCCACAGAACCTTCAGATGAACTTTCAATCTTATTTTGGTAAGAAATTTTGCTCTTTAAAGAATCACATTTGTTGTGACAATGCAATTGATTTATTGTAATGACAATGTGGAAAATGGTGTTGCATATAAATCAGACGCATTTAGAATGCTTCACAATGATTTTGCCTTCTGCTGTCACATAAAAACCCACAGAGGGTACACCAAGCAGAGATGGTCATCTGGGAACAAGATGATAATTGATGACAATGAGTTGCACGGCAGAGGAAAAATCAGTCACAGTGTGACAGCGGACCAGCTGTGCGTCTGCTTCTTGATATAAAAAGAGCAGTTTATTTCCACTAGCAGGACTGAATGAGAGAGAGAGGCACAGAGATGGGAGGCGTGGCTGGAGAAGCACGACGGCAAATCCACGAGTCTGCTTTCTGCCCCGTTCCCCATCTGGGCTTTACATGCTGCAGCTGTTGATCAAAGCACATTTCTGTCATACAGCACGTTTAAGCAAGGGAATGCTAACAAAGGGATTATGAGCCAGTCGATCTGTAACTCAACAGTAGTATATTGTGCACTTATGTTGTAGTAATATGGGTATGTGGGTACCTTTACCTTTGTAAGATAAAAACGTTTAGAAGAAAATGCACCTATTTTACAAGATAGCAGCACCCTAAAAAC
Source organism: Anableps anableps (assembly GCA_014839685.1). Lineage (NCBI taxonomy): Eukaryota > Metazoa > Chordata > Actinopteri > Cyprinodontiformes > Anablepidae > Anableps > Anableps anableps. The sequence continues at coordinate 8,475,903 of CM026088.1, forward strand.
TTGTATAGCATACTGTTGATTTGAATCCAACCAAATTATTCCCATTTATGCATCAAAGCAGACAGTGCCTTTCAGAAATCTAAATAAAGTGGAATCGTGATAATTGCAGCACTTGGCGACCACAGCCACATATGAACAGCAAAATTCTTTTGCTTTTTAAGTTAAGTTACGTGGTACTTTATCAATCCAGAGGCAGTTATGAGTTCGTCTGTTGCTCACATACATGTATAACCACCCATAAAAATACTAGATTATTAACTAGAACAATGAATCCTGAGTCTCTCTGTTGAACAGCCAGCCAACAGCATGTCAATTCACATTGTGCCAAGGTATTTCAGCTTTCGAAGCTACATTGTATTTCAAATATGTTAGACATGCTCTACCAAAAAAAAAAAAAAAAAAAAAAAAAAAAATCCACAAGTAGGTGTGTTTTCCGCAAATAATTAGGGGGTCAAGTTTCACATAACAATTTACGACTTGGTGAATCTGCAAATACTAACTAGGTGGGGGCCCACTGTACACCTTGAATTTATTTATTTTTTCTGTCATGTTAGAACTACACATCCAAAACATTGTGTGGCAAAATAACATCAGCCTGAACACACCATCCCCACAGTGAAAAAGAGGAGTAGCAATTATCATGCTGCAGGAATATGTCTAACAGGGAAGCGAGGGGAGCTACAAACGGTATTTCTGGAAAAAATACTAATCAAAAAGCTGAGAAAGACCTGAACCAGGGGCAAGTGTTCACCTTCAAACAGGACAAGGATCCTGAACGCGCCAGAGCTGCAATAGAGTGGCTTAGATCAAAAGATGTGGGTTAGTTGGTATTGACCTGAATTCAATAGAGGATCTATGGAAAGCCTCAGAAATGATCATTTATCAGTTCTCCATTCAATCTAACTGGGTTTGAGCTGTTTGATAAAGAACATGGAAAACCTTGTCTATGGATGTTAGAGATCCTCAAAAGATGTGGTTTTATGTCGTATTGACTCAGGGCGACTGAATACAAACACATGCCGTACGTTCATATTTTAAAATCCATGTATCCTTTTCCATCCACTTCACAATTACGCATGACTTTTGTCCAACATGAAACCTCAATAAAACATATTGAAGATTATTTTTGTAACTCATGTGGAACTTGGTAGGGTGCATTCAGGGAAAATAAGTATTTTTTAGTGTTTGACCTGTCAAATCCAATTTTAATCACTGGCTTACCTACTGTTTCATCAATAGTAAACTGGCACAGTCCTCTAGACCAGATACCAGTTTGTCGTAATATGGGAAAGAATCTGCTGCGTCATCAATCTGTATTTCACGAGAAATGCTAAAATTCAGGTGATAATGTACTAGAGGAACACAAAATCCTTGAGTAAAATGTATACTGAATGAGTAACAAAAGGCCTGCACTGTAAAGTTCCTCCAAATCGCTAACAGTGCTGGTGCAGTCCTTTTTCTGTATTTTCCAAAAGAAAAGCAAGCCAAATGTAAGTCTTTCTTTTTGAAGGTTTTTGCTTTTTTCTGTTGTTCAGCATTTCTCTAATGATGAGTACAAACATTTACTTTTGTAGTAGGAACTTGAGTTAACATCTGCATTTTAAAGTACAGGAAATTCATCTGTCAAGTAGGGAGCCTGATTATGCCAGTCATTAACAATTTCTTTTTTTTCTTTTTTTCTTTTTTTTTTTTTTTTTTTTTTTGCTGCTAAAGGTCAGGGTCCATTGAATGAATATTTATAAAATAAAAGCTAATGTGAACAAAGCCCAATTTGAAATTAATCCCACTTTGAAGAACTTTTCAAAAATGATGTAATGAGGTCAAGAAACAATAAAATCCAATGCAAATAAAGTTTTAAAAAGTTGGATTTTTTTTTTTCTTTTGTTAAAAATTACCTCAGCAGGATGTTAAACACTAAACCTTAAGTTCAGCAGCAACTTTTTTTGGCATTAGGATGCAAGCTGCACCCCCCCACCCCTCCCCGAAAGGAAAAAAAAAAAAAAAAAAAAAAAAAAAAATCTATTTTAGCACTACCACCCAGAAGCAAAATTCTGCTAGAAAACGCTGCGGGCACAGGAATGCCAGTGGCACCTGTGCAGCCAAGAGCCTTATTTAAGATCATTTTTCACAGCCTGCACCAACACCTTGGGTTTAGAGTGGTTCTGATCAGATACCGAAGAGCCTTGGAAACTTTAGTCATGCGGGAAAAAAGGCTTTAGTCTCTCCTGTAAAAACACTCCAGCTCTTGGAATTTTCATCATGTGAGGGAGGTTACCCAAACACTACAAAAAGAGCCAAAATGAGAAACGTCTAAATTGACTGAACTCATTGGGAAGAGAAGTATTTTTTAAGACAGAACAATGTTGTCAAGGCATCTGCATAGAAAATGTTAAATATTAAATTGGCAAGGACTAACTAGCTGCAAAGTAAAAAGGTAAAAGCAAACTAATGTCGATTACTAATGATGGACTGGTGTTAATTACTTCAACATAGATTAGACACTATTGGAAAATTAAGTGTTGTTAGAATTCACATATAATGCGAAAACAGTTTTGGTGATATACTTTTAGCAGGGTTAACATCGGGGTACATAAACTAATTAGATCACCAGAATAACCAGTATGTTGTTACTAAACACAACCTTAAACATAGATGTGGGCACATATCCAGTATCCCGGCTTGAAGCAGACATTTCTGCATATTGCAGAATAATATACACATGCACACTGTTTGTAAAAAAAAAAAAAAAAAAAAAAAAAAAAGATAGTGTTATCCAGTCAGAAACCCACATCCATCAAATGTGTGTTGATGTATGACTTGCTCACCTTTGATTAACTGTAGTTTCTAAGTGGAACTATCTAAAAGCTCAACGTTCAGTGACCACAGCTTTTACATTTAATTCCTCCACAAGGATGGGCTCCATGGGAACGTTAATGCAATCAACTGTGTGCTTCTACTGCACACAAGAACCTTTTGCCACAAGATAATCCCCCTCTTGTGTTTTTTTTTTCCTGCTGTCAGTGGAGTGATGGCAATTACTGGCCTAAGGGTGCCAGGCAGGTGGCCTTTGAGTTTTAAATCAGTCAGGCAGTCTTCAGAGGCCATTTAACCTAGCTTACCTGACTTTTTCATTCTACTATGGAAGTACTTCATGGAACATGAAAAACAAAAACAAAAAGCGGCAAATAGTTTGCATAACTATAAATATTCTGCATCTCTTGCAGATCTGTTTGGCACAAAATTGAATACCATCAGATACTCTGTACAGTTCTGATCCTGCACTATATTATTCAAAAGCTATCTTTGTACTGGCTGAGCTGCTGCTTTTCCATTTCAGCAAATCAAGTTAAACTTTGAGAAATCCGCACAAGGGAAACTAATGCAGAAACACATTTACTGTCTGTTTATTTGCAGACTTCACTCTCTTCTGTGTCTGCAAACATGGACCTCACTTTCATGCACATGACTGTATATACGTTTTTGGGTTGGTTGAACCACAGCATTACCCTCAAAGAGGTACAGGTTATAATATTGCCTGACAGCAGGGGCAAAGGTGCTGGTTAGTTGTCTGCTTGAAAGAGGAGGAGATATATTTGTTGTCCTTGTTCAGTTTTATAGAACTTTTGCGTGTTTGTTCGTGGAAGATGTCTTTTTTCCCCACCTTTTACTAGTATATTCAAGCAATCAGGACTGGATTTCTTGTTTACGCAAGAGCACTGTTCCGATAAGAGAAAAGGCAATGATCGCATAGTGAGAACACATTTTATACAATACAATGACATGTAAACAAAGTTAGCAATTGGTTGGTTTTCTCGATCCATTGTATGATCAATTAGGATAGTAAAACAGAGGAGATTTCTTAAAAATAAGCATCACTGAAGTTATTTTATTCTTTTCTGAATTAGGCCTTACAAAAACATTAAAATCTGCAAAATCTCTTAATATTGAAGGTTAATAGATCCAAGCTATACCTGTGCATATGACTAATAGAGTCGGTGAAACTGGAAAATGTGACAAAGCTCAGGCACTTGCAAAATGTCATCTCTGAAACATTAACAAACTGAACACCATCCTAGCCATTAAATGTGGTGGTAATAGCATCATGCTGTGGAAATCCTTCTTTTCAGCAGTGACAGGGAAGGTTGTAGGAGTAGTTTATGTTCCACTTTTGCTGATTGATTTAATCAGTTAATTTAAGAAAAATATTCTCCCTCCATTCATTTGGAAAACCTTTTTTTCATTGTTTTGTCTTCACTTCTACCCAGATCATGTCGCCTGACTGTCAGGGAAAGCACTCCCTCGTACATTGTAGATATTGAATAAATGCAGTTCATAACTGGAGGAAATAAATGTAAAATAATCCAGTTAGTATTTTGGAAAATGTATTTCCTCTTGAATCTTTAAGTAATGAAAGTAAAATCTTTTTTGTTTTGGAGATTCTGAGCACAAACAGTGACAGTGATGATTTAACTGCTTTCTTCTGTTTTTGGTTTAAAAAAAACGTTTGCATGGATATTGGTTTTTGTTCATAAAGCCAACCTAAAGAAGGAAGGGAAAAAAAGATGCAGGGTAAGAAAGTAATATGTCTGTGTTATTGTTTTCCCAACTGCAAACTAACACCTGCTACTTTTCACCCTGACTTTTCTGTGTGAACCTTGCGTGTACTGAGTTTTCTGTACGTTCAAGATCTACATAACCCCTTCTGTGAGTGAGTGTGGATGTAAATGCACACCATCTGCACTGTCTTTTTTTTCCAATTATATCCAGTGTCTTACCAGTATCTGCAGCAGGGGAAAAGATTCTTTAAATTATTAAGTATCTTAAAGATGTTACTTGTGATTTGCTGAGGAGTGGAAATTCTTACACTTCTCCTTGAGACATTGTTTATGTCGCAGAATAAATAGTAATAAGGTAACATGCTTGCCCTGTTCACCAGTGTATGCAGTATGTGCATGCAGTCTAAGACAGCTTTAGTGTTGACAATTGTTTCCTACATTTCAGTTAAGTTTATGAATTCAGCGTAGGAGGCAAAGCTGTTAAATATTCATAGACACACATTTTAAACTGAATTAGCTTTTTATATCGTAAAGTAACTTACCAAATCTACACGGGGGAACTCTACAAATCAATTAGGAAGTTGTCACTGGTTCGATGCTGCCATGCTTGGGTTTCACATTAGCAGCAATTCGAAGTAATTGTCAGTAAATCCATGGGCTATTCCCCTCCAATGAACAGCTAGTTTCAAATGCAGGATCAATTTCTTTTTCATGGTTGGTATTGTGCGACATGGAAACAAACACAAGCTATAAGAGCAGCAGGCCTCAAGCCGAAGCAGGTGAAACCTAGAACAAACGACGCCTAACAAGCACTCACTACTGCTCGGGATGATTAAATGCCGAGAGCCCATACCAAAAACTGAAAGCAACTCAGAAAAGTGTGTTATGTACTTTCTAATAACCTGTTTTTTTTCTTTCATTTGGCTGGGCTGGTTTGTTTCATTATGACAAGATAAATTAGGCCAGCAGTATGCAAGTTCAGCCTTCACTGAACTACTTTTAAGTTCAGCTTAATAAAATTAAATCAGAATAATTCATATTTATAGTTTAGCACTTAAAATTCCAGGCTAATTTCACATGTCCCAACATTATAAAATAGTCCACATCCCTTTTTTTTCTCATTTTATCATTGTACAGAGTCCTGAAACAACAGCTTGTAAAGGTTAGTAGATGCCATCATTAATCAGCAAGATTATATTGTCATTAGGTAGCATTTTTCTGTTTGATCTCAGTCATATATCTTGGTAATGAAATCATTAAAAGTATTTCTGATTAACCTCAAATAAATTTAAGCTGTTTCAAGACTGGCTTATACTGATCCCAAAGCCATGGGCCACAGACAGCTTCCAAAGCATCAGGCAGATCTCATTATCAAAAGGTGTAACAAAGAACTAAAGAACTTCTAAGGCATTTGATATACTAATAAATGCAGTAGGTCATCATCATGTGCACAGAACATAGCACAGGGTATCCCTCCAGAATTGATGAAAAGGTGGGAAGAAAGCTGCTCAGGGAGAATACCAAGTTACTTTTCTCAGTGTTTAGAAAGGAATGGTTGCTTTAAACAGACATTTTTTGACAGTTGTATTTCCAAGTATAGCTGAAGTAACAGGGGCAGCCCAAGCCTTTTTGGGGCCCTAAGCAGGTTTTCATTTGGTGTCACCCATAAAAACATGTCAGTGCCATATACTTAATCATTATCATTCCAAGGCTAATGTGTGTAACATACCTACTATCATTAGCATAATTTATAATAAACTTAGATCATACTGATATTTTTTATGGCTATTGATTTCAACCTTACGACAGTTGCAAATGAAAAAAATTATTTGGATTTTGAAATGTGGAGTTGTATTTAAGTGTACCATGTTACTTTAACTATTTGAAAGTAACATCAGCAGACAAACATCAAATTTACTGGAAACAAGCTAATAACATTCACCTCTTTTAACATTTGGAACAGATGTTGAAAATGTGCAAAATTTGCAATCTATCTCTACAAAGTAAACCCAAATAACATTCACATTATCTTCTTCCATAAAACTAAACAGTCGAAATAAAAAAAATAAAATACTTAAATAAAAGAAAAACACTGATGTTCAGGCATTTATTCTTCTTATTTTGCCCTGAGTAAAAGATACTGCCTCTACTTAATCCAAATCACTTTGATTTTTAACCAAAGACCTTTGCACTGCCTCAGTCCTCTCTGACATACCTTTCAGAATCGTTGTTTTCTATCTATCTTTTCTAGCAGCATTTATGAGATCATTGTAAGAGATGTCATGGACAACTGTGTGGCTGATGCTAATAAGTGCAAGCCCTCTGTGTCTTTCCTGTTCCATTGTTGATCTCAGGTAGCTTCTGATCAATTTCAGTTTGGAAAAACTGTTACAGGGAGCATGCAGGCTGTTCTGAGAGCCATCCAAGGATGTGGAAACAACTCGCAAATATTTTGAGAAAGGTCCCTGTTCGGTGCATATCCACATTTCCCCAACAGTGGCAGCAACCAACAGCAGGAAGAGATGAACCTATTATTTATACCAATTATTTGAAAATATAATGAAATTGTTTTTATAATGTGTAACAGCATTTAGTTTGTACAATTTAATGTTGTAAATAATTTTTTTCATCATGCAAGCTTTGTGCTCTTGGAGGCCCCCTGGTGGTGTGGGGGCCCAAAGCAGCTGCTTAACTCAATCTAGCTTTCATAAGTGTCTTTTTAAGTTTAAGTTGAGATTTCTAAATAAATTCCACTTAATGAAAGCAGAATATCAACTTTTAGCACTTAAAACTGACTACCTGTTACAAAGCAAAAAAGTTTAACATTTTGATTTAAACATCAAAAATATATTTGGATAATTGTAGGTTTATAGTAAATTCAACCAAAAGTGTATTGTATACGTTAAAGTTTACACATCTCTTTTCAAATGGCAGGTTTTTATGATGTAAAAAAGTGAGCTCAAGATAAATGATATTCTAAACATTTTACCTTTCATGTGACCTATAACCTTTACAACTCATGAAAACAAACAAACAAACAAAAAAAAAAAAAAAAAAAAAAAAAAAAAAAAACACTGATGTTTTTACGATTTCAGTTTGTTTTAATAGGAATCTATCAGCATGGGACATCTTGAATTGAAAATATTGTCCCGCAGTTCTTTGTAAAAACGTTTCATATTTGACCAGAATTTTGAGGGTATTTCCTGCACACAGCCGTCAGCTTACCACACAGATCTGATTCAGTTCTGAGCTGCAGCTGAACCATTCTGTCGTTATCAGTCTTATTCTAATGAAGCCATTGATTGATTTGGATGTATGGTTTGGGTAATTTCTGAAGACGATGTTCATCTTCAGCTTTTGAGCAGAACCCTGATGGTTTTGTCCACTTTTACTAGTGTTTGTGCTCCACCTTGACGAAGACCCCAGGTTCAGTGTAGGAGGGGATAAAAGCACCAAAGCATAATCCTGCCACCACCCTGGTTTACTGGGGCTGTGTAATTCTTTGTATGGCGTGGAGTGTTCTTTCCCCACTGATTTACTTTGTAAAAATAAGTTGTCTTTCCATCCTACCCAATAGTCCAGAGATTTAATGAATACAAGATATTGTCTCAGCCACTGCTTGCCTAACATTCCTTTTGGTCCTTTAATGCCACCATAATGAGTCAGGCTCAGTTCAACTTCCTTGTGTAAAAACAATTCCTTTATTTTCAAACTTGCCAGAAAATAGTAGTGCTCCTCATGTATACCTGAAACTAAAAGGAATTGTCTCATTTTCATTACGTCTGGTGTGTAATCTTGGTCTCAACAATACTCCATAGATACTTGAAGTGGTTTAGGTCTGACCATTTTGCTAGCCAGCCTAGCACAGCGATACCAAACTCATTAAAGCAGGTATTGGTATATTTGGCAGAGTGAACAGGAGCCAAATCCGGAAAATTAAATCTGCATTTTCATAAAAGTTCTTAGCAAAGTTTCCAATGTGGTTGAGATAATTCTTAAGAGAAACTGTGCTTTAAACACATGTAGGCCAATCTGAGTTGATGAGCCATACAGCACATCGTTACCACTCCAGCTGTATGTTCATTTGCATGCTTTCCCTTTAGGGAGATGTAGACTTCGCCATGATTCCCTATCATCTGACCTCAGCAGTGGCAAATCACTCTGACATGTTGGTGAGGTATTGCTGGGTAAACATCACTTGTTCTGAACTTTCTAGCTGCAGGTCTTCTCAATACATGGCATTACAATGACATGGTGCTCTGTTCCCATTAACCTCTGTCTGCAAACACGGCTGTGGCTATGGATGAGGGGAAGCTGCTTTGCATTTGCAACGCAGGTTGGGCAACGAGGACTTTGAGCTAGATTGAGCATGATGAATGTTAATCAATGATACAGTATGTTCCGTACTGCCTAATGTGCCTGCCTCTCGGGTCTTCCACATCTCTACAAATACAGTTGGGCTTCTTCCGTTCATCTTGCATTCAAGTGTATCTGTATGCATCATTAAATTTGCACACACAGAATCTCAACATGCTTGTGTTGCTGTGAGAAACTTTGGAGGATATTTAATGACTTTAAAATTAAGTAAAATAGTCTGGAGCAAATGTAAAAAAGGAAGAAAAATACATCACTAGTTATGCTTTAATATTTTGAGGGGTTTGCTTGACTGCTTTACAAAAAAAAAGTTTTCAGTATTCATTTGAAATAGTTTTCATTTTACAAATTTTTGTCTGTGTGTGTGTATGAGGTATGGGAGGGGGGTTGGGGAGTGATTCTGTTTTAAGATGCTAATTAATGACCTAAAATTAATTGGAGCTAATAAATTATCCTCCAATTTCAAATCTGATGCTGGAAGACTGAATAGTCTTAAATCTATATATTAATTTAATTAAACTTTGAAGCAGATGTCACCCTGTTTCCAAGTCTTAACAAAAAAGTATTTTACCTTGGTCTGAATGTGAAGAAATGAACCATATTTTGTGAAACAGTATAGTACGTGTAGCATGTATAGTACATGCACATGGGATGAAGAATGCCAGTGGCTTTGGCTATCATGTCACCATTCTGATTTTTATTTTGTGTATTTCTTCATGTTTGATCAACTGACCATCTGGGACAAAGTTATCTGTGTATGAGTGCCCCCAAGTGGTTGAAGGCAGTTAGCTAAAAAGTTCAGCATGCAAAGGTGAATCGCTCTTCCTTAGTGTAGACAGAGCATCTGCTTACTATACAACAGCATTAAGTATTTGTTATTTTTGGATCATTACTGCAACATTTGTGTAGTGCTATTGTAAATTCTGTAGAGTTGGTGCCTATGTGCAGTGTATTTGGCATTTCAGAACTGCAATGGTCATGCAGAGGAATTTGTGAGGTCGAGAAAACTCAAATGCAGATACAGGCAATGCTGGTGTATTATTTCTTGAAAGCTGCATCTATTTCCCTATGCCCCTGAAAGGCGAGGCAGATATATGTAATGGTGTGATAGGGATAGTTCAACTTTAACAAGTTATGTCCCTGATGTTGTTTAAATTCTTGTTTTGAGTTAATTTCACTTACCTTTTTTCACTGCCAGGTATTTATTTCAGATTACCCAAATGGGGATAGCTGTCTGCTAACACATCAACTACTAAGAATGCCACACAACAAATTTTTGAAAGTTAATAGAAAAAAAAGTTATGTACATATTTAAAAAAAGGAGTAAAATTAAATTTCCCTTGTCCAGCAGATCCTGATGAGGTGCAATCTTTCAATCTTTCCATCTCCTAATGTCTGCAACTCTAGTCCTAGACTGTCACTCTCACACCCAAATCAAATGAATGATTAATAACCAGGACTTTACAAAACTTGCTGGCATGCCAAGGAGGCAATTCAGCGTGTTGAAGCAGGGCTGCATCCAAAAGTTGGAGGGCAGTTGCACTCGAGGACTGGAGTTGCAGACCCCTGCTCTGAGAAATCAGTGTGTCTCATTGGTCAACAATGTCTCTGCTACTGCCACCAGTCAGTCACTATAATAACTGTTAAACTAGTTAGAAAGTGGTTGTCATCTACACAATTTTCATTCCCATATTAGGTTTTAAATCGGACATTCAACACTTTTGGATACGCAGCTGAAATTTGCTCTTTACATGCCATATAAAACCGTATAACCTTTTTTGTCTCAATATCTGACATTTAACAAAACTAAACTTGACCTGTTTTAGGTCTGCTGTGATTACCAAAACATATATTTCTTTAAAAAGAAAGCTCTGATGATGATGATGGTACAGCCTTATAGGTATTTGATTGGTGTATTGACAACATTCAAGTGAGTTTTTTTCTACATCCTCTTTTTTAGCATTTCAGGCATAACATGAATACTTTCTAAAGTGGACTTAAAACATACTGCTTCCTTGTGTGATATCCTGGACAGACAAAAAAATCTGGAAGAGAATTGTTAACATCATCAAATGCACTACCTTGTAATAACACAAACTTGCTTAAAGTTAATGTAAACTATTGTGTCAATTTCAACTACACAAACCAGTGTGTTGGTAGAAAAGGCCACACTGATGAAACGTTGTGAAATGTGTAGTTACCCATCTGGCTTTGTTCTGGTCCCACTTGTTTCTCCCTGTATTCATCATGCAGGCTGATGTGACATAACCAAATGAGATTTGACATGTTTGAACAAGGCATAAGAGACAAGCTGTGAAACTCGCCCAATAGTTGCCGTCTGGGTCAAATAATGAGACGTTATTCAATTGCTTCTCATTAGTGGTAACCGCAGTTGGCAGTTGACATAGAGGTTTTGAGAACAGAGTAGAATATTTACAATTGATTAAATTTTTTTTTCCAAGACTTGAAAGTCACTGCATATCTTAGACATATGAGGGATTTTTTTTTAATTGAAGCTTTTTAAAATGATTTCTTTTTGTCACCAGTCTAATACTTTGGGGATCAATGCTTTTGGATCTACGTTTACCTGTTATGCAACAGGAGGTACCCAATGGAATGGAGGTATCCTGAAATAGGATAGAGCTTGGTGTTGGAGTCACACAGATCACCGTTGGTAGATGGAAATGGAGCATCACACATAACATGTAGGTTCTTCCTCTGCTCACAGCTGGAGAGTCAGTGAGCGCTGGCCATCTTGGAAAGAACTCAAACAACAGCCAGCAGCAGTGACTGGCAGGTCCAAGAGAGTTTTACCCCTGTCTAGCTGCATAAACATTTTATAAGTTTCACTTTCCTTTTTTTTCACATAACCCTGGCCACTTTTGAAAAATTATGTAGGGAGACAGCCGGTCCCAGAGCTTTAAATGATACAAAGTCAACTGACATTCAGTCTTGGAACAGAAGTCAAATGCATCACTGGCATTTTATGTCAGGATAAATTAATGCCTCTCTCTTGGTTTGTTTCCACAAAGGCATTGTAGAAAACAGCTGTCCAAAAGACAGCTGTTCCACAAGGTAGAACAACAATGTGTGTACCATGCATGATTCAATGCAATTCAGACAGCCGGGGTTGTACCTCCTTGAGCATATCTGCAAGTTCTCACACTGAAGAAGAATTTTAAAGAGTTAAAATGACAAAATAATGCTTTCATTGTTGTAGGATACATGATACATAAAAGATCCATATAAAGTTTTTCAGTATTTGGTCACTACCATGTAAGACACAGGCAAAAATCCTGTTCAATAAAGTTTCTCAGTATGGGGCTATTTGGAACTAACAGAACCAGTTATTTTTATGTATAGCTGAGCAAAATGATACGCTGTTTGACACACCCAAATGTCACAGATGCAGAATTAACAAAACGGAAACCAAGCACCTACCTTAACTTTTTGCAATGGTTGCAATGGTTGTATCATGATTAGAACAGGATTGACCATCATGATGAAATACATGCTCAAATGTAAATTTTGGGACATAGTGTCTTAGCTACCATACTCATACTCCTCAAACTTCCACATTTTACTTCAATCCAAATCTAAGTATGTTATATTGACAAATAATTTAACAGACAAACACAAAATAGTTCTTTACAACTCAAAGTAAACAGTTTGAAATGCAATTTTATTCAGTCTCCTTCAAATCTGAATCCCTTTGAGAAAATCCAGTGCAACTTCATGAAGTTTTGAAACTCCAAAAAGAATAGTCTTCCTGTTTGCCATGTAATCTCTGTAAAACTGAGGCTGTTGAGTGTGGATCTCATTGCAAGCTTTGAACATTCCAAGGAGCATTGCTTAATTAATTGTCTGAAAATGGAAAGCGTGTGGAACAACTCCAGTTATACCAGGACTTATGAACTAATCCACCTAAAATGTCAGGCTGGACAAGGAAAGCATTAATCCAAGAAGCAGCCAAAACACATGTTATCTGTGAACAAGGTGAAAAGATCCACAGGTTGGAGAATCTGTTTGCCAAGACAACGATCTGCATACCTCACAAATCCGGTCTTTATGGAAAAGTGGCCATTGTCACAAGAAGAAAGCCATTATTAAGAGAAAGCTATATGAAGTGCTGTCTGAAAAGTTTGGCGTAAACATTGATACTTCATAAGTTGAGATCTTATATGGAGCCCCAGTCTGGAGATTGACAGTCATCTTGAGTTCCTTCCATTTTCTAATAACTGCTCCAACAGATGTTGCCTTCTCACTAAGCTGTTTGCATATTCTTCTGTGGCCCATCCCAGCCTTGTGCAAACCTGCAGTTTTGTTCCTGGTGTCTTGGGCAGCTCTTTGGTCTTGCCCATGGTGGAGAGGTTGGAGTCTGACTAAGTGGGTGGATAGGTGTCTTTTATACAGGTAACAAATTCAAACAGATGCAATTAATACAGGTAATTAGTGGAGGATAGGAGGACTTATTAAAGATGAACCAACAGGTCTATTGGAGCCAGAATTCTTGCCTGTCTCATGCAATAAAATGAAAATTATTTAAGTCATACAATGTGATTTTATTTATTTTTTAGATTATATCTCCCACAGTTGAGGTATACCTAAAATGAAAATTAGACCTCTCTATTCTTTAAGAGAGAGAACTTGAAAAATCTGAAGTGTATCAAATACTTGTTTCCCCCAATGTATATCGGTGAAGTTCCTTTTGAGCAATAGCTCCAACATTTAAACCCAAAGCTTTAAAAAGCAAAGGTAGAACATGATATAGAGTCTATAGCTTTTGAATTTACAACAAATGTCATCTTAAAATAGTTTCAAGAAATATCTAATTACTTAGTCATATCAGTCCAATGACATAGTCAGCTTGATATTCAGCTGCATAGTCCATTTTACTCAAATTGTAATATATCACTACATTAGTAGTTGAATTGGGTAGATTATAAAAAGCTAGTCAAAAGATTTACTGTGGAAAGAAAAAAAAACCTGATACTGAGAGTAAGTTTGTAACTGATTAAGACATTATATTAGTCAGACACAAAGCTATAACCAGGTTCATGGTATGATTTTTTTTTTTCTTACTGTATGACATTACATCAGAAAAAAAAAAAAAAAATCCTGGTTTTGGTCAGGTTATATATTTTTTTCTTTTAGGCAAACGCCAAAATGAAGGAGAATGTTTTTTACATGTTCCTTAAAGTCAGAAGTTTAAATACACCAAGATTAAAATGCTTTTATTAAACTGGAAAAGCCCAGATGATGAAGTCATGGCTTTTCAAAAGCAGTCATATCCCATGGACCTTTTCACAATTTGTCACAAATATTTACTAATTTAGTGAATTCCAAGTTGATTCCACTGAATCTTATCAAGGGTAAAAGGGTCCACGTGCTGCTTAACCAACCACTGAAAGACTTAAAAGCACTGTTCTTGTCAGACAGAAATGACATAAACCTACATAGAAAATGCCACCAAGCTTACACCATGTGAAACCAGACTAAATAAAGTAAAAATCCCTGAAGATGACACAATATCTGTCTTTGAATGCTGTTTAAATAGTTCAAAGTTTAAAGTCTGATATCCAAAGTTGTTGCCTTGGCACTTAATCAATATCCCTGCTTGTCTGTTCACGATGCAACTCCATGCCTCTGGATGTTTCACCCACTCCAACCAAGAAGGCAATCAGTTCAGAAAGCATGTTCACGCACATTCACTGTGATGACACTGAAGGAGTGCAATGGATAATACAGAATCTGACAAATCTAACTTTAATCTTGTGCCCTGGTAAGAAGCAGATGTTTGAAGTTCTGTTTGTAGACAAACAGCGAAAATGAGGCTGTTTTTCAAGTCCATCCATCCATTTCCTTCAATTGAGAATCATATGCACTCTGCTGAAAAACAAATTTTAAATGTCACTAGGTTTAGAATAGATTAAACCTGGCAGATATTTCTTAGTCTAAATATAATCTTTTTTGATAGTAATGTGTCACACGTGGATGTATGATTTTTCTATTCCTAAATCACTGTGGGAGACTGAACCAAGAGTTAAAATGAAAGGGAATTCTTAGGAATCATTTGAAAACATCTTGATGTCATGACTAATTCAGTTAATTGTATGCTGCATGACAAAACTCGTGTTTAAACATATCACTGTGTAAATTCTGTTAGGACTGTAATGAAACCAAATCTGTTTGAAATAAAAATGAAAGGTTTATGCATATCCCTTTTATCTTAGTGGGAAGGCTTCTTCTGAGAATACTTTTCATTTTCTGTTGTCTTCTTTTTTTAGAGGTTTAAGTAGCACAAAATACTGGTATATGTTGCCAATAATTCTATCTTTCCTTCTGTAATTGCTGAAAATTGTTCACTTACCAAATCAACAAAAAGTTAATGTCTTCTGAATAACAGTTGTAAAACTGTAATATGTACTGAATTAAATATTCATTTGAGTTCAGTTTATTTAGGGACTACTCTCTGTTACAAAGAAACAAAGAATACACAAACTTGGTGGCAGCAAAACCTAAACACAGCAATGAGTAAGGAGTGCTTTCCATGAAAAGAATAAAACCAAACCAAAAGAAAATCAATGGCTGAAATTGATCCATCAATAACTCGTTTTATTAAACAGTCACTGGGACTCAGTCCTTTAAGGAAAGGAAGAAAAAAAAGATAACACAAGGGTAATGGCCCTATAAATGTCCAATTACACAGATATTTAAAAATATTGTTCATTTATTGCATTGCAGCCTCATGACTGAGTAAAATATACTAATGAAATTTCTTTAACTGATAAAATAATTTCGTTGCATCATATGCTGAATGCTACAGTACAAACAGTCCAACAACGTAAAGTGATTCCACCAGTCACAGCACATAACAAAGCTCATTACAGTACAGTAGAACAAGCAAAGGCACATCACAACATTGATTCAGGTCTTTTCATCTATGAAGTGGAAGTAAAAGGTTATTAAGTCATAAAACAGTTTTCAATTGATTGCCCCCCAGCAGTCACGGGTCATCAGAAAGCAAACACATCCAAGTTGAGATTTTATTTAGTTTACTGTTGGCTTTCGCACATGCTGGATTGTAATCTCTTCTGAGGAAGAGTAATTCGATGTGATCCTGTCAAAGGAACTATTTCAAGATTGCTTGTACACACATACGAGTCTAGACAGTATACAAAATCCCCTTCAGATATTTTTTTCAAGTCTTTGCTTCAACACAACCACTTTGTTTCTGCTCATGTTATTTTATCTGGTTCAGAAAAGACCTGGGCCAATAGAGATGGAAATCTCCACTCTTTGTTTGACATTTCCATCTATATAAAGGCAGGTACAGGGAGCCCTTGGCAGGAGTGGGAATGATGCTGTATTGATGTTTTCTCCAAGTGGTTAAATGTTGCTATAGGTTTAGCTGTCACTTCGCAAACAGAATAAGAAATTCTGTAAAGATGAGTGAGCCCTGGCAGCTTGGGTGACTGAAAGAGAATACATATATAGGAAAGCAGGAAAATGTGCTTGCAAGCATGCTGAGAGTGTTATTGCATTACCTTGAGCTGTGTCTGGACCCTGTGCACTGTGCTGTGAGCGAAAAAACAGTATGTCAACCAAATATTCCCCTATTTACAGTGTGTTGGAAAAGTGTTCATACCTCTTAAAATTTCTCACTCATTCTTTCTAAAATGGCCCAGACTCAGTCAAACTGGAGAGAGATACTGTTTCAGTGGCAATTTTCAATTCCTGGGACTGACTCAATTGAATTTTAATTTGGACTTTAAGGAAAACCTCAATGGCCTAGTCAAACATTACGCTGTACATTTGTTAAACAACTAATTAATGGTTAAGAGTGTATACTAAGGTTATGATTTGAAAGATTACTCTCAGTTGCATATATATATAAAAAAAAAAAAAAAAATTCCCTTCTCACCCTCCACGGGTGGTCTTTCTCAACCTCTGAGCTCGGGTCCTCTACCAGAGGCCTGGGAGCTTGAGGGTTCTGCGTAGTATCTTGGCTGTGCCGAGAACTGCGCATTTCTGGACTGAGATGTCTGACGTTGTTCCTGGGATCTGTTTTAGCCACTGCTCCAGTTTGGGGGTGACTGCCCCGAGGGCCCCGATGACCACAGGCACCACTGTGGTCTTCACCTTCCAGGCCTTCTCCAGTTCCTCTCTGAGGCCCTGGTATTTCTCCAGTTTCTCGTGTTCCTTTTTCCTGATGTTGCAATCGCTTGGTATTGCTACATCCACCACAACGGCTTTCCTCTGTTGTTTATCCACCACCACGATGTCCGGTTGGTTCGCCATTACCATTTTGTCTGTCTGGATCTGGAAGTCCCACAGGATCTTAGCTCGGTCATTCTCCACCACCTTTGGGGGTGTGCCCCACTTAGATCTCGGTGCTTCCAGTCCATATCCTGCACAGATGTTTCTGTACACTATGCCCGCCACTTGGTTATGACGTTCCATGTATGCTTTCCCTGCCAGCATCTTGCACCCTGCTGTTATGTGTTGGACTGTCTCAGGGGCCTCCTTGCACAATCTACACCTTGGATCTTGTCTGGTGTGGTAGATCTGAGCCTCTATTGCTCTGGTGTTTAGGGCCTGTTCCTGTGCAGCCAGGATGAGTGCCTCTGTGCTGTCCTTGAGTCCAGCTTTTTCCAGCCATTGGTAGGATTTCCTGATATCAGCCACTTCAGTTATTTGTCGGTGGTACATCCCATGTAGGGGCTTATCCTCCCATGATGGTTCCTCCAGCACCTCATCCTCTGGTCCCCATTGTTTGAGACATTCGCTGAGCACATCGTCGGTTGAGGCTTTGACCTTGATGTATTTATGGATCTTGGATGTTTCATCCTGGACAGTGGCTCTCACACTCGCTAGTCCTCTGCCTCCATCCTTACGGCTCGCGTATAGTCTCAGGATGCTGGATTTAGGGTGGAACCCTCCATGCATGGTTAGTAGTTTCCGAGTTTTAACATCCATGGTCTTTATCTCTTCCTTTGGCCAGCTTATTATTCCTGCAGGGTATCTGATTACTGGCAAGGCATAGCTGTTTATCGCACGGATCTTGTTCTTGCCATTGAGCTGGCTTCTCAGGACTTGCCTTACTCGTTGGAGGTATTTGGCCGTGGCTCCTTTCCTTGTGACCTCATCGAGGCTGCCATTTGCTTGTGGTATTCCCAGGTACTTGTAACTGTCCTCAATGTCTGCTATTGTTCCCTCTGGGAGTGAGACCCCTTCTGTGTGGATGACCTTCCCTCTCTGTGTAACCATCCGACCACACTTCTCTAGTCCGAATGACATCCTAATGTCAGTGCTGTAGATCCTGGTGGTGTGGATCAGTGAGTCGATGTCTCGTTTGCTCTTAGCGTACAGCTTGATGTCATCCATGTAGAGGAGGTGACTGATGGTGGCTCCGTTCTTGAGTCGGTATCCGTAGCCAGTCTTGTTGATGACTTGGCTGAGGGGGTTCAGACCTATGCAGAACAGCAGTGGGGACAGAGCGTCTCCTTGGTATATGCCACATTTGATGGACACTTGTGCAATTGGCTTGTAGTTGGCTTCAAGGGTGGTTTTCCACATCCCCATCGAGGCTGCAATGAAGGCTCTTAGAGTCCTGTTGATGTTGTACATCTCTAAGCATTCAATGATCCAAGTGTGTGGCATTGAGTCATAGGCTTTCTTGTAATCAATCCAAGCCGTGCACAGGTTGGTGTGTCGGGTTTTGCAGTCTCGGGCGACTGTTTGGTCTACCAGGAGTTGGTGTTTGGCTCCTCTGGTATTTATGCCGATGCCCTTCTGTGCTGTACTCATGTATTTATCCATGTGCCCACTTATCTTAGCTGCTATGATGCCTGACATGAGCTTCCATGTTGTAGAGAGACAGGTTATTGGCCGATAGTTGGATGGGACCGAACCCTTTGAAGGATCCTTCTGGATCAGGATTGTGCGCCCTTCAGTTAACCATTCAGGGTGAGTCCCACTTTGTAGCAGCTGGTTCATTTGAGCTGCCAGTCGCTCATGGAGGGCAGTGAGTTTCTTTAGCCAGTAGGCATGGATCATGTCAGGACCTGGTGCTGTCCAGTTTTTCATACCTGAGACTCTTTCTTGGACATCTGCCACTGTGATAGTTACTGGGGCTTGCTCAGGGAGGTTGCTGTGGTCATCTCGTAGAGAGATTAGCCACTGTGCATTGCTGTTGTGGGTCGCCTCCCTTTCCCATATGCCTTTCCAGTACTGTTGGGTCTCCAGCCTTGGTGGGTCTGCTCTGTTGTTATTACCCTGCCATTGAGAGTACACTTTAGCTGGTTGGGTGGAGAAGAGCCGGTTAATCCTCCTGGCTTCATTTTCTCTCGTGTACCTCTTTAGGCGACTGGCCAAGGCTTGGAGCCTTTGTTTGGCAGTTTCGAGCGCTTCAGGTATGGGCATCTGGCTGTACCGCTTGGGTACCGGTCTTTTGATTGCACCTCTTTGGAGCTCTGACAATTGGCTCACTTCCCTCCTTGTTACCTTGATTTTAGCCTCTAACCGTCTTTTCCATGGTGGGTATTGAATCTCATGGTTGCTCCTATAGCCGAGCATCTCAAGGATCACTGATGCTGAGTTGTACACCAGCTCATTGGTTTCCGTTATGGTGTTGGTAGGGATCGTTCTCAATGCTGCATTCACATCTTCAATGAGACTTTCTGATGGTACTTCACTCAGCCGTTGTAATTGGCATCGGGATTGCCTGGTGTTCATTCGGGCCACGATCCTACTTCTCAGGTCAGTTGCTGCCTCGTTCAGCTGTGATGGTTCGTTTATTATTGGGGCTGCATACCCAATCTCCGGGTGGGGAGTTGAAGCTAACTCCCCTCTGACCTGGCGTCCTGGCTCCCCCTTGCCGTAGCATTTGTGTTGTACCTCGTCTATCTCAAGTTGTGACAGCATTTGCCGTTTGCGGATGTTGGAACACTGAGATACTAGTTGTTTGGCAGTTAGTGTTGAATGGGGATGTCGACGTAACCATTCCTCCCGCATTCTTTGCATGTAACCCCTCTGACTAGGGTTACTTGAGTAGTAGCATTCCAACAGATCCAAGTTTTCACCTCTCGCCCAATTCCGTCTTGTTCCAGTAACCCATTTTTCGTGAAGGTGCCCTGGTTCCCCAGCACCTGACGCAGACCTTGTTTGGCCGGGCGACGTCTGAGCCGGCATGGCGTGTATTCCTTTATCACTCATCATGAGGTAGGCAGTAGCGCGAAGGATCTTGCCTAAGGACCCACACTGGATATCTCAACCAAGCGACCCGGCCTGGATTCGAACCCCGGTCTCCCGGGTGAAGGTCGGGTGACTTACCCATTGAGCTACTCAGCCGCTCATATATATATATATATATATATATATATATATATATATATATATATATATATATATATATATATATATATATAAATTCCCTTCTCACCCTCCACGGGTGGTCTTTCTCAACCTCTGAGCTCGGGTCCTCTACCAGAGGCCTGGGAGCTTGAGGGTTCTGCGTAGTATCTTGGCTGTGCCGAGAACTGCGCATTTCTGGACTGAGATGTCTGATGTTGTTCCTGGGATCTGTTTTAGCCACTGCTCCAGCTTGGGGGTGACTGCCCCGAGGGCCCCGATGACCACAGGCACCACTGTGGTCTTCACCTTCCAGGCCTTCTCCAGTTCCTCTCTGAGGCCCTGGTATTTCTCCAGTTTCTCGTGTTCCTTTTTCCTGATGTTGCAATCGCTTGGTATTGCTACATCCACCACAACGGCTTTCCTCTGTTGTTTATCCACCACCACGATGTCCGGTTGGTTCGCCATTACCATTTTGTCTGTCTGGATCTGGAAGTCCCACAGGATCTTAGCTCGGTCATTCTCCACCACCTTTGGGGGTGTGCCCCACTTTGATCTCGGGGCTTCCAGTCCATATCCTGCACAGATGTTTCTGTACACTATGCCCGCCACTTGGTTATGACGTTCCATGTATGCTTTCCCTGCCAGCATCTTGCACCCTGCTGTTATGTGTTGGACTGTCTCAGGGGCCTCCTTGCACAATCTACACCTTGGATCTTGTCTGGTGTGGTAGATCTGAGCCTCTATTGCTCTGGTGTTTAGGGCCTGTTCCTGTGCAGCCAGGATGAGTGCCTCTGTGCTGTCCTTGAGTCCAGCTTTTTCCAGCCATTGGTAGGATTTCCTGATATCAGCCACTTCAGTTATTTGTCGGTGGTACATCCCATGTAGGGGCTTATCCTCCCATGATGGTTCCTCCAGCACCTCATCCTCTGGTCCCCATTGTTTGAGACATTCGCTGAGCACATCGTCGGTTGAGGCTTTGACCTTGATGTATTTATGGATCTTGGATGTTTCATCCTGGACAGTGGCTCTCACACTCACTAGTCCTCTGCCTCCATCCTTACGGCTCGCGTATAGTCTCAGGATGCTGGATTTAGGGTGGAACCCTCCATGCATGGTTAGTAGTTTCCGAGTTTTAACATCCATGGTCTTTATCTCTTCCTTTGGCCAGCTTATTATTCCTGCAGGGTATCTGATTACTGGCAAGGCATAGCTGTTTATCGCACGGATCTTGTTCTTGCCGTTAAGCTGGCTTCTCAGGACTTGCCTTACTCGTTGGAGGTATTTGGCCGTGGCTCCTTTCCTTGTGACCTCATCGAGGCTGCCATTTGCTTGTGGTATTCCCAGGTACTTGTAACTGTCCTCAATGTCTGCTATTGTTCCCTCTGGGAGTGAGACCCCTTCTGTGTGGATGACCTTCCCTCTCTGTGTAACCATCCGACCACACTTCTCTAGTCCGAATGACATCCCAATGTCAGTGCTGTAGATCCTGGTGGTGTGGATCAGTGAGTCGATGTCTCGTTTGCTCTTAGCGTACAGCTTGATGTCATCCATGTAGAGGAGGTGACTGATGGTGGCTCCGTTCTTGAGTCGGTATCCGTAGCCAGTCTTGTTGATGACTTGGCTGAGGGGGTTCAGACCTATGCAGAACAGCAGTGGGGACAGAGCGTCTCCTTGGTATATGCCACATTTGATGGACACTTGTGCAATTGGCTTGTAGTTGGCTTCAAGGGTGGTTTTCCACATCCCCATCGAGGCTGCAATGAAGGCTCTTAGAGTCCTGTTGATGTTGTACATCTCTAAGCATTCAATGATCCAAGTGTGTGGCATTGAGTCATAGGCTTTCTTGTAATCAATCCAAGCCGTGCACAGGTTGGTGTGTCGGGTTTTGCAGTCTCGGGCGACTGTTTGGTCTACCAGGAGTTGGTGTTTGGCTCCTCTGGTATTTATGCCGATGCCCTTCTGTGCTGTACTCATGTATTTATCCATGTGCCCACCTATCTTAGCTGCTATGATGCCTGACATGAGCTTCCATGTTGTAGAGAGACAGGTTATTGGCCGATAGTTGGATGGGACCGAACCCTTTGAGGGATCCTTCTGGATCAGGATTGTGCGCCCTTCAGTTAACCATTCAGGGTGAGTCCCACTTTGTAGCAGCTGGTTCATTTGAGCTGCCAGTCGCTCATGGAGGGCAGTGAGTTTCTTTAGCCAGTAGGCATGGATCATGTCAGGACCTGGTGCTGTCCAGTTTTTCATACCTGAGACTCTTTCTTGGACATCTGCCACTGTGATAGTTACTGGGGCTTGCTCAGGGAGGTTGCTGTGGTCATCTCGTAGAGAGATTAGCCACTGTGCATTGCTGTTGTGGGTCGCCTCCCTTTCCCATATGCCTTTCCAGTACTGTTGGGTCTCCAGCCTTGGTGGGTCTGCTCTGTTGTTATTACCCTGCCATTGAGAGTACACTTTAGCTGGTTGGGTGGAGAAGAGCCGGTTAATCCTCCTGGCTTCATTTTCTCTCGTGTACCTCTTTAGGCGACTGGCCAAGGCTTGGAGCCTTTGTTTGGCAGTTTCGAGCGCTTCAGGTATGGGCATCTGGCTGTACCGCTTGGGTACTGGTCTTTTGATTGCACCTCTTTGGAGCTCTGACAATTGGCTCACTTCCCTCCTTGTTACCTTGATTTTAGCCTCTAACCGTCTTTTCCATGGTGGGTATTGAATCTCATGGTTGCTCCTATAGCCGAGCATCTCAAGGATCACTGATGCTGAGTTGTACACCAGCTCATTGGTTTCCGTTATGGTGTTGGTAGGGATCGTTCTCAATGCTGCATTCACATCTTCAATGAGACTTTCTGATGGTACTTCACTCAGCCGTTGTAATTGGCATCGGGATTGCCTGGTGTTCATTCGGGCCATGATCCTACCTCTCAGGTCAGTTGCTGCCTCGTTCAGCTGTGATGGTTCGTTCATTATTGGGGCTGCATACCCAATCTGCGGGTGGGGAGTTGAAGCTAACTCCCCTCTGACCTGGCGTCCTGGCTCCCCCTTGCCGTAGCATTTGTGTTGTACCTCGTCTATCTCAAGTTGTGACAGCATTTGCCGTTTGCGGATGTTGGAACACTGAGCTACTAGTTGTTTGGCAGTTAGTGTTGAATGGGGATGTCGACGTAACCATTCCTCCCGCATTCTTTGCATGTAACCCCTCTGACTAGGGTTACTTGAGTAGTAGCATTCCAACAGATCCAAGTTTTCACCTCTCGCCCAATTCCGTCTTGTTCCAGTAACCCATTTTTCGTGAAGGTGCCCTGGTTCCCCAGCACCTGACGCAGACCTTGTTTGGCCGGGCGACGTCTGAGCCGGCATGGCGTGTATTCCTTTATCACTCATCATGAGGTAGGCAGTAGCGCGAAGGATCTTGCCTAAGGACCCACACTGGATATCTCAACCAAGCGACCCGGCCTGGATTCGAACCCCGGTCTCCCGGGTGAAGGTCGGGTGACTTACCCATTGAGCTACCCAGCCGCTATATATATATATATATATATATATATATATATATATATATATATATATATATATATATATATATATATTTATTTGTATGTATATATATATATATATATATATATATATATATATATATATATATATATATATGTTTTTTTTTTTTTACCAAGTACAGAAATATAACTAGTCAATCATACAATCACATTCTTTTCAAAGTAATACTGCAGAAGTTTAGCACTGAATATGGTAGCTTAATGCTAACATCAAAGAAAAATCCCATTCATCAGGTTAGCAAGTGTTGTTTGAATGACCAAAAAACAAATACAAATATGTTCAATTTTATCATAACATCAGTGAAGTGATTAAATACTCCAAAAAATATGTGTGATCTGAGAGAAGGAAGAAACTATTGTCTTACTGCAACACTATTTGGTTGTTTCAGTGATACCAGTTGTACGGAGTTTAAACTGAGCTTCACCAGAGTTTGAACTCACCAGGGAAACTGTGGAGGAGAGGTGGCCTGAAGTGGGAAGTATCATTACCTCTTGCTAAAAAGGGCAGACTCTGCACTTTTGACACAAACATGATGAAGGAGAGCTCCACTTGGCCTACCTCTATGACAAAGAAAGAGATGTAACTATTCATTTGTGCCTGAATAAGACCGCATATGAATTTTATTCATATGCCTTTGAGTTTTTTTTTTTTTCTGCTCTAACACACATTTTTCTTTTCTGTTGGAATATTTAAATGTTTGGCACTATATTTTGTCAGACATCTGACAGTGGAGATGTTATCCCACTTCAACTCCAAACTCTACAATTCGTCTTTTTCGAGCGGGGTTATGAAATGGTTTATAAAAACCCCCAATGGGACCCCAAATGTATCTTTAGATTCCTTGACCCAACATAGTAAGCCAGTTTTCAAGGACCTGGGGGTCAAAGTGGACACATCTTAAATCTGACAATCAGATTAAGGCAGTTGTTAAATCAAACTTTTTCCAGTTGACTCAACTGGGTAAAATAAAGGCAATTCTTTCTAAGCAGCACTTGGATATAATAATTGATGCATTTGTTATCACTCAGCTGCATTATCGTAGCACACTTTATATAGGGGTTTGTGCTTCATTCATCACTTATCTCCAGAGAATGTAAATTCTGCAGCTCATTTTTTACCTGGTCTTTTAACTTGTAGAAACAAGGTATTGTTTTAACAACTTGGAGCAGCTGATTAGCATCTCAGCAGCTCAAATAATACCTGCGCTACAACTTCAAATCCCAGAGGAGTTGATAAGGAGGCTTCATGAATGCAGAGCAGGACCAAAGAGCAGAGAAAGAAGAGACCTTACCCAATCTTGTCCCTCTGAGATGCTGGAGCCTTATACCTGCTCTCTCTGGTCAGTTGATCAGCTGCTCCTGAGTGTACCTAAGACAGAGGGTAAAGTTGGAAGGCTGTGGTTTTGCTGTAGCATCTCCTAAATCGCAAAAGGGGTTTTCTGTCTGTTTTCACGTCTCTTCTGAAGGCCCATATTTTTACTCATGCCTTCGATACCTTGTGAGATGTTCGTTTCAGATTTTTTTTTTTTAGTTGATTTTATCTTGTTGTATTTATTTAATGCATGGCTGTTAATTGCGTATTGTGTTCTTTGGGTTTTCTTTTTTTTCATTAAACAGGTTTTGTTTTCAACTCATCTTAACTGTAAAGCATTTTGGTTCTATGCTGGTTGTTTTAAAGTACTTTAAAAGTAAAGTTGGTTGGGAATAGACTGGAAAGAAAAACATTCTGCCACCACCAGATTGTGATAAGGGCGATGTGCAGTTTTAATTTTTTTTTGTTATCCATTGTGATTTGCAGGTAGGTAATTTTTTTTATGTAATAACTAGATTACTTTGACGTTTTTACAGTATACTTGCAGCAAACTGAAACTGAGACTTCCTTTGTGTAGGTATCCCTAACCTATCTGGTATATTCCTTGGTTTTCATGATTATTTTTTACCCTTGATGTTCTCAACAGATGAGAAGACAGCTGTTTAGCATGAATTGTATTTAGGTGCTTCAGAGTAAAAGGGGCTTGAATACTTGAACACGCCATGCTTTTCAAATGTTCCATGTGAAATATTTTGAAATTGTATGTATTTCACTTCCCACTTCAGTTATTTGCTATTGTTAGCCATTTACATAAGAATAATTGAAATAGGGCTAATTATTGTGTAAACTTATCCCAAATGTTACCCAACTTTTGAATAAAGAGTAACTTCTTGTAAAAAAAAATAAAAAAATAAAAAAAAACTACATCTTCAGGCAGCAGTATGTTTTCTCTTTTCATCTCGGTCTTTGGGTTTGGTTGAGTCTTGCTCTCCACTTTGAAAATACATTATGGAACTTGGTGCTGTGGCAGCTGCCCAGGACACAATCAAAGGGAAAATGCACATCAACCCTTGTGTGTACCGTGCTCTCTTATTATAAGCATGAGAATCTGCTCTTAGAGATACACACTTCTGTCAAGGCTTGTGATTATGTGTCAGCGGGAGTGGGGCAGTCAGGAGGAGGAGCGTGGTTGTTATCTTCACGGCTCAACAAGAACTAGATGGAGGAAAGGGAACATCTTAAAAACTCTCGCCAGGACTCTCAGCGATAAGAAAAGGACGCTCTATTGGGCGGGCATTGTATAATAGAAAATTGAAGCAGGATTGTCACAAAAAGACGACTAACTCCCCTGCAATTTACTTGCCTGATAAGGAATCATTGTAAACCATCTGTTAAACACACAAAGTGACCACAGCTGCGTAAGCTAATGCATGCCTCACATTTGATGTTTCTTGTCCTAAACATGCTCTTTTAGCATTGCTTAGTGCATGTTTACTGTGTTCTTGCTTTGAGATAATATCTATGATTCACCACATGCATTTATAATGGAAGGAAAAAAATTGAATTTTTCTTAACAGAGGTTTGACTTGATGACATTGCCATGGCTTGTTGACTTTACATTCAATAACAGGAAATCTGCTTTTTTGATGAGCAAAGAAAAAAATGTTTTCTACACTTCACACTTTGGAATATTTATTGATTGACTGCACAGGGGTAAGAATCCAGAGATGTCTTAGTAAATAATGAAATGTGCTAACTTGATTGAAAACCCAGCAGTACAATGAACTGCTTTTGAATCTAGACAAACACTATTAGTAGTCAAATCAGTACACCCCAAAGGTTTAGTGCTATGAAGTACTTGCTCCCTTATAGATTTCTTCCAGTTTTGCTTTTTGTCTGAAATAAAAACTTCAGACCATGGAACAAATTTGTTTTTGTTTATTTTTGAGCCATTTAGAAACAGAAACCTTGGTGTTACCCAGATTGATGTCTTGCTACATAAGCCAAGTGAGCTTGAGCTTAAGTTGACAGACAAATGACTCCTCCTTGGGATTTCCTGCCAGAGAGCAGAATTCATGGTTCCAATAATTATGCCAGGTCCTTGAGATCATAAAGCAAGAAAGTTGCTCCCGACATCATTCGGCACCCGCCATGTTTGTTTGTGGGCAGTGCTTTAAGTGGAAAAAAAAGCACCGGTACTCCCTTTAATGTCATAAAATTATGGAACAGAAACAGGTGTAATATTTTATTATTATATATTTTATTATATAAATCTGTCTGTCAATCTATCTATCTAGTAGTTGTATTGCCCAAAATTGACAAAGAACAGATCCAGTTCAAAATCAAGTCCACACGAGTCAAATTCAAAGTGTCTCGGAACACATAATAACTAATTACTTTCACTCAGTTACATTTACTTTAGTACCTTTTTGAACATGTAAAATATACTTTTTTGGAGTGGCTTTACTACATTGTACTTTTTACTTGTGTAATAATACTATGAAGTATGTCTACTCTTGAGTAAAACTTGTGTATACACTACCTCCTGTGAGTAACTTCACTGAATGAAGAACAAACATGTTTTAAATTAAAAAATGTACCAGATGCAGAAACACAGCGACAGTTCATGTCAGTGAAATTTCTTGTTTGAACACATACTTTGTTGTGTTGATGTTAGTTTCAATCTGCTGAGCCTGCTGAGACATTTGAAGGTCCAAAAGATACAGTAAATACTATATATTCTCACTGGAAGTACCATTACCTTATGTGTTAGTTCAATATGTTTTATATTTCATAGTTTATTGTTGTGTTCCCCTTCCTGAATATTTTTTCCTATCAACTACTGTGTTTTTATTTCAGTTATAGTCTTGCCATATCCTGTTCAGTCCCCTGTATTAATTATTGATCAAAAGCTCTTGCTATATAGGTTTTTCCCTTTGTATTAGTTTCTTAGTTTATTCTTGCATTCTGTTTTTTGTGAATTACTCGTTTCCCTCGCTTAGTGTTAACCTTTCTTGTTTATTTCATCCTCTTTAGTTTCGTTGACGTTTTTAGTCTGCCTCCCATTTTGATTGTATTCATGGTCACCAGTAATGACGCCCTCGTGTCATTCACCTATGATGTCCTATCATCCTAATGTTTTTACTGATCTGCCACTCATGCTCTTGATTATTCTCTGTTCAGTGCCGTATACCGTTTTCATACACTTTTTCACATCTTTTTTGCTCCATGCTGTGTCCAGTTTTTCTGTTCCTGAATTTAGTCCCTCTGTGTGCAAGAAAAATACACAATTACGGGCTGAGCACAAGCACGCTCACTTTTATTGTTATTTTTTATTTTATTTTTTTTAGCCTGTGTGGTGCAGAGCTGTATGTACAGGGAGCACATTGATGGGGAAATGCAGACTGTTGTAACACCCGTTACAGCACCAGAAAAAGTCCCAGTATGCACCGAACGCTGGAAAAAGTCCCAGTATGCTGAGGGGTAAAATTTAGAAGTGGTGGTACTGCATGCCGCTGCCAAACGGCCCACTTCAAGTTCTGATTGTGGGTATGGTGTTCTTTTTTGAGAATGCTGGGTTAGTTTTACCTTAAATGTTATGGGTCTTTTCTACTCTTTTTGGTCAACCGTACTTCTGGCCTTGGAATACTCCTATGGATTCCAGTTTTTACTGGAATCTTTGACATTTAATCAAGAACACTGTCCTTACTGTAACTGAGTTAATTGAGGCCTATGCTGTTGTAGATGTTGTACTAAATGAGTCATTGATGCACTCTTGGAGTAATGTTGGAAGGTCAGTCACTTCTGGAAAGGTTTACAACTGTTCCATGTTTGCTTGAATTGTAACTATCTTGAATTTCTTTAGCTCAAGGGATAACGTGCTGTTCTTTGGGATCTGTAAGCTTACTTCATGTTGTCAGGAATTTCTAATTCAACTGACTCATTGTTTTGAAAAATCAGGCACCAATCTGCTGAAATTGAACCAAAACAACTTGGTTCGTTATTTCGTGATTTAACTTGGAGGACAACACTTTGTGCACTCACAGGCTCAGTTGGTATGCATAATTTACAAACCTTTCACTAAAATCATCATTTGAAAAGTACTTATAGTATTGTTGAAGAGTCTGTCAAATGATTGACAAAGTTTCACAACGTTTGCCTAAACGTTTGGGATAGGAAAAAGTAACAAACTGATCTGCAGCAGCAATGAGCCATCTTGTTCTTGTAAAAAGGACCAACAGGGTGAAATTTCCTTTCAACAGAGTGTTGGACCTAACTTCTCAAGCTTCTGTGATCTCTAGTTGTTTTTGCTGCAGCACTAATGCTATTTAGTACAGAAACAGGTCTAAGTTATTTATTGGTCCTCCTCTATGATAGTGCTGTGGCCAACAAAAAAATTGTTGGGATCTCCACTTATGAATGAAGACCTTCTTTAATCGCTGCTTGCTAATGGTTGAATTAAATTTCTGTGTTGTTCATGGCACCACAAGCAAGGACTGAAACCCCCCTGCACATTTTCTATACTATAAGAAGATCCAAGGAAGGCTTAATCTTGAATAAAGAATCTCAGCTCCCATAACCGTCTTGGGCTGAAAATAAACGTTCAAATGGTCTGAGAACCTCTAATCATCTGCTTTAGGTTCAAAGCTCTATATGCACTCTGGAGTGCCCCTAAGTGGCCAAATATTTTCTAAGATGATTTTTTAAGAAATTACTGCCATGGCGTGGGAGCAACTCCAAGCATTAACATGCAACTGTGACTGAAGGTAAATTTCTGCACTGTTATGGCAGCATTTAAGTAAATGGCACTTAAATTTATCCTACAGTATTGGATTTCCAGAAAGGTCATGCTGGAGCATTATTTACTTTAAGTTGAGAATGTTAATTGCTTACATTATTTATATTAAGTCGTAAATCATTAAAATGTAGGGCAGGGCGGATTAATAATACAATTAATAATACAAAGGGCCAATTACAGAGAACATGGACATTTTTGTAAATGAAAAGATATTTCACAAGTTTGACTTCAATTTGAATTACCACAAGTGTAACATTAGCTTGGAGTGATGTTTGATATTAAAAAAAATGTAAATTAATACAGAAAGGTAATGCTTTCTGTGGAATTTGTTTAAATATTTCCATCTTTACAACTGTTAATTTATTAATCAGTCCCAAATAAAATAATAATGTCTGCATTTTTGTTTAATACTATAACAAAATCTGTGCATTTTGAGGTGTTTGAAGGATAAGTCAGGCAGGACCGTCGCCCCTGCATCCTTAAAGCTGCACCGCTCCCAACCTAAAACAACCAGTCAGAGCCAGGAGGAAGGTCTTAACACTGTCAGTCAACTTCATTTACTTGCTGCTCAATGTCCTAATGGCGGAGACTGGATCAAATCCTAATGTTTTCTTTTTTTTTCTTAAAATGTCAGTCTTGTGTTTTTATTATGTCTTCAGTGTATTCTGGTGAGAAATTCATCTAGTGTCTTTTGTTGCAATATATAATAATCCCACATCTTGACTTGGTTAATAGTTGCCCACTCTGCATTTCAAAGGTTTTCCAAATCTATCATGTTGCAATGAAATCTCGTCTTTTCTTTGTAGGTAAAAGCTTCTGTCTGGAAACATACTTCTTATGGGGAAAACAAAATGTCAAACATAGAACCGAACCACAATTCTCCAGAAATTCTTGCAGGTCCTTTCTTTTTGTTGATGGTCTCAAGCCTGTCTTCATCGTTTCATTTTTTTAAATTCAGTTTTTGAGGATCATCTGTTTTTTTAAACCCTACTGTTAGTGCTTAAATAGAAGACAGCCAGACAACTACTTGTGTTTCTTAAAGATGTTTCATCTCTAATCTAAAGGGCTCCTTCAGTTTAGAACAGCATTGGGAGTATCAGGTTTATAAACTGTACTCAGAACAGTCACATAAATCGGGCTGTTAAGATTCAGGTTTTGTTTTTTACTATGACTTGAATGTATACTGTTAAGAAATGCATGGGTTATGAAATAAGTAAATTGCAGCCTTGCTGTTAACGCCACATTTGCCACAACTATTACCAGCATGGGAACAGATTCAGAATCACAATTCTGATGAGTGTCTATTTCAGCAAGAAAACATCTCTATTTGAATTGAATCCCAGCACCCATCTTCACAGTGTGATTTTTGAGCTTAGTCCCACATTCCGCCAGTCAGCTGGGTATCACTCCCCGTCGATGTAAACATTTGAACGCTCTGCTGCTCCCACTTCTTGGCTAGAGTGCTCCGAAGACTCCAAGCTGACAACGCTGTGAATAAACAAACAGGAAGTCTTCCACACTGTACATGCCCAGTCAGAGAAACGCTGCGCTGGATTTACTTTGTGCTTCCAGATCTTAGTGTCAAACAACGGCACACCTCAGCATGCAGTATCACACAGCTGAAGTCGGCAAAACAACTTTCTAAGGCAGTTCACTTTTTCTCTTGGTTTTTCTCTCAAATGTGGCCTTAATTGCATCAGTGTTCTAATAAACAGATTTTTTTTTACATTCAGATTAAAACAGGATCTTAAATTTTACAAAGCAAATCTTGCAATATTTTGACCTAAGATTGAGCAGAAATGATAAATAATTGCTGTTCATGATCCATTTCTGCCATTTAAGATCAGAAAAAAAACAGTGTGTGCAAACTGCTTAAATTATAAATGCAATGTGCATAAGTGCTAGTTATTTTTAGGAATGGGGTCTACCTAGATGCTGATGGAAAATGAAATTATTAGACAGAAAATGACACAGGAGCAGTCCTCAGAGGAAAATGAGATTTATTTATTTTTTTTTATTCTCTTCCAGAAGTGATTTCTTTTTATTTCATGGACTGTAGTTTTTTATATTTACATTTATAGGGACTTTGAGTACAGTCAGTGATTTGCTTTTATACTTGTTTCAGCTTACTACATTGGTTGCAAGATTTAGTTTTACTTATAGATTGGTCACCCTGGGACTCTGAGTTTTTATTATCGTGCAATATCCAAAATGTTATTTTCAAGCCGCCATCTGTCACATCACTCAAAATCTGCAGGCCCCAAAAAGCCACTCCACACTAATGCTACACTTATGGCGGCTGTGAGAGAAGTGAAAATGCTGAAATACATCTGTTGTTCCTTTTATTCAAACAGAAATAGTGTATCAGTGCTGAAGCTAATTATTGTGGGTAGACGTGTAGATATGTGAAGAATGGCGAGAGAGAGCAGTTATTGATCTATTTAATTGAACAAAATTGTAAACATCAACAGCCATTTTCTTGTGACAAAGGACACATTAAAAAAGTAAAAGCCATGAGAAAAAAAAAGCATGCAAGATGCAAGAGTAATGCACCATCAACATGGCATGAATAGGTTTGGGTATGAGTGACTATTAAGTGCCAAAGGCAATTCTCAGCAAAATTAGTAATTTAGATCAAAATTACCAACATGGGGCATCACCTGATTATCATGGAATATAGTAATAGATGGCTAGTTTTCAGTCTCTGTTATTGTTTAATAAATTCCTGCCTGGTGAGGTTTGGTATTAAATAACAGATGAAAGCTTAAGTTCAGTTCTGACATTCTCAAACACCAAGCTTTGCTCACATGGATAGAATAACCATTCTTTCCAAAATATAAGAATTTCTAAAATTACTTCAACTTTTTTTAACCTCTGGTTACAATATTTTATTCAACAAACTCCAATTAAACTTACAACCAACTAAACTGTGAATAGAAAATGAAAGAATAATGAAAACTTATAAACGACCATGGGTAAAGGGTAAGAAGGAACAAATGATAAAACCAAATTCAAGCCACATGATTTATACCACTATGTCATAAAAGGTGTTTCTCCTCCTTACAATGGTGTTGCCTTAAGAGCATACAAAAGTCGAGATGCTTACCTTTTTTTTTTTTTTTTTGTACGTAGTAGAATACAAGATAGTGGGGCATTCTCTCTATGGCTGCTAGTGATTAGATACCTAAAATGTTTGGTTTGCATGCTTATCTGTTTGTGCATCCAATCACACAGTACCCTAAGACTATTTTTACAGTGAAATCAACTAAATAAAATCAATATTAGGCTATCAACTGTTTGTTTTTTGACTAACCTTACAGGAGTGCAGAGGTTGTTTTGATTTCCGTCATCATGGAGTGGGACGCTTTCAAAAGAGTGTGACGTCACGTGCAAAGGGTCAATACCAGGGGTCTCCAGCACCAGCCCTCAAGTGACACTGTCCTGCAACTTTTTGATGCATCCCTTCTCCGACACACCTGAATCAAAAGAATGGTTAATAATCAGGCCTTTGCAAAACTTGCTGACATGCCATGGAGGTAATTTAGCGTTTTGATTAGATGTGTTGGATCAGGGATGAAAGACAGTGGCACTTTAGGACAGGAGTTGCAGACCCCTGACTTATACAAATCTTACCCAGATTTTCTGCATGGCAAGATCTTGCCATTGTTTTTCGTGTTAGCCATCAACAAATTGAGTCATCATATTACTGTTAGAATTTCTTTTTTTTTTGTCATTGAAAACTGAGATCAAAGGTTTCAGACAATACATAATCACACATATATGATGGTGTGTTTCAGGTTTTTTTATACATTGGATGTATGGCTCCAAACGAAGTTGTGTAAGCGAAATCTGCTCAAGTCTTTTTGGCTGTAAAATATATTTGCCTTTTAATAAATACCTACAAGATACTTTTCACAGCAGGTTAAGAACCCTTCTTTTAAATAGTGACATGGGCAAATGTCTAAAATATCATGACTGGTGTGATTAATTGAGTACAAGACTATGTTGCAGATATCTGAACAAGCTAACCTGCTAAAATGGAAGAACTGCACATCCAGAAATGGAAAGCATTTGCAGTGAGGTCAATATTAGAAACTTTAGATATGTCAAAGAGACTGTGCAATAAAAAAACCTTACTTTCACATTCACCCAATGTAACCTCAAATTTCAATTACTTTTAAGATCCGTATGGATAATGTGAAAGACAGCACTAATAATCTTGAGCTGAGTGTCTTTCGTGAATCCAAAGTAAACATCAATGAATCCTTCATTACATTCGCCCACCTTCAGGCAGGCAAGCTTTCAGCACACATCTGCACATCTGTGTCAACAGTCCACTGTTGAAAAAGCTATCCACATGCTACTCTTTACTCAAAAGATTGAATCATTACCTTTAGCCTTCAGATGGTTGAATCCTCAATAAAGCATTGTGGCATAATACCAAGCTGTTCCTAAAAAAACCAACCCTAACTGATACACTTGTGATGATGTGAAATGGAAGAACCACCACCAACTTGTCAAACTGATTGAGGATGGAACACAGAGTTGCACACATTTTAAAGGGGGGCTGCAATCATGGGCTATTGAGTTGCCGTTGTGCATCTAATTACAAATTACTATCCAGGCAAGGTGATTCTTTTGGCCAAAACTGCAGCTGAATTAGACGGTCAGCGATTAGACATCTCAACTTGTTCCCTAACAGGTGTTCTTTCACGCAATAGTCTCATTCTC
The DNA here is from genome assembly GCA_014839685.1 of Anableps anableps. NCBI lineage: Eukaryota > Metazoa > Chordata > Actinopteri > Cyprinodontiformes > Anablepidae > Anableps > Anableps anableps. The sequence goes on from CM026088.1 coordinate 8,510,583, forward strand.
CTTGACTCCATGCTCTAATTTGATGGAAAATGTGGTTTTAGTGCTCCTTTTAAAGGAATTACTTGAAGATTCACAGATAAAAATGAATATGAAAATGTGGTAGTATTTGCCCACTGTACACTATAAATGTTCTCCAAATCTATTCCATTGTGAGTGCATATCTTGTCCTTTGTTGGAAAACGCTTCTCTTGCAACCCAATTCTCTCGTCCAGACATGGAAACTGAGGTCACATGAATAACAACAAATACTCAACAGTAATTCTTGCAGATCCCTGAGTGATGCTATTGGTCCCTGGGGTTGCCTCCCTTACCAGTTGCCATTTCTCTCTCTCTCTCTCTTTTTTTTTTTTTTTTTTTTTTTTAATCAGTTTTGGAGGTTCATCCAGTTTTTTAAGCTTATTGTTGACAATTATAAAGTGGTTAAATAGCAGGCAACTGGGAGAAAAAGTCAAAGCAGCACAGTAGGCGTTGCAGGTGGATAAAACCCAAGGCTAGCCCTTCTGTTTCATGTTGCTTTTTATGTTTAACATAGAAAACTGTTTGTACTCTTCTCGAACCATGACTTAATTTCCCTAATGTAGAGATATGACTATTCCTCGCTGCATCAGAATTCATATACCACACTGCTGAGCTTGTGTTTGGGTGTTCAATCATTGGGGGTGAACCAAGGGGTTTTAGGTTAAAAAAGCACTGGAAATTGTAATTGTATTCTTTTGGAAAAAAATATTCTTGAAAAGATGAAAACGGTTTAGAATTGATCCTAATTTGCAGCATGAATGGAAAACATTCCATGTGGAAGTTGCAGGATTTCTTCATTTATCTTGGCACATTTTGGAAAATGCATTTTTTGTGAACTCTTGGGCTGGAAATCCATACTTTTTTCAGCCACCTGTGATTTTATAGTTGTACAATGTTTTGGAGAAAAATGCACTACTGGTTAACACCTTTTTAAAAATGTAGGACCTGTGGAATAAAATGTCAGTATTTAAATAAAAGATTGCATGCTTGCTTTTCAGACTGATTATGCTATCAGTTATGTGGTTTGTCCTCACTTAAATCCCAGTAGAATTTTAGGGTGGAGAAAAAGTAAATAAATTAGACTGTATGAAAAGACCTCAAGAGAGATTATTGTTTGAGAAAAAAAATGTTCTGTCAGAGTTCATTTGTAATAAACAATGAAGCAGCTCCAGGGCCCTTGTTGATTTAATGCATTTTCTGTTATTTTGGTGGCCAACTAGTTTTGTGTCACACAAAGTTGATGCAAATTGCAGGATTTTTTTTCCAAATATGTTGTTCTCAGTCCTATTTTTATAAGTATTTTATTTTTTTTTCCAAATTAGACTAGTAAAGGTTGCAAAATGTATTCATTGTTCATTGCAACACACATCATTAGTGTCCCTCGGTATTCTTTTAGAAACACAAACAACCTGGAATATCTCTTTGTCTTGTCTAACCCTTGTTTTACTACTTAGGATTTTCTGTTAAGAAAAATATTTTTGTCAATATTTAGGCTCGCTTTGATCATTTTCTTCATGGCCACGTTTTCCAATGTGCTTCGAAGAAGAGTATGATGTCATAAATTGTATCTTTATTGTCAAGTTTTAATCAGTTTCCTAAATGGGGAGTCTTTTTATTAGACAGTAAGTGAAAATCAAACTGTTGATAAACTCTGCAGTGTTAAAAAAAAAAAAAATCAATGACTGCCCCAAGTCTGTCAATATTTTCCATGACATTGGATTGCAAAAAAGAGGCATTTGCTTTAACACAAAAACTGAGTGAAAATGCTTATATTTAAGAATCTCTGTAATTTTATCATGAATTGTTTTTTTTTACAAAACAAATTACAAAACATGGACATATTTGGTGTATTCTGCAGCATATTGCCATTTTTTTCTTTCTCATGTAATCTTCCTTCACACCAGTAGCCAGGAGAAATAACAGCATCCCATACTGTGCTGCACTAGAAGTTGAATTGTGCATGTTATAATTGTTGTTTCTGCTAAATAATACATTAATTGTACCAACAGTGGCTACAGCAGAACTAAGCTCCTTAGTAGAGTTATTTCAATTGTGTCTGTTTTGCTGCCCTATTATATAGAGACAGGAGATCAGTGGGGTGGCCTAATGGTTAAGCTGGTGTAGTGGAGCCAGTGGGAGCCCCTAGCATATGAATATTACAGAAATGTATCTCAGTGAGGCCTATACACTCTCTAGCAAAGCCCCTCAAGGAACTGACTATCAGTTAAAGCTTTAACAGCTACAGCATTTCATCAAAATCAACATACTTGATTTTGTGAGGTATAAAGGATTTGAAAACTGCATCCAGGATTTTTTTTCGAAGCAAATATTTTTCCTTCAGTTTATTGGGGAAAACAATTCTGTCCAGGTGAGAACACATACATTGTAAATGGGTAAAAATTCATGAAGTGGATTCGATTGTGAAGCTGTTAAAATTGGTACGATCAAAATTTGATAGAAAATATCTGTACTGCTAGTTTTTCTTTAGAATGCAACAAATGGCATGTGTGATATAAATGATATGCAAAATCCAGTGTGCATATGGATGAGGGGCATAAATGCTATAAAAAGGGTTATAGACCTAATGACTAATGCTATGGACATATTTATACATGCTGAATCATTGTAAATGCAGTGCTGTGACAAAAGTATTTGCCCTGTTAATAATTGCTTCCAACTTTGCTTCTTTTGTTGCACTTAAATCTTTCGGTTCACCACACAAACTCAATTTACAGAAATTAGAAAACAGATGTGAAACAGTCTTGTGGACTCTATTGAACTATAGTAAGAGCCATAAGGCCAGCTGATAGCCTTGGGACAAGATAATCATGATGGCATTCTATAACCAGTAGAGAATGAATATTTGCTATTTAAAGACATGACCATGCTATGTGAAAGACATAATTCTGCCTTCTTTTTTCTCCCTCTTTCCATCTTTTCTCTTCCCTTCTTCCCCCTCTTTCTCTTCTCCATACTTGGGACTTTTTAGTTTTCCTTCTTCGAACAGGTTCTTCATGATATTGCCATAGAAAGTTAACGAAAAATAATATTAATGTGGAAATATCAATTCCAGGACTTATAATTTATTGAATTGTAGCCTTTTTGCCTTGTCACACATACTAGGTTGTCCAAATCATCTTGACTTGTTAAGATTTGAGCTTTGGATTGAATGGGGGGAAGGGTTCTTCAACACTACTGCAAGGACATAAAGAAGAACAAATAAAGGCTTTTTGTAACTTAAATATTCATCCTAGATTCTCTTCAAAAACCACCCTATTTTGAATAAATATATAAATAAATAAATTGTTGCCCATTATTTGATGGCTGGAGGGCCCAGTTATGGGCCTCCTTCTATTATGAGCCCAGGACAACTGACCCAGATTTTTCCTCCCTGTCAGCGGTCGTGAGTGTCATTATCCACAAACAGAGAAATGATTGAAGAGTGATGAACCTTCCCAGGTGTGGCGGTCCCAACATAATTACTCCAAAACCAGATACTCATCCAGGAATTTAAAATAGAACCCTATATATATATATATATATATATATATATATATATATATATATATATATATATATATAACCTGCCTCAGTTAAGTCCAGTGTTTACGATTCAATATAAGAAATGGCCAGAAAATAGCAGCATGAGTAGGGATTGGAATTGATAAGAATTTATCGATTCCATGGGAATCAATATCGATAAATATAACTTATTGATATAACTTATTGATTCAATTCCTTATCGATTCTTATTGAGTTAGGAAATGAATAAAGTACAAATGGGTTTGGTTGTGGTAACTCTAATCTAAAGTATTCACAAACATGTTATATTTGATTCAAACAAAAAGCAAAAAATAGGAATCCCTCTGTTAAATGAACAACTGCAATTATCAACTTTTGCTCATCAACAGTTTTTGTGAAATATGAGCATGTTTGCTTTTTCAGGAAGGATACAAGATCTTTCAGGACTCAGCTGTGGAAAACACCCTCTCAGATGGAGTGAAGGATGCTTGGGAACAGAGATACTTCTCAGCTAAAAATACATTTGACATGTATACAAATGTTTTCTTTGACGCTCGTGGTGAATGCACAGTTGTCATCTTACACTGTATAATTTTTGGCCAGCTTCTGAAGGATGGATGGAAGGATTGCCACTGGTCAGACTTTTTTTGCTAGATACAGCAAGCGTGGATGTGTAATGCTTCTGCATCAGCATCACAGACTCTTCTGCCTTCCTTAGGTCTTCATTGCCAATTCTGGCAAGTCTGTAATATAAACAAACATTTTAATAATAGCTTTATGCAACAAAATTTTATGTCCCCAAAGACTACACACATCTCCTTCTCAATAGGCTATGACTTCAATCCAAGTATTTAAAATGTATTCTTACCAAGATGTTGCTGCTTCTCCTTGACTATTTTTGCCACATGGGATCTCTTTATCTAGACAATCACACAACAAATTTTACTCCAAGCTCCTCCAGGATCCCCTCAATCTCCTTTGCCACATCTGTCCCTGTCTGTGATTCATAGACTGCTTTTGTTTTGAAGACCTTTTCTTTATTCTGACCTTCCCTGACATAGTGCAACGTTACAGTGAGGTAATAGTCTTGAGGTAAAACTTGCCCATCCATCAGCCTGTGATGGTTGCCTTTGAGACGTGCTTCAGCTCTGAGATCAGATTGGTCTTCTCAACCCCATACCAAGCAGGGATCAAATGGTTTGTTCAACTATCTCTGCTTGGAGAATGGTATTTTGAGTTGAGAGCATTTGCCATCTCCCTCGAGAGAATGTGTCATGAGAATAAATAAGAACTGTAATGGTTAGAAAAACATTTTTTGACTGTTCTAATTTAGTTGAGCCATGTCAGACAGCAAATTATACCACTGAAATTCTGGGGGCTCCACCGAAGCAAAAGGGTACAAACCTTTCGCCACAAATCTAGTCACTGCTCTGTGACATTCATTTATTTTTGCCTCTGTCATTTTATTCCTCCCTGCCTCAATGAAATAGGTAGCTAAAGATGTGCAGGAGCTGGCCTCTGAGCTAGCCTCACTCTGGCAGTCCTTGTCAACTAAATGTTAATATGAGACGGAGATTATTCATACACTATGGCACTAACATTAGTACAACAAAACTGGACGTGCAAGAGTTTAATGTTACCTGGGACATTTAAGGTAGAGGATGCTGTGCTCGAAGTTCCTCCTCAAGAGTCACTGCTGTCGCTAAGCTCTGAAATCCTTTACATTAATTCAAATTAACTGCATGTTGTGCGCTCAAATGTTTGAGCATATCAGGTGTATTTCCTTCTTTTGTTGTAATCAAAGCTCTTGTTAGTAAAATATAGCCATACTCCATCTTGGATGTGTTCTGAACGAAAACACGGTGCATGTACAATACGTCATCACGCAAATATGTCTCGAGTTGTTGGAACAGATAAGCGGAACCGTTAAGCAGGCAGGTTAACGATTCCAAGGAATTGAACTACTGAGAATTCTACAAGAACCGGTTTTCGATTCCCATCCCTAACCATGGGAGAGTTCCTTGGTAAAAACCACCGCATCCCAAAACAACACCCACAAAGCCTTGTCTCACATTTAAAAAAAGAAATCTTGATGATTCACAAGAACCTTTACAAAAGATTCTGTGGACTGATTAAAAAAAAGCACAGATTTGGAAGTTGTTGTTCCTGTTACATCTAGCATAAAAAGACCACAGGGAAACCGCCAAACATGGTTGTCATAGCCTGATGGTCTGAGACTACTTTGCAATTGATGGAGCCATGAACTCTGCTCTTTAACTAGAAAATCCTGAAGGAGAATGTTCAGCCATCCGTTTGTGACCTTAAGTTCAAACACCCCTCAGTTATGCAGCAGAAAAACAATACCAATCATAGTCAAAGTCTATGTCTTTGAATATATTCAGAGATTTTATTTTTTTCCCTGCCAAGTGATGGTATTCAGTATGGCCTTGTTCAATTCAGCGATTCAGTCTTTACAAACAAACCGATTGTGGTGCTGTGTGTTTTTTCTGATGTTTCCCACTCTAATGAGAAGGTGTTGACTATTCTCTGAGAGCATTCACTGAGCCAATGGAGGCCCAAGTCTTGAGTGTAGCCACATTACCCTGTTTTCCTTTCAAGACGCCTACATACATCAGGATGATCCATCTCCAGAGTCATTAACAAAATCACTTTAGTGCGGTTCTGACAAGCCTCAGTGATTGCGGCTAATGAACTTACCACATCACAGATAAATCAAAGCTCAGCAAAAGAGTAAGTTTATGCACGTCTTCAAAATTTGGGAAACTACAAAAAAACTCAATGTACCTTTTCTTTAATTAAATCAGTGAAATCCCAATCTCACACTAAAATATTTTGGAATAGCGGTTCAATTTGCAAATTCAAGCTTGGATATGAAACAGAGAAAGTTACACTCTTTTTTTACAAAAATGGAGACACACAAAGAAGAAAGAAACTCAATCTATTGTAATTTGCTCACTCAATTTAATGATATTTCTTGCTTGGTTTCTTAGAAACCATATGTTTCTCTCGAATGGCCCTAAGATACATTGCTCCAGCGTTTTCAGCCTAATTTACATCTGTCACTAAACTGACAGCTGAGAAAAATGCTTCTGAACATTGGGATGGTTGTGAGCTCTGTGTGTTAGTTTAATAAACTCTCACTGCAAACGCCCTCAGCAAAGATATAAGCCTTTATGCATAAGTCAAGCAGGTCACGCAACATCTTCCGGTGTGATTTATTTCATCCCGGAATCCTGCTTGTCATTAGTATTCCATGTCGTCAGCGTCTCTGTTGTGCATCTCCTCATGTCTGATTGCTGCTGCAGGTATGCTTGAAGTACAGCTTTGGTTTAAAATGGACAGAAGGGTTTGGTGTGTGCTTGCCTGATGAAGGCAGGTGGTTGGAGAGGATCGCCTTAACTGTCTCCTTAATACATCCACAGATATTTGATTCATAAGCTCATGTAAATTTCATGCCATGCTTCCTTTCCTTCCTCATCAATATTTCAAATCACCCCTCCCCTGCTGGCTGGGTGAAGCATGTATAAGTTTGTTCATGATAAATGATTTGTGTGGCATTTAGAGGATTTTTGTACGAACGTGTGCCTGGGCTGTTTTACCTCAGCTTTGATTTCTATCCACTACTTTATTTGAAGATGGCAAATGAGTCACTGTACTGTAGATACTGTTGAGAAATGTGCAGTACGGACCTGCAAAGATGTGAGGGTTGTAAGGTGAAAAGCAGGGCCATGACTGAAGATTGCTCATTAAAAAAAGTTGAGGAAGCGAAACAGAATGAAGTCATTATCTAACAGTGCAGAGTCTCTGTAAAAGCTCGAAAATGGCCCTGAAAACATTCAGTTGTTTAAAATAACAGCAGTGTAACATCAATAGCAGATCAAGCTCTGTTTTTGTTTGAAATTTTATTTGTAAATGGCTCATAATTTACTACTAGGTGTACTACAGCAATAGAACACAAACAGACGCAGAGGTTCTCGAATGTATGCTGCTGATTTGTATGACTGATTTGTATGATTTGTAATCACTAACTAAAAGGAGTGTGTATATGGTTATATATTCTGTGAATTAAAAGGTTGATTTTCGAGGAGAAAGCACAAAGCAGCAGAGAAAATGATTATGTGCTCAGCCAAATTGATCTCAAATGAAAACAAAAACCAGAGAGGTGTAGAAAAGAGGAAACCTACCATTCAAATAGATCAGATCAATTAGAAAATTACCCAAACTGCAAGTGATGGGCTAAAGAGTGATCAAGGAAGGTATGCAGTTATAAATAAGTAATGTAGCTAGTCAAATACATGCATGAAGGCAAGTAAGAACCGAAACATAATCTCATAGTTGAGGGAGAGAAAGGAAAAGAACAATCTGCCACAACAATTCACAGAGCAATGAAAATGAGATTGTTCTTTTTGGGAAGGGGTGTCAAAGTCATTTTCATTTCGGGACACATCAAGATCATGAGTGTCCTCAAAGGGCCAGTTGTGGCAGATCGTATTGGTGAAACTACCTAACAACAAACTGTTGAAATATTATAGCTTTCTCTGTATTCGACGAGTGCTTCTAGAATGTAAATATTTAACATCTTTTCACATTGAAGTAATTTGGCACCATGCAAATAAAAACTGATTTGATATGAGTGATGAAATATTGAAACTGTTACCTTGAAGTTCACTTTCTGTGGCTTCAAGAATCTAGAGGGGTACAGAAATTGCTATGGTAGGTCCAATTTGTCCCGCGGGCCTCAAGCTTTATACGTGTTTCGGGGTATAGATAATTTTTAAGACAACCCCCAAACACTGAAAGACTATGAAAACATGACGGGAAAGTTCGGGCATTGGAAATATTACCCTTCAGGGAACTTTGGTCCTCTCCGTGAGTAGCCTTCTACTCACATTCTAACAGGCAACTTTTTTTTCCATTTTTGTTCTCTTTAGTTGTGATTTTCTGCAAACCAGCAGTTATGTTTTCCTTCTACTCATTCAGTTGTTGAATTTGTTGGAGTTGATGTGGATTCTGAATCCATTTCCAACGTAACCCTTTGATGTACTAACAACATTCCTGTGCAAACGGCACCAAAATGAAAGACTTGCAAAACTGGACTGATTGCTGTATTTCAAAACAACTTCTGAATGAGCAGACTTCCTCTCTCTCAACTAAACACAACCAAAAACTGCTTATGGAGAAGAATTTACATGCATTTGTGTGAGGATCTAAGATCCTCATTCAATAATTACTTGAATGTACACAAATCTGGACTCTTTGAAGTTGTGCTATTAGACAACGGCGAATCAGAGAAGAAATCCTTCACACAGTATCCTACTTTGAGCTCCATTATAAATCTTTATCGACTACAAATACATGGACACCCCTCCTTGTGCAATTAGAGAAAGCCAAATGCATTGTGAGGAGATCTAAAGGGCAGGTTCACAATGTGTTACCAGTTTAATTGGAATGTGAATTCTGTTCTAGAATAACACAATTTCTTTTGCAACATGGTTTATTTAGTTGACATAAATTTAGAAGAGATTAAACAAAAGCATTTCAGTGTGAATCTAAACAAGGAAAAACAGAAGATAGAAAAGCAAAATACACACACCGACCGATCGATCGATATATAAAAATAAAAAAAATTCCCTTCTCACCCTCCACGGGTGGTCTTTCTCAACCTCTGAGCTCGGTTCTTCTACCAGAGGCCTGGGAGCTCTATATATATATATATATATATATATATATATATATATATATATATATATATATATATATATATATATGGGCTTCGTTTTTTTTTTTTGTTTGTTTGTTTGTTTTTTCAGGTTTCATGCTCCTGGTAAGGCACAATTCTAGAAGGGAGGTAGAGAGGTATGTGGACAAAAAACAATGAGTAGTGGTATTTCACCAGTGGCCAAAGACTCCCACTTATTCTTCCCCTCATGTCTCTTCACAGTGCCAGACTAAAGTTAAGATCAACAGGGTCTTCTTTCCCCGCTCATTCTGATTGGACAGTGAAAAAAAAATGCATTACTTACTTGCCTGGCCACCTGCTACCTAAAGACTCCAGAACAGTGGTCTCCACCTCCAGTCCTCGAGAGCATCTGCCCTGCAGCATCAAGATGCATTCCCATTCCAACAGCTGAATCAAATGAATGGCTCGTTACCAGGTCTTTGTCAAACTTGATTCTGAAGAAGTAATTTCATCTTTTGATAAGGTGTGTTGGAACATGGATATATTTAAAAGGACAGTAGCTCTTGAGGACTGGAGTAGGAGACCCATGCACCACTTTGTTATTCCACCTTGTAGAAATAATCAAAAAATATACTTAACCTGCTGCCACAGACATCCTAATAATCCAAAACCTGAAAATAATCTTTCAAACCAAGGTGTCCTTTACGTTTTTAATGGACAGGAAATGTCTGAGAAAACTTTCAGGTCCATAAATTACTGAACTGACTATTGATGGAGGTGTACAAATTCATGTGAAAATGAAAAAGAGGCTTAACTAATTTAACTAATTTAAATTTAACTAATTTGAGGAATGGTATCAAAAAAAAAAGAATGTTGGGCAGCAAAGGTATCAATTAAGATTCTACAGTACTAAAATATTACATGGATCAAATGATTAGGTAACAAAAAAATCAAAATGGTGATGTAGCTTTTTCAGGTCTTAAGGGAAGGCAAACTGATTTCCACAACCTTCATCCCAACATACATGCAATATAGAAAACAGGGGCACATCATAGGCAATAAATATACTCTAAAACATGGTTAAAATTGATGTTGTGGAAAATGTGACTAATTTCTTCATATTTAAACCCATGTAAAATTTATTTTTAGAAAAGCCAACATGCCTCGCCAGATTAGAAGTAGTGTAAAAGCAGCTCTAGACAGCTGTCATTTTAAATTTCGGTGTGCAAGTTTTTGGAGCAATATTCAGTTACAAAGCATTTATCAATACTTTTCATGGCTTTACAGGATTGATCCAGTAATTCAAGCAGACTGGTACAACTCATAAAATACATTTCAAAGGCCTCATGATCTTGCGGTTGTGAATGACGAATTGGTTTCTTTTAATTCAATGAAGTTGCTGAAGGTGAATTTGGAAGAGGTGAAGATGGGCATTTCAGTCCTGCTAAATAACAAAAAAAAAACAAAAACAAAAAAAAAACATTCATTCTTTTGTTTTGTTAATTAAATACAGAACACCTCTGGTTTATCAAATCAAATGGATATTTGTGTCATACATCAATCATTGTCATGATAAATATTTAAAAAAAACTGTGGTGACATGTGATCATTTTCCTTTTACCTAACAAAGCCTGAGCCCACAGGGTACACTGACAGCCGAGAGATGCATCTCCCTGCTTGCATTTCAAACAGAATTTGTCCAGTGCACAAAGGCCCGGTCCAAAAATCGCAGCCTAATGAGACACAAAGGATTTTAACACAGCGAGCGAGAATACATCAGACTTGTAAAGCAGACGCTTTGAAGATCTTTCACTTCTCTTCCGCCTCCGCTCCAACCCTGGCTGTCCCCACTGCCACCTTCCCCACAGCAAGGCCACACATTCTACAATATGTTGATTTGGTGGAGGAACAGCAGGGAATGATATTGATTTTAACATAGACATTACCATGAATTGAACTATTTGTGACTTCTGACCTCTTGCAGTTGACATGAAAATAAGAATAAAAAACCATAAAATTGATCTGAAAATTCATCAATCAATAAAAAAGCAGTTTTTAATACTTTGCAACTTACCTCGAATCTAATATTTCAAATTCACCCGGACAGGGTTCATATTCTCAGAACTTCTTGACACAAAGGTTTTGTCCTGATCTATTTTTTTGGGGAAAAAAAAACTAGATTTACAAAATTTACTTATGTTTTCTGTGTAAGCTTTAGAACAGATTGAGAAATAGAATTACCAAAGCATTTAGGCTTTTATGATACTTTCCTATGTAGAAAACTGTTACAAAGTACAAGAGAAAATATCAAATAGAAAACTAGATAACATAACATATACCATAATAAAATATGCATTGGAGAATAAGTAGATAAAAATGGTGTGCCAAAAAATAAATTAATATGTTGGGATAATACATCTTGTATATTGTATATAAAAAGCAAAAAAGAAACATGCTTTAAGCTAAGTAGGTGTTAAATAAGTGTGATGACCTCTTGTCACCAAATTGGTTACATAATATTCAGAACAATTAACATGTTTTCCATATAAAATACATAAAATCAAGACTTTCTTATAGCTGAGGTAAAAAAAACCCAAATATTTATACAATTATATATATAGAAATATTACAAAAGTCCATTTCAATGATGTTGCATTTAACTAGATTTTTTTTGTTTGTTTTAAATTGGAATAACATACCAACACAACTTTTTTTTTTTTTTTTTCTTTTCGTGCAAGTAATTTTAATTCTAATGATTGGACAACTCATATGCTACTTTACTCTCATGTTACCGGGGATGACTTACGGTTTACCAAATCAGATGATTCCAAATAGAGTACAGGCATTGTTGTTTTCTATTTTACTGAAAACCTAAATCTCTGGCTAAATGCTCTTTCACTTGTTTACTTAGTTGCACAAAGATAACTACGACTGTTTGAAAATATCTCCTTTTTTTGACAAAAAAATTTAGTCATGACATGGAAACTGAATGAAAAAAAGTTAAGTTGGGCCATTAAATTGTTCCGCTAACACTTTTTAAACTGCAGTTTGTCGGCGATGAGCACCATTTGTGGACAGAAGCTGACTGATTGATTTCGTAAAAAAGTAAAAATACTTTCATATCAATATTTCTGGTTGACTTCTTTCTATTGCAAAACATTTAACAAAGACACAAATTTGAGTGTCTAAAGAAAAGCTTGTAGCTGCAATCTGCAGTCAGTAATCTTTAAGGATTAAGCTGTTTTTAAGCATATTCATGTGATCCAGTTTATCTGTTTTATTATGAGGACAATCATTTGCAAGAATTGACTGTATAACATTTGGATCAGAATGACTGGACTTAAAACTCTGCACCAACACATAATCTATTGGTGGGATATGAGTTTGAACAGTAGGAATTATTGTTGATTTTCTGTTTTGAATATATGTTATATAAATATAATTCATCTTAAATATTTGTTTGATATGGTTGTGTAAATAGTGTAAATATTATATTTCTAATAAAGTTTATCATACCTAGTCATTCCGGAAAAAAAAGTTGTTTCTCTTTTAAACAGGTTGTATGTTTGGTCATTCCAATGCCAATAAGTCATCTTTGTTAAATTTTCTGGGAGAAATACTGATTGTGCCTGACGACTACAACATATATTTGATATTAAATTGTATTGGGTATTGTCAAGCCCCTGCCACTCATTCTTATACTCATGATTCTCTCGCTTTGACTTTAATCAATATTTCCTGTGTGTGTAGCCACAGGCCTTACTGCGGACTTAATGAGCATGAGTGAAAATGGAAGGAGGCAAATCTTTCAGCAAAGAAAGCCAACTGGAAACCGGGGTGCAACAATGAAGGAACAGGAGGGGGTGGTGGTGTTGGTGGGGGAAACGACAGCTCCACAAGTTGTTCCCGAGAGAGAAAGGCTTCCCTCACTTCAAAAACACAGCTGCAGTCTTTGTTTCGAGCTCTCGTTTCACAAGTCTCATGGAAATTTGCAGCTGAGGCATTCATTTCTGCGCGCCTGGAAGAGATAAAGCGATCGGCAGCGAGGGAGTCGAGAAGAAGAAGAAACAGCAGGGTAGCAAAGACGAGTGCAGAAAGTCCAAGCCGCATGTCATTATTCATGCATAGCAAGATGCTGACCTATTTGTTCCAAAGATTTTCAGAAACCCTGATGATGTTTTTGCATCAGTAATTGATTTTTGTTCTTTGAGGAGGAAGTCCAGGCTGCGTGTTTGACTTGATTTAGAGGATTAAATACCCCAAGATGACAAAAATCCTGTTCTTTCCCATCATCTTGTTCTAATGTCTTTGGGATTAAGCAATTAGTACAACTTGGTTCCATTCTAGTGACAAATTTTACAGAAAATTCCTCCAAATTCATCTCTGCTGAGATCGTCAGCATTCTGTTAAGGGCTAATTTCTGCGTTATTACCTAACAAAGTACAGCGTTGGTCCTCCTACTTTCCCCCTCTGAAGCTGGCTAAACGCAGAATCCCTAATTGGTTCCCTTGCCTGGTTTCACCTCAAAAGGCTTAGCATCATTACTGCTAAGAAGAGCAGCACGGAGGAAGATTCCTTACAATTATTTGTCCCCTGGTTAGCCGGGCCCACAAGAGGAAGTGAGGGGGATATTCACAGATAGGAGAGGAATATCTATAAGACTCTGTTTCTTTTTTGTCATGCAAATGTTCCAGTGTCACTTCAGTGGTTGAGAAGGGAAAGCCTTGCAGCAACGTGTATAGCTGGGGTGGAGAAGAAAAACTGCATCATATTTTTGTGTTGAAATAAAGATTTCCTTTCATGGAGCAACAACAGGAAAGTTAGTGAGACAAACTGAGACACTATGCAAGGGCTGTTTAGAGTTGTCTAGCCGCTCACCAAATACATTGCCTATTATAGGACTTGTATGCCTTGAACTTTTCTCATTTTCCACAAACTTTTTGTTTCATGTCAGTTGAATGTGATGGGAATGCTGCTCTGCAGCAGAGAAAGGGAAGCTGGTGGTACAACCACCTTAATCATAAAACCAGAGCTACAGGACAATAGAAGGGTTCAAATCAAAGCATCTTGATGTGTAAGAATGATCCAGAAATTGATGGAAGATAATCCTCTCCATCCAATCTATTTTGGCTTGAACAATTTTTCAAAAGACAGTCAAAAACTTTTGTTTTTAGATAAGCTAAACTTGTAGAAAAATACCCCGCTATAAAGTATTAAGGGGGTTCAATACATATGAACACCACACTTTTTTTAGATGTTTATTTGTAAAAATCAAATTGTGTCATTTAAAATTATGAGTATAATTTTGTTCCACTTTAAAATAAAAAAAACAGGTACAGCTTAAAAATTGTAAATATCATGAAAAACGATTTTTTTGTCACTCATTTCAGAAATTGAAACTCTTATTACAGTGGCTTGCAAAAGTATTCATACCCTTGAACGTTTTGGGATGGTGTGTTCAGAGTGATGTGCAGTGTTAGTTCTCTGCCACACATAGTGTTTTGCATTTTGGCCCAAAAGTTCAGTTTTGGTCTCGTCTGTCTTGAGCACCTTCTTTCACATGTCTGTTGTGCCCTGACATGGCTTTTGGCAAACTGCAAATGGGACTTCTTACGCTTTACTTTTAACAATGACTTTCTTCTTGCCACTCTTCCATAAAGACCACATTTGTGCAGTGCCCAACTAATAGATATCCTGTGGACAGAGACTGGGATCTTTTTTATAGCCTAAGCCTGCTTCTAACCTTTCCACAACTTTATCCCTGACATGTCTGGTGTGTTCCTTGGACTTCATGATGCTCTTTGCTCCCCAATATTCTCAAAACCAACCTCTGAGGCCGTCACAGAGCAGCTGTATTTATACAAAGATTAGATTACACTGAGGTGGACTCTATTTAGTCATTATCATCAGGCAACTTCTCAAGGAAACTGGTTGCACTCAGAGAAAAGGGGTGTGAATAATTTTGCACACTGCTCATTTTCAGTTTATTTGTAAAAAACGTTTTGAATCATGTATAATTTTCTTTCCACTTCACAATTGTATACCACTTTGTTGGGCTTTCACATGAAATTCCAATGAAATATATTTATGTTTGTGGTTGTAACGTGACAAAATATGGAAAAGTTCAAGGGGTAGGAATACTTTTGCAAGCCACTATGTATTGATTCATTACAGAGTTAAAAATTTTAAGCCTTTATTTCTTATTTTATGATTATGGCTTACAGATGATGAAAACCCAAAATTCAATGTATAAGAACATTTTATGAATGAAATAAAACAAATAAAACACAAATGTCAGGTTTCTGAAAAATATGGTCATTCCTATGCACTTCACAACTTGCCGTGACTGATATGTGAAATTTACAGCTGGAGTATTTTTTTCTTTTCTCAACCTTCCAATTCATATTTTCATGAGCAAGTTTAAAACTCATACATCCTGAGCTGGCGTGATGATACTTCAAGTGTGTCCTCTGCTTCATTTCACCTAACAGATCATTAGCTGTTCTTGTTGTTTACCTGTGATGCATGTGGTCATTTAGATTAGTTTCATTTCCAAACGGTGCGCTCGGAATCAGCAATTCATAAAAATGACGGCTTTTATGAAATTGTCCAGAGATCATGATTGTCTTTGTTTTCTATCTGTGCGCCTATTGCGTATTTAGCTGAATATAATACATATATAAAGCAGCTGTCTTTCTGTCTGAATGTTCTACTCCACCGAAACTATATTATACCAAAGGATGGCAGCTCATAAGTGTTGACAGAACTTTTGTCTTTTGCTTACGTGTGGAATCATTGTATCATGTGCAAACTTGACTTTAGCTGTTTACAGTTAAAATTTTTTTTCCCAAGTTCAAGAACATACAAAAGGTTGCAAGCAACACTGAGCTCTACTTGAGTCTGAATAAAACTGAGTGAGATAAGTATGACCTTATTTCCTGACTGATTCACAATGGCCACGCTGTGAAGCACATAAAAAAAAAAAAAACACATCTATGCTCAATTTCCTTTCTATTTGAATGGACACACTGACAGAATGCTTGACACGAGAAACAGACAGCTGAATGACAGATGGATAGAAAGGTACAGACGTAAGAAACGTGCTATCCATATTAAATAGTGTTCAAAGGACAAAAATTATGGTGTTGCTTAAACACAAGATTTGAGGTCAGACCCCTTCTTTGTTAGCAGTTAAATTAGACTGTCTAGTGACCTCAGCTGAGAACAAAACTAAGAATTTTAGGAAATATGTCACGAGTACTATCAGCTTTTCTGCTGAGTTAATTGTTCTCATCAAGTATCTTCAAGGTTTCCAAAATAATAAGCTATGTGTGATGAGGGCTCATATCAACAATAACAACAGGGCCTTGAGAAAACAAAACGGCTGAATTCAAAGACTGGGGAGACAAAGCAAGATTTATGCCCAGCTAACCAGAGAAGTTCATGTCAAACAAAACGACATTAAGGATTTTATTAATGTGATTTAAAGCTATGCTCACATCCTTACCTATCATGGACATGCTAATTGTTGCTTGTAGCAATCATAATCATTCAAAATTAAGTATTTGCATATATTAAGTCCTTATCAAATATACAGTGATAGCCTGCTGGTAATATTTTTATGCGGGACAGCTTGCTGATATGTTTGTCTCATCGTAGCATGTTTACACTTTGTTTTGATACAACTTGTTGATATTTTGGCTCATTACATTTGAATAATGTACCGGTTATTGTGTGCATACTTCCAAAAGAACAAAAACATGAAAAGCCCAAAATTATTATCACTTTTGACCTTTGATGGTCAATAGGTGTGTCATTAGGTTTAGATTTGTCTCTGTCTTACAACTGACAACAACCTCTCTGTCGTTTTACGACTATGTTGGTACGTCTCTTGAAGTGTACGAACCCAGTCTTTCTTGGCAAATATTTCTTGCTCACCTTGATTGTGTGGTTGTCAAGCAATTCTCAATGGGACTGAAATCTGTATCCTGAGGGCCACTCTACCTCACCTACGCTCCACCAGACTAGCGGTAGCAGCAATTAACAAACATCAGGTGGAATCCTGCATCTGCTGGGCTTAACATACAAATTTCAACACTGAGAATGGTTTTAAACAGCATCAGTAGACACCATGGGGAAGCATTGTTGATGACTTGTTGAAGGGGGAGTGTTAGAAAGGGTAGGAGGTTTTTAATATGACAAAGGTCAATTCAAGCCATGAGGTACGGCTATGACGCGAAGCTATTTTTGATATATACAGTTTTTGATAACACTGAACGTAATGTAGTTACTTGATTGTGCTATAAAATGGCACTATGTACATGGAAAATATATAATAATAATATCACTTTAAATGATTTCTAGGGAACTTTTTGTGATTAGTTGTGTCATAGATGGTTACACAGATAAGTGTTGGGTTGTGGTGGACTACTTTAGTGGCATAAGCATGTGTTGAAAGAGTAAGGAAAAAGAAAAGGGGTAAATCCAGACCTCAACAGCAGGTGTTGTGCATGTATTAGATTTGTCCCTGTTCTAACACAGCTGAATTAATGGCTGTAGTATTCCCTCACTATGTCATGAAATTCTGCAAAGTCCTCATAATGAGCCATTCATTTGATTCAGGTGTGTTAAGGGGAACTTCTAACTTATGTAGAACACTGGCTTTTAAAGACTGGAGTTGGTCATTCCTAAACAAGACAAATTCAAAGAGAACAAAAATGAATCGCTCTCTATTCAAGCTATCCATTTGTAGATTATGGACACATTTATCAGCAAGTCTTGAGCAGTGAGTACCCAACCTATCCTTTGGAGAGAACTAAAATCTAGGAGGGTGCACAAGCTTTACTACTGAGGCTTTAAAAATTAAGCTGGCAAAGGAAAATCAACACATAGTTACTTTACATAGTTTTAAACTATGTGGGAAAGCCCAAATAACGATATCATGGTTTTGTAGGTTTCTGATGGTTATTCAGAACATGTCCACCATTTAAATGGAGGAAAACTGGAAAGTTCAGTCTCATTCAATCAGACAGTGAGAAAACATGTCTTCTTTTATGAAGAATATATGAACATATGTATGAAGTGCTAAAATTACACACGGTCACCTTTCAAAGGTGCTGGTATTTGATGAAAGGAAATTTAAAAAAATCAACTGTCTACAAACAAACTGATGGGCATCTGATTAAAACAGCATTCCCTGCAGACACAATCAGTCCCTTCAATGAGACTGACAGATGCAGTGCACTGAATCAAACATTTGCAAACTGGAGTACAGAGTTGAATGAGTGCCAAACAGGAGCGACAGTAAATGCCCACAATAGATGAAACGAACCAAAACAAAGTCTGGGGGCTTTGTGTGTAGTATTTCCAAACCCTGATTTGCAAAATGCTTCAAGGCATAAAGTCCTCTTTAACTCATGTTGACATGAACTTCTCAAAGTTATCACGAATGTCACACAAGTACATTTCCAGGACCAAGGACATCAAATTTTGTTGCTGCTGTAATTGCATACTTACTGGTTCATATTTCAGAGCTTAATTAATATTTTAATTCAAAGGATTTTTTTCAAAACCTTCTGAATTTCTAATAGAGATAATAAAAAAGGTTATTCATGTAAAAGAAACCTGTAAAAAGACAGCTTTTTGAGCAAAGCTACTTTTGAGGTCATAAAACTAACTGTGTGAAATAAGAGTAAATTTTGGCCAAAACTAAAAGGTGTGAATTTTAAAAGTGATCATCAGGAAAATGGTAAAATAAGTGAAGAAATCAAATTTACCGGGAACCAACACTGTGGATAGATCTTATGGTTTTTATCTGAGCAACAACGGTACCAATGTTACCTTGCAGCTTGAGGCGGTCATCAGAACACTTAATGAACAATGGGCTTACAAATACACCTAAACCATTCAGGAAGAAAATAGGCTGATTAAGTGTGAAATAAGTAATTGATTTAAGAATAAAACTTCTGTACTCAAAGTTAAAGAAAAGAACAAAAAACACAAACCATTGATACCAGAAGAAAAATAAAATACCTAAACACATTTAGAATTGTTTAATATTCTAATAGAAGCATTTCTAGAGACTTTGTAAAATATTGATTCCAATGAGGAGACATCATTTTACGACCGTGACCTTTTCGCGGACTTTCAAGGAACAAATGTATCAATGTCTTGTCACTGGAGATCTCTCATCTTTAATTTATTGAAAAACATTTGTTCAAGGATCCTGATTTGTGATTGAATTTTGCTATATGAATTAACATCAATTCACAAGAACAAGCAACCAGATTTAATGAGTTTTGAAGTTTGTACAATCAGCTGTAAATGTAAAAACTGTCTTTACTCGCTCAGTGAGGACTGTTGAAAAAGAAAGCAGAAATGCATCTTGAGACAAGGTGATGGCTTCCAGTATACTTCTAAGTAATGACGGTTTGACAATTGCTTCCTGGAGGCTTGGACTCTGTTGAAGTTTAAAATGATTGGGTATGATTGGCCGTGACGTAAGTAATGCACCAGCTCAATGAAGCTTACCGGAAATTGAGTGCGCTGTGAACAACCCTGTGGAGAGTAGGACCACGACATCTTTGCCAGCACTAAAATGTATTATATACTCATCTGGCTCCGACTTTCACTGGTCAATATTTGGGAGCCTTGCCAACACTGACTGAATGGCTTCATTCACCATCTCCGCCGCCATTGCCAAACTACATTTCTAAAACGGCACAGAAAATCAACGTCATCGTTCACAACTTCTCCTTCTATTCGCTGATTGGCAATGGCCAGGCGAGGTAATGATGGAGGCAGGGGATTCTTTTGTAAATGCAAATGCCTGTGATTCAAAACACGGGCAGATATAGACTGTCCTCTAACTTGAAGATATTATCTGTAATGTTAAGACCTTAAAAATTTAAGAATAATCCTTTGAGATACACCATATGAGACAGTTTGCAGACAGTATCCATGTAAGCACCTGTAAGCACTTGTTCCTAAAATACCCAAATTCAATTTTGGTTTATTTTCACAAATTGATCAATATGAAATTAAAAGGACAGACAATTGTCAATTTTAATTCCCAAGTATCGATGAGTGAAAGATTCACCTTCAGAGCCCTAGAAATTGAGGATGAGTGGAAGATTCATCGGCTTTGATTTTTGCATTACAAAACACGAGTTTTGTCACGGCTGCATTTAGAATAAGTTTCAAATTATACAAGGTGGACTATACAATATTAAAAGCATACTCTGGCCAGGATACAGAAGTATGTACATGTCTGTGTATTGTCTGCATAAAAGTGGCTGGTAGCAATGGAGGTAATTTGGTTAAGAATATTGATTATACATAAGAACTAGAAGTTGCCCTACGACTTCCTTTTGGATATCTTAAGGAAGCTTGGAGCATTACTTTGCACTCACACACTGACTGTTCGACAGAAATTCTATTGTCATTTCCTCAGTATTAAATAATTCATTATGTCCAACAATTTCAATGAATAAAATAAGCAGCACAGTGCTGCTCAGTTTCTGATTTCATAAAACCTATACCACTTTTACGCCTGTATTAGTTTTGGTATGTTTTTTTTGTTTGTTTGTTTTTTTCTAAAATGAGATTGAAATTTCATCAAGTTCTTGATACAAGGTTAAAACCCATTTCTCTCAAAAACCTTAGCAAAGGCAGCTAGTCTGGAAATAGGTCTATAGTTAGTTTCAAATCTTTGGGAGGAGGTCGCCCTCCTTTTACCTGTGTAAGGATAAAGAAGATGTCTGCAGAAGATTTTTCACAAATATATTAAGAATAATTAATTTGTTATCCTTGTGCAATTTTTGTTCACGAAATGGTTACCTCTTCCGCCACATAATTTTAAAACAATAATCGTATTTTATAATAAAATTATAATCTTAGCCAATACAGAATCTACTAGTTAACGGTAAGGAACACTCACAGATTTGTGTGATAGCTGCTGGAGGGTAAAAAAAAAAATATTACATTATATTCTCAGGCAAATATAAGAATAAGCCTTTGGGGATCTGAAAGACCTCTAAACAACTTAAGCCCCTCTGCAGCAGCAGAAAAGGATCATCACATCGTACTGAAAGTGACAAATCAGGATCAAAACACTTGAATATACTGGCATAGTTAGGTGCACATGCAAAACCTGTCCTGACTCCCTTTCAAACGAGGCATACTTGTTTCATCGTAGTCTGAACTTCGGCATGTACCATAATGAGGCCTTAAAATTCGGGCATTTAGATCTTGTTTTTCCTGGCCATTTTCCTGAGCCTTGCGGAGGGAAATAAACTGGGACTTCCATGCTGCAAAAAAATTTATTGTTTGGAAATGGCCTCAAAACCTTCCCAGACTAGGCAGTGTGTTGTTCTCTAAACTGTCTATACGCTGTGGCATTGTTTACGCAAACCTGCATGCAACAAAACAATAAACAACTAAAATTCTTTCTTTCAAGAAGCTCTTCAAACATACTCATGATTGTTTAATAACTGGATTCTAGTGGCAACACCTAAATGTTACTTAGCCTCTAATGGACACAAACTGCTTCAAAGATTACCACAAAAGTGATAGCCCCAGAATATGGTTATAAAACTTCTACTTCATGAAATCAGTTAGAGAAACACTCTGAGCAACATACTTTTATCAGGACAATTTACTACTGAAGATGATGAGAAATCTTCTGAGACTTTGTGTGATGTATGCTCAACTCTGTTTTTTTCTTAAATAAATTGACTTAGCCTAATATACATAACACTTATTATACAAAGCACTAAGTATGGCATTCCATCTTTTTGCTGGGGGTAATTTTCACAAAGTGAAACATCTGAAACAGCACTTTTAGTGTGTTAGTCATTAATAAAAGGCAGACAAAGGATGTCTTGGGGCGCCACAGATAACCAGGACAAATGCTCAAGACTCCATGCTGAAAATTACGGGTTATTTGGAGATTTGGTCAGGGATCACTTCCAGGGTGGACTATCCACTCTGCAGGATGTCACAGTGCATTGTTCGAAGCAGCTGTCACACTGTGATGGCACACCATTATATTCGTGTTCAAGATCTCTTTAAGTGTGGTGAAGAGTTCTATGTACAGTCCAGCAGAGGAAAAAAAAGCAAAGAGTTTTTATTAAATCGGTTTTGAGCCCTAAGAGGCTTTTTTCCCACTATGATAGAGAAAATAGGGTCTAAACTTTTATGTGGGAGTCAGCACCTCTGTTGCTTTAAAGTATTAAACATTGCAGCTAAATCTTATTTTGAAAGGGGTCAACTTGACACAACTTCTCATAATTACTGAGTAAAAGTTAAAGATGCATCAATCTGAATTTATCAAATTTGCAAAAGGTCACGTCCACCTGTCGTGACCTTGTACCCAACCCTTTAACCATTCTGACTTTCATTCATCATCCAAAGCTGATCGGCTTAGACAAACACCACACACACTCACAACTGCCAACTGTTAACCATTGCTGCTTAACAAAGTGGAAAACATGCATGATTACCTGCTCATGAAATATACATATTTCAATTTACAGACATTTACCTGCATTTGAATGTCGAGGTTGTCAGTAGTTAAACTTCAAAACGGAAAAAAAACAAACAAACAAAAAAAAACAAACAAACAAAAAAAAAAAAAAAACAGACATAAGAGAAAAGATACACCATTATTGAAATGAAACAGGATTTGACCTTAAAAATCAAGATCTGAAATCTGGTTTTCATTTTCTGTCTGGTATTCACATGATGACTTGATGCCAAAGGCAAAAGGTAGGCCTTCTTTGAATGTGACAGTATTATTGGCATGCAAAAGCAAGGCCTTTCTTTATATTTGTTGGGTTAACTGCCTGAACGGACTGATCAGACAACATCTCCAAGCGTTCATGGTAACAGTGAGAATTCCACTGACGTCACTGAAGTTATAAAAGAGAGTGTCAGGGAAAACACCTTCACTATTCCCTGGTGGCGTTCGAGCTGCAAAAAGGAAGCATAAACTCTCATGTGAATGTTCTTCCAGTCCTCTTGTTCTGCTGGACGAGAGAAGAACTTTTCAACTTTTGACGAAGCTGATAAAAGCTTTGAGATGCTGACTGCAACCCAATATCCTTAAATGGCATCTGTGAAAGAACTGTATCAATAAATCTTCAGGTTGCATAAGGGTACAAAACCATAACAAGATATGTGCAGATGTTGCAACGGCCATCCCT
This sequence comes from Anableps anableps, assembly GCA_014839685.1. NCBI lineage: Eukaryota > Metazoa > Chordata > Actinopteri > Cyprinodontiformes > Anablepidae > Anableps > Anableps anableps. Next base: position 8,534,028 of record CM026088.1, read on the forward strand.
AGACTTTGGGAACTGTAGCGCTGTTTTGTTTTCACTGTGCCTTCCATCGCTGCAATGTGTATCTCACAAATATGATATATGTTTTTGTATGAAAGTAATGTCCTCTTTTTTGGCCCTTTCTTTCTCCTGACCTAAATCTAACAAAAATGTTTGTGAATTCATAGCAAAGGATTTTTACTAAAATGGACCTCTGTTTCAGTCTGTGGATGGCCTGTGTGAAGCCATCTTCACAATATGGAGCAATTTTCCCTCCAGCCTGCAGGAACCACTCGTATAATCAATTTATGAATTGATCAGCAAGAGAAATGGGGCCACTTACAGAGTGATACTTTAAAAACTAGAAGCTGTGATTACAGGAAAAAATGTGGGTGTACAAAGTATAAATTCACTGAGGCTGAATAAGAATACAAGACATTTGGACACCATATAACATTTTTTTCTTACACTTCATAATTTTATACCACTCTGTGCTGGTGCATATCATATAATACCAATACAATATGAAGTTATGTGGAAATACTCAAAGGGTATGAACACTTTTGCCAGGGAGTGTGTATTAAGGGACTCTGCAAAAATGTCTTCTGTATTTTCTAACAAAAATATTAATAAGCCTCGAAGTTTATGTCATAAACATATTTGTGGGGATCTTGCAAGAGAGCTCAACAAAACAATACATTTAGTTTTTTTTTCCCTTCAAGCAATCCAGTAATGTGTTGCTCTAAAAGTCGAGTAATTTGCCAGGAAAATCATTCCAAGAAAGCGTCATGACTGAAAGTGCACCACAAATACATAATTGGTATTATGAATGTACCACAAATGAATTGTCCCTGCCAAGAAAGATGGCCCTCACTATCCAAGGCTCAAGCAGTAATTTATGGTGTTAATCCAGTGTGTCGCTGTGAAATTTGTGTTATGCCCTGCAATCACAGGCAGTGACAAATCTCATCTAAAAGGGTGTTTATCTTATCACCTTAATCAACAGATATATGATGTGTTTATCTGTGCAGCCTCGTAACTCCCATGCATTTATTTTGCCCTCTGTGTTCATAAAAACACACATAAAATACTTTTAATCTCCACTCTCCAGAACACAGTTTTCTGGTGCGCAGTGCCTGATTCAATCGGGTAACAGTAATCCACAATGATTAAAACAGAAGATCCCACCCCCCCACCCCTCCCTCAGAGTATCCTTTTCTTTTCCCCACCCGTCATTCTGATCTCATCTCCTCTATGCCCGGGCAGTCACATATTCTTTGAAGGAGAGATTTAATTGGATCTCCTCAGAAGGTGCTGTCGGATTAACCAAGCAGAAAAACAGAGTTTGGCTGGTCATGCTTTCCATCTGGGTCCTCAGATTGCTTCCGACAGACAGTGATCCCAATAATCCTGCCGAAACATGATAAAGGGGCAGAGATATTGGATCAAAAGCATATATGCATTTTGATCGGGCTTTGAAGGCTTGTGCTGCAAGGCGATGACGAGATAAGCTTGCGGTAATTATATGTGGCCTTGACATTAAACATTAAATTGAAGGGGATGTGATGGTTAGACAATTTTCCATTGTCCACGTATTACAGTACCTGTTTCTGTTGAACAGAAAATATAGAAATCTGCTTTAAGACTTTCATCATTTGTCTCTCTCTCCAAGCCATGGCTGTTTTTTCTCAACCTCATTTTTCAACTCCATCTTCATATCTCTGGAAAAAATGGCGCTTAACCTAAGAGGTAATTGAAAGGTTTTTTGCCTGAAAAGAAAAATAGAAAAACTCTTAGCAATCTTAAAGCCACTAACTATATAAGCTCCACTTTGGCAGGTTCAGTTGAAACACTGCCACTACAGCAACAGCTTGTTTGCAATTTAGGATTGTTGGACTGACAAAAGCATTTTCCCATCTGAACCAAGCTGCTAAACTATAATTAGAGGGAAGTTAAGACAAATTTAATGAAAGCTCACACTTTCTTGTCCCCCCTGTAAAAGCTTTGGAGTCAGCAGGACAAGATAAGCCGCTATACAAGCATAGGCAATTTACCATTTACGTCACAAGACAGGTTTCTATAGGATTGAAGTCTGAATACAGATTTTAGGTCGGGTCTTCAAGGGGGGGATCCAGGAGCCAGCCAGATGTTTTTAACAACTACAAGTGACTCCTTTTGATGCAGAGGAATAGTAGGTCCCCCAGGTGACTATAAAACTCAGCCTGACCACCCTATGGAGGAAGCTTATGTCAGCACTTGTATCCAAGACTCATGATCCCTATCTCATGACTAAAATTAAGGTCATGACATAACTGAGCTCCTCCACTTGAGGCAGTGACTGACCCTAAAGTTTCTGGGAGTAATGCAGTGAAAGTCAGTAAACTAACAAAGTGTGGCATGTAGAAGTCTTCATCGAATCTCAGAACATACTGTATGAGAACTGCTTGAGTGAACCAAATTGAAACCCATTCAGCCCAGTGCCTAAGGGTATTTTTTTTCAAACGTTTTCAGTTGAAGAGAATGTTCAGCAGTCTCCTCACATGCCTTCTGACATAAAGAACCAAAGTCCTCCTGGACTAGCAGTTTTCCTGTCACACCTTAACAATCTCACCTTGCACTTTGGTCATGGACCTTGAGGACAGCCTCAACAACACCTCCAACTACATCATGGAACACTTTGACACCTCCACCCCACCCCACCCTGTCTCTGTGTTCTGTCAGTCTTTCTCTAAATCTTGCATCCTCCACAGATGGAGTTCTTTCTATTGGAGACATAAAGCTTAAAAAACACAGTTTCTATCACCCACAAGGCTGAATGTGTGGCTGAATTTGAGTTTGAGACACAGACAGTTTGAGCTTTCTCCAGTTTCCTTTGCATTATGCACATTGGACTAGCAACACAATTCTTTTATCATCTGCTGAAATACTCATACAACTCTGCAGTTGTAGAACAAAGCAATTGATCTAGAGGTAGAGAACTGGCAAAATTACCTTGTAGGACTTTGTGTAAAAAAAAAAAAACACATCATCTGAAATGTGCACAATGCGAAAAACAGCTCAAAACAAATTCTTGGATGTTGATTGGTCACCTGAAATTGAGATTGGACAAAAGTCACAACATCTCCAGTAAATCATGTTTGATAACAAACGAGATGTTTAATCAAACCAAACACTGCAGGTGAGTTTCAGTGAATTAGAACATTGCTGAAAAGTTATTTATTTTGAAATGCAGTTCAAAACGTGAAACTCGTATGGCTTCATCCCACACATTATATGTTTCAAATGTTTAGTTTTGGTAATTTAGATTATTGTCTTACAGCTAATGAAAACACAAAATTCTGTTTTTTTCAGCTTTGTATATTATATAGGACAAATGTAAATATTGTGAACACATAAATGTCAGCCAACTGAAAAGTACGTCAGTGTGCTGTATAATATGTGCACTCACTACTTAGTCTGGGCTCATTTTGCTTGAATTAGTGCATTAATACAACATACCGTGGATGCCATTAACTTGTTGCCCTGCTGAGGTTTTAAGGAAATCCAGCTTGCTTGAATAGATACCTTCAGCTTGTGTGCAATACACCATAGATTCTCTGTGGATTTAGGTCAGGTGTAGATAGTTGCCAAGTACTGCTGGGAAATGAAAACAGTATCATTATACAGCTTCACAGAATAGGGAAGCAAGTATTGTTTAAAAATTTACTGGGAGATGGCTACATTGACTTTGGACTTGATAAAACATAGGACCAGCAGATGACACTAGCTCCCCAATTCATCACTGACTGTGGAAACTTCACTTTGCAGCGCAAGCAACTTTGATTTGGTGGCTCTCCAACATTCTATACATAGGGACCTTGATTTCATACTTTTGAAATGAGAACTTTGGAGTACCAAGCACCAATCCAGTCCAGGAGTGGCTTAACACAAGGAATTTGACAGTTGTAACCCATGTCCTGGAAATGACTGTGTGCTGTGGTCCTTGAAGCACCGGCTCCATCTCTCATAAATTCCCTCATACTCTTGAATGGGCTTTACTTTTTTAGTGGACCCCTGCAAATTTGCTGTTCAGTATTCATGGATTCACCTATTTAAAGATTTATTCCGTGGAATGTAACTCCAGACTATTCGTGAAAAATTCACCTATTCACTGATTTTTTTTTTTAGTTTATTTTTTGTAGAGCATATCCAACACATTTGAAAGACAATTCCTGGAAAGCTAACATACCTAGGTGCAATGCTACTTCACGTGCTCTTGGTTGGAGTTTGCAAAGCAGCCAATCCAGGATGCGGCGTTTATTTTTCTTGCTGTAACCTCAAAAGCGAAGATAAGAGACCATGGACGTTAGCTTTTGCAGTAGTGCTAAGACAGTTTCTGCTGTGCTTATTATGCATATTAAGGTATATTTGGTGATTGAACTATTAAAATAGGCATTTAAAAGCTTTTTTAAAGAAGGTTTCAGATATCTAACCCCTGTGAGTTCTGGGGGTCCACTGTATAAGCCTATCAAACCTGTGGTTATCCCTGCTGCTTCTGTTACTTTTCTGCCAACCTTTTTCCTTCCACTCCACTTCCCACTAATATGTTAGGATAGAGCAAATGCTTAAAATAGTTCATTTCTAGGTTTAAATACTGCTAAATCAAAACTCTTTAATTTTCTAATTTATTGCAATATACATGTGGACGTCCATAAAAATCTTTTTATGGCTATTTAAGGTTGGTGAATATTTATCTCATGAAAAAAAGTGATATATCCAGTCAGGCTAAACTAGATGATGAAAGAAGGCTCTGTCAGTTCTTTTTAAAACTCATGACTTTAAACACTTTGCAGCAGTGTTTGCCATTTGGATGTTAGTTAAACTTGTTGCCTTTATTTTGTATTTTTGAGTGAATCCGCTTTATCATGATGGATACAAATAAGTCTGGCCAGGTTTGAATTTTGTGAGATCCAAATGAATAGACATGTAGCATAATATAATTATTGAATATATTTTCTAAAGGCAGCAATTGTGGTGCTTGTACAGGCACAAAAGTCATTACTAGTGAGTCTGGAAAGGGTTGCAAGCTATTTCTAAGGGTTTGTGACAACAAAACACCCAAGTGGGACCCACATTCCACAAAAGGAGACAACATGGAAGCTTACCAACATTACTCCAAGTCGAAATCAATGACTCTTCTAGAAGGTCACAAGAGTACCCAGAACAACACTTCAAGCCTTGTAGGCCTTACTGTTCTCGGTTAAAAATACCCTCCACCGGATAATTAAAAGGGGGAAAAAACTGCTGACCAAAAAGAAAACAAAATTCTTTTTCACATTTGTTAAAAACATCTTGATTGCCCCTGTGACTCTTCTTGATGAAAATCTTCCCTGACAGAAATGGAACCTTTTTGAAGGTGAACATTAAATGTGGCTTAGAGCTAACAGAGCACCATGAGTCAAAAACTGTGGTGGTTGTATGATGGTCGGTGACTGATGTGCTGCTATAAGATAAATTCTGTTCTACACCACCAAATTATGGGGAGAAATGTCCAGCTGTTGGTTTTCTTACCCCAGTCTCAACTGTACCTGGGATCTGCAGCACGATGATGACCTGAAGCACATTCGATTACCTCTAAATAACTCAAAATCTGCAAAAGGAAGTTTTTGCAATAGCTCAAAGTTTGGATTTATATTTGACTGAGAGGTGTGGCATGACCTTAAACAAGCATGAAAACCCTAGGGTTTCTGCTGGGTGTCTGATATTAACTGATGTTTTATCTGAATTATTTTAGTGAAGGAAAAACAAAAATTTGAAAGGGTGTTAAGTAAATAAAGTTAAGTAAATCAATTATTAAGTTATTTTTCATGATTGGTGGTAAGTCCAAAGGGTCTTAATAAATCTTAAATTTAACTTGGTGAAACTTTCAGAAACCCTCAGGAATGTTTAGGTCATTCCACAGCTGCTCAGAAAATGTTTCCTGTTGTAAAGATTTTATTTGACCATTGAGCCCAACATCCAAAATAACATCAAAGTTTGGAGGTCAAACTCTGATATCCCACACTTGTCCTAGATGCTCCGAAAGACAAACCAGCATAGTATACACTAGAAGCCTAAAACAGGTCAAGCAATCTGGATTCACTGGATAGTTTTTATTTAGACTTGCTGGATCTCCATAGAGACCAGAGCTAAATGTGTTACTAATCTGACTTCCTTATTTTGACCACATTCATTAGCTAAAGAAAAGTCTCTCGTTCATTCCAGCAAATTGACAACACTGCTTCCAGGAGGAGCATATGCTTTACTTGAGAGGATACATACCCCTTATTTAAGTCATTACATTTTCTTAAAGGTGATTAATTACCACCTCAAGGTTCTGTTCTGCCAACAGGGAGAAAAACTTTTAACTCTGTGACTACCACTATTTATTGGAATTAACGCTCTTAGTTGGATTTATCAATAAAAGCTTGTAACAGCGTTAAATATGGCAGGAGAGTTTTTCAGGAGGAAAAGTATTTTATTTGCTGTACCATTTTTTTCCCCCCCACCAGACATGAGAATTGCACTCTGTTCAATTTCATATTCACTTTACACACTAGCATCTTGGGTTTTTTTGTACATAACAGCTTGACTTATGGAACCCCCCATGTTACATTAGTAGTTTTTGGGAAACCAAAACAATTTGGAGGCTCTTTAGGCTGCAGTTCTAATGCAAAATGCATTTGTCACTCTGTCAAAGAAAAAAGCTGGTATGTAATTTAGCAATCAGAAGGGAGGAAGTCGAGAGGGATGGAAAAAAAAGTGCAGGCAGCACCACATTATAATATAATTTTACCATAGTGACAGCACAACTGACAAAAAACGAGCTCATGCTTTAGTGTCTTAGTGTGATCAGGTCAAATTGATTAGTGAAAAACAAACAGAGCTTGGGTTTTATGTGTGTGTGTGTGTGTGTGTTTCATTCTGAATACACTTATCAGATAAGGTCATGGAGCACTGTGGCAGTTTAAAACTATTCTAAACAGAAAACCCTCTCATCTGTATCTCTAACATATTGCTAATAAGCTCATGGAAAGCTTCCATTTTGATTGGGAAGTTCTGCAGATTGTGAGGAAACTTAGTGCAGATGTGATGCCCTGTGGTGCTTGAGTTATGATTGGATGATCAAAAAGCTGCAGAGAAATAATTATGTGCCGAGTACTAAGAGAGGAGTAGGATCATACTGGCTTTAATGCTAAATTTGGTGCAATCCAGTGATGTTCAAACAGTCATACAGGATACTAAAGACATTAGGACCAAGATGGATTTAATCTATTATGATGAAAGTCTCACCAGTGTTAAATTTTATTGAGTTAGGAGTAAACCTTTGCAAGCGGTCTCATTCCAATAAAAACACCTGAAAAATCATCTGGCATGCTGTAAAAAAGTCACTTGTTTTTTTTTTCTGAATCAAAAGAAGTCCAGTTTTAATCATATCCTTGTGCAATGTGGCATTCGTCTTTTCTCCCTGTCTCGACACTAGGGCAATCTCTGTGGAGACTTTGACAGGACAGTAGATAAATTGACTGAAGGGCCAAATCTCTCAGGTTCTTTGTTATATTCTTTGTAGATTTTTCCTACAGAGATCATTTCCAATTTCTCTGCTGTACATGTTTGTCTTTTTTCCTTTCTCCACTTACTTTGTCAAAGGCCTTTTCAATTCCTAAAATTGATTAAAATCCCTCTGACATTTCACCTGTGTATAAATTTGCCCATGGACAATTTCAGCCAATTTAGTCATTAGTAAAAAAGTAATGAATTGCTGTAGAGTAAATCTTAATCTCCACAGTAGATTTTACAATAATTGCTTGTGATAAAAACTAAGATAAGATGGAGCTCATCCCAACAGACAAGGAGAAAAAGGGTCAGATGAGTGGTGTCAGTAGTAGTTTCTTATGTGGATAAAATGTCTATACAATGTCATATGTATGCAATGCAGCTATCACAATTGTTTTTGTAGTTTATTATTTGAAGGTAAAATCCCAATCTGGATTATTGTCATGATTTCCATGCATAAAAATATAGTTCATAACATAGCAAAACGTTTAATTCAAAGAGCAATTCTACCGTGTGCAATATTTCAGCGATGTGCTAAGCTGGAATTTAATAAGTACATGCTTAAGACCTATGCCTTGTCCAGGTGCCCTGAAGTTAATGTAAAAACACTGAAAATGATCCAAGGGGTGTGAGAATTTTTGAAAGGTCATGTAAATATGAAGGTAAAATTGAAGTTGTGGTCAGGAAAAAAAGGAAGTAAAGCGGCCCAAACAAGACAAGACACTGGATCACAACCTAAAACAAAAAACAACTAAAGCTAACATTTCCTCTTTTTGTTTGTTTTGTGCTTCAAATAAATGTTAAAGCCACCTGGGGTTGATTGTGTGGCTATTGATTTATGTTTCTGTTTTTCTGCTTTCAGGGCTACAAGCTCCATTTGAAAAGAAGGATTTTTGTTATTGTTGGACGCATGGTGCCCCTTAGGATGTCCTTAAGAGAGGAACAGCACAAGGTAGGGTTATAAACAACGATGCTGTTATTGTGCCATTTAGCATTATGACCAATCATCAATCAACCAACACGTTCTTAGAACTCTTCCAGAAGTAGTCAAGTGCTTTTGCACTGATTACGGTATTCAGCTCTAGATAAGAGTCCAGGTCAGGTTATTTGTTCAATCATGCCATGGCCTAATGCTAATTATTTTGTAATTGCACTGGTAAAATAAATAACAATTAAATCACCCTATCTCACATCATGCATATTAATTCCTCTCATTGCACTTAGGTATGTGTGTGCATTCACTAAAGGTTCTGTTAAGTGCTTAAAGGTTATTTGATATAAATAATACATGACACAGATCCTCCCCCCTTACACCCCCTCCCTCCAACCAGGATGTTATGGTAATTGTAATCAGGGAAATGTATGTGTTGCATGAAAAATGTTTTCATCCCCCTTGTCTATACTTGTTGTATGCATGGCTTATTAAAGTGATCATGATTTCAAATGAGACCATAGATTACACACATAGTAGACAAATGTCTGTTGACAGTGATATCTCACCCCACTGCTGTGATTAAGCAGTCCCCTTCTGGCACGGATTACAAACTGCCTGCATTATTGTAATTCCAACAATCACGTATGGTTTATGGTCTGGTTTTCTAAGCAGTGGGCAAGAAAAAAAACAAAACAAAAAAAAAACAGTAGGATACAGTGCTGTTTCTGCCGAATACCCAGTGCTAAAAGAGTAGCTTTTTGATTAATCTAAGCAGATCTGCCAAACTCTAAACATGATGTCTGTTATGTGATTTAAGGTGATCAGAAAGTCAGTTGTGTTTTTGCCAGCCTTTTGACCAGCAGATTATGGCAAAGACTCGGTGAGGTTTTGTTTATAACACTGGTGTACCATCCCAAAGAAATTAAAGAAAGGATCAATACTATACTCTTCTCTCTACTGTTGCGTTATTCCTTGAATGAATCATTTAGATTAGAGAAGTCGTTATCTGATGCTTGGTTTCAGATTGGGGTTGGACCAATTATACACATCTATGAACAAACAATATTGAGTCTTGCTGCTCAGTGGATACTGAAAAAGTTAAATACAATCTGTATAAATTCAGGCATTTAGTATTTGAATTTGTGAAATAATGCAAAACTAGGCAGATTATCCTTGGTATATGCAAAATATGCACCAATAGGCATTTGTGGGATGCGTATGCTACCTTGGTTGATATAACACCAGAACCCATTTAAGGAGAGTTAATGACAATACTTGACAAAAGGTCAAATATCACGGCTGAGTGCACAGCTTTTAAAACAGTTTCATAGGCTGTGCATAAGATGCTGTTTTAAGATCCAAGATGGCGCCTCAGATGGTACTCGATACTATGCTCGCTCCTACTTTTGTGTAGTTCCACTGTGCTTTACTTCTACAGCCTACTACAGTCACTTTCACAAGAGAACAACTCTTAAGTATCAGGCAGTCTTCTCTGGGCAGTTTTTCTCCTGTTTTTATCGATCAAGACAGCTTTTCTGAGATTATGATTTGAAGCGCAGCAGCTCACTGTTGTTTTGGGATTTGCCGGAGATGCAGACAGAGGAAACCTGCAGCGGAAAATAAAGAATACGTTCTGAATTTTGAACTAAAAAATGCTCAGTGGCATAACGCTACCCAATCCATTAAGAGAGAAATCTTAACATACATTATACAAGCCACAGTAAACGGCAGAAGAACACATCTGGAGTAAAACCCATTACATCATCCATCACAGCTTTCCATCACCCACATAATGGGATACTAATTAACCTTTTCATAAATGAAGATATACGGCCAATTACCACGTTGGATTGGTGCAGATCGCTAATCACTAAAAGCTGATGGATCTCTGGTATTCATGAACAAAAAGAACTTTACTTTATAACTTTCTTTCATATGTTTTTATCAAGCACCAATACTAAGATCACCCTTTTCCTTTTCCCCAACATTATAACATTATAAATAACAAATACTTACATTCGAAACAAACTACAAAGCTTAAAGTATCAGCTATCTGAATATGTATAGTTTAAGATATATTTACATTTAAGCTTGACCTACTGAGCTCTGAGATTATTTTAAAAGGTGTTGTGGTAAAAACCATGGCTTCGGAGAACAGTAAAATTTACATTGAAAACCTCTGTTTACTAATTAGGTTACTTTTGAAGGCAATTCGCTGCACTGGGTTTTCTTTAGGTGGGTTTAAAGTAAAGGGGGCTGAATTCAAACGCTCCTATTCATATTTTTGTCTCTGAATATGTTAAAAACTACTAAAACACATTAAAGTTTGTGTTTGGAATGTGACTGTACTGGTATGAATACTTTAATAAAACCCTGAAGCCAGTTGTCCTCTGCATTTCAAAGTGATGCAGTGTACTTTCAATGTATGCTGAAAATATATATTTTTTGTACATATCAAGCTGTTGGGAGTATCTGCAAAAGCCAGAGAAGGCCCATATGTAATAGCAGTCTGCTTTGCTGTAAAACAGCCCAAGGCTTAGTCTCATGTATGCATCTTCCCCTCCAGCCCTGCTTTGCACTTTGATCTATGTGGCCATTTTTCATGTCTGCAAGGACCACAAAAAGATCCCACAGGGGATAGATGGTAGCACTTTAGTTGGAAAGAAGGGAAAGCAAAACACATGGTTTAATGCTACACAGCGGGTGAGGGCGGTTCATCTTTGCCACTGCCTTGTTTCTCTAATCAGCTCATGAAGTTGCACGGCGCTATTGGTGAATAGCACTGATAACAGAGGCTACTTGGCTGACCGTCCCCACCATCTGCTGTGATTGACGCCGCCAGATTGCTGATGCTTCCTGGGTCTTTTCCACATGTCCGTGCTTTCTCTTGGTAGCGAGGTCCACACCCAATTAGTTGTCACTTTGATATTAAAAGAAAGATCAGCCCCCTGTTGCTTTTCAAAGGAATCAGCACACCTAGTACATCAACTACTGCCACTGATTTTTATGCATTTAGTAGCAAATTTTAAAACACATTTCAGTCATTGAATCATAGGCACATCTGATGGATCAAATGAGAAATCTTTTTGGTTTATTTACTGAAAACAAATGTTTAGAATTAATATAGGTAGATTTTTAAACACCTGTAAGGAATGGGACTGATTTTATGGCAGATAATAAAGATATTTAAATAAAAATCCTCAAAGAACTCAAATTAAAAGATAAGTTATTCCTCAGTTCCAACAGGAAAATGATGCCAAACACACATCGTATTTGGAATGGATAAAGCAGGCGAACATTAAGCAACCCCAATTTTACATGAACTCTACAGGTTTGTTGAGAAGACTGGTCAAATATCCAATCAGAGTTAAAAGAGGACCTTGCTGGATGCTACAAAAAATTTTAAGGTTTGTAAGACTTTTAGCCAAATAGGTATATTCATATATTTCACCCTCATTTTTTTTTTGTTTTGTTTTGTTTTTACAATTTTAACTCAATTTTTTGTATTTAAAATTCACAGAAGCACATTCTTGTATCATCATATCAACAAAAATATCTATTCGATATTGATTAAATTATTACCAGATATATGTTTTTGTTACTATGTCACTTGGTTTTACAGTATGAAACACATTAGTTTCTGTTCTGGCCTTGACTTTGACTGGGCCACTGCAAAACCCTTTTTTTTTTTTTTTTTTTGGTCAGTCATCCTGTTGATGCTGTTCTGTTTGGGATCATCATTTTGTTGATCAGTTTAGGCCAAGACGTAGCTTTTGGACAGGGTGGCCTTGCCTCTAATTTTAAAAATTTGGTATGAGGTGCCCAAGTCATGGGGACTACAAATCATCACCCCTCTACCACTGTGCTTGACAGTTGGTGAGAAATGTTTATACAGAAAAGCTGTTTGGTTTTCACAAAATCTTTTCTGCTTTTGTGTCATCTGTTCCTAGGACACTATCCTTTGGTTCATTCAGATGCATAAGTCATGTTGCCACATTTTAATGAAACATTCTTGATCAGTCTTTTGTAATTGCACTGTCACAAATTTTAACAATGATTATGCTATCTGAGGCTTATAGAGTACAAGATGAAGCTCTTGGTTCTTTGTTTTGCTATTTCTCTGAGCATTGCACAAACTCACTTTGGAATAGATTTGCTTGGACATCCACTTCTGAGAAAACCGGCTAACTTCAAATGTTTTCCATTAATGAATAATAAACATCTTGGAAATGTGTTACATGCAAGCTCCAGACCAGCAAACTCACAAACGACATAACAGTGCAATCATTCAATTCTTGGAGTTATGAAAACATTAGTTTAACTGAAAAATGGTTTTTAAAAAGTGCATATTCTAATGTATGAAACCATGGAATTGAAAGAGAGTGTACTTTCCTGTACAGCATGAAATGTTAACAGGTAATTGAATTTGTCTTTAAAAAACTTTTCACCGTATTGAAGGCTGACAAGCCACAAATAAAGTGATTTATTTTAAGAGCAGCCATTCTTAGAATAATCTACCATAAATGAAATCTACAGTGCACCGAAACAAAATAACAGTCAGGAGTAATTAATGCTCATGCTGTCCATAGTGATAACTTTATTATTCACCATGTTCAGTGATGCGTTACTTTCTTAATAAGATGAAATTTGGCAGTATAAATAATATAAGTGATGTGACTATCATTTAAGTTAACAATTCATGGTTAAATGGTAACAGTTCTGTTTGTGGGCTTAATAAGACAAACAAATCAATGAAGAGGCAATACAGCTGTGAATGATTTATTGTATGTTTCTTTAGATGTTGATCAAACTGGAGGGCTTACCATACAGGAGGCAATTCTTTATGCAAGCTCAACGTTAACTAAGCAAAGAGATGAGCAGTTGTGATCTGATTTGATTGAAGTTTTGAGAATCAATTACCTATTTGTAAGAGTCTGAATGCAGCTTGATAGACAAAGAGTAATGAGATCCAAACTAAAATTAGAAAGGAAGGATTATTGTGATCTCCCCTCATAGAGAGTGTTCGCTCCTGGCAGCTCAAACAAACGGGTCTTTCTTCCTTGCATTGTTGAGAAAATTGCATTTGGTTCAGGTGACTAGGAGAACAGGAGATTATATATATATATATATATATATATATATATATATATATATATATATATATATATATATATATATATATATATATATATTTTTTTTTTTTTTTATTTTTTATTTTTTTTTTTTTTTTTACAAACTAGCATTTTGCCCAGTTCCATTTTTCACCATTTCTGTTTAATGCCTCTGACTGAGATTCGCTAGAGCCCCAAAGTTTTAAAAAAGTCCTTATTTCCATTCTTGGGGGGGCAGCTAATTTGTGTCAAGGAAAATAATTGCAGTTCCTGGATTGGCTTCTTTGCCAATGCCAGTCAACAGCATGTTGAGGAGTATAGTACCCAGTTTTTCCAACTTCCCAATCTGCATTTTCTTTCAAATATTTTAGATATGTGCTATGACAAAGTCTGCAAATAGTCATATTTGTGACAAAAAAAGGGAAAAACGAAAAAAATCTTCAGAGTAACCTCCCTGAAATGTTCCGTGCCAAATATTAAACTAAGACCTGATTTAGAAACATTTGCAAGATGTCTTTTACGAAACGAATAAACAGTTATCCTACTTTAATAGGAAGTCTTACAGACGTGTTTGATGTATTGGAGATAAGTCATTGTTTTAAATGCCTCCAGACATTCCTATTTAAAAGAAGAAGCAGATTTAACTTTCTCGCTCTCCAAACACAATTGGCTAATTATGAGGATAAGCTCGTCTGATTCAAATGTAACACATTCAGATTCCTCAGATTTGCATTTCTTTTCCCCTTCGCTGCAATGAGCTTCAGTTTAATTTGTATGTTTTTAGCACATAACAATTGCCGAATATTAAGTGAATAATCATGTTGTGAGGAGGCATGGATTTACAGTGTATATATATATATATATATATATATATATATATATATATATATATATATATATATATATATATATATAAAAGAATAAAACATAATGAAGTCATTAGTCTGAAGAATAGATAGATTGTGGAGAATGTTACAACAGTCACATTCCCAAAACAAATTCACCCTGCAGGAACCACAATCTATTCTCCAAATGGGCCACTTATTATATGTAATTCAATGACTTACAAAGGAGCTCAAACCCCTGAAAATGTTGGCTAGCCTCTGGGTCTCACAATTTGGCAAGAGCCAAAAGGCAACCTGGATATGCCACAACCAACTAGGTAGATGTGAAATAAAAGTCCCACTATTTTGCCAGAGAGTTGTCAAAAAGCTGTAAGAATGTGCTCTCATTAAAAAGTATCGACATGTATATTGAATAGATCACTTACATATTCTTCGCCATACTTTTGGGCCCTGAAAGGTAATGACAACATAACTGGCGGGGGGAAAGAAAACTACCTAATATTTAATTGCATAGCCTCAACATTTCTGCATCTGTAACACTAAATATACACCTTAACATGATAAGCAAATACACTCATGTGGTATGGCACACAGTTTGTACACCACTTGAACTGTGCTCCTCTGGAGTGATTCCAGTGCAAAAGGTGCCGCCAATGAACGAAGAAGATTTGACAATGAGTAAAACCATCGTCAAGGGAAAAAAAATTAGTTTTGCTGACTTTAAGTGAACAGATTGTTCTCATCTGGTAAAACGTTACATTTGAAAATTGCAAAAATTGCATCAAAGTCCAGGTGAAATGTTTTTCAAAGTTTTCTTTTCTTCTTCTGTAATAGCTAACCATCACAAATCACATAGACAGTCCTCCAAATACTAGAAAAAAGTGCCTTAAGAGCTGATCCTATAATATGTCATGCAGTGTAAGAGTTCCTCTTTCCCTCAGTGTTCACCATCGACAACGACTGAAGAATCTTTGATAGTTTGTGCTTCTCTAAGATAAGATTTCTCTTTATAGAGTCGTTAACCGGACATGAACAGGGAGTCTTGGGCAACTAATTAAAAGGTTCCTGCACACTGTGACTTAGAAAAGTAAAACACCTTTTAAAACTGCTTCAGTTACATTCAATTCCAAGGAATTATGGTTTTTGTTAAGCAAAAAGTAAGGCAATACACATGTTTTTACTGGGGCGCCAGTAACTGTGGAGGGCACTGTTTAAGATAACTGAAGCCTGACAAGTACAAAGGCTTCAATGCCCACTATGCTGACCACAAGCACTGAGTTTAGTCCTTTGCCTATTGTCAGCTCATGAGCCAAGGAGACACGGTAATGGGCAGCAGAGGGAAAGTACATCACTTCAGTAGAAGGGAAGACATTTGCCAGTAGTTAGAGGTTTCAAACAGGCACAATCTGTTGGATCGAGGTTTACTGTAACATTAATTGTTAACAAGATAAATGCGGAAAAAAAAGAATTATGTGCTGATAGATGAACAGCCTGGAATGTGGCAGACTCAGCAGATTCCCTACTCTTATTGCCTTCATTTCTGCTTCGCTTTGAAACAACCAATTTATGATTGTATTAGCCATATGCTTACAGATGCCTTTTACTGCGCCTTGCAAAATCCTTCATACCTTTGGAACTTTTTCACATTTTGTCACAACCACAAACTTTAGATGCAGCTGTTCCGTGAAGGCATAAGATTTGTGGTGGAGGACATTAACATCAATAACACCAAGGAACACAGGAGACAAGTTAGGGGAGTTGGAGGTTCATTTAGAGGTTTCAAAATGACTGATCTTAAGTCAAATAAATGCTTTGTCCAATAAATTCAAACACAACAAAATCATTGAAACATGGTAGGTTGTACCCCTAACCCGTGACCTTCATTTAGTTTAGATTTCTTTACTCAAGAGTCTTCAAATGTTTGCGAAGCTGCTAATGCACCTAAAATATACATAAGCTTACAATTCAGAAAGCATTTTTAATGCTTACTTGGCAATGAGACACTCCTAACAAGTTGAACCTTCACAACCTTCTTCAAACCATATTGAAAAAAAAGTGCACATCTTTATGCATCTGGAATAGGTTCCCTCTAAGTAACATCTCATTACTTAAACTTGATTTTACACCTTAACAAGATAAGTGTTTAATCAGCACACAGATTAAGTGCATCTTCTCTGCAAGGGCCATTTTCAGCCTGGAAGTCATATCACATAGAAGTAATTGTGGGATAAAAGCTTTAAGTAGCTGTATCTCCCCGGAAGACATTTCTAGTTTTTGGCACAACGGGTAAACTGCTGGCTCGTTGCATCTTTAAAGCTGCCCAAGAGAGCTTGATATACAACAATGGCACTCTTAGATCACTTAGATCCCTTTTCCAACTGTCATTCTAACTGGTTCATCATTTTCCTGTGACAAAAACCTCAATCTGCAGTCATATAAAAGCAGGCACCACTTCTTCTATTTCCTTTTGCTCACATCCATTGATGCACCTTTTTCGGTTGAGGCTGACCAGCTGGTTATCAGAGTCTTGACGCCTACCAATGGGACCAGTATCTCTATCAGTTCAGTTCTATTAAACACCTTTCAGAGGCCTGAAGAAGTCTGCTCTCCCGCCTCCAAACCTGTCAGTCATTTTAGTTTGTCTGGCTTTCTGTCAGTAAATAGCTTCGATTTTCTGTCTCCACTTCTTTGAGTTTTTCTATCACTGTCAGTCTGTCAGTCAGATTGAAATGGAGATCAAGAAGAAGAGAAGCAGAAATTATGGTTCATTCTCATGCCAGTGTGCATCTGGTGAACACCAGGGATATGTATCTTTCCCATTATTCTTTCAGTTATTCCAATCCTTATTTTGTCTAGTCACATTGAAAAGTTAATTCACTTCAGTAACTCAACTGAATTGAAAATAAAATCTAAAATAAAATCCTCTTATTGATATTTTAATTTGAGGTGTACCTTTTTCATAAATATGTTTCCTTTACCCTCTGAAAAGGAAACCATGCGTGGACTCGGCAGGTCTTTAAGGATGTGCTCGGGCAATCTGTCTTATCATGTCATTTTCCCATTGCATCATTGCAGATTACTTATTTCAAGGCTGAGTCCCATAAGGAAAGAAAAGCAATAAAGGTCACTGTTCTGCTCTTGTTAGCAACCTGGATGTGTTGTTAACCATGTGGCATTACAGTAAATTGAGATTAAGGGGGTATTTACCTCCCCATGATCACGGAATCTCTTAACAAATCTTACATTAAATATGCCGCAATGCTCTTGTTAGTTCTGGTCTGTGAGGCTAAACTATAATTTTTATGGTGTCAAGAGACTGGATTTAAGTTGAAGATACAAAATACACCCAACCCTGGGAACAATGCCCTTCAGAGCACACAGTTAAATGATCTGTAAAAGTCTGATTTCACCTCACAGGGAGAATAAAAGTTAACCTTCTACTTTAAGAACCCTGTCTGCATGTGGGCTTGGTGCCTGAAAAAAGTTGACAGAAAAAAGGCTGGACTCCTTGTGCTGAGTGTGGACCACGCCTAGCTGCCTTTTTTATTCATACAAGAAGAAAACAGTGTAATTAATGTTGGCAGAACTCCCATAAAAAGGGATATTGCTTTCTTCACTGGATTTCTTCATACATTCTGTCTAATTTCAAGTGTGTGTGTTTTTTTAATCCTTTTTGAAGACTGAAGGTACATTTTGGTTGTTTTGCCATTATTTTCATCTTGTTGCCTTTGTCACAGGTTTTATGAACAGTTTTTTGTCCCAGGTTTTGTCGTTTATTTTTTCCACTCCTTTTATTGATTTCTTTGGATATTTGTTACTTTGTATGTTTTTGAGAAAAGACTATGTAATGCCTGACTTTTCTTCTATTACTGATTTGTATACACTTATGGTAAAGATAAGGTTTCCATGACTGCCTGTACTGTCATGGGAAGAAGCAAGTAAAGACTATAATAACCTCTATATTTCCTGTAGTTCTCAGAGTGCTATATTCAAGCTGAATAATGTAAAGTTGAGTGAAAGGAAAAACTGTGGTCAAAAATATGCACAAGTAACAAGGATAACTGCAGCCTGGAGATGACTGTGAAGCAAAGCTTATTCTAAAGTTTTGTTGCTTTTCTTGTGCTGCAGACCTCCTGAATCAGAAACATCTTATCTGGGCAACAGGATACAAACTCAAGGGCTGTTGCTCAGATTTATGAGTATACTTTTAAGGTTGAAAGTAAATATTACGTTTGATTTGGAAATCAGAGTCCAATACTTTGACTAAAGGAAAAGTGGAGAAGCACACATTCCAACTGTTCAGTGTAAAGTTTTTACAGTCTGTGATGATATGGAGCAACATGTCATCTCCTGTCTGATCCACAAATTTGCGATGCAGAGAAGCTTTACACAGATGCTAATTTTATTTTCAATTGCATTCTAATTTAGTGAGACCTGTAATTTTTTTATGGAGAGTAGTTTATAGCTCAAATCATCATCCATCCACCGCTATGCATGACAGTTTTTGTGAGGTGTTTGTGTGGATATGCTGTTTTATGTTTTTGCCATAATTTACTTCATTGCCAAAAGTCCCTACTTTGTCTCAATGAACATTTGTCCCAAAATCTTGCGATTTATTCAGGTGTAAATTTGCATATCGCACTGGTTCTGTCATTTTTTTTGAAAGAAAGCACTTTGGCTTGCAACCCTTTTGGCTCCTACTTTTCTTCTTAAATTCAATAGAAACAGCAAGGGTGTGCTTATTTTTTGATATATAATGGGTACATCTTTGACTTTATGCATTGCTTCAAAGCTGGATGCAATTCCGTATTTACTGAAATGTATAATCCAGCTGATCTCTTTTACACAACCCCACAAATCCCCAAAGTCAAGTATGAAGTGAGATCAGGAAACCAAATCATTAATCAACATTAAATACCATCTTCTCTGCACTTCAAAGATGATTTTGTCTGGGTCATTGGTGATCATGTAATTACACAGTCTTCTGCATCAACTTTTAGGAATGATTTACATTGCAGGGTTCAGCTGGGCACATTAATCATCCTCGTGTTAATAGGTTCCAGTGTTGCCACCTCCTTTAGGGCCCAGGGTGAACAGAAGAAGATACCAAAGTGCTGAAACTTAATGTCAAGCCATCGTATGCTATTACTCACTGAAGAGTTTGTTGTCAGCGTAAATGCTGATTGTGAGTGGAATGAGAAATTGAATCTGAGCCTGTTAAATGTTTCCAACATAACTGGCCAAAACAACAATATGAAATGTAAAAATGCTTCTCAGTTTTGTTTTGTTTTTTTATTGTTTTTTGAATGCATTGAGTGAGTTCAGGTTTATTTTAGTGATAGGGAGTCATTTTAAATACCACAAAATAACCTTCTCGTTTTTTGATCCACAATTTGAGCATCAGGTTCCAACATGAAGTAAACATTATATGCTCATACTTTAATCCAGTGTGTATAAAGAAATAAAAGATGACAATTTCTGGTTGACAACTCAGTTCCCATGAATTGGTGATTGCCTTCAGTTAATGAGTGCAACTGAGAATTAGTGACTGCATTAAAGATGTGAATGCTGTGTGAATAGTTAGTTTCAAAGTGATATAGTTGGCTTTGTCTGTGTATGTCAACTAAAATTGGACTTCAGTTTCTTCTTAATGAGACCCCAAGGATTTCCCATTTTTGGTCAAATTATACACTTGCTTAGTGGTGTATTTTCTCTGTTTACAGTGCCTTGCAAATGTATTTCTTCCTATTTAAACAAATAGACTGCATTCATCAGAGAAGTACTCTGATGGTAACCTTGCAGGAGCCATAGAGGGGCACAGCTCAGGTGGTAGAATTAACAACTTAAATCTATTTAAGGAATCTGTAGCAATATTTAAAATGAGCTTTTCACAGATACTGTTCATCCAGTCAGACTAAGGTTAAGCCTTTTAGCAAAGACCAATAGGCAAAGATATTAGTCTTTGTATGTGCAAAGCTGGTAGAGACATTCTCCAAAAGATATAACCAGCTGTAATCGCAGTAAAAGCTTGTTTTGAAAGGTACTCATTCGGGCTGATTTGAAAAATGCAGATCATGCTTTTTAGAGTTTTATTTCTTAGGAAAATGCTTAAATTAAGCTTATATGCTTGATACCAACTTTCTGTTTTTACCAAAGCAGTTGGAGATGCTAAAGTAAGGTTAATTTATGCAATATGTGAAATAGTCCTTTGAGGCATATTGTTGTGCATATGCCTATCGTTTGACGGAAAAGGCCATGTCCTGATATACTGAGTGGGTAGATCATCCCTTACTCCCTATATGAAGCAAAGCATGTCAGGTACATGTGCTATAGAGGAAAACGCAAATGGAAAGGGTGCATTTGAAATATAAGTCAATCAACCAATCAATAAGTGAATCCAAAATAGGTCAACAGTGAGTGAGCAATGCTATCTTAAAGCTGACAGCCTCATTTGTCCTTGAGATGATAGGAAAATAGAGCATACCCTGGATTATCCTATCAACAGAGACTGAAAAAGGCAAGGCCTCTCTCCATCTTCTTCATTTCGTCTTTCCAGCTCACTCAGATGGAAAACTCCCCACAGAGTCCTGGGCAGAGGCATAAAGCAAAGCATCATCTCAGTGAACATTAGAGTCCCACTGGCCTATGTCATGGCCAATGGAGGAAGCTCATCCATCTTGTTAGCCTCCACATCTGCCATAAATAGATGAAAGTAAGAGTTTTCCTTTTATTCCAAGCATTGTCTTCATTCCGCTTCATTCACCATGAACACTTCAGCAATCCACAGTCTTAGTCAATATATTCTAGTGGTGTGCATTGAGATGTTGGTCACATTATTGACCTCTTGAGTATTGTGTAGGTTTGTCAAAACTGATTATAGCTTGAGCATAAAACATAAGAACCCAGACCTCTAACTTGCAACAAAACATATTGACCTCATTCAGCACATAAAATAATTAAAAATTATAACTGGTGGTAGACTCCAAGAGGATATATTTTTAGCCTTATAACAAAAATCACCTTGAAGAAAGTAGGGAATACAGTGTTATTTGCATAAAAATTACATCAAAATGTTAAGAAAAAATAAAAGACTTCCTGTATAACTAAATTGGATGTCCATAATTTCAAAACAAAATTTTTGACAAAAAATTACGAAGTGTTATAAAAAATAAATAAATAAATAAATAAATAAAAAACAAATCTAAAAAAGATTACCTTCCATCAGCATTTTTACTCTATCTAGCCAAGATGGAAATGTACACCTTAGAAGTGAATGATGTCAGGAAAAGATTTACCTGGCAGTGATGACCTGCATTTTCAGAACACTTGACCACACTGTTTTCATCAGTCTTCGTGAGCTTTTCCATCTTGGCTACCATCATGTAAATCAGGTGTTGATGTCCATTGTAGTGAGTCCATCCATCTAGGTAAATTTATTACTGACATAAAAATCCACTTCTCCTGGAAAGTGTATTTTGTATTTTGCAAAAAACATCAGTTTTTCCTGAAACTGTTTGCGATAATGATACCGATTCAATGCGTCGTGCAGCTCTATTAGGCGTCACATTTCTTATTTTAAATTCTGTTGTGAAACATTGATGATTCAAATATTCTTTGACCTTTTATGTACTTTAAGGTGGTGGTGGACAGTAAAGGGTTTCTTTTTCTAAATAATTCTGCTAGATCTTTTCCACCAGTGCGGTGTGAAACCCATTCCAGTTATCAAGCATGATTTTAAATCAGTGTCACATGTTTCCATCAGAAGAATGAGGTTCTTGGACACCAAATTTGGGTCAAGTCAGGCATGGTGGAATAGCTGGTTCTAAATATGAACCACAAAGTCACCTGTGGAGTTACCTCCTGGCCCAGTCAAACTAAAGACAAAGAAACACCAAGCATGGTGGCGAACAGAGGCTGCAAAGGGCATGCAGGGCGTCTACCATCTTGCTACTACGCCCTTCTTCCATGTTGTGTAACGTCCCCTGTTCATGACACATGCTTTGTGCCCAAAATGGATGGAAACAGACATCGGCTTTCACTGGCATTCATAGGCACTTGAACCAAACCTGTGAATGACAGTTCTTTCTGTGAAAGCACGCTATGTGTGAGTTTTACACAACTTGATTGGTTAATCCCAGACATACTTTAATCTTAACTGCTTTTTTGTTACAAGTGTAGTGTCAGTTCAGATCTTATGTTCCTGTCATTATCAGGGATGTCACTTGTATCCCTAATAATATAAAAAAAACCAAAACAACATTATACTTCGAGTCATCATTCGTCGTAATTAATGGGTCCATGCATTCTGCTTTCAACCAGAAAAGCCTGAAAGAGAATGTTCAGTTTGTCACATAAAGCTTGAATGCACTCGGCATGCAGCATGGTAATGACCCAAAGCCCACCAACAAGGACACCGTGAATATCTAAAAAAGGAAATGAAGTGGTCTAGTCAAAGTATTTACGTAAATCTTTGAGATTATTTTCTTGACATCATTGTGGCTGAATCTCAAAGTCTCAGCAAACAAGGTTGGGCCAAGATTACTTCACAGCAAAATAAGAATCCTTGACAATTACTGAAAACAAAAGCAGCTATTAGGTATTCACAACAGGCTAATGTGGTTTGGAAAATATTCCTTTCCCTTAAAAAATTGAAAATTTAATTGATCTGTCATAATATTGCAATATTAAAATTGATTTAGTGTTGAAAAACATTTATGTTTTAGCACAAATAGATGAAAAGTGTACAGAAGCAAAAATTAGTGAGTCATTTCAGGTTCTGGTGAATAGTACCACAGTACAATAAAAATTTAAACCATTACAAGCCTTAAAAATGCCTTAAAATGATCAATTGTGGGAGTCATTCTATAGAATAGTACATTATAGTCTGTGCTACGTTAAAATGGTAAGGTTTTCCATTGTAAAAATCTATTTCAACATAAGAGAAAAGGAAAGCCAAGGTTTAAAAAGCCCTTGGTGAGCTGAGCTATATGGTAATACTATGATGAGGTTTGGATGGAGGGTTCAGTGACAGTTTTGTTCCTTGAAGCCTTGTAAGCTCACTCAAGTTTGAATGTAACGCAAAGGGAAAGGCTATTGAAGAAGATGGCTGGTGTGCTTCGAAGCTTTACCTCCAAAAGTAGTTGCGGAACTTGAATAAACAGGAGTTTATTTCTGAATACTGAATCTGTGTGGTCAGAAGCTGCAGACTGGCAATAAATTGTGACTCGATAAGTGGGTATGATGTTCTATTTTGAGCAATGTTTTAAACACACAATTGCAGAAATGCTTTGTGGCTTTCAACCAAGACCTCTTGACAGTTTGTGGGCAGGTATCAGAGTGAGATGCTAAGTGGTCTGAGCACACATCACTATGCTGTCACAAAGTGTTTGGCAGACATCCAACTTGATATGTCAACTGGTCAAAAGGATCAGCCGTGGTAAGGGGAGAAAGAAAGGAGGACTTCGAAAGAAGAAAACAAGAGGTATTAAGAGGTTGAAAGAGGAAGAAAGAAGCATCTGGTGTTTTGTAGCTTAGCCGGTAACTTAAATGTTCTGAGGCCTGCAGGGAAGCGCAGATCATTGAATGTCTGCCTGCAGCCTGAAGAAGGACCGCCTATGAGCTACGGTCTTTGAAGTGCAACCATTTTGGTGAAGGATTAGAGAGCTGATCGCTTAATTTGATGCAGCACATACTGGATTTTACAAAGAAGTCAAAGACAAACACCCATCCGCCCACACACAAACACATTCGCACTAAAGGAGCAGATGCTACATCTGCAGCTCATTGGTAATGCCAGGGTTGGCAGGTTTCACATTAGTGGAAAAATAATGGTATCAATATGACATGAAATATCTGTTTCTGATAAAGGGAATTCATGTATCAGACTGGAAAGACAGTGCAGTCATGAAATTTACATGGTATTAATCTCTATAAAGCAAATTTATGGCAGAATCAATTTACAAAACAAGCTTGAATTTCACATTTCCTTTTTTCAGAAAATGAGGTCAGTAAAAATAGATATTTGCATCAATACTGACAATACTTTGAGACATTCTGTTTAACATTACACCTTTCAGCAAACACACACCCCAATAAGCATTTTGTAAAATGATTCCTATAAAAACATGGTGTTTAAAGGGTATAAAAAAATGAAATTACAAAAAAAAAAAAAACTAAATTCTGGTAGTGTTGAAATAGACATGTTTTTGCTCCAGTTCTGACCAGCATTGTTACTCTGAAGTGCACAAGGATGCGTCAGCACAGCTGTCACCAAAATAGCCCACCTTAGCAAACCATGCAGTGGTTGTGCTAGTCTCACTTTTCTCCTCATGAAGTCTGTGTTTTACTTATGAGAGTTTGACATTACAGTAATGTAGCTGCAAAAAAAAAAAAAAAAAAAAAAAAAAAAAAAAAAAAGTTTTTCTGAGATCATTTATCACACCACTCAAAATCTATAAGTCTGTCCACAGTTTTCCTACAACATTTTTGACCGTAAAAAGTCACCTCAAAATAATGCTACATGGGATGGACCTGAAGTTAAAATACTGATTATAACATCAGATTGCTTTCTTGATCTTTTTGCTCAGACATGGAGAAAAAAAAAAAAGACAGCTCAGGAGGATCGTTTGAATACAATCTGTAGAAACCGGCAGACATTTTGTACTGACAGAAGATAACACATCAGTGGCAGTTGACTTATCGGTCTGGATGCTGACCCCCTGTTTAGGCTATCTGCTATGGCATGATCTGTGTTATGTCCTTGTGCCTCTGGCTTGTGTTGTTCCTTCCCTCAAATCCTTGATTCTGATAGTTTCCTGTACAGACAAAAATTATTTCCAACAGAAGGGAAGAAATCCATTGTCTCTTTGTGTTAAAGAATAAAAAAGGATTTTTATGTTTTCAAACGGGCTTTTAAAGTTACTTATCTGCAATGGAAAGGGAAATTATGATTTGTTTATGTTTCACACTTCAAAAATATAAAGGGATTTAGAGTTCTATAATATTATTTGTCCTTAAGCCTGTATTAACACATATCTCATTACCTTACTGTCAATAGCCTTCAACTGGAGAGAAAAAACTCCATACCATTCTAAATGAGAGCACAGTCACAGAATGACAACACTGTTTAATATTCCATAAAAATCAAGACTAAAGCTGAGGCTTGGTAATTAGCTGTGCTGTCTTATTTGGTTAACAACTCTAAAATTTCAAGGTTCTCTTAATGGGAGTTTTCTCTTTCTCCTTCACACTTCTTGAGTGAAAATAAAGTATAATGAGAAATACAAGAACATTGCTTTTTTTTGGGTGAATATGAAATGAGAGCTTTGAAAGATCAGATTCAGAAAGATAGATGTGATAAACCAACTGTTTCAGCTAAGAGGAAAAATGATTAGCAGTGATATGAATGCTAAGGGTGTGAAATAAAAATGGACAGTTATCAAACCTACTTTATATATTGAAAATGTTCATTTTGTTAGGAAATATGAGGTTAATTAGAGTTTATACAATTCAAAACTAACGTGAATGGTATGGCATTTGTTCGATTACAGTGCAGCTCATAGTGAGAGACATGGGACCCTTTACATAAAAATGAGGACTTTTAGCAAAACGTACTTGCCCCATTGTGTCTGCACCCTGTCCTCCGAGGCTATCTGTAGAACATTTTTAACAGTTTAAGATTATAGTTTGGAAAAAATGTTAGTTTTGGAAAAATTTGGGGGTGAACCTATTTCACAAAAGCACTTTATTACTTTATTGAGCTTGCACAACAAACGAACCCCACCAGTTTTTCTCCATCTGACAAGATTTGTCCCAAACTTGATGTTAAGCTTCAGTTGATAAGTTTAATTTTTATTAAAGGTGGACAATATCATAAAAAAACAATGAGCTACAATTTGTGGTTTCAGTGTGTAAAAGCCTTAAGAACATGATTGGTCTTTGCAGGGTCTTAGTTAGTGATTGGTTGGTATTTAGAATGCAGTAGGCTCACCATGAGAGTTCCATGATTGTGTTGATGGACAAGTTTTCTGTAAAGTTGTCTTGGTGGTTTACCATCATGGTGGCAGCATTTGGAGTGTCTATTTTCTTTCACAAACTTTATTTTTGTGTCTGCATCATTTTGGGCTGCTGAAAATGGCAGCTGATGTTT
The DNA here is from genome assembly GCA_014839685.1 of Anableps anableps. Taxonomy (NCBI): domain Eukaryota; kingdom Metazoa; phylum Chordata; class Actinopteri; order Cyprinodontiformes; family Anablepidae; genus Anableps; species Anableps anableps. The sequence continues at coordinate 8,560,617 of CM026088.1, forward strand.
CGTTCTTCTTGCGTTTCTTCTTCTAGTTTATTTCTAGTTTTGCTTCCTTTTTTAGTCAAATTGGCCCAGTTAGTCAGAATGATTGGGACTTACTGAGCTCTCGATCTACAGTTCTTTACAGACAACTATAGAAATAATTGAAACCATGTCACCAGAGCCAGAAAGGTTAATCTTCACGGACAAAAGGTGGGCAGTGGTGCTGACGAGATAGACTCTGGAGTGTTCTGCCCTGCTATCCTGCTATTTGTCATACTAAGCCTTTCCTTTAGACAAGGCAACTGGACACCTTGATCCGCTTAAATTAACTGTCAACATAAATGCAGCAAGTCAAGGGAGGAAAAAAATAAATCAGGATAAAACTCCCACCATGCTCTGGAACTGAAGTCAGCTTGACAGAAAGGTCGAAACTGTGTGGACCACAGGAGCAGAAACAGCTCGCAGAGATGAGTTTGAGATCCATAACAAACTCTGAAAGGGCTATCAACCTACTGAACTTGACCTTAGCCCCCACAATGGATGCAATTTTCAAGAAAAAAGCCACATCTGTGCCTGCCAGCAAGCCAACAGAAAGCAGTAATTTCCAAAACAAGAGGAACCAACATAAGCCTACAAGAGGGCAGATTGCTTATGAAAATGTTAAGGCAGACAGCAGTGGGGGAGCCATATTTTAATTAGAGATAGAGTCTTTGGCAGCTCATGAGCAGGAATGTTACAGCAGGCTCCAGCAGGTGGTGTTTTCATACATAATTTTAAAAAGACAATTAACTGAGACTAAAATCGTATGCGGCATAAATAAAATACAGATCCACATGTGCTCTCCAGTGCTGGCACTGCAAACAAACCATTTAGCATTCATGTTTGAAATCCACTGATAATCTTAAAAATTCATGTTTTACTTTATTTTGATTCATGATGACAGTGTAGTTCAGTGCGGTCATTGTGCCAGACAGTAAACACCACTGAAAGTCACACCTTTTCTCAATCTGTGTTAGGTTATCGTTTTACCAATCAAGAAGAACTTAAGATGTCACACTGGGATGGTAGTTTACTAAATGGTTGATGTTTACTTGATCTGAAATTTTCTTCCTTTTAGTAATCCTAAAAAAATACAAAAAAAACCTTTTTTTAAAAAAACGTGTTTCATTCCTGAAAGCCAATACATGTTGTGGTTAAAGTGAAAGCTGAAATACTGAAATACTCTAATGGCATTTGTGGGAAATAATTCTTTCATCTGGCTTAGTTTAAGAGGGAAAAAAAAGCAATGCTGTTGCAGCAAATTATTACCTATATATATATATATATATATATATATATATATATATATATATATATATATATATATATATATATATATATATATATATATATAACCCGTATGCTCCATAGAAATTACACTTGCAGTTGCATAGTCATCCTAGCTGTTTACTAGTGGTGTAATGGTACACAAAAATCATGATTCAGTATGCAGTTCAGTTTTGAAGTCACAGTTCAGTGTGTTTTTGCTTCGCTTCAATTAAGAGAAAGAAATTACAAGCAGCCACTGTAGAACTGACTGGAGATTTGGTTAGATTTATTTATTTATATTTTAAGATTTTTTTTTTGTCAGTTCTCATGGCCTTTATTTAACAGTGGTCAGACAGGAAAGTGAGTTGTGAGAGAGGGGCAAGACATGAGATTTGAACCTGTGATGGCCGCGTCAAGAACTAAGGCCTCCGTATATGGGTCACCTGCTTTATCCCTGCGCCATCACCGCTCCTAGATTTATTTAGTTTTTATTAAAAAAGGATAACCCAGTATAACTGATGGATGGACAATACAACAACAAAAACCACTTGAAAAAGGTCAGTGTTTTTTGGAAATTTTAAATAAGACTATAAAGACATTTGAGAACGAAAAAAAAAAAAAAAGGGGGTCTAAATTGCTTTGGAGTTGGACTGATATTTAGACAGTCAGCTACATCTCAGTGTAAGAGATGTAGCTGAATACACCACCAAAGTGCAGCTGTTGGAAAATTCCCTCAAGTCACAAGGACTCCTCAGGACAATACCGGTATGCTATCATAAGGGTGTTTTAGTCTAAGTATGAGATTATTTTAGCTAGGCAAGAGTATTGCCTGATGCTACTGGGCTGTAAAATGTTTAATATTTATGCTTTTAATGTTGTTTATTGAGAGATGAATATGGTTATAAATGTATAAATGTATGTGATTGTTGACTGAAACTGTATAATGTTGTTGTTTGTCCTCACTATATGTTCCCCCTCCCAGTCAGATCGTTATTGTAAATAATAACTTGTTCTTAATAGCTTACCTGGTTAAAAGGAATTGAATGGAAAAAAATGGATGAATGGTGTAAACGCTGTAGGAAGCTGGATTTGGACATTAGCTGATTTTTACAAGTATGTACAAGTGATGTTTACATTCAACTTGATGTTGCTTCAGGTGAGTACTTCAGTTAAGCGCAGAGCGAGGTATGTACCTTTTATTGTGGTAAAGAAAAAAACAAAACAAAAAAACCTGTACGTTGATGTGAAGTTTATTCCGCACCTAATGTTGTATTGCGCTCTTTGTTCCACACTTAGACTGAATGTCTGCATGTGTTCAGGTACAAGAAAAAAGTATTTGTACATTTATGTACTAAACCGACAAGGATGTACCAGATATTTTCAATAGAAATACATTTACCGTTAGACAACAGTTTACTCTGCCCGAGCTATCGATTTTAGTCATTTGAACAGTTTTCCTCATCTGTCAAGTTTGGGTTCTTTGTTTCCTTTATCCCAAATTTCAATTCTTTTACAATCCTGGCACAAAACCTGATCCTGATGGACTGTTTTTGGTGGGTGAGGAGAAAACCGTACCCTTCACCTTACCCACTATATCTTGTCAGTAAAACTGCTCCCTCCATCCTTTTTCTTTCACCAAAAAGAAGCCACACATCCATCTGACATTTTCTCGTTAAACCTAACTCTTTTTTTTTTTGTCAAGAAAACAATCAGTCCTGTGATTACCATAAGAAAGTTGCAGACGATGCCTTCAGTTCCATAATGAGTAATGCCTGCCTATTTAACGGATGTGCCTCAAAAGACTTTCCAGACTTGCATTTTAATTTACTTTGCTTCACTTTTAGTTTTCTGACTATAAAATACGATGATATATGCATATTTGAGAATATTGTTTCTTTCTACACAGTGTAATCACCCAACAGGCTTGTACGCATTTAAACTTCTCTTTCCAGAACGTCACTACAATTATTAGGCAAATCACACATCTCACAAATGCCTTTATAGTTGAACTGTAATGTTTTGTTTACTGGACTGCAGCTAATTGTTTTTGAAACTGAGTTTTATCATTTAGGGATTATAGAATTGATTAATACGCAACTGTTAGTATGCAGCATCATCAGCCAATCCAAGATCTCTTCCCAAGTGTCATCTTTGCTGTTTTAGAGTAACTAAAAAAAATTATAAGAAAAGGGTTCATGAGAAGAAAAAAAAGTGCACTACAGCTTCTTAATGAGTACTCTTGGTTCTTTAAATGACTTTCATTCTGCTCTTTACCTGCTCAGTATTACCAAACCCCACCCAAAAAAAGCTGTTAAGCTTGGCCATTCAAAATAATCAACAGATGACTAACAACAAAGTGACTAATTAGTGATAAAGTGACTTAAGGTATATTAAGGTTTTTCCGCAAGTTACAATTTCTGCTGCACACAGCCGACAACTTGACTGAATAAAAGCTTACACAAGAATGAAAAATTAAACTGTTTGGAAGTGTCCAAGAGAGACAGACAGAAAAATCAAACTCAACGTAAAGCTGTATATCTGCCAGTTCACTTTCAACAAACAGTAGTGATTTTCTATTGAATTTCGCTCGGCCCTGATTTCAACCTTGTTCATGTGTGGTTCATTGGTGGTGACTATAGCACAAGTTAAAGTCAATCTTCAGTGCTTTTTAGAAAAAAAAAATATTTTTTTTCCACTTGAACCTTTTTTTTCTTTATTTTGCTCAACCAACTTCTTAAATGAACAGTAATTATTAGAAGCAAGAGATCCACTGTTCAGATTCACTTTTCAGTGCCACCAAGCCTATGCTTGAAGCCAAAGCAACAAGAGAATGGTTTAAAGACTTGAATTTACATTTACAGAGTCGGTTTCTATAGAGGAGGAATTGAAAGAAGCTATAGTTACATTTTATCAGGACTATGTTATGTAATTTCATCAGTATAGAAACAGGAATTTATTGGAGCTGCATATTATTGAAATAGAACGTTTATATAAAAAAAAAAAAGACAGACTTTTTAAGCTAAACTGCATCTTATGTTTTTCCAACACTCAGAGGAGCTGAGGCAGGATCATATGTGATTTGATGGTTTTGCACAAAAGTGTAAGAATGTAGATTTTTAACAAGTGCCTCTCTCCCACAGCGTGTAATTATATGCAAATGCATCTTACATTTAAAAATTCATTTTTATTGAAAGCGCAGTGTTTAACAAGTGAACCCTGTGAAGTCCATCTACTTAGCTGTGAAGCATCATTTATTGTTTATTGTTTCAGAACAAACTAAGCAAGACAGCAGAATGTGCACAGTGAAGAACTTTGACACTGAATTATATACATGTGGGTAGAATTGACAAGAATTCCAAAGAAAATATCTGAGTTGATGATTTTTATCCATTTTCTACAAGCAGCACTTATAAGATTTCAAATTACTTCATAAAACAGACAAACAAGGCTCTCTTTGGATCTTTCATGGAAACAAACTGCATTATGGTTTCATTTCTTAAAATATCACCAGAATTGCCCATCAACACTGAAAACCATTCCCTCTTCCTGCATTTTAAGAAGGTTTTTTATTCTTTTTGTCACAAAAGAAATATAATCACATGTTTGAGTTTCCATTTAAAATGTCTAAATGAGCTTTTTGATTGAGTTCTGAAGTTGTTAAAGACACAAACAGCAATTTGATACTGTTAGTGTCCATATTCCATAAATACCATAAATACGTTTTTTTATTTATTTATTTTTTTTATTTCAGTTATTACATAACAAGAGATTATAGAACAGAGAAAGTTTTAAAATGCATATATCAGTGAAAAAGGACAGTGTTTCACATGCAGTGGAAAGAGTCAAAATAACACTGAATAATATCCATGTCATTGTGATTCAAGTGATTTGTGACTGCTAGTCCACAAGGAAATACATAAAAACATATGTAAATCAAAAGGAAATTGAAATGGTCATAATGCTTATCGTGTCATTATAGGAATTTCTATAAAAAGCTAAAAATCCACCAAAGTGTTATTACTTGTCCAAATAGATGAATAAAAAAAAACAAACATTTTGTTTCATCATATAAAAATTATGTAAAAACTGTTCTGTTCTAAATAAAACATCTTTTTTATGTTGCCTATATGATATACATGTGGGTTTTATACAAATGAGAAGAATATACCTTTAGTTGTTGCTCCAGCAGTTTGTTATACTTGGTCCAAATGAAAATATAAATAAAATGTCTTTGTCATGTGACTCTCAGATTATGTATGGCTTTGTATTTGTGTCATATCATTTAGATTTTTTTTAAATTATACATTCAATTTTAAAGCTAAATAAAATCAATGACTAAATGTCTCAAGATTTGGACACATTTAACGTAGAATATCAGGCAAAAGGGCCTTTTTGTTCTATTGTTTTTGAAAAAATAAAGAAATCAATCATTTTCTTTTTTCAGAGCACAGAAACTTCACATATATAAAATTTAAATGAATTACATGTTAGTAACATAATCTGTCCCTGAAAACATAAACAAGAGTACTTAAGATTAGATCTAGTGCTGGGAAGAACTGGCCATTGACTTATAAACTCTTGCCCTAATGAAACTAAGTAAAACACTAAGAAGATAAAAGGACCTGAACATTAAATACTCAAACTTACACCTTTTGAGAATAAGTGTACCCATATGTGAGTAGCTTAGGTTGAGAATGTATCTTTTCTTTCCCCTGCAGAAGCAATGAAATGAAATACCTGATCAAAATAATAAATGATTTTGATTGTTAGGACAGAAAAGTGAAGAAGGACAACAATGTGATGAGGATTATTAGAATTACTTTGATTTCTTTGTTGCAACATCTAAAAATCTTGAACATGCCCATCACTTTGTAGCCACAAAGTATCTTGATTAAGAAGAAAATATACAGTGGTTTGTCTCTTGTGTTTGCATTAACACATATATAAGAGGGCTGGTTTTATTTAGTATTGGTAAGCTGTAAAACACACAACACAGGTTGAGGAGGTTTCAAATTGTTTGCTGCAACCTCATAAAAAATGGGAAATTGTGTTGGTTTTTCCGCTGATACACAGCGCTGAGGTGAAGGACAGGGTTAGGTTGACGCTATTGTAACAAACACGCACAGCATATGAACACACAGCCAGAAGCAAAAGTGCCTTTATCGCACAATTGATCTTTCCTGCAGTGGTTGTCTTGAGGATTACCATACATAAAGAACAGGCTTGATAAAATATGTTTTTACAATTCATGGGCTTTTTGCTTTAAAATACGGTAAACAATAGGGTTCACAACCTCATATCTGCTTGTTAAGATCACTTGTCTTCTTTTACCTTGAACCCCTGAACGCTTACTTTAATTCAATAGAGGAAATTTAAAACAGCACATGAGCAGAGAACCAAAACAACAAACAGAAAAATAAAAACATGAATAATTATGATCATGATCCCATTGGCAACTAAACCATATTCACTTCAAAATATGTAAAAATATGTTCTAACAATTCAGTTTCCACAACTGCACACCATTTGTACCTCAATGACAGGCATGTGGCCATATATTTTTTCACTGTGTCCTTACAGAGGGGGCAGGTGATGTGCGAGTTTGCTATTTCTGGCCTCACTCAGGCCCCCTATGCATTTTCGAGTTTATTTCAAAATTCTTGTTTTCATTGTTAAACGTTTGAATGATCTTACCCCGCCCTACTTTTCTGAGCTCCTTCATCTCTACTTAACTTCTGGGGACCTCAGGTCAATCAAACAGCAGCTCCTACAGGTATCAAGGTCTCGGAGGAAGCTCAGAGGGCACAGGCTCTTCTCTATTATTGCTCCTCCACTGTGGAATAACCTTCTGCTGCACACTAGTGAGACTCCAACACTGCTTGCTTTAGACATGTTGTATAACCCACTTTTATTCTTTGGCTTTCAACATCAGCAAAATTTAGTTTGGTCTTGTTTTAATTGGTTTAATATTTTAGCATTTTTTTGTCATTTTTATGTTTTTCTTTCAACATGTTTATAGTTTGTATTTATAAGCAGCACTTTGTTTCAGCTGTTGTTGTTTTAAAGCACATTATACATCAAACTGGTATTTTATGTGAGATGTGACATTATTCTTCATTCACTTCATGCATGGTGACCTGAATGTTTTTGTTAGCCCAGGATGTTGCTCATGTTTTTCATCACTACACACTTTTAAATATAGATTAGTTTGATTCTCAATTAATAGATACTTTGACTAAAGCAGTGGCTCTAGGTGATTTCTGTCTTTGGTCTTGAGTGATGGTATCCTGCACAGAATACAGCCATTTCTGTTAAACAAGCTTTTCTTGTGGAATGTTCCAAAACTAACATGTTAGTAGAACAACAAAAAGTGGTTGCAATTTAAAAAGAACATTTTATTTGATCTCCTCAAGAGTGTGAGTTGAAGTATGAATGGTGGCATTTTGAAAAAAAAAATGTCTTGAAAAATCACAGTTATGATTTATTTGATGTGCAGTTCTGCAGAGGTGTTATCAGGAGTCTATACTTTACAGTCCACGCGGTCTGGAGAAACATAAAATCACACAAGCTACCAGCCAGTTATAATGATGTGAATTTCAAAGTCAATTTCTGCCATCTTAAAAAAACACCTTGATATTTAATAGAGATTCACGTGAATTCTAATATTCGAAGCTTACCCCTTTTGCATTACACATTGAGCTACATATAGGAGCCATGCAGATAGTTCATACTGCCAACTTGGATCGTGGTTAGTAGCAATAAACAGCACTGAAGTTAGTTCACACACAAAGAAAAAAGACAGCAACAGGTCATCCAGTCTGGGATCAAGGTTTGTCAGACAGTCAAACAAACACGGTGGCGTCTCTAATGGTTTCACTTGTTCAGCTAAGTAATTTCTTAAGTCAGAAAGTAAGGGGTACTGGAAAGGTGTGTCCATAAAGGCGTACTAATGGTGGAGATGGAGACTTGAGTCTGTAACTTCAATTTGGATTACAAACCACAAAAACACGGCTTTCGGCTTGACTTAGACTTCTGCTATGAAGATTCTAGTCATACTTAATCCTCAGACAATCTTGATCTCATGTAATAAATGTAAGCTGGTAAGTGTAGATCACAAAGAGTGAGGAGTCATATTGTCTCCTTTGAGTTACTGTTGGGTGTATACCAGTGACTGGTTTTCATGGCAACATTATATACCACATACATCTATAATGTTTTTCAAATATTTGTGAAAGTGATTGAAGCTTTTGACATTGTCTTATTTATTTAAAGCTACCAGCAAGCAAGCGTTCACAGTACGTAAGCTAAAGACTGCAACTCTGACAGGGCTGAACCTTCAGTTTATGCAATTGGGACATTTTCAGATGATAGGCTATTAATGGTTTATAGCTACCTGTTCATGACTACTATGCCTTTGTAGTCATAACCATATGAAGTTCTTTCAAATCCGAATCTAAAGTTATCTTAGCTCCATCTTATTCTCTCGCTGTCAAGTTGGTGTTAGAGTTGGTGTTGGAGTTCTTCAGCTGTCCAAGAACTGGTTTCATTTGTATTAGTTCTATTTGGGCATAAATGGATATTTATATTTTCAGTGAGGTAAATTCATCCATCCATTGTCTATACTTACTCTAAGGGGGGACTCTGTGCCCATCTCCAGCGGTCATTGGCCAAGAGGTGGGGCTATACCATAGACAGGTCGCTCGTCTATTGTAGGGTGACGTAGACAAACAGGTCAAACAACCATGCATGCACACCCTTACATCTAAGGACATTTTTTTTACATGTTGAATTAAATGTTCTAGAAAAAATAAAGATGTTAAGGGAGATAAATAGGCTTAAGAGTATTTATAATCCACAGCAATGCAGTGTTTTGGAAAAAAAAACAATTGACATACATCTGACAAAATGATGTGACAAATCCAAAAATAACAATCCAGCCATTTTTCCTTTGGATCACCTAAATTCAATTACCTCTTTGATTGTGAGTCAAAACACTGTAATACCCATGCCAGCAAATGTCAGTAATATCAACACTGAACAATCCAAACAAGAACATTCTGAGGCTAGGGTCAAAAGCTCTCGAAAAATAATTGTTGCTTTCGGTCATTACTTTTTCAGCTTATATCTTAAGTTTAATAGAAGCAGAAGTACGACAAAGCAAAACAGACATAAAATAGTGTTTTTACCATGGTTTTGAAGAACAGAAAGCCAGAGTGGTCATGGGCAAAGTGAGCCCCTATATTAAAGTTGTTGATTAATGTCCAGATATCTCACAAACACAAAACACAAGCATATTTTTTTTAAAAATTTCCCATTTTATGATCAAAAGCTTTGTTTATATGCAGAAAAAAAATCTGTCTGGCAAAATATCCATGCTAGTGTAAACTTGTTTCTGTTTCTCAAAACTGACATGACTCTGAATCTTTCTCAGGTAACAACAGGTTTCATTTGCGTGGTAACATTTGTCTTGTCTTGCGGTATTGTTTTCTTTTTATCGTTTTACATTGCGGTTTTTCACCATGGTGCCTGCTTGTGTGACAAGCAGGCACCATGGGACATCCTGTCATTGGGACATTCTGTCATTGACTATTTGATGGGTAATGTGGACGAGTCCAATCTGATGGTGATTGAAAATTAGAAGACAGGCAGATGAACAAGCTCCACAGAGTTAAGTTGTGGATGTCTGACTTGGTGTTGTCCATATTGTTTTTCATTTGTCTTAGTCAAATATATGCAGAAAAGCTCTAGGATTTGTCCAACATGGCATTAATGTTCAAACCTGTCTGTGGAAAAGCATAATCCGCTCCATTCTTGTTTATTATTCAAAAACACTCTCCAATAAGAATTTACGAAGTACTTGTCTAAATTTATGCATTCTATTTCCAGTACTATCCATGTACACTAAAATAGCTGTCTACGTTAGACATTTCTGCAGAGGAAGGTTTCTTCATGTCTGGATTAAGGTGTTGACAAATTAAAAACAAAGGGATTATCAAGAAAATTTCAAACTCTTCACATTAGAGTCTCACAGCTCTCTCACACACATTGGCAGTGCTGTGAAAAATTGAGCCCCTGTGTATGAAATGGTGAAACTATTTTAATTGTACAAAAAATGTTTGAATGCAGAAGTTATTCCTTCTGAAAGAAATAAAATTTAAAGCATTAATGCAACAAGCTTACCTTGAAGTCAATCTTAAAAATCTCTTTGTGCATGACATTCAAAAAACAGCTATAATGATGAAGTTGTTGTGACTAATTTTTACATAACTGGAGATATTTGGAACTGAATAAAAAATATTTTACCAAAAGATTTATCTATTTGTCACTTTATTGTTCGTCATCTGTAGATTATTTTGAATATAACAAGCAGTTTGTTTTTACGAAAGTTTTGAATATGTATCAGTTATTGTCTGCACCACTGGAAATACTTTCCACATTCATGTCGGTTTAGAGGAAACAAAGAGTGTGCTGTCTTTAGCTGACAGTTGTTTGGATGCCTTTCACATATTGTGCATCATATTAGCTGATATCCACATTGTTTGCGGGTAGGCTTAGAAAATGTCAGCAGTAGTGTTTCAGGATTTGGTGAACGTGTCCCGTGCCTGAGGACCTCTAACCACAGAATAGCTTTATACCACAAATCCACAATCCACATAAGTCTTGTTTACTATACAAAGCAAGTACTTTCCTCCAAGGGCTTTAGAGAAAGCTACAGATAGAGTGGAGCAATATCCATGAATGCGGCTCTTCATTTGTCTCCACAAAACCCTCCCAAGAGAACTGTACATATACAATTAGAACAATTTTGGATAAACAGTAGAGCAAATATTTGGAAATACAAGCATATTCACTAAATGTTTGTTATTTTATCAGATTGTGACAAGACTGGACAGCCTCAGTTCTTCAGTATTTGTAAGTGACTGTGACAGCATACGCAATGGCTCTGTCAACAAAGTTATATCATCTGTTATTCACAGAGCTGTGAACAATTAAACTGGTACTTTGTGACTTAACAGTGATATACCATGTATTATAAGAATGGTTTCAATTACACCAGTCATACAAAGTTCTGCTTGGCAGGGCTTTGCAGCTGCAAATCCATTTCTAAGGCTTTGGTAGTCTAGCCAACCATAGCAAGAGCCATTCCCCACAAACGAAGAAAACAGAGTACAGCGTACCTATCCAGAAGTGGCTGGAACATTGTAGAATTAACCAGGAGTTATCAAATACCCAGAACATCTAAAACACTGAAGGCCTCTCATGCTTCAGTTAAGGACAGTGATCATAATTTAACAATAAGAAAGAGAATGGAGAATTCCAAGACAAAAAAAAAAAAACAAAAACAATAATAATGCATCTTGATGATTCTCAAAACCTTTAGATAACATTTTCGTGGACTTGGAAGATAAAAGTGGAACTTGATAAAATGTGTCCCATTACACCAGATGTAATAAACACAGCTTTTCAGAAAAATAATATCTTGCCAACAATTAAAAATGATTGTTGTCCTGTGATGGTTTGGGACTGCTTTGTTACTTTAGGACCTGGATGACTTGCTATTGTTGTTGAAACGATGAATTCTCCTACCAACCAGAAAATCCTGAAATACAATACTTGGCCATTAGTTCATGACCTATTCAACAGGTCAATGATCCAGAACATACGAGCACTTACATCTTTGAAAGGTCTTGGCGCTCTTCTTCAGCCACATACAAGCTGCTGAAATAAAGCTTCATGTCTTAAAAATTGGGCGAGGGACAGGTAGGAGACCCTGGGGTGAGCTCGAGCTTGCTGGAGAGACGATGCATCTCTTCTGGTCGGTGAATATCTGAGGTTTTTTCCACTGCTATGGACAGAATATAGAAAGTTGATATTGACTGGTTAAATGGTCAGGTTTTCTGCTCAGGTAAACAGCCTGCAGTCTGCTACTTTACAGACATCCTGCTGGTAGCTTGACAACTCTAGTTGTAAAACATTTCTAACGTGATAAGAGTGATATTTCAAGCTCATTTCCACACTGTCACGGTCTGTTTTTCTTCATTGAGAGAAGTTTAAAATGGATGGATTTGACGTTGATGAAATTAAATTAATTTATTTTACCTTGCAGATATTTACTCTCAAACATTTTGTTTAAAAAAAAATGACATAGTTAATAAATAGCCCAGCAAAAACAAAAGGGATTTGTCAAATTACGTTTCTGTTTTGAAACAATTAAATCCATTTTCACCAGAACAAAAAGGTACAAATTTGTTGCCTGCAGTGGGTATGCATGCTTTCTTCTCTGCCCTGTGTCACTGAACAGGCAGAGATCTGTATTCAGAGATGTGCTGCATTTACCCTTGATGGAGTACTGCTCTTGTGTTCACTTGTGGTAGACTCCATTACTTCTCCATATATAGATGACAGTGGGGAGAGGATCTACAGCAAATTTGATCAGTGAGATTACAAACCCCTGCGTACTAGATCATTTAAACCTCATCTCTGTTGCCTGGAAGGACAACAATACATTACTCCCTCTGTGCAGTGAAGCTATCGGTCCCCCTGCGCCTTGCTGCTGCATGTCTTTGAAGATCAGGCGAGGTGAAAGCATGCTGAGACAACAAGAGATACTGAGTTGTCGAGGTCAAAAGTTTGTGAATTGGATTCTATGATGATCAACGGCTATGTGACAATCTAGGAACCATCTGCAAATCCTCTGCTGTAGTCCAGACATTGCAGTGGACCATGGACATCTGTATACCTGTATATATAGCCATGAAGGCAAAAGCCAGGGGTCAGAACTCTATAAAATGCAATTAAATTTTTGTTTGTTTGCTCAAAGAAAATGTTGTGTCTTCAAGGCAAAGTGTACTCCTTAGCCATAACTCAGTGTATTTTACTGTTGAATTTATGATGTAAATATTCTTCTTAAATTATCCCATTCATACCTGGGCTTCACTTTTTTCCAAAGCATCAGCTGTGAACATGAAGAAAAGAGGGTGACAGGGAAATCCAGTCCTACTGACCCCCCACTGACACCTCAACAAAGCAATGCATCTCCATTTTCTTGTATCCTTCGTTCCACAGACTTCAAAGTTTAAGTAAACCGAATGGACAAACAAGCGGTGAAAACAAAATCCTGCCTATGATGGCAAACACCCCCAAACATCAGAACGGTCGTTGTGAGTGTACTCTAAAAATCACGGGGTCCTCTTCACACTCGTGCTTCACTCGCCTTTCTGCAAAATCTTGACATTGTCTCGCATCAGCCCACCCACTGCCAGGCTCCACTCTTGTGCATGTGGATTTTGTTTCTGCCTTAATGCTATCAAAATGCCCAGAGAATCCAAACAAGGGGGAGAATTGGATAACTGCCCTCGATTATTCTTTTATTTTCTGAAATAAAAAATGTGACCGGGTTTGTAACCACTTCATCAACCTGACCTCTCTGTGAAAGCACCTGAGCCAGCTCCTTACCTTTGCGTTAACATTATCCCCATTAAATTACATCTTCAAATGTCTGTTGTTTATTTAAAAGGGAACAACCTTGATGTACAGAGTAGAATAAGAAAAAAAAAAAATACAGGAATAATTCAGCTTTGCTGCGGCCTCAGCCCATCCTCAAGAGAAGCAATTATCATTCTTTACTGTGACTTTTAAGAGCTGCTCGAGGGCCAAGCAGAAACAATGACAAGGACGTTTCCCTGTTTATGGAATTGTATGAATATTATATTTGCTCCCCACTGTGAAGTTGGACAATCAGACCGATTCGCCTGCCACGCTCAGGCACACCACCCTTGCTTTTTGTCCCCCACATCTGCAAACATTTTTTTTTTTTTTTGCAGCTGCCTGAGCTAATGCTATCATTAGACTACTGGATCCTGTAGCCAAATTATAATGTGATCTCCTGCATCATCTATTCTTCTCCTCCCCCCAGTACTGATGAATAGCTTAAGGTCAGACTATCAAATTAGTGGCTGCCATTACTCCCCAGACACTAATGGCATCTTTATGAAAGGAAAGATATGTAATCTCTCCGAAAGCCTTTTGGAGACCAAACAGTTTGTCTGTAGATGAGATGTGAGTGCAAGCCTGAGTGATTGTAGAGTGGATTGGGAGGGGGGTGGGGGTGATGTGTGCCTGCAAGTGCCAACCCCAGTTTCATTTTTTTTTTCTCCTCACGTACTGTGCTCTGGTTTTAATTCAAACTGCTGTGCCCATATTTATCTGTTAATCCGTTTGTCATTGCACCCTCAGTTATATACCCAAATGGATCAAATATGGCATGCTTCACAAACTGTGATCAATAAAATATGAGGCATCTAACCTTCCCTTGAATGAACCTGATAAAATGACAAAAAGGCTTTATGTTGGGACAGTATAATAATTCCCATTATTGAGCTTTATGGCATTTATTCCTTTTTTTTTTTTTTTTTTTTTTTTTTTTTTTTCAAAACTATATCCTTTTTGCAGCACTCCACCGACCCGACTGCCCTCTCCAACACACACAGATATCTACCACATTAAGGAAAATGGTTTCCATGAAATATAGTAGTTACCCATTGTTGAATTAAAGTTCACCAATAGTGGAAAGTTTTTGCAAATATAAATCAGAATCCAATTATAAATTTACAATTGTAATTATTTTGAGACATGAGCCTTTGTATAGGATAAGAATCACCATAAACTAGTTGTCGGCATAGTTTTGTAGCAGCATCTTAATCCAACAAAGAGCCAATGTAAGTTTCTGTTTTTATATCACGTTGTATTTAAACTGCTATTTATTTAGTAAGTGTCCTGTTGTGGTTCACTCTGCAAGTCATATTACTCAGATTTTTTTTTTTTTTTTTTTTGCTGAGATCAGATTTTTGCTTCATGGTTGTTTGTGTTATAGATTTAATGGCAATGGCATCAGACTCCAAGTGACCAGTCAAAATGACCCACACGTTCAGAATGCTGTTTACAGAAGTAAATATGGATGGCACACATGACAGCATGTATGCATAAACTTTGAAGCTTCTCTGCAACTGGAGACAACAAATTGTACACTTTAATCCAAATGATCATAGACTGACAGACTTAGAACAGATGTTGTTTTATTTTTTTTTTGAAATATGAGATCATTTGGCTGGCATAAAAATTATTTACACACTTTTTCATCAGAAACAAAATGCCAAACATTTGTTGGAGGTTGGCCATTTTCATCCGTTTTCAAGAAAAACAAACACTGTAATCAGTAACTTAATTTGTGTCTCTAATTCAGGATTCTGAATGCTGTTAGTACCATATAATTAAGCTGTCAAACAGAAAATCATGTCTGTCTAGCAGGATTCACAATCAAACACCCAACATTGCCCAAAATTTATTGGAGTTTCCTGTCAACCAGGAAGCCAGCACATAGTGACTTGATCTCGACCTGGAGTGAAATCAAATAGCTTTGCTTCAGTGGCAGACCCCCCGGACAGCCGCAGTGGAAGTCCATCACAGGGTCACAGCCTCAATCCGTCACTGTCCGCTACTGCTGCTACTACTGAGACTCCAAGGAGAAGACAGAAATGACTCAGGACTGCAGGGCTGTGGTTTACTCTTTGACTCAGATATTTCATAAATGAAAGAAAATATCCCTTTTTTCCCCTCTCTTTGGTTCACTTGGTAAATCCTCCCCAGTCACGAACCGGAAAATGGTGCAAGGACCGCAAAGGTGCCGCATTAAGAAAATCTGGATCTACAAAGTACGAATATTACGAAAAATTTTCCCAGGCAAATAGCTGGCACTGCCCAGGAGGCTGATAAGGCAAGGCAGTATCTTTGGCCATGGGGTGCAATCTAACAGCTTAGTTCACTGAAAGATCTTTCCTTTAGCAGCTGCAGTGGAGGTCTGGGTTATAACCTCAATCCCCGACTTTCCATTCAGTTGTATGTAAAGTATAGTGACTACTAACTGAAACTGCATACCAGAAAATTGAAAATAAGAGGGACAGGAAAGCAAGAATATACAGATATTCTTTGAAAACAATGTCATTTTTAAATGGAAATATATATTTACAAATGCTTGCAAAAAATTTCCAACCTTAAATGTTTTTACATTTTGCACACATAACCACATTTTTCAGTGTACTTTTTTTTTTAGGTTTTTGATAGTCCCATGCAAATTAGTAAACAATCTTGTTTTTTTTTTTTTGTTTTTTTTTTTAATTTCAAACAAGTCTGTTGTGAGTCTATTTGTATTCAGTGTGTAGAGCCCGAGTGAATGAATGTAAAGCTTAAAATTGTTTGAATAACCATAATTTAGGTTGTATCTTTGGATGACATATCTGAGGGGGAGATTTTAAAACAGCAAAGCCCTGACAATTGACCCTTGATGTACTCCATAGACAACACTTTGAAATTTGGTAGAATTTGGGTGCCAAAAATTATCAATTAGATTTCGCTACAGGGCATTGATGAAAACCATTTAGTCATAGCTCTGGTTGCATATATTGGATGCTTTTTCTGCAAAAATGTAAACCTCCTCTCCAGTTCAGTCTAGTTTCTAACAGAAGCACCAAAATTGCCCTCTTTTTCTCCATCCATCTTCTCATCCACTCTGAGCAGCTTCCCTGTCTCCAAAGAAGAAATAATCACCATGTTTGATGGTGCTTTCAGGTGTAAGTTTTCCACGACACACCATTGTGGATGTCGGTCACAGAGTTTCAAGTTGGTTTCATCTGACCTGTGCACCTTCTTCCACCTGATTTGTGAATCCATGCAGCTCTTGCAGAATTACCATGGGTGTCTTAGCTGCTTCTTCAAATAATGTTCTCCTTCCCAAGTTCCCTGACTGGTCTGATGTGTTCATTGGTTTCTGTGGTACTGTTTCTTTAATTATTGCTGTCTAAAAAACTTTGAGGCCTTCAAAGATCAGCCGTATTTATACTGAGATACCATTACCCAAGTTACAACTCTGTTTAAAGGGAGGGTATTATGCAAGATCAACGTTTTTGAGTTTTATATCACGCTATAAGGTTATTTCCTCATCGAATACATGCTCGGGGGGGGTGTTGCTTTGGTTCATTAATGCATGTTTGAGAAATCCTTGACTCTCTCGTGGCAGCCATTCAGGGACGCATTAACGCTTGCTCATACAATGCACCGCCTATTTCTCCAAAGCTCCGCCTTGTATTTTAAGTCCCCAGCTGAACTCTCGCCCCACAGAGCACTTCTCCCCTGTGCCTCCCCCACACAGCTCCTCCAGACAAGGGCAGCAGCAATTAGCAAACAGCTGCTGGAACTACGAG
The DNA here is from genome assembly GCA_014839685.1 of Anableps anableps. Classification (NCBI taxonomy): domain Eukaryota; kingdom Metazoa; phylum Chordata; class Actinopteri; order Cyprinodontiformes; family Anablepidae; genus Anableps; species Anableps anableps. The sequence continues at coordinate 8,578,157 of CM026088.1, forward strand.
TCTGCAGAACTTGTCATACAAACTACTGCGCTTCTTAGAATGAATCAATAGACGGCATGGAGAGGCACTGCTATCATGACGTGCTGAACGGGGAGTGTCGGAAATGGGAGGAGGTTCTTAAAGAGGCGGAGGCCAATTTCAAGGTGTCAAATATGGCTGTGATGCAAAGTCAAATTTCTTTGAAGTTATTTTTTATATCTAAAACATTTTTATCACAACTGAAGGGAATACAGTGATTTGATTGTGCTATAAAATGGCATATGTGCCTGGAAAATACATAATACACCCCTTTTAACTGTTTAGATATGAATTTCATTTGTGAAACAGTGAACCTCACAATAATCTATTACTTTGTGCTGGTCTATTGAAAATATTTCAAATAAAATACATTCAGGGTTGTGGTTGTAATGTGAAAACATTTAAAGGGTGTGAATATTTTTACTATTTGTTATTTTATTGATTTATTGGGTTTAAGGGAGACTTTATTGATAGTGCTTTCTCCTTTTTTCGAATAGTTGAAACTTTCCTAATCTCACAACCTTTATTTTACCTTAAGGTGCTTCTAAATGTCACTGTGGCCCATAAATGGTCCCTTTAGCCCAGAGGATGGGATTAGCTGTAACAAGGGATGGGGGAGGGGATAAATCCAGTTACCTCTGCAGTGAAAAAAAGTCTTTTATTTTTTTTAGTCAAAGGCTTTACATGGGCATAGATTGAACGTATCTGAAGTTTGCTCCCAAAATTTGATCTTACAAGGGGTGACAGCCACCTGATCTGATCAGCATCCCTTATTCTGACAGAATAGACAGCTCTTGACATTATAAATTTCCTTCAAAGAATCTGCGCTGCTCTAAGTGCCTGCTGGAGGTTGTGCATTTTATGCAGCGAGGTTATCAGGTCGTCCTGTGGGTATTTTCTCTGTATACTTGGAGGTGAAAAATGGAGACAACAAGGAGAAAAGAATTGCAATAATGTCAGAAATGAATACCTTCCTCTTCTTAAATGATAGCGGCAAGTCGTTGTAAACAGACTGGGCATCAAATTCCCAAAGAAGCAATAACTTTGTAAAGGTTGTCTGATGAATAGATTCCATTGCATGTCTTCTTCTCAGCCACTCTCCTTGTCTTTTTATCCTACATGAATGGATGTTTTCAGAATGTGATAATCTTTACCAAAGGGGGTAAAACACATTCTCGGCATCGTTGTCTACCTCAGATCCTTTGACATGAGTGAAAACACTAGGACAAAAACAGAAAAAGGAAATGGGTTATGAGTCACCCATGCTGAAAGTCAGCAAAATTAAAAAGAAAACAGATGTTTGTGATAATAAGTATAAATTCTTCTTTCAAAAGTTTTCCTGCCTTTAAATATACCTTTTTTCTTGACCTTAACTGATTTTAACCTTGCATGCCTATGATATTACAAATACTAAACTTATCAGCAATGCTCAAAGCTGGGAAATATATTTCTAGATAAAAAAAACAAAAAAAACCAAAAAACATTTATTGTTAAGAGAAAGTCATTAAAAGCCCTGTTTATAGTGTGCCACAAGTTATAGAAGGAGGTGCTTTAGTTAGAGGAGACCAAAACTAAGGGTGCCATTGTGGATAACTGCATTTAAATTTAAGTACTTAATATGGATTTTAAAAATAACAACTATTATAATTGTTTTAATTTATATTTCTTTTACTTTACATTTAATATTTTAAAAGAAAACAAAATCACTTGTTGCTTTGATTTTTAGTCATGGTTTCCAATAGAAAAAAATCCAGTTCCAGTCCACAAGGAAGCTGGTTAGAAGCAATGGGTAGATTGATGAAGCTAACAACCAATAGTTGAACAAAAACAGCTATGCACAGGTAAATATATAAAAAAAAAAGAATATTGTGATAAAGTTCAATATTTTTTGAATCTCATTGATTCAGTAAGAATCATTGAGATTCAGTTCACATTGTGGATATGCAATAATTGACTTATTAACTCAAAAATCCTAGGTTTCCTGTGCTTCTCAGTTGCCTCTCAGTCTAGGTCAGTATAGGCTACACAAGATAGACACTGGATAAGGCTGTTGACCTGCCAGATGTACAGAAGATAATCACTGACACGCTCCTCTAGCACAGAAAGCTACAAAAGGTCAATAGTAAAGAAGCTAGTAGTTCACAGATTGCTGTATCCAATCATATTCAATGAAAGTTGAGTGAAAGAGAAAAGGAAAAGGGTGGTAGGAAAAGATGCACCAGCAACAGGGTTAACCTTTGGTTCTTGAGGATTGTCAAGGAAAATCTATTCATAAATTTGGGGGAGATTCACAAGGAGTCGACTAAGGATACATTTTCCATCAAAAGCCAGGTTGGTTTGGATCGCTTTTTCTTCTGACATTCATACACAGAAAAATAAGAAATCTATAAGTTTTATCACAGCACCATATCCACCAGAGGAACTTTTATTGTCTGGATTTTATTATATTGGTTGTTTTGTTCAAATTAGTTTATTTATGCAAAGTAAAAGCAGGCTTGTACTGTAGCTCTAATTATACAGTTTGCCCTAAAGGCAAGAGCAGCGAGGCTTACTGTGGCATCTGCTTGTTTTTATTGATGTTGCTGACCTCACAGCATCTCCCTTTGTGCAGAATTGTTTATCACTAAAATGTTTAAATTGTCTTATGGTTAAAAAAAACTAAATTTCTCAACAATGGACTTGTTTTGTCATGAAAAAAAGGAATACAGAACAAGAAAAATAGCATGCTAAAACTACTTTCAATGTGTAATATTTATGGTTGAGCAGAGACGACTAAAAGTCCATGAAGAAGTCCACCAAAACTCATTGATAACCACCTTCTGGCATCAACTTACTAGATCCAAATATCAACAATTAACTTTTTTAATCCTTGGTCTGACCATCTTCCTCTGAATAATTTTTCTGAACTGATATTTCCGCAGTTTTGAGACAAAGCAACCTTTGCCTCATATAGTTAGATAGTGATATAAATTAAACCAGTGTTGCTGTGGTTAATGTTTATTCCACATCGACAAAATAGTTTTCAATATTAGTCAATTTTTAAAAGTTCATTTTGTAAAATATCCACATTTACTAACCAGAGGCTCAATGGCCCATAAACTTCGTCTCGATGGTTCAGATGGCACAGAGTAAGATATGCAACAAAGGTTTTGGTAAAATTTCTATCGAACAAACTTTACATCACAGCATAAAATCACTGTCACGGAGCCCGACTTAAGTGAACCTCTGCATTCCTTGTCTTAACATCAAGTAAATTGTGAACTGTTTATCATTTATTTCAAGAAGGCGTAAGGAAGAAGTTGCTGAGCAAGCTCTAGCAGAACAATGTAAGACACGTGGTCAGGTATGAAGATCACAGGTTTCCAGTAGAAGTGGGATCCGTTGTACAGAGCCAGTAAACTGAATACATTCTTCCATATGTTCAGTGCAGAAAAAATCTCAGCATTCTGTTCCCCTGCTCCCAGCCAAATGGATCTCCCACCCACCTCGACCCACAGCTTTCCTGTCACCCACCAAAAATGTTTCATCTTCTACCTCGTTCTTAGATCCTTCTGTTTCTTTTGCCTTTAAATCTTTGTCAACAAATCAGGCTATTTCAACCAAATCTGGCGATGCTTTTCCTTCCTTCATCTCCCCCTCCTGCCTGGGTATCTCCAGAAGTCAGGGGAATAGGCAGCTGGAGAGACTGAACTGGAAAAAAAGGCTGCAGGTCCAGATGGTGTCAGCCCCAGTGTCCTGAAGGCCTATGCAGAACAGCTCTGTGAGATACCGCAGCAAGTCTTCAACTTTAACCTGACCCATTAGAAGGTTCTGGGTGTTGTGGAAGACAACCTGTCCTGTTTCACAACCAAAACAAGCTCATTAATTCGTCTCTAACAGCTACAGACATGTTGCCTTTACATTCAACATGACAGTACTGAAGAGACTCCTATTGGTCCACCTGTATAAGTAAGCAATCACCAACAGGACCCCCTGCAGTTTGCTTATCACTGTGGATTTCAAGTTAAAGATGCCATTATTCCCCTGATAAAAAAAAACCCAGCTATCATCTGGACAAAACAGCTGTGCGAATCATGTTGACACAATTCAGCCTGATTTGTTTTGTCAGAAACTCAATTTTGTTTCTACTGTGGTAAATTGCTGGCATTGTTAGTCTCCTTTAATATTAAGGTGTTTTATATAATGGTAAAATCAATTTCTTTGATAGGCTGATTAATGTGACATTGCTCTCAGGTTGCTCCAAATCTGCCTCTAATTTGTTGATCAGTACCTTTTGATATCACTTCACCTGGAAGCGTAACCCGAGTTTGGACTCTCAGAAAACCAAACAAAAGTACCCATCAGTAAGGTCTTGCAAAGATAGAACTGATTTCAAGATTTAATTATGATAATTGCTCTTGTTGGCACTGAACCCTAAGTTACACTTGTGGCTTTTTTTGGTTAAGGTGTGCAAGATTTTAAGTTTTCTCTGTCCATCCTAGATGTGTGTTTAGCATCACTTAGTGTCTTCCTGAATGAGGTTTACCCTTGTATCCAACACTGTTAAAATTCCAGAGTAGGGTACCATCAAAATATCCAAAAGACCTTTGACAAAAGACTCTAACAAGAGCCAGCCACGTTCCAGTATGAGAGTGACTGAAATAACAACTGGTTATTTTGTAACATAACCATATAGATAGATGTCCAGTGGGATTTTAGACAAGAAAACACAATCTTTTCCAGTTCTATTGCTGTTTGTTCTGGTGTTTAAGACTGCCATATCAAAGCTAATTCCAAGCATTGGTTCCAACTAGTGTATAAAACCTTTAAGTTCTTAAAACTTCTGAGAGACTGATAAACTCTTGATCATTTGCTCTTAATCAACCAGATGACCATGAAGTTTCTTCATCATAACATGTTGGTCACCTTTCTCCATTCAACATTGAAGTCCCTTCTTATTTTTATCTGTAGTGTTAGTAGGAAGGACACTACAGAAAAAAAACATGTTGCTTCGCTGGAACACATTGGGGATTATGGAGCAGCTTCTTGATGATGAATTGCCAATATGCGCTGGTAAGTACATATGTTGGTTTGAGGAGGGACGATGTGTAACAGGCTGTTTCTGCTGCAGTTTTTACCTATTTTGTCACCTCAGGGGGCTCCTTCAAGGTTTAATGGGAGTGGTCTTAACTTTGTGTAGTTCAGTAACAGGTTGCTGTTAGAATTATCTTGGTGTTGAAACGGACTGGATACATTTAAAAACCTTTAGTTGCAAAGAAAAATAAAAGGAAAGAAGATATTAAAATAAAGTTGTAATACACTGTTTCAGTTTATCCTTTACTTTTGACCAGTATTATGATCACAGAACTTAAAATACTTTTCATGCCCGTTTCTTGGTCAAGTATTTTCTCCTACACTAAAGAGAACAGTGTAGACATCTGTGATGTTTTGCCATTTTGATGCCAAAATTCTGTATTAACCCCAGTAAGCAGTGTGAGTTTGACACTTAGAGTTTAAATGATCCAGATCACATCTTCACACCACATAATGTCGGCTGACGGAAATGAGACTGGTGATTGTTGTTCAAATCCAGCATCTGAGTGGCTTCATGCATGCTTGACCTTGTTTCAACTCTGTACATATTATGCAATCAGACTGAGGTTTACGCACAATGCTAATGAAGATCACTGCATTACAGTGCCAGGGCTCCCGCTCAGGCAAGCAAACATCTGCTCGTCAGCTGAAAGGAGCTGCAGAAGAGCCAAAGAATGTTGTTTTGTTTTGCTTCTTTCACATCTCAAGCTTGACTGCTTTTTTTTTTTTTCTTTCGTGCTGTCTTTTTCTATATCTGAATTATGGTTTTAAATCTCAGAATGAATTGCTCTCTTATCCAGAGTGACTACAAGTGTAGATTAATCATGTATTTGAGAAACTCCTTGAACAAATGCAACTACAATACATTGGCTTTAGTACATGTTTTTCCTCCTAATCAAAATAACCAATTTTTATTTTTGTAGTCGACCAACATTTATATTGTATGGCATTGTTTTTTTTTCCCCGTCTTTTCTTATCTGTACTCTTTTTGACATTCTTTGGGTAAATTTTGTAGGGAGTTCTTTTGTTGTATTTGATCTTATTTTTGCAACATAGTGCACTGGTTGTTAAAGTAACCAGACTTGATCTTCCTGAACAAAAAAAAAAAAGAAGTCTTAGTTAAATTTAGAATGAATTTTGTCCCAATTAGCTCATTTAACTCCCACACAAACAACTGAATTATTCCATAATGAGCATGAACAAGAGCTTGAATATTATATTCCATATTTGGCCCAAGCTCTTTAGCCCTAATAGTGCTTGGACATGAATATAAAAGAAATAATGCAATTTGCTGCTTTTTAATGAATTAAAAGCATTTAATTACATTTTGATCACCTTTTAATCAAAAAGCAATATTTGACATAGTAAGTAGTTGATTCAAATAAATTTAAGTACTAATATGATTTAATACATAGACATATAGAATAGTTAGAAAGTGTTTTCCCCTTTCATGATTTTTTTTTTTATGTTTCTGGTTTGAAATTTTTGTATGAATGGATGTTTCAGTTTATCAAATAAATTGAAATATTACACAAACATGACCTAAATCACAATGTTTAAATGAAGTTATTTTATTGTGGAGGGGGGAACAAATCCAACACAGCATGTTGTTTGTTTTATCCATGTTATATTTGAAGTTGTTTGATTCCATACATCTATATGAGAAAAATGTACAAAACCAATAAGAAATCGCAAAGGGGGCAAATACTTTTTCTCAACAATGTATGTGAATGTAAGCATGTTTTGAATTGAGGTCATACCATAATCTTGAAATCCTATGGCTCATCATAATTAAAAAGTGTGCATAAATATGAGAAATGAACATCAGAAAATAAAATGCAGCTTGATTCATTTCATTCAGTCTCAAAATCAAGAAAAAAAAAAAAAAAACACTCCAAGTGAAAAAAAAAACTGTTATAGTGATATTATGTTATAAAACTTTCAGGAGCAAAAAAGGGATTTTGAAATTGCAATAAAATTGACACCTCATTTGCAGATTGTAATCAAATTCAACGAGAGCTGCATACCAATAGAACCAAGAATTACATTCAGTCATTACATTGACTGATGTATAAAGAAGCTCACAAACCAAACATCTGACAAGTTTAAAACTGGGGAAATGAACATTCAAAATAATTAAAATCCAACATTATCGGATTCTGGGAATAAAAAAAAAAAACAATTTGAGTTGCTTAGCTTGAGGCAAAACATTGAATGCAGACAGGGACATTTTTTTTCCCCTCTCGGATGCTCTGAATTATAACTTCATTGAATATGTAACTTTCACTGCAGTTGTTTTGATATTAGAATGTTTTGCTGCACTTTAAGTTAGATTTTTCTTTTTACTTTTTCCTTCTGAGTAAAAAAAAGGCTCTTTAAGTAATTAACTTGAGTGCTCATTAGTTTTTACTGTTTTAAAAAATAGAGTACCTTGTCGAGCCACCAGCATTTATTTTGCCTCTTTAGTTGTACTTAGTTTTTTTAAATAGAGATTTTTTTATCACTGGTTATTCTGGACCTTTGATTTTATCTTGAAATCAGATTTAGGCCATTATAGCTTTATAGATTATCAATCATTTAGTGCCATTTTTTTTAAATTTAGCAGATTTATGTAATTGATGTTTTTTAAAGATGATGAGGGTGAAGCCAAGTGAGCTGGAACAGATGGTCTTTTTACTCCTCGTCTGTTTGGTATATTTCTGTATCAACTGAGCCAAGAGTAAATATCTGTAAAGAGCTTATGGCTTGCCAGTACCAAATACTTTCAAATTCAGCCAGAGTAAATAACCTTATTTATTAGTTGGTTCAGTGGATTGGAGTTAAAGTGTACAGATTAGTTAAAGGGGGGCTGAGTTTCTTTGCTCCTAAGCATCTATTTTAGAGCCCTGTAAATCTTGCACCTCCAAGACAAAAGGTTTGGACTTAAAGTTGTAGATCAGCCAAGCTTCATATTGATTTTAGTCCTCAGCTGTTTTTCTTCAACTTGTATTCATTGGTATTAACTTAATGTCATATCACAATATATTTAGAAGCCTTTATATTTGTACTTGTCATCTTTCTTTCATATAAAATGCAACATAGACAAATCAGATGACAATGATGGTTTTTTTTTTTCTTTCTCTCTGTCACTTAAAACAAAAGTGACACAGGAAACTAACTGGGGCACATAACAATTCATCAAAAGGGTACAATTTTCTTGAATAATTCTTGCTTGAAACTTGCATCATAATCCTGGAACCACAATGTAGAAAGTGATTAAAGTTGGCAAGGAATAAATGGCTTTCGGGACTGATGTTGCTTAGCAACCACTTAATTTGTATTTCTGCAGATAGATTTAATTTCAGTCCATGGAGTTGCTCTGGAGTCATATGCCTAGAAAGCAAAATCCCCCTCCCCCCATTTTCTGATATAAAAGTAACATATTTATTTCATAGCTAATGCACACGTCATGTAGCCATTTGGACAATGTATGAAAAATCCATATAACTTTTGTTCTGCTCTAAATGCAGTTAATATTGTAACATGCTTAACCCATTATTAGTAATATTCATGATAAATTATATAAAACATATTAATGTTTCTTTGAACAGGGGATGTTACAGAAAGTCAGCAACAATAGCTACAGAAGTAGGAAATGAGTCTACATTTCTTAGCTGCTGCATACTTTCTGCTGTGAGCTTGTTATTGTATTAGTCTACCCTTCACCAAATTTTACACTACAGGGGCAATTTGGAAGAAAAATCAACTGATAAGGTTTTATGTAACTTAAATATTACTCCTGCAGTTTTATTCATGAGCAGGTTCTGAAAAGAATATTACTTGACCATAATTTGATTGTTGGAGGGCCTAGCTCCACTGTAGACTCCAGAGACAGAGCTGCGGTCCTGCCCCATGGGCTTTACATTCCAACTATTCTTCCAAGGTCATCGCTCACTGTTTGTGATGATAAATCTTGTAGTTATTTGAGTTATTTTCTAAATCTAGATGTAGATGTCAAATAGAGGCCTGCGTTTAGCTGAGATGGGCAAAAACAAATATTCACTGTCAACACAAGGATGTGAGTTTGCCATTTCCCAGACTCTTCCGGCATCCTAATAAGCAGTGAAATCCGGACTGGGGTACTGGTCAGACTGCAAAGCAGGGCTTTTATACCATGCTGTAATCTTGATCTCTGGCTTTCCCCCCCCCCATGGTTAAAATCATGCCATGGACATAGTTTAAAAGTAATAGAAAAAATAAGTTGTTCAAAATAAAGACCATGGGTTGTATGAGGTAGAAATTTATGGTTTTAGGTCAAAAGGAGGAAAAAAAACATCTATTGCTCACTGGGCTTTTATGATTTGGAATTATTACTTATTTACTTTCTTCAAAATTTGAGACCCCTTTCCTGAGATGATGAATGACAGCTTTGATGAATGATTTATTCCATACTTGGAAAATAATGAAATGTGCTTCTGCTTCTAATATGTCATGACTGTTTTAATCACATTGACTTTAATCAAATCAGTTAGCAATTCATTATCCTGTTTTGATTTCAGTCCATTTTCTCTGTAGTTAATTTCAAATCACATTAGCTTTTTTAAAATCTTTATGGTCCTTAAAAGGACCAATATTATGACCGTAATAAAGTATAAAAGCCACCTTAGATCAGGCATTCATGGTTTATCCTTACTTTTGATCAGTTTTTGACTAAAATTGATTTTAACCATCTTAGAACTTTATCAATATGAAGATGTTGTATAATCAAACCTTGTGAATTTTAAGTCTCTTACACTGTAAGGGGAAAATCTAATTGAAATCCAATGCTCATTGCACTAAATGCATGCTTTTAGCGAGAAATGTTTTTTCAAGAATCAGAAAAACCAACACAAAAGTTGGACTTCTGGGAAATTCTCTAGAGTTGAAAATGTGCAATAAGATCAGATTTTTAGAAGGAAAAATGATTTACCCCAAGCTCTGAATTTAGTTATCAAGGCTTCTTAGACTAAAAGGGAAAATATAACATTTCTTTTGAAACTGTGGAGATTTAGTATCCACTTATATAATGATGTATGTAAACACTTTCACTTTAAGTCATTTTCGACTGCTAAAATAAGCTGAAATAGAGGTCTGTTTGACTAGCTGTTAGCCTTTCACTCATCTAAGGACTTTCTGCAATCTCAGTGAAATATGAAATCCATCTATAACAGGAGTGGGAACTAACAGTCTCCTTATAAGCATAGCTTGATGTATTACCACAGCTCTTGAAGTTGGAAGCTAATGCTGCGTTCCATTTATCTCAGAAGCTAGAATTAGGAATGACGTCACACCTGAATCAACAGCTGGCGCAGTCGTAGAAGTCGGAAATCCAAAATGGTGACACCCACGTAGCCAGTGTTCGTAGTACTTCTCAAGAACATTGTTTTAACTTGTACTTTTCACATACAAACATCACTTTTAATTTGTTCAGTTTAGAGTTACAGGCGCTACGTACCTTGATTGAGATGCACTCTTACAAACTGCCATATTGGATCTCAAAGTCAGCACTTGAAAAATAATGTAACTTTTCAAGTGAGAAGTCCAACGTCCAGGGGATGGGGTCCTGTTGATTTTTCCAACTCGGAAGTTCGAATTTCCGAATTTTGACTATGAAGGAAACAATATAATAATTAGAGGGACATGGAAGAGAGTACTGAGGGCCGAAGCAAGTCATACAAATCCGAAAACATTTTAAATGCACAACCTATAAGCCTATTTTGGCTTTGTTTGTCACATTTAAATATTTCAGATCAGACCAATTTTAATCAGAGATAATCAAAAGTAAATACAAATGTAATTTTAAAATGATTTAATTTATAAATATAAATAGCTATCCTTATGAACCTGGCCCCATGTGCAACGTTATGGCCCTCTAAACCTATTTGGTCTTAGGAACTGGTTACGAGTCTTTTACTCTTGAGAAAACTCGGTCCACTCTTCTTTGTGCAATTGTTTAAAATCCGCCAAAGAGTTTCAAGCTCGAATGGCTTGCTTAAGCTCATGCCCCAGCCTCTCAATTAGTTTTTAGTCTGAACTCTGAACTTAAACAAACAAAAAATCAGTTTGTGAGCTTGAAGTCACAAGTTGGACATTCTTTCTTAAGATTTCTTGAGAGCAGAAATTTTGACAAGTCAGCCAAGTCCTGAAAAAGCATAGAAGGCCCACACCATCACATTACCACCACTATGTTGGACTGTAGCTGTCGTTTTCCTTTTCTGAAATACTGTGAAATTTTCATGTCTACTGTAACCAAATACATCCCTTCCAAAAAGTTAGAGTTTTGTCTCATCAGCCCACAGAATATTTCCCTGAATTTTTTGTATCATTAAGAGGTTGTTTGTAGAATATTAGGCAGGCCTTTGTGGTTTTTTTTTTTTTTTTTTTTTTTTTTTTTTTTTTTTTTTTTTTTTTTTTTTTTTTTTTTTTTTTTTTTTTTTTTTGCTCCATAGTGGTTTTCTCCTTAGAACTCAAGTTGTTTTCTTGTTGTTGAATTGTGAACACTGAGCTTGAGGCTTGAAGGGTTTTAGAAGTGTCTCGCGACTCCTTGGAAGTTTCACCACTTTCCAAGCTTACTCCATTTATGAATGATGGGTCTTACTGTGGTTCATTGTGAGTCTCAAATGGGCATGCTGTATTGCATGGGCATGCTGTATTGGTTTTTGACCTCATTTAGCTTACTTCATGTTGTCAGACAGGTTCTAATTAGGTAGTTTTTCAGTTATTCAGGGCTAGCAGTACTCATGTCTAATTAGTGAATTTGAAACCTGTCCAGACAAACTGATGATTACTGTTAACTGATGGTTTAACATGTGGGGTATTTTTACACAGAGCCAGATTAGTTTAGACGGCTTTTTTCCCCTTCATAAATTAAATTTTTAACAGTATGACACAAAAGCACAAAAGGGAGAAATATGTAACTGCATATCTTCAAAACCTATTGTATTTTTAAAATTTACAAAATTTCATGGCATGAGAGGCTAACAGACCCAAACGTTCATTTTCAACGTGGTTGCGCATGCGTATCCCCCTTTGCGGGCATCCAACAGTGATATCGGACTCGTTGTTTGCACAGCTTGAGTGATGTGGCACCAAAGTGACCTACAAAACAACTGTGGTGGGCCCATAAATCAAATTGGGTCTGGAATTAATCACTATGCAGAGGACATCTTGTGCCACTGCTGTCCTCTCACAATCACTCCCAGCAAAATGCTTGCTCTCTCCCTCCTTTTCCCATCCATCCTTCTTTTCCTGAGTCGCACAATCAGCCCACAAAGTGACTACTGAAGGCTCTAAAGTGGAAGAGAGAAAGATGTCCTTTCCACCACTCATTTAAAATTCAGGTTAAAGTTTATAGAGTTGCCTTTATGCCAGGCACCTGAAAAGCTTTTCAGTGAGAGGACCAGAAGACAATGAAGTCTTTATTTTTCAGATTAACTTCAGGACTGCATTTTATTTCACAGCCTTCACTCAAGAGTGCCCTCATAGTAACTGCCAATATTTCAGGTTGGGGAAAAATAGTAGTCAATGTGAGCATGAGATGTTGAACTGTGAGAAAAAAGAGGAGGGTGGTAAAGAAGAATAAAAAGGGGGTGCGCGTTTGATTTATTAGATGACATACGCAGTGGGGAACAATCAGCATTACACCGGATGCCAACACCAAGCCAGCACGAGACTTAAGGCACTTCACTTCAAGGGCACATTTGACATTACTTCAAAGACTCACACACAGTGGCCGTTGTTTTCACTTTAAAGCCCAGCTCTGCCACTCTCCAGCACTGTTCCAACCCAGCAACAACTCCTCAGAGAGTTACATAGCTTAGAACTATTTTATTTCAACTGTCATTCAACCATTTCATGAACAATGTCTAAAATTTAAAAAATGCAAATATCCAGAGCCTTGGCGCTCAGCAACGCTTGTATAACAGCCATGCAAAAAGAGGAGCTGACCTTCACACATACCGGCCTTTGTCCTTAAACATTTAATTGTTTCTCTGTTTAAAACTTACTATTTGCAAGGATTTAGGTTTATGTTGGTCAAAGATGGAGAGAATCCCAGAGTCGAAGATGGGGCGAGTGATGCTTGATGAGTTGAGAGCATAAAATAATCCTCCTCCGCAATAAAAGGAGTCCACTGAAGTGATTAAGGTCTCTGAGCAGGATATCTGATGGTTGCTTCAATTTGAATGCTTCCTGGGGTATCCCACTAGAAGGAGACACAGGAGTAGAGACAAAACTTCCTGGGTGCACCTAATTTCTTCTGTGCCCAGTAAATGCCTTTGGATCCATCAGAATGAGGTTGACAGAGTTGGTCGAGAGAGAACTGTCTGATTTCCCACTTACCTTACTATTTTTATTTAGCTGTACAATCATGGATCTACATGTGGATCGAGGGAACTAAGCACTCAACCCTGCAGGTCATCAGTGCTGGAGTGCATTGTGAACAAAACAGTATTTCTAGTCTGTATCAACTGTAGTTTTCCTGTCAAGAAGACTGGGACTACATTACACTGAGGTGAAGAGCCAGATGTTTTTGTTTGGGGTTTTTTGTGAGTGTGGATAGAATCCCGAAAACCAGAGCTGTAGTCAATAAACACGATCTACATGTATGTGCCGTTGTGCTCCAGATAGGATGGTGCAGTGCACAGTGCTAAAGCTATTGTTGATGTGGATCAATATACAAGATTAATAGAAAGGATTTTGACCTAAAGGCCATGTTGAAGTATGTTGAAATACCCATTAAAACTATTCACAAGTGTATCATGAAGTTGGAAAAAAAAAAAACCCTCGATGTACCCAAATCTCAAACTCAGTGAAAAAGCCTTTAAAAGTTTGCTTAGTACTGTGGGGAAAAACTCTGAAGGGGACTGAGTGCACATAACACAGCAGTATCAGGATGACCTAGAGCAATCAAGACATTACTGAAAATTGCACCAAATTTAAACCAAGCCTCACTGGTGAAAGCAAAAAACACTTTTTTTAAAAGGCCCAAAATGTCAATACTTTGTGCAATGCCATTCTTTTTGAAAGCAATAAAGTTATAAAGTGGGTTTCAAAAGTCTAAAAATTCAGCAATAATTTTGTGATGCCACAACACATTCTGTATACAGTTTGATATGTATCCTGTAGAATTTATATATATATATATATATATATATATATATATATATATATAATATATATATATATATATATATATATATATATGCCTGGATGACTTAAAGTTTTCTGTTTCAAAGTGCAGATGACAGAGACCATTTTCTTTTAACTTGATCACCTCAGGAATAATTAATTGGGATAAACTGACATTTATGCACTCTGGTGGCATTACCTTGTGTACTGTGCTAAAGTATGGTTTTTTTGTTTGTTTGTTTTTTTTTTTGTTTTGTTTTTTTTGTTTTGTTTTTTTTTTTGTTTTTTTTTTTTTTAAAAAAAACAAGCATTTAAAATCCTACACAGGACAGTTTTAGTGGACCTTTGTCTTCCAGTTTTGCAAATCCAGTCAGCAGTGATTCTTTTAATCATTCCTGATGCATGTTTTCTGTTTTTCTTCCCAATAGAAAGTATGCCTGCCGCAACGGTTTGACCTTTTTTGTGACTCTTTCCTGTCTCTCAGATTCTCTGAAGGGAGATTATACCAAGCCTTGATCTACTGGAGATTGTTTTCCTATGCAAATGGAATCATTCTTCACGACTGCCGTCGAATGTTTGTTCAGGATCAGTGAGTCCTTTAAAGTAAAAAGTAAAATTTCCTTAAAGTTTTACAAGCAAGCATTTCATAAGCCATTGAATCTCATTGGATCACGTTACAAATAGATGGAGTTAAATTGCATGTAATTAAATTAGGATTTAAATGTCACTGTTCCAGATAAAATCATTGCTGCACCTGTACTAGAATGAATTAGGTTGAATGGAATAAACCTGGACTTAATTTAATTGGACTAAATGTAAACTGCATTTACTGTTGGATTAGTTCCATATAAGTAAACTGAATACCTAAATTATTATAATTTTAGAAAATCTTACCTCTTTTAGATCATACTTCTGACTGGATACATAATGGCCATGGTCTCAGCATGTAAAATTTTCATTATTCCTTTCCTACTAAATCCTTTTGAAATATTATATTTCTTGTGACAAATCTTAACAACCTTTGTCTTTTCTCATTCCAAAAATATGGCCTTTGGGACTTCTTTTTTCCCCTCCTTGCCTTCATAGTCGTTTGTTTCCCAGGTGGCCAGATGGATTATGGTCTCACACTACGGGATAGACAGGTTCAGAGTGTGAAAACTGTCTGTATATGCCAATCCAAATTTGCAGCGACTACTGCAGGGCTGTGAGACATCTCTCACCTCTCACCTAGGAGGGTTGAGGCAGATTTCATAGCTGATTATTAAATCTGACAGCTGTCCGGCATATTTTTTATAGAGGTCAGGCAAAGACCTTTGAATAAATTCCATACACCTTACTAACTTCCCATTTTTATGTTAACAATGCTGTGGGAAAAGTATTTGTCCCCTTAAAAATTTCCTCTATAATTGCTTTTTTAACATGGTTTAGTATTTCTAATCAAACACATTATTTTTATATCAGACAAAGATTCGCTGAGTAAATAAAAAAGCTATTGTTAAATGAGTGTTTCATTTACAAAGGGAAAAAACTATCCAAACTAACCTGGCCCAAAATGCAAAAGGAATTGCCCTCTAAAGCTAATGACTGGTTTGTAGCATCAACTATCAACTATTTGTGAAAAATTGAAATTTGTCTTTTACATTGACATGAAGGAATTTGGCTCTCTCTTCTTTTGTGGAATTGTTTTATTTGGCCACACTTGAGGGTTTTCGAGAAAGAATGACCTAGTTAAGGTCATGCTATAGCAGTCAAATTTATGCCCAAAACTTAAAAAGAAACATAGTGACAAACTGCAATCGAAACACGTTACCAGAGTCAGTGTCTTGAAATTTAAAGTGAAACAGCAAAAATGACTCCAATGAAGCTAAAATGTAAAACTCAATGGAATACTGACAAACTGAGAAAATAACCCAAACTATACCCAAAACAAAGACATGACAAAATTAACATCAACTACAAAATGCTCTTTGCAAAGCAGCAATGGTAGGAGGCCATAGCCTGTTTCAGGGCCCTGGTTCAGTGAGAGTTAACAAGCATGCTATCTTGCCAGCAGCTTACCACCACAACCACCACCATTCCCCCATCCAGGAAATATTTAGAAGCAAGTTCCATTCCTAGAAGCTCACTACACAGAGTTAATTATATCGCTCAGTTAGCAGCCATAATGGCCTCAAAAGGGCAATAGAAATTAGGCACTGCACTTACACGAAGGTGCAGCAGAAGGATCGGTAAATGATTGCAGCATTATCTTTCCCCACCCCTTTTCTTCACCTTTGGCACTGTCTCATAAAGCACAAGGGAAAATGCAATCAAAATGAATCAGACACGACTCCTGTTAAGTAAATGAATGGATTAGCCATTCACAGGGTCTATTAATGTCACCGTGTGACATACAGTACATACCTGTTGATAGCCTGAAAAGTATTCACAACAGAACCTTTTGTTATCTTAAGTAGACAGAGGTTTATATGCGAAAAGGCAGATTGGTTTTGGACATACATAAATCAGTTTGAGTATTTAATGATCTGTTTGATCGATTTCACTTTATCGACTATAAATGATCATTATTGGTGCTTTTTTCAGATAACTGAACTGTGAGCATATAAATACCCCTCACCTCAAAGAAAAAGTTAAATGAAACCAAAGCAGAAAGATTTGAATATGTTGGGTTTATTGTAATTGAAATATTGTTTTTTTCATTATTATTTTACAAAAATATGCACTCACTGGCAAAAAAAAAATAAAAAGTAAAAAATAAACACCAAGGTAAGCACTTAAAACAGAAATTGGACATTATGTTGGTCCTTATGCAGTTTCCGGAATTTGCACCAGAGTGACATCACAAACCTACTGAGGGAAACAGTGAGGGATGGTCACGAGACATAGTCTGCCTCGTTAGACACCATTACCAGCACTTAATAGAGTTTGACAGGAATTGCATTTTGAGTGTGCATTAGGCCAGATGGTATTACACATTTGACTGGTGTATACAGATGGCAGAGTATGCCCAAAATACTGAGCAATTGCAGAATTTGCTTTAATTGACTTTTTTATTTGACAAGGACTGTAAGCTATTTTCATAGGTTTAACCTCCATTTTGGAAACAGTTTTACAATCAGCACTGAGGAACATATTTATTCCATACATGGCACAAAGGCAATGGTTCTGAACCAAAAAAAAAAACATAAAATAAAATAATAACCCTAAAAATGGTGGACCACTTCCTTCTGGTTGGGGGTGAGTCAATAACTGTCTAGTTCACGTGTTCTGTGAATCTGAAGAAGACCTACTTTCTTTATGTGCAGCATTTTGTGGACAATCTACGAGAAGTATGGAGTTCTGGGGGAACTTTTAATGGCTATCTGGTCCTTGTATACCTAAAGCAAGAACATATGCTGCATCCTATATTGTTCCTTTTTGCAGATGATGTGGTTTTGTTCGCATAAAGATGTATAGGTACTGTGCAAGAACAGAGTTCTATCTGCCCACATTTCATACTTCACAAGAACTAAAGTGCAGAACTCCTAAGAAGTCTTCCTGAGTCAAGAAAAACCTGACGTTATTATCTTTGGATCCAAAGAGGAACGATTTACAGTCAGCACACAACTTCAGTTATTACAATTAGAAACTAGTGATCAAGCTCGAAATCTGGGTGTCATGATGGATTCAGACCTGAACCTTCAGAAATGCATAAAAACAGTTATAAAGTCAGCCTTCAATCACCTGAAGAACATTTTCAAGATGAAAGGACTAATGTCTCAACAAGATCTAAAGAAACTCACCCATGTGTTTATCCTTAGTTGCATTGATTATTGTTACATTGTCTTCACAGGTCTGACTGAAAAATCAATCAGACAGCTGCAGCTGATCCAGAACGGTGCTGCTCGTCTTCTCACTAAGACCAGGAAGGTAGAGCACATCACCCAAGTTCTAAAGTTCTTACACTGGCTCCATGTAGCTCAGAGAATAGACTTTAAAATACTTCTGTCAGTTTATAAATCATTGAACGGCTTAGCACCAAAATACATTAAAGACTTGTTGTCATTATATCAACCTTCCAGACCACTCAGATCTTCTGGTTCTGGTCTGCTCTGCATCCTCAGAACCAGAACCAAACATGGAGAAGCAGCTTTCAGTTTTATGCACCACAAATCTGGAAAAAAACTTCAAGAAACCTGCAAAACAGCCAACTCACTGAGATTCTTTAAATCAAGGGTAAAAACCCACCTGTTTAGAGCTGCCTTTGATTAGTAGTAAGTGGAACAATGATCAATATTTTTGAATTATATTTGCTTGATGATATTTGCTTGATGACAGACAATTTTGATATCTAGTCACCATCAATTTACTATTTTGTTCATTTTTATTTATTGCATAATTAAATAAATGAATGTAGCTTAACCTTTAACTTTGTTGTAGGAGTAATTGGAGAACACTGCAGCTAAGTAAACTAAAATAAACATTTACAAAAAAAAAAAAAAAAATGTCAACTGAAGACTTTTGTGTCCTTCATAATTATTTTGACCATGGAGCTGCCCTTAAATAAAACTTATCTGAAGTTTCAGAAAAAGCTTTTCAAGTGTGATGTATCAGACACACTTGCGCTATCTGGGAGAACAGCAATTGTGTGAATCTCAGCTTTCAAGATGTTTTGTAATCTCTGCGAGAATGCTGATTTACATTCCAGTTTGATAATTTCATCATTGCTAGGTTTATATGTAGAAAAAAAATTAGGAAAAAGAAAAAAGAATGCCTAACATGCCCAAGGATGTTTGAGAATGGTAAAAGCTCCATCCATCTTCAAGACAAAGTATTGACCCCTGATGCCAGGGGGATTTAGCAAACACATTCATTTGTGTCAAGACAAGGCACAGTGAACATGAGTGGTATGTTCTTTCTATTTGCTGGTGGTAAAATTTAGACAAACTATTTTTAGATCAAATATTTCCATTTGTTGAATTTGATGAAGATGACGATTGGTAAACTTCATGCAGCCATTTGGTTTTTTATGTCTATTTATTTGTTCCAAGAAATGGTCACAGATGTCTGTTTAGCTTCCTGGAATTTGGAAAAAAAAACCCTTCAGATCTGAGCCTATTAATTCCAGCAACAACTTGCTTAATTATGAATTTTTCGTGATAAATGTAGATTTTTTTTGGCATTGTTCATTCATATAGAATTATGAAGCATGATGGACTAAGTCTCTGCTCTCTAGGACTTTATGAGATCATGACCCTGTGCATTTACTTGATTAGCACTGTGGTTTTTAGGATCTTACACAGCATAATTGTCCTTTGATGAAATGACTCAATTTGCTTCATCTTCACCTTCCACTCGTTACACCTCCAACTGCCCACCACAGACTAATGCAGTTGTTACTATGTAAAGACATAAGCCTTTTTTCATGCCGCACCAGATCAGGCATAGTGACCTCAAGCTGGCAAAGTGGTAATTTCATTGAGAACAAGTGTTTTCCGTCCTGCCTTTTCCTGGAAATTTCACAGCATGTCATGACATCAGTCATATCAAAATCAATGTGAAGCATACTACAATGGAGTGACAGCATGTATTCTTGGGTGCTGTGCTCTTTTAATGCAAAAAAAAAAAACAAAAAAACAAAAAACAAAACAAACAAAAAAAAAACTTTGAACCAAGGCTGCTCTAGAACTAGATATTGTTGACTTTTTTTTTTTCTTGGTAAACTGTCACATATCCCCCCCACCCCCACAACCCTTGGTCCAAATATTTACGTTCAGTTCTACTTAAGGTAGTTAACGCTAAGATTTTTTCTGGATGATATTGTTGGTTATAAGGATGCATCTTTGTGAGTTCTTGCATAATATAATTACATATATCGCCTTGAAGAAGTATTCATACCTTTTCAGCTTTCATGTCAAGTTACAACTATAAATTCAGTATATTATACCTGCCTGCTGTGTTAAATGGGCTTCCTAATGCTGTTTGTTCACTAATGTTCTTTGAGAAACCTATATTTACTTGTACCATTCAGGTTGCTGTTGTAGATAACAGGATGGATTTCTTTTTTAAAGGTATCAGGATTAAAAAGAGCCAAAAAACATCCTCAGTACCCATTTCTGATTTTTATTTGGAAAAAAAAATGAAATCCATATGACTATTTTTCCAGGTCACAATGATGCACTATGTTAGTCTGTCAAATAAATTTTCAATAAAAATACATTGAGGTTTTTAGTTGTATTGGGAGAAAATGTGAAAAAGCCTAGAGGTACTGAACCCATTCATTAAGTCACAGTCATTATCGAAAACAACCACAGTAAAATTATTTATTTTTTGTCATTACACAAAATTAGAGTTCGATGCAATATTGCTGGATTATAGTTGATGTTTTCGTTTTTACAAAAATCCCTCTCTACTCTTTTATTAGGTTGACTGCATGATGCTAAAAATATCTTGTGGGAATTTCAGGGGTGCATTTTATGGCTTTTCAAGGCATTCAGTACTAGAAAAAAGTAAATAAAAAAACAAGGAGCGTCAGAATTGTCGATCTTCCAGATCAACAAGACTGTCAAATTGAACCACTGTCTTGTAAAAAAACAACAACAAAAAAAACAAACAAAAACCCAAACACACCAACTAGAAGAGGGATTCAAAGTCAAGATAGTTTTAAATCACAACAGAAAAGACTGGAGCCAACAAATCTGCTGCCTGAGAGTTGGCACCTTTAATCCAATATAAAGGCTGCTTCCAACACCACATAACTAGAAAAATAATCTGTATTTAATCATGACCAAATGTAAGTTGAGAAAAGCATAACGAACTTCAACTACACCTTTGAAGCAGGTAAGCGTGATGGTGGAAATATCATCATAAAGGCCATAGTGTGCTAATATTGGGGAACAGAACTGAATATCTAAACAGTATTACTTTGCTGGATGCAAACCTTCATATGTATATGGTTATGAAGGTTATTTATTAGGTTCAATTTGCATGACAGGATTACAAGGTAAACAGGGCGGTAGATCCGTGGCAGTCCAATGTTGTGGATTGGGTGGAAAGGTGTGCGGAGTCCTTGCTTTTGAAGCTTCATGAGCACGCTTGCTCATTTACCTTGTCTGCGTCTCTGAAAAATCCCATTGAGAGCCTCTGCGCGAATGACCGAGCTCTCAGTAAAGTTGGGGTCGATGAAAAATGGAGAAAAAAAATGCTTAGAAAGGACATGCTTGTGGTTAGGAGCTCCTTTTTACTTAAGGTGGCCACACAATGGTTGCACAGAGATTTACATTGGTACATGCTTTGTAATTCAAGAGGCATGTCAAGCACAACCAAAGGGGATTTCATCATTGCTGTTTCATACATGATGTACTTGGGCTTTCTTTCTATTTACTCCTTTTCCAATTGTAACTGGGACACCAGTCCACCCCTGCTGAGTCAAAGCCTCTGGTCACAAAATCAGCAAAAAAAAAAAATGTCAGTCACACTTTGACAAACTTCCACCCACCCTCTGTGTCTGGATCATGAAAAGAATAATTTTGATGTGCACTATAATGGTTTATCCAGACACAATAAATAACATTGTAATGGATAAAGATTACAAAATATTGACGAATATACTCTTGTTTCTGAAAAAAGTCCAATTCATGTTTACAACTGAAAAACTCTGATGCAACCATGCTTTACTCAGAGGTGGTGTTGCATTTCATCTCATCTGTGTGTCTCCTGAACAAAAAGTTTTACAATGCAGGTTGAGGTTTTATTTTTATCCTCCCTTTCCGTAGAAGCTGAGCTGAGAGCTAAAGCGAGGCAATCTAAACTATCAAGATCCCACAGAGGAAAAACTAAGTATTCTCGCACTACCACTTTAAAGCAAATATCACCTCTGGCACAGGGGAATCATGTACAGCAGCACTTTGCTTTTATCAGTGAAATATAACACCCACATCTCATAAGGATGGGAAGATTGGACTTTTTGAAAAGTATTTCATCCTCTCTTCACTGGAGGTCCAAAACCAAAACACAGATGTAAATATTTTGTGCTGTACAATGTGTACAGTATGGTAAACATTAAGGGTATAAACTCATCACTCTCCTATCCACAAAAAAAAAATCAAACTGAAATTGTGTCCTCCACACTGAGTAATCTCTATGACACATTTAAAGAATATTCAGGAGACTTCTTTGTATTTCTCAGGGTTATAATATAGTATATAGGGTTAAAACTAAAGAGAATGAAAACCAGTTGCTGTAATAAAAAATAAAACTAGTATTGATCAGACAGATTAAAAAAATAAAACCTAACATGAAAATATAGTAAATGAATCAATTTTACTTTGCAAATTATAACTAAAAGAGGAAGGCTTTGTGGTAGGACAATTGAATGTTAAAAATAGTAATTAAAATGATTTAAGCCTTGTGACAATTTATGAAGACTGCTGAAATTGGAGTCGGTCTCAACTTTAATCTAATTGAGAAAATGAAAGGTCGAATGAGTTGAAAATATTAGAACCACCATTAATCTGTCAGCTATTAACCAGCTATTAACAGCAGAGATGTTACAGGAAAGAGTCGAGGCTCAAGATAGATTGATTCATTTTACACATGCATCTCCAGTTTTACCAAAAACACCAAGTAGAAATATCAGTTTTGGAACTTTCAAGTTTATTGAATCGTAGCACTTGCGGTTTTCCAAATCTGCCGGGTGGTACAACTCATTCGTATTTTAGGCTACTGCTTGTTTTTTGTGTTTAGATCTGAGATCCAAATGCCATGGAACAAACTTTCCTATAGCAGTTAAAATTCTGCAGCACCTCCAGCCAAAAATCCTGTGTGCAGGTCCTGCAGTGAGGATATGCAGTAACTTCAATCTAGAGCAAGTTGCAGAAACAGTGCAGCCATTATTGTTTACCAGCCTCCAAACATTATTTATCAGAGCTGTTCAAATTCTAACTTTTACTTGCAAAAATAAACAATACATCTTTCCCAAAAACTGCTAAGTTTCTTAGTTTAACTGACCTGGTTGTCCATCATGTCAGTGAGGAGAGACTAACACACACCGTATGGTGTGATATCAGAATAATTCAGTTAATATTTATTAGACATCATGCAGGAACTCAGTGTATTGAATTTAATTCCCAGATGGTCAGTTGATTCTTTTTATTATGAAAAAATAAACAAAAAACTTGTGATGTAACTTAAAAGTAAACCTGGTCAGAGTTTGCCTGCCTGCTGTGGTTTCCACCCAGTATACATAACTTTTAACAACACGAGGGCATTAAAATGACAGTGCATCTTGAAAATAAACTTTAAGCAGATATTAAACATACTTTTCATTAGGCCCACATTTCTTTATTAAAAATATTTTTTGTCTTTTTTTGTCTGGTATAATTTTCAAAAAGAAAGCTATAAAATCATCATAATTAATCGTACTATGTTCTTGGAAACATCAGTCTGTGTGTAATTAATTTGTCTAATATGGTTCAAATACATGGTAAAATAGGAAACTACTTTGAGAGCACCTTGGGAATAGCTTATCCATTCATAAATTTTAAAGTATAGATTATTATTCCGTTATAGATGAGGAGTGATGCATTTATGCAAGTGTTTCTGTTTACTATTATGAGCTTTGGCAGAAGCCCTGATACTCCTGTCCTGCTCTGTTGTTTTTCTTTTGGTTAGGTTAGTGTTTAACATTTGTATGCACTAGTACTCACTAGGTGCCCAAACACTAAGTATCGTATCTCTGCAGTTTTAGCAGCTGAATTGAAATGTCCATTTTCATCTTAGCTGTCTGTGGTCAAGGAAAATATCCTGACAACAAAACCACACTGGTTTCCTAAAGTCTCCATGTTGTTTGCACTCTCAGCAAATGTCACTTTTCATCATTTCAGACAAGCATCCTCTCCCTCTTGTTGGCACTTTTCCCCTTTGCTTTTATAATCTTTGACTTGTATTTCATTTTTTTGATGCAGCTTTTTTTTTCCTCCAGTTTTTCTTGGACTGACAAGATGCCATATAGGAATCAGAGGGCATCATTACAGAAAAAAAAAAAAAAAACTGAAGTAAATAAAACGGGAATAAAATACTCCATTTGCACTTGGGTATGTCAATTTTTGAACTGGAGCTGCAAAATTTATTCATGCACTTCCACTCACCCTTTGAAATAACTTCCTCAGGACTACTTAGCAGCAAGCTGAGGTTTTTCCAATCTATTCATGCTCTTCCAGCCCTGGCAAAACTAGGTTTCAAGAGGATAATTGGCACTGAATAACAGTAGAAGGGAAACTGCTGCTCTGCTCTTTTGCCTCTGTTGTTTTGCTGTCTTTGTAATGCCAGCACAAAGAATCAATTGCATAATTATGTATGACATTGTGGATTGCCTTTTTTTAAAACATCATTTGCCAATTTCTTTTTTGAGTTTGCCAAATGGACTGACCCCTTGTCTTTTTAGGGATAAAGTCTGCTTTTACTTTTAGACATTATTTCATAGTGATTATCTTACTCTCAATAACAATCTGCTGCCCCTTCCCCAAATCTTGTCATTGAAATTAAAGCCTTAAAATCATACTTATAAAAAACTAATTTCTTGTTTGTCTCTCATTACCTTGAATTAAATATGACCTGAAATATGATTGTAAAAGTATCTTAAGTCCCTTAAAAACTAAATAATCAAACACTCCCTCCCTCCTGCTCTGTGGCTCCACATGCCAGTGTGTCATGGGCACATTTACGAGGCTTTGTAAAGAGATTTGTAGCATATTTCCGTAGTTAGTTTTGCTTACAATAAACACAAGAATAGCTTATGAATAGCTAAAATATTAAAAATGTTTAGGGCTTGCTGTTCAGGGGTTGAACTTTCACAGACGGCTCTAGAATATCACCGTCACAGCAGAACCAAGCTCAGCAGACAGAAAATCACATTAAAACAACAAAGCTTGTGTATATAAAAAAGAGGTCTCACTTTAACATAAATTGTAGGTGTGTTTCTAGTGCCTTTTTGGTTGAAACAAGTTACTCGTTGTTTCCTCGAATATCCAGAAATTTTACTCTAGTAGGAGTTGTGATACCTATTGATGATATTATTCAAGTAAAAGTACAAAGTATGCCACAGTAAAACTACTCTTAAGTTTTGTTTTGTTTTGTTTTTTCCAAAAAGTTGCTCAAGTAAATGAATAAATGTAATTTGTCACTGCCCACCTCTGCAGACAAAATGTAAAGGCCTGGACGGCATAGAGCGAGTACAAAAGTATGACTTAGAAAAAACATCTGAACTCAGAAGAAGGGTTACTGTAATAAAAAAAATTATTAAAAAGCAAAATGACATTAAAGGTCTGGCTGAAATTTTACTTTTGACTGCCTCTCATTCAACATTTCTCATTGAGGCCATGATGAAAAAGA
The DNA here is from genome assembly GCA_014839685.1 of Anableps anableps. Classification (NCBI taxonomy): domain Eukaryota; kingdom Metazoa; phylum Chordata; class Actinopteri; order Cyprinodontiformes; family Anablepidae; genus Anableps; species Anableps anableps. The sequence continues at coordinate 8,603,765 of CM026088.1, forward strand.
AACCTCACAAAACAAGGTTAATTTCAAGAGATGTTAGATCTAATGATCAAACCAGATGCCTGAAGTCCCAGAAATGCAAAATACACCAGCAAAAGCACTCAAAATTATGTTCTGTGATGTTTAACTGGAATGGGGAGAGTGGGCATTTTCCAGAGGTTTATAAAAAAAATATTATTTTTTTTATTTTATTTTGGCAATTGAGACAAAGAACATTATATCTGGAATTGTTTTGTTTCCTTAGAAAACACAGTGATAAATTAAATAGTTCTTTAAGTGTTTTTGTGGATATTTTGTTGACTTTACTTACACACACTCCTTGCATACGCATACATACTTTCTTAAATACCTCGATCTGCCACTCCTCCACAGTCAACAGATCTCAATGTAATACTGCACCTTTAGGGTTTGGTGATAAAGGAGAATTGTATCAAGGATGCATAGTGCTAATGAAAGTGTTAAAAATCCAGAAATACCCTGCAACTACTGAAAATTCAAAAAACAACAGGAGTTGTTGGTTCAGATATACCTTTACACAAATACTTTCCTGAAATCTAACTGAGGAAAGCCACAGATTTCCCAGTGTTTTGCACCATGTAGGTACCAGTGAGGTAACTGAGAACTGAAAGCTTGGCCCAAGGGCATCTCAGCAGGAGTTGTTGACAGAAGGCACTGTGACTTGTTATCCTTGACACTCCTAACCAATAGAAATTGTTTGAAACTGGAGACAGGGACCAATGCCCGACAGAGAGTAACCAGTTATAGAAAAAGATCGGTGGATGGTTGGTTGGATTTATTAAAATAAAGATAAAAAGGCAAACAATCTAGTCGACTTTTATCTTTAAAACCTCTTCTTGAGCCATAGTTAAATCCGACTAATTAAATTTATGTAATAAAATTTTAGTTTTCATTATTTCTACTTAAAATAGTCTTGCTTGATGTATTTGCTGACTAAACAAGGAACCACATTTAAAATTAAACATTTATTAAAATTTTTAGTACACCCTGCAGGGATTTTTCTTTTGCAAAACTGGAGCAGAGATGGAAGCTACCTTGCTACCTCATTTCTTTACAAATCAGAAGCGACAGTGGATGAACCAGCCGTGCACTGAATGTTGAATAAATTTACAGGATTATCCACAAATAGACGACAAAGATTTAGGTTGAACTGGCACAGCAATCTCACAAATGTAGGGGTACACATTGTGGCTAATTTACTGTTAAGCCTGGCACTTGTATTAAAATTTATCAGGAGGATAAAAAAAAAAAAAAAAAAAAAAAAAAAAAAAAAAAAAAAACATACCAGGGATCTACAGATCTGACTTGCTTAAACAGCTAGGATTTTATGACGCTTATTGTGTTTATTCAACATGATAATGATGCATTCACGTTTCCATTACTGTCTTATCCTTTGAGTACATCTTCATTTTCTTATTTACTTATCTCTACAGGCCAAAGCTCTGTGCATACAGTGACATTTTCAGGAACAATACATTAAACAACTGAATATCAAGGATAAAAGGCTGCCTCAGGAAACAAAAACTGTTTTGAATGTGTAGCACTTTACAAAAGTATTCATACCTCTTGAATCATTTTTAAAATTTTGTTGCAACCACAGACTTCTATGTATTTTATTGGGATTTTTGGTTCAGAATTTGCGGATTCTCCGATTCCAGGATTTTTTTATGGAACGTAATTACAAATCATTCGCAGGTAACCTGCCTGTTCAGTAATTTTGTCATAGAGCATAAGAAAATACACCTTGGGAAGATGAAATATCATTGTGAAATACTAACTGATATACTTTTAGCTGGTATTTGCTAAGCTGCTAATCCAGGAGCGTCATTTGTGTCCCTTGGTATTGATTGGCTGGACCCCAAAGAGTGGAAATAAGAAAGAGTGTTGATATTAGCTTCTGCAATAGTGTTAAGACCATCTCCATTGAACATGTTAGTGCGTATTTTGATATATTTCATTTTTAAACCATAGGCAGTGGTAAATGTTCTTAGAAGGCGTCTGAAATATTTAGGTTTTAGCTATCCACAGGCAGCTGTGGTCCTTAACCCCCACAAGTACCAGGGGTCCAGTGTATATAATTAAGAAGGGAAATTATATAATTAAAATAAATAATAAATAATTAAAATTATTTTCTATCAAAACATTGGCGTAAGGCATGAATTTTCACTAAGTAATCAATTCTATGTTGACTTTTAAAATTTTAATAAATAGCTGTCTATGCATTTGATGAATACTTCTTAAAATTGAATATCGAACATCTTTTCATGTTGATGTAATTTGGCACTATACAAATAAAAACTGATTTGATTTATAAAATAATATTTAAGCACACAACTGTTATATTGAAGGTTCTATTTAGTGTCCGTCTGGAGTCTAGTGTGCCACATAAAAAGCGATGGTGGGCTGTATTTGACCCCCGGGCCTTGAGTTTGACTCATGCTCCAGGGGAATCCTTCCAACCAGCTGAGTGAATATCCTGTCCATTCTTTGCAAAATGGCTCAAGCTCAGTCAGATTGGACAAAGATCAGCCATGTACAGAGGTATTCAAGTCTTGCCACAGAGCCTCCTGTGAGATGAACTGGACTTGTATTAATACAGGAAAATGATTTTATTTGAATCATTCTACCCCAGCTCTGGCAATAACTGAAACACAATTATTTTAAATTGAAAAAAAATATAAACAACAGTCTTATGGTTTTGAAATCCTTTGGGAAGAAAAACACTTGGACCAAACAAAGAGCCAGGCTTTGTCTCTTTTTACTTATCCATGCGGGGGTCTCTGTCACTTTTTCTCCACAGAGGACCGTTTTTTTGCTCTGAATGATGTGCTGTAGCCGAACCTCGAAGCAGGCTGTCAGGAACTGCGAACTCTTCATTAGGCACAGCCCCTTCTCTGCCTTACCCTGGCACCATGTAATAGAATTTACAGAGTGGTAGTTGAATTAGGCTTTCTCCTGGAATAGATCCCCACTGAACGAGTGGGGGGGGGGATACCGGGACGATCCAAAGCCATCAACTGGGTGCTATAAATTGATTTCAGGCGGTTTAAATTAGCAGACGGTGAGACGAGGTGCTGATATTTGGTTTGGAATCTTAAGTTGGGAAACTCATCTAGAGTGTCATATCCAATTTGTAAATGGCCAGGTAAATGGAGTGAAATTATTCCTGACAGCTACCAGCCAGGGTGACATTGCATACTGTTGTGTATGTCATTTTGATGTCAACAGAGATTGGGCTGGGGCCAATGAACAGGGCATTTTTTTTCACCTGCATCCTGTAGATTCTGTCTTAAAACTTTGGACTTTCAGTTGTATAAACTACACTGGAAGAAACTAAATTGATCAACTTATCAATATGTTATATTAAAGCAGTTGCTGATCTAAAAAAAAGGGAAGTGAAGCCACATCATTAAAACTAATGCATTTTAGTTAACATACATTTCCCAGCCTCAAACTGAGCACAATGGTGAGACAAAGAGAAGTGTTCTGCATATTAGGCAGCAGCTCTGTACCAATCTAAAGTTAACATGACTTTTATTGTATATGCTGAGAATCCCCTGGGACAGTGCGATATCCATGCTCAATGAAGATTTATCTCCATGCATTTTCGAAAATGTGGGAATCTAATAGGTATTTATGGTTGGGCTCTTTTCAATCTGAGAGGAGCTGAATCATCTGCAACAAATTTTAGCTGAGTAAGACTTTGAATTTGTCATCCACATGAGCTCAACCAGTACAAAAAAAAGATCTCATGTTTAGAGTTAGGTGGAATCTAAAATTATTTGAAGGCTTTTAATTAGTGGAACTCACCAGTATGAAAGAAACTGAAAACTTCTTACTTTTATAACAAACTGCTTTATTTAAGGCACGATCATCAAGAAGTTTGCAAGTACATTATACTGCAATCTAAAATTCTAACCATCCGGTAAAACTTTACAGATAAATGCAGATGAACAAAAGAGAATGCTTGCATTAAAAGAAATATTAATTTGTACAATGGATAAAATATAATGAAATGCTCATTACAAAATGCGCTATGCGAGAAAAAGGAAGCTGTTATAAAAATTATGAAAAAAAGATTTTCAAAGATTTTTGACAAAACAGGATGATTATTAAATCATTTTGGTTTGAAATTGCACTTTTGTGAGTTTTGAAATGCAAAATTATTGACTGTTATATGTACAGTCACTTATCTTTCATATTGCAATGAAAACATATTGTGCCTTGAAGTAATATTCACAAAGGGAAGCATCTATAGTGAACATAATGGTACAATGGTACAACTGGCATAAAAACTCTTTAATACAAAGTGCCTTGTAAAAGTATTGAGAATCCTTGAGTCATTTGTCATGTTATCCTCAAGTCTGCACTTATGGAAGTGTGGCAAAAAGAAATCTGTTAAGAGAAAGAAAGAAAGTTTCTGGTCGAATAAGACAAAAACTATACTAGCCTTGATGCAAAATCTCCACAGTGAAAACTGGTGGTGGCAGTATCATGGTGTGGTGATCTTCATTTAAGACTGGGAAGCTGATGGGGAAATATACAGAGCTAAATACAGGATGATCGTGGAAGAAAACCTGAGAGGCTTGGGACAAAACAACCACAAACATACAGTTAGGGCCGCAGTGGAATGGTTTAGATCTTAGAATATTCATGTGTTAGAATGGCCTATTCTAAGTAGGACCTAAATCCAATTGAAAAACTGTGACAAGTCTTGAAACTTGATGTTCTCAAAATGATATCCAGTCATGACTAAATTTGAGATGATTTCCAAAGAAAGTTTAGATGTACAGTATCCTAAAAGAATTTGAGCTTTAAATAGGTTAATTTACAAACATTGCTTTTAATGGACGTGGAAAGAGAAAGATGAAAAAAAAAACAGGAGTTGTTTAAAATCCAACAACTGGCTTTTTATCAACTGTAGCAAATGGCATTAATATGAAAACATTTGAAGGTATTAAACAAATAGATAGCGAGTCATTCAATGCTAGTTCTCAAGGTTGGAAATTGATTGCAAAATAAGCGGCTCGTGATATTCTCTAACTCAAGCGGAAGAAAGGTTGTTTTATATTTTATGTTAAAACTTTTTATTTGAAGCTGTACATCACCATTCAAGAAAAGCAAGGCCAAGGTCTATGGGTTCTGTTATTAAAATACAGCTTGTTTCTTTCTCATAATAGCAACTCCACACATCTTTCACTTGCAAAGCATATAAATGTATACGAGACTTGGCACCAGGTCTGGAAGAATTAGCTTCATTTGCATTATTCATCGACCCAGCAGCCAGACACATCTATCAAGACTTGGGTGACTTGCTGTTGGATAATTTATAAATATTACCTGTTAAGATACATGCAGGGTATTTATTGAAGCAATTTGCTCCTGGAGCATTTCGTGGAGTGTCTGCAACTGCATATATGTGTAAGAATACACCTGGGACCTGGGTCTGCAAATAACAACCTGATGGGGTGATAATTGGTTGATTTCAGAACAGCTGAAGTTGGCTTGGGGTTAGACAAAGAGCTTATTTCATTAAATGGAAGCTAACTGAGCTCATACAAGAAGTGGAGAATAAACAGTTCTTTTCAGTGTGGCACTTTGCCAGTGGATTGACCGGTATTCTGTAAGAAATGGAGGAAACTTGGCTTATCAACATGCTGCTGTCAGTTTTCCAATAAGCCCAGCCCTTGATGTTGTCATCACATCAATTGAGAATACTCCGATTACACTTTAAAGGTTGGTGTAAAACAAACCCAGGTCAGTCAAGAATAAACTGAAGATGCTGTGAGACTACTATCTATAAGCTTCTGATTGCATAGTCTGGTGGAAGAACTTTTTTACTGGACAAAATTACAGTATGCCACAAGATTCTTTTTATACAGCTGAAAATGCTGTGAGGTAAAGAAAAAGGGAAGAGAAGTTATTGGAACCATAAAATATCAGACATGCTTGTGATGATAATGCTCGTCAAGCTTTACAGTAATAGTAGCTGGCAGAATCTGTCAACAGGACAACTCTTATTTGTGCACTCCAGACATCTCCCCTTTATAGAAGAGTAGAAAGAAGTAAGCCATTTTAGAAAGAAATCCATGAAAACTCCTATTTAAAGCTAGTCACAAATCATGAGGAAGACAAAGCATGTGGAAGAAGTTGCTCTGGTCACATCAGATTGAAACTTAACTTTTTGGCCTATTTGTGGAAGAAAACTGACAATTGACATCCCTAAGAAAACTTGATCTTGTATACCTTCCTTTTTCTAAATACTTTAGAGTTTTAGATCATGGATATGTAGCTGACAAATGCAGAATGCCACCATGTCAGTGTTGACTAAAATCTCTTTAGCGTGTATCAGACATTTGATGAATCTTTATCATGAAGCGTTAAGGCAGTTATCAAGGCAAAAGGGGTTTTAATCTTGGATTTGCAAGGTGTATGTAATAATGTGGCTAGTGATATACACTTTAGATTTCATAAACCAAAAAGCAAATACTGTTAAAAAACTATTAGTGTCAAACATCCAAATGCTAAAGAATATCTTGGTATTTATATGCAGTAACCCTATTTTGAACACAACCCAGAAATTGTATCTTTGAATGGTGTTAGAATTTCAAGAGACACATTTAACTCAAGTTAAACAGTAAATCAAAAATAAAAGCCAGTCAACTTTGTGAGTTCTCTTTGAGATTATGGCCACATCTGACTAGATTTTAAAGATAAGAGTCAGCAACCTCAATCGATCAAGTAATGTTTTTTTTTTTTTCAGATACGGAAGACCTTCGGGATTCACTGTGAAGCACTGTCACAAACTTCTTACACAAAAATACCTTGCGTTTTGCAGGCAAACTAAAACAAAAGCAAATGACCTAAAAGAGAATAACTACTCTGAGTAATGGAAAAGTAAAGTGATCGTGAAGTAATACTTTTTAACATTCAAAAACATGTTGTGTTATACCTCTTTCGCCTGTTCAAAACTCGAGCGAGATGATACTTGATGTAAAAATTTGACAATGCAATTCACTATGTAATTATTTGCACAGTGATCTTTAGGTTAAATAGTACTATTAAATGCAGAGGGAAATACTGCTTTATTCTGTTGGTTTCTTATCAGCGAACAGTTAAACGTTTCGCTCGAATGAGGGCATGCCTCAGAGACTGTTTTTATAGTAGTTTGTATGTTTCCATTGCTGTTAGATATTGTGCCATAAACACAGCAGACTCCGTAAGATTGTTCACTTGTCTTACTATCAATTTTAGTGCTCTTTTTTTAAGTTGATGAAATATGACAATTTTTGTAAGGCTCCCTACTTGCTCAAAACAACACCTTGACATAAAAAAGCTGCCGGAATGTTGATGGTTTCTACTCCGAGTAAGATATTCAAGTGCTCTTGGCTGCTATGCAGCTCGCTAATCTGCTGATGCTCTGATTTCAAACAGCTACCATGAACAACAATAGCTCCCAATGGCAGTAAAGACCAAACCACACTCAGACCCCTTAGACATAGAAATATTGCTCTTAACTCCTTGCAGAGTTGGGCTCCCAGCTGAGGAGAAGAGTGCATAACTCCAAACTACCCCCTAGCTCAGTTGTGACTGTTGCTGGCGTTTAGTCCTTAAATGCCACATTTTGAATGCTGTGTGTATCTGTCAGTAGTAGAAATTGAAGTATAGTCTAAATCACTTGAAGACAAATCCAGGTGTCATCTTTTTAAGCCAAGAGATCAAATGACTCCAGTGAGTTTAAGGCAAGCTTCGTGTCAGTTGTCTTGTAGTAGTTTTATAGTCCTTCGGGAAATATACTTGTCATAGTTTAAAAATTGAAGATTACGTATTCAGTTAAGAATTGTAGGATTTTTTTCAAGTATGTGAAATGCTCTCAACATGAAACCTCAATTTTCTTATGTTGGGCACAGCAGAATGGAGTCATAGCCAAATTTGAAGGCAACATTCACATGAATAAATAGTGAATGTGTGACTCTGTATAGTACATAGAAGCTGCGAAACAATACTGCTCCGAATCAAAGAATGCTGTAGAAGTTTACAGTGGGTAGTTACATGTGCTATGCAGACTCTTGCCTGTAAAACAATTTTATCTCATATTAAGTGTGAGTTAGAACTGGGCTACTCTGGTGATGTTGCAGCAACATTCATGTGACTCTATTGAGTAAGGTAGCTTTGAGTCTGTAATAAAATAAGAAAAGAAGGGTTTGAAAGTTAAATTTTCTTCATAAATATTTTTGGTGAAGCTTCAGCGAGATCAATATTGTGGTGTACTAATATTTTACGTACTTGACCAAATATTTATTTTACTTTTACAGGCAGTAGTAGAAATTGAACTATAGTCTAAATCACTCTGTGTTGGCTAAAAATATATTTATTTCTAAGGTGCCATTTGTTTCAGAAATTTTACAGAAGATTGTGTTTTGCGAGATACAGTTGTTCATGGATTAAAATCACATTCTGGAAATCTTTTGGTCTGGTTTAAAAACCCACCATAGTATTAAACCAGCTTTATTAAGAGTCGTTAATGGTGTCTTTTTGCTATATGATTCCAATGAAATACGCTGTTTTGGTTCTACTTGACCTAACTGTTGCCTTTGATACTATGGACCACAACTTCTTTCATATCAAGTTTAAATCCTTTCGTAGTTCAGAATACATCACTTGATTGGTTTCAATCTTATCTGGCTGAATGGTTTTGTTTCAACATTTTGGAGTTAGAATCATCCTGCATTCCCCTGTTGTTTGGTTTTCCACAGGGCCCATTTCTAAGGCCAATACTTTTTCCCCGCTGTATTTATTGCCACAAAATTCCATACTTAGAAGGTATAGAATTTCCTTCCACTTTATGCCAACAATGGTCAGACTGTTGATTTGGGAGCCCTGTTCGCATGTTTTAAACAACTGTTACTGATTTGGGGATTAAGGTAAAAATAGATTTTAAATTGGACAGCCAAATAAGACCTGTTATAAATTGCTCCTTTTATCATTTAAGTCAGTTCTCCTCGTCATCCAGAGGATCCATCTGTACATCCCTTGTGAAATGTGAATGCCTTGGGATCCCCCGAATGAGCTGGAGCATACTGCATTAACTGTCCAGTCACTCTCAATGAACCCCACTTTAATGAACACAAAACTATCTGGAATTACCAATCTATGGTTATCAGGAGTGAGAAGATTCAGAAAGAAACAGCTTCTGGTCTCAACATTGCCAAATAAGCAAGTTCTTATAACTTCATTGCCTTCAGACAAGTTTTTTTTTTTTTCATTTCCAAAGAAACAAATAAACAATCACAACCATGACATGATTTTTCCATCACTTTATTTGCATGTCAGGGTAAAATAGAAAAAAAAAATTTTTTGTTTTTTCTGACACGCAAAAGTTGTATTTTTCTAAAACAACCTGAAAGTGCCACATTTTTAAGAAACTTAAGAATTTATGTTCCTTGCCTCATTTGTCCTTTCAAATAAATAGCATCACTCTTTTAACTTATTTGTTGAAACTTTCTTGTTGATGTGAGCAGTATTTTATGCTGTTCAACTTTAAAGTTGGAAAGCAAGTTTGCCAGCACTTCCAAGGACACAAAAATCAAACTCATACTTCTGTATCAGGAATTTTATTCACTCCCTTTTTTAACAAGGCTTAACATCTGTTGCGTTTTTTTTTTTTTTTTTTTTTTTTTTTTTTTTTTTTTCTTAGAGGCACTTTGTGCCTCAAATTCATATTCCACCTGAAGACAGACTGCAGAAGAGTCTCCATATTAGCAGAAAGAACAATAGTGTAAAGAGGAAGGTGGGATGCTAATGAGTTCTGGATCACCAAGCACATAAACAATACCCTTAACAGATGGGCACCAACAAGTACCAGATGCAGGGGCAGTGGAGTGAGGAAGAGACTTGTCGTTGGAGAGGACTAAATAAAACCCACTTCTGTAGGGTTCGGTGTTGCAGTAGGGACAGCAGCAGTGACATCCTTCGAGGAAAGCTAACCTGTGGCCGCTGACGCAAGGCGGCAGGTGGAACGAAGGCAATGGCAGACAATGCTGTGCCCTCTCTCAAGGATGGCAGCCCCACTTTGATCCTATGCATGATTCATCACTGGCTGACTTGACCAAGGACAGCCAAGGAGATCTGTGCACAAAAAACTTTTCAATGGATCATTCTGAAAGTGCTTGATTTATATATGAATACTAAAACTGAGGGGTTTATGAGGGATTTCTCGGTTAGATAATAAGGTGTCAAAGATATGGCCCTATCAGCATCATTGACACCAGCAAAGACTTTTCAAGATTTATTATCACTTTAAAAACTTTCTTGAACCTACATCTTCAGCCAGTGGCAAACATATAAGGTCTATCCCCTAACAATGTTAGGAGAGTAACTGAGTAAAAGCAATAGACTGTCTTTGTACTTCCAATGCAAAACTGCTCTGTAAATCGTACTCTATTGTGGAATATTACAATAGCAAAGTGTGATATATTTTGTGGGATTTTATGAGACTGAACAAAACAAAGTTGTGCATTACTATGAAGTGGAGGGATACATGGATAAGTGTGGTGTTCATTTTTGTTCATACCCTTTAAATCAATACTTCATAGAACCACCTTTCTCTGGAAGTACAACTGCATGTTTAGAGTATGTCTCGACCTTTGCACAAATAGAAACAGATTTTCTCCCTGT